>CM061920.1:154461499-155110151 GCA_031002005.1 Vandiemenella viatica
CAAGAGTTGGCATCATTTTTCTCTTTGTTTTATAGTAAAAATTTGCTAAGTTCTGTCTAAACTGGATAAAAACTGAGGTTGTGTATAAAAATTAAGCAGTTTAATGGGAGAGGGGGTGGTTTTTAGATCTTTTGGTCAGACACCTTCTTCGTAAAAAAAATACATATAAGCATCAACTTTCATGGTAATCGGTCAAACGATTGCGACTGTAGCTTTTTATAAAGAACATTGACAAAAGTTAATGGGGTTGAAGGAGGAAAGGGGTTGAGCATTGCAAACCAAATATTGACAGGATTTTCTCTTTGTTTTAAAGTATAGCATGGCAAAGTTCATAAAAATCAGATAAGAAATGTAGATTTCCATAAAATTAAGGGGGGTGTAAAGGGAGACATGGGGTGGCTTATTTATTATTTAATTTTTTTTGTCCAAACCTTCTCCATGAAAAAATTACATGTATATGCCACCTTAATGGAGACCATTAAATGTGGTCGACTAGCATTGTATCAAAGAACATTGGTAAAAATTTAGGGGGTGGATAGGGGGAGAGGGCTTCAGTTGTTTCAAACCAAAAGTTGACAGTATTTTTCTTTTTATTTTTTACTATACATGTCCAAAGTTTCATCGAAATCTGATAAAAAATGTGGGTTTGTATAAAAATTTGGGGGTGTAAGGGGAGAGGGGTGGTTTTTTAATTTATTTTTTGGTCAGTTACTCCATGAAAAATTACATGTATATGCCAACTTTGATGATAATCGGTCAAACGGTGTTGAGTGTAGCTTTTTATGAAGAACATTGACAATAGTTAAAGGGGTGGAAGAAGGGGGAGGAGTTGAACTTTGGAAGACTAAATATTGACAGGATTTTTCTCTTTGTTTTAAAGTATACATGGGCAAAGTTCAGTAAAAATCAGATAAGAAATGTAGGTTTCTATAAAATTAAGGGGTGTAAATGGGAGAGGGTGGTTTTTTATTTTGATTTTTTTGGTCAGAATCCTTCTCCATGAAAAACTACATGTAAATGCCAACTTTAATGCTGATCAGTTAAATGGTGTCGACTGTAGCTTTGAATAAAGAAAATTGGCAAAAATTAAGGGGGTGGATAGGGGGAGAGGGGTTCAATTTTTTTAAACCCAAAGTTGACAGTATTTTTCTCTTTATTTTTGGCTATATATGTCCAAAGTTTCATCGAGATCGAATAAAAATGTGGATTTGTATAAAAATTAGGGGGTGGAGGGGGGTAAAAGGGGTGGTTTCTCAATTACACAGTCCAGTCACATTAATGTGACCACCTCTCAAAAACCAGAATAACAACCTTTGGCAGAACGGATCGCTGCGAGGCGTGCAGGAACAGAGTCAATTAGGTTTCTGAAGGTGTTCACTGGGATGTTGAGCCATGCCGACTCCAGTGCCGTGGCCAGCTGCGCTAGATTGCGCGGTTGAGGATCCATGGCGCGAACAACCCGATCGAGGTGGTCCCACAGATTCTCGATTGGGTTTAAATCCGGTGAGTTTGCTGGCCAGGGGAGTAAGGTAAACTCATCCTGGTGCTCTTTAAACCACTTACATACACTGCGAGCTGCATGACACCTCGCATTGTCCTGCTGGTAGATGTCATCATTCTGAGGAAAAATTATTCTCATGTAGGGGTGGATATGGTCCGCAAGGACAGATATGTACTTGTGCTGATCCATCGTGCCTTCCACAATGATGAGTTCACCCAGTGAATGCCAGGAAAACATTCCCCAGACCATAATGCTCTCTCCTCCACCCTGGGTCCAACGTCCATCTGTCCGATGGAGCATAAAACGTGATTCATCGGTAAAAGCCACCTGTCGCCATTCTTTGGACGTCCAGTTGCTGTACTGGCGTGCAAATTCCAGCCTTCGTCGCCGATGAACAACAGTTAGCGTAGGTGCATTAACTAGGCGTCTGCTGTGGAGGCCCATGCACAGCAACGTTCGCTGAACCGTTGTTGAGGATACACTCTTGGTAATCCCTTGGTTCATCTGGGCGGTCAGTTGCTCAACAGTTGAAGGTCTATTTACCGGAACGCATCTCCGTAGCCTTCGTTCGGCTCTGTCATCTATCGCCCGTGGTGCACCACATATTCCACGCCGCTGATTTTGAATAGTGCCATTTTGCCATGCACGGTATACCACGGCGACACGTGAACAGTTCACAAAATTAGCCGTTTCCGAAATGATTCCACCCTTGGTCCTAAAGCCAATAATCATGTCCTTTTGGACGTCGGATAAATCGCTACGTTTCTGCATTACGCCAACGATTGAAATGCTTTCCGATGCCCTAGGACATCCTTTATATACACTCCACTGTATTGTGCTGCCACCTGCCTTCTGTGATTGGTTATCTCACGTTGACGTCGAAAGAAGGTGGTGGTCACATTAATGTGACTGGACTGTGTAAATTCATATGAGACCACTTTGGAGTATACCCTACATCAGGGCCGGCGTAAGGGAGGGGTAAGCGGGGCAAAAGTACCCGGGGCCCGAGCCCCCGAAGGGGGCCCTCCAGCCATGGTGTCTAGCTAAACAGAAATAAAACAAAAAAAAAACTTTCTACAAAAGGTGTTATTTGATTTTTTGGATTAAAATTTTCTAACTTTATCCAAAAAATCAAAGTGTACAGTAAAAAAAAAAAAAAAAAAACAGGTGGGGGGGGGGGCCGAGAACACTTACCTGGGGCCCGAGAATCCTAGCGCCGGCCCTGCCCTACATTTAATTGCCAAATTTAATGGAGATCAGTTAAATGGTGTCGACTGTAGCTTCGAATAAAGAAAATTGTCAAAAATTAAGGGGGTGGATAGGGGGAGAGGGGTTCAGTTTTTTTAAACCAAAAGTTGACAGTATTTTTCTCTTTATTTTTGGCTATATATGTCCAAAGTTTCAACGAGATCGAATAAAAAATATGGATTTGTATAAAAATTATGGGGTTGAAGGGGGTTGATGGCATGGAGGAAGGAATATTCCTCCATGGTTGATGGGGTGGTTTCTCAATGAAATTCATATGGGACCACTTTGGAGGTATACCCTATCCACTAAAAAAATTTCATTTAAATCGGTTCAAAATTGTCGAAGATATGACTGAACATACATACAAAAAAAATAAAAAAAATACAGACGAATTGAGAACCTCCTCCTTTTTTTGAAGTCGGTTAATAATACGTCTTGCAAATGACTACATCAGTATTACAACGATATTATTTAATGTTGTTGTAGCTGAATCGCGATCCCCAATAGACCCGCTGAAATGATAACACGGGACGAATTTACCAATATTTAAAGATATTTATTTTTATTTTGCTCGCTGCATCTGAGAGCACATATTTTGGAAGTTTTAATTTTTAGCCACTTTGCGTAAAGTGTGAGAGAGAAAACTAAGAAGACACCTGACTGAAACCGTTAACCCAAGAGATAAATATTGCTTTTTTTGACAGGCGAAGAAAATCGTGCATGGGGAAGTGGCAAGAGTCTTCCTTATCAGAAGGTATTTTCATGGTACGTACCAGGAGGGGACTAATGTATGAAACCTTGGTAAAATGCTTGCAAGAATAGGATGTAATACTGCCGAACACACACAGTATACAGAATTTTGAAAGGACAGAAAGGAGGTTAGTTAGATTTGTTTAAACACAGTAACTAATAAGACAAAAATGGATTTGAATTCATTGGAAGACAGGTAATGGCCGAGTGATTGTAATTCTTAATGGATATTGGATAAAGAGGTTACAGTAACCATTTATCAGCACCTAATTTCAAGGATGAGGGAATTTTTATTGGTGGGGAAAGAGGTTAGAGACTGGAATAAATTGTTAAGTGAGGTGCCAGGATTTACCAGAACTGTGGAAAAAATTGAAGTAAAAATTCATGTAGTTAAAAAAAAGGGTAATATCTAACAGGCAATACCGCTCGCTTCGCGCTGTTAACGTGTCGTCACGTTCACGTACAGTCAATTTTTGTGACTATTCGGTCGCTGGTAAGCGGCCGTAGACGTCCGATAACACATCAAACACTGGACATCTGGTTGTGTTATCGGACATCTGCGGCCGCTTACCAGCGGCCGCCTGCATCTGATCCACCTTCGGGATATCAGTTTATGTTGATATTGTACAGTTTTAAATTATTGTGACCGAGCGTAGCGAGGGCACAATACACACAAAAATTGACTGTACGTGAACGTGACGTCATAGTGACGACACGTTAACAGCGCGAAGGGAGCGGTATTGCCTGTTAGATAAAACCCAAAAATTGAAAAAATAATTTTAGTGATTGAATATTAAAAAATTGGCACAACCTATTATGTGAGTAGGCTTTAATCTGCGTGCACATATTTAGTGGTTGAGTGATATAAGTATTTTTGTTAAATATTTTCTGACTTCTCCTCAAGTTTGTCACAAGAGACTTCAACCTGATTCTGTTCAAGAGTAAGAGTTTTCATATATTATATTCCAAGCTTTCTTGGTTAAATTACATCACATGTTCTGTAGTTTCACCAAACATTTCTCATTCTAACTTAAACACAACTAGCTACTGTGGGATGCATGACAAGTAGAAAACACTGTTTTTCCGGACTGAAAATATTATTTGCACATTTCTCGTATGCAAGTTCTTGAACTATGTTGGAGTTAAGAAATGTGGGCCAAAGTGTACGCTAACGTCTATATAGCTGCCAACTTTTACATTAAATAAGCACTATGCAGATGAAATTGATTCTATAATTGTTTAAGCAGTATATAAATATCTTGGGTATAGTGGCCATTTCTACCTGTTCAACTAAGGAGAGGTTGATATGAACCCTGGTCTAATAACATTCATACAGTTCAAACACAATAGTATGAATACACCACATACATACTGCATTAGTTTTTTTCTTATCTGCCTGGTAAATGCAATAAACTGTTGACATGCCAGATATTCAAGGTGGTTAGTAATACTGTTCGTTAGTGAACAATTCACTATGCATTACTAATTTCTTACCTATTTCACAATTCTTGCATATACTTTTTAGCCTGAAAAACTAGGATTTCCATTGGCTGTGGCTTTTACTCTAACTATGTATAGTACTGCACTGACAATGCTAAGATTAAATGGGATTACTGGAGATCGCGATTCTGTCAGGAGTTTTCATCATAATACTGCAGTGGTCAAAGGCAAGACTCCACTAGAAATTCTTTCCAAAGCACATTTAATGGTTTTATGCTGGTCCAGGCTGTATTACAACCTAATTTCTGCTTGAAAATAATAGTCCAGGCTGTATTACAACGGAATTACTGCTTTAAAATAATACGTCTTGCGACTGACTACAGCAGTATTCCAACGATATTACTGAATGTTGTTGTAGCGGAATCACAATCTCCAGTAGACCCGATTAAATTACATTTGGACAAGAGATTACAAGCAAGATATATTCGTTTGGGTTCTTGCAGTGTTTGTTTCACTTTGAAGCTGCATAAATCATTATGTTGTGCACTAGTTTCTCAATCTCGTTTGTTCAATTCCATATTTTGATGACTAAGCAGAATTAACACAGGTTGAGAATAGATTGTAATACACCCTGGACCATGGTAACTCATGTTCTGTTGTATTGCAGTTATTTGAGTGTTTATTTTTATGTTCTCATAATGCGTGCCATGTTCCTTACAATATTACTTCATGTGGATGATATTCTGCTTACTTAAACTTTAAACTATTTCATATAATCTTCTACAAAATAGAAATATTTTTGTAAGATGTAAGTAACAGCATATTCTGTGTGATGGTACCATTTAAGATGTTAAATTTAATTTTTATTTGGGCTATGATAGGGTGGTACTGTTAAGAAACCCCCTCAAGGTAATTTTTTTTTTGGTATTTGAAGACTATGTTTGAATTTCTTTTTATGAGGCTAAAAAATTAAGGTAGCTCGGAAACTACATAGTACATATCGGATATTTTCTTAGTTACGTCATATATTTGCTTATTTCATTTTAGCTCATACACTGTGATCAGTCCCAGGAGCTAATACCTATAATAGAGCTGGGTGATATCACTTTATTTTTTATGTGTTGTTGTGTCAAATGTGCCAGTAGTATTGAATAGGCTTGTGTTTGGTGTAAATTGAAAAACCAACTGTATACATATCTTAAAATTTATTAAATTAAATTAAATTGCAATGGAGCGCATGCTCCAGTGGCAATTTCCTTACACAACAATCTTCCCCCTTTCCTGCACACACCTACATTTACCCTTTACAAATTTTAACTTTAAATTCTTTCAACGTTTTTGGCAAATTATTCATAATTTCTCTTAGTAACATATTCCAATCCCTGACACCCTTATCTAAAAAAGAGAATCTTCCTACACCTTTGTGTCTGAAATCGAGTGCCAGCTTGTGGTCATGGTTATGCAATACTTTTCATACCTGAACCAATATCTTTCCATGCCTCATCACCAGTATACGCCTTGTACACTCCCATGACCCTCTTCACCCACCTTCTGCCTTCCAATGAGTCCCATTCCAGCTCTTTGATCATATCTTTTACTGATTGCGTTCTGCGATAATTTCCAGAAACAAATCTAGCAGCCCTTCTTTGCACCTTCTCCAACTCCTGTCTTTGATACTCAAAATGTGGGTCCCAGACTACACTACCATATTCAAGCAATGGCCTGACCAAAGTTTTGTAACCAAATTCCTTTACTTCTCTTGTACATCCCCTCATCACCCTCTCCAACAAATGCAGAATTTTGAAACCTTTTCCTACTACCTGTCCAATGTGATCTGCCCAGTTAAGCTTGTTATCAAATGTAATGTTAAGATATTTACGTTTCAAGTCTTCAATAAACAATTCTTTCCCCACCTTATAACTGTAATAACTTTTAGTTTTTTATTTGTGTATCTAATAAGCTGACTCTTCTTTGCATTTACCTTCATCCCATGTTTACCAACCCAACTAGATATCCTGTCCAGATCACGCTGCAACTGTTAACAATCCTCAACCGTTTTGATTATTTTATATAGCATTATGTCATCTGCAAACAATCTCATTTCTGTGTGAGTGGAGACTTTCCCGGCGTAGTGATGAAATATAATCTTCACAGGTGTTCAGCAGGATGGTGTCAAAGTAACACGACGTTTCGACAGCGAGCTTGGCTGTCTTCATCAGGTATCGGTGTCTGCTGGCTGTCACCGCGTCGACTGACTTAGCTCCTCGACGCACCTCCCTATCGTGGGGTGTCCGACCAATCAGAGCGCACCCGCCCCACCAGGGAGTCCCAGCAATCCCGGCCGGTGGGAGACACCCCCCCCCCCCCCGATTGGTTGATGGCTATTCCGGGGATACCCGCGGCCTCTGACTGGTGTCAATAGCTGCTTTGACGGCGTGTTGTGTCCTGCTTCGCTCTCATCGGAGGCGGGCAGGTAGATAAGGAGGTGCGTCGAGGAGCTAAGTCAGTCGACGCGGTGGCAGCCAGCTTACGACAGCCAGCAGACACCGATACCTGATGAAGACAGCCGAGCTTGCTGTCGAAACGCCGTGTTACTTTGACACCATCTGGCTGAACACCCGTGAAGATTATATTTAATCTAATTTCTGATAGTAAACAATCAACACAATTATTCATTAGAATAATAAATAGCAGTGGTCCTAACAAGCTACCCTGTGGCACTTCCACTTTTACTTCCACTTCTTTTTATACCACATTTCCCACCATAACTTTCTGTTTTCTACCTTTCAAAAATTCTTCTATCCAGCAAATCACTTTCTGATCCACTCCAATAGATTTTTCCTTATTTACTATCAATTCTATGGCTCACTCTGTCAAAATCCTTTGAAAGATCTAGTGCTACAGTATCAATTTTGCCTCCCTTGTCCATTTCATCTGAAATATCTTGCATATATCCCACCAACTGAGATTCACATGAATATCCTTGCCTAAAGCCATGTTGCCTACTTGAAAACCACCTACGCTCCTCACATATATTTCTGATGTGGTTGCATATCAATCTCTCCATTAATTTACCTACCACGGACGTCAAGCTAATTGGCCTATAATTTTCGACTCTATTTCTCACCCATCGTTTATGCATCGGCACTACTATCGCACTTTTCCAATCCTCTGGTAAGCAGTATCAGGACTCAATAATATTTCAAGATAAGGTTCAATGTCACATCCTGCTATTTTTAAGACATCTGTAGTAATATTATCTACACCATCCCCTTTACGTTTTTTATTTTTCTTAGTTCCTTCATGATATCCTCAGGATGATTTTCAAATTTTATGGTCTGCTCATTTCTAATTGTTTTCTTAAGCTCGTTATCCGATTCAGAACCACCTGTTTCTGATTAATTGTCCCTAATGCTCTCACTAAACCAGTTGCTTAAAATCTCTGCTTTTTTCAAATCCTGCGTAACTTCTTGTCCATCCTTATCTAAAAGTGTCTCAACACCCTCCCTTCCTATCAGTTTTCTAACATAGTTATAGAAATTTCTAGATGAATCAGTCATTGGTTCCCCTGCACTGACAATACTCTTCATAAATCCATCTTTAGCCACAATCTTAGCTATTATTAGGTCCTTGTTTAATTGTTTTAAATATTCCCGGCTACTCTGCTGCCTCTTAACTCTGTTAATTTCTCTTCTTACCAACCTCTTTAACTGCCTCAACTCCCTGTTATAGTACACAGGTTCTCTACTTCTTTTTATTATCTGTTTTGGAATAAATTTTTCTATCGCATTTCTTATTATCTCCTTGAACTCTTCCCACCTTGACTACTGTACTTGTGCCTTCCTTCCATTTGCTGTAACGTTCTTTGAAATATCTTTTCAAATTAGAAATTTGTGCCTTTATATAATTGTACCTACTTCCCCCTTCAATTTTTGCTGCTGGTTCACTGATTCCTCTAATATCCATCAGAACTGCTTCATGATCATTTATTCCTTTGGTTACTTGACATGCTGCAAGGTTATCATCGGGCTTTATTAGGAATATATCCAAAATATTTTGTCCCGTAGTGTTCTGCTCTACCACTTGTGTAAATCCTTCTTCCCTTATTAGAGTATTTGCAATTCCGTGTTCCCTTGTTTTATTAATCTTATTTACTACCCAATTTATGCCTGGTAAATTTAAATCTCCACCAATAATGACCATTCTATTCTCACCTCTGAAATCTGAGTATGAATTTAATTTCCCCGCAAGAGCCTCATCTTCATCTGCCATTCTTCCACTGTGGTAAGCAGCCAACACCCTGATTTTTACTTTTTTAATACCCCAGAAATCTATCCCATGTAATTCATGGTCATGATCTATGAACACCAGAGAACTGTGGTAGGTTTTGTTAACTAGTATGAAAACTTCCCGACCAATTTTTCCCCTATCTCTGCAATACACTGTGTAACTATCGGGAATAACTTCACTGTCTAGTACTTCTTCTTTTAACCAATTCTCTATCCCTATTGTTTGCAAATTCAATTAGTTTGTTCATTATACTTCTACAGTTCACCAATAACACCCTTATTATTGGCTGTTTATTTTTAGCATTTACCTCCTTCTTCCCAGTTCTAACCCAGTTTATTATTGTTTCAGTAACTTCATCTGTTTCTTTAGCATCTGTGATTTTCCCCATTGTGTATCTAGAGTTATTATCATTTTGATCATCTATATCCATCCCTTCACCAGCAGTCCCTAACTTAAAAAAGGCACAGTCCTGACCCCATCATCACTGGAAGTGGGCTCCCTTACTGCTTTAGCTAACAACTCAGAAAGTACCCCCTTGCCCCTCCTATTGAGGTGTAGGCCATGCCTACTGAAACCCCACCTACCAATGGTGTTCACAGGCACAACCCCCAAAACAGAACTATTGCCTTTCCCAAGTAGCACTTTGGTTTTTTGTTAGTCCCTCTGTAGTAGAAACTTCTATTCATCGAGCCAAACTATGATAAGTGAGGGTTTTTTTTGCCACGTTTTTTTCTGAAGTTTTTCGTAACCCAGATAATTTGCTCAGTGATGTCAAGATAAAGATTGGTGTATAATTTTTTTCTGATTTTAAATTGCCTTTCTTCCCTTCAACCTTTATTAGAGAAAATTTATAACTAAACAAATTATAAGATAAAAGGGTGATAATAAGAGTGTCACTGTTGAAGTATGATGAACAAAATAATAGAATTTGAAAACCTAATAAAGATTTACATGCCAAAAGTGATTTTAAGGGTAAAGTCTAGATTAAAAGAAGGAATACTAGACAATGAGGTTTTCCACAATGGTTACAGAGTTACTACAGTTCGCTGGTGTTCATAGATGATTTCCATGAGTTAATAGGAGTAGATTTCTGGGTTAATAAAAAAGAAAATATCAGAATGTTGGCTGCTTACCGTAGTGGAAGAATGAATGATGAAGATGAAGCCCTTGCAGAGAAATTAACTTCGTATTCACAGTTAAGAGATACGTATAGAATGGTTATTATTTGTGGGGATTTAAATTTACCAGTCAACTGGGTAGGAAATAACACAAGGGAACAGAGATTTATGAATAGCTTAGCATGGTAAGGAGGCTTTACACAAGTGGTAGAGAACGACACAAGTGGACCAAACATGTTGGATATCTTTCTAATAAAACCTAATGAAAATGTTGTAGGCCATCAAGTAACACAAGGAGTAAATGGTCACAATACAGTTCTGATGTGTGTTTGGGAATTTTGTAAATGAGTGGCCAAAACTGAAGGAGAAGATAGGTACAGTTGTAAAAAGGCACAAGTTTTAGAATTGAAGAGATAGGCTTATTCCAGGGAAAGGTTCAGCTAATGGAAGGATGGCAAAAGTGCAGTCTGAGCAAAGAGAGAAGAGATAGTATGAAAGGTTGAGGAAATATTTGTTTCAAAACAGAGATTAAAGGGAAGTACAGAACCTAAATGTTACAATAGTGTGATGGGAATGTTAAAGAGGTCAGTGAGAAAAGAACACTATGGAGTTAAGAGACAGCAAGGCAGTAGGGAATACTCAAAGTTAAGGAATTAGGTTACAAAGCTTTGGTTAGATAATTGCTAGAATGTGGTGGTGTAGTTTGGGATCCACATTTTGGGTATCAAATACAGGAGTTGGAAGATGTGCAAAGCAGGTAGGTTTGTTTGTGGAAATTACCGCAGGACCCACTCAGTAACTGATTTGATAAAGGAGCAGGTTTTGGGAGTCATTGGGAGACAAGAAGAGAGTGCTGGGAGTGTACAAGGCATTTGTTGGTGATGGATCTTGGAAAGATATTGGTCAAAGAATAAGGAGTAGTGCATGGAAGGGAAAAGATGATTATGGGCTGAAGCTGACACTCGATTTTATGTTTAAGGAAGTAGGTTGTCAGGGATTGAAATAAGTTACCAAAGGAAGTGATACCAAAAACATTGAAGGAATTTAAAATTAAAATTCGTAACTTCCAATTTAGAAGGGGAAGGAATTTAACATCGAAAGTGTATGAGATTATTGTAATAATAATATAAAAAAATAAAAGAAGACTGTAATTAGATGACTAGGAAAATTCCACAGGAGCATCAAAATTCAATTCAATGGGAAAGATACATAAAAAGAAACATGAATATGTATGCAGATATAGTGGTGTGCCAAAAGAGTAAAGGACTGAGAGTGGAGTATCCTTGACCATTAAGAAAGAGTATAAAAGGGATATAAAATCTTGCAATGCAAATGAATGACAGTATTATCCAAGTAGAAATGAAATTGAAAACCTACACAATAGTTATTGTGGCTGCCTGAGCATCAAATAAAGATGCCACAGTATGATTCATTCTATGATGAACTGACAAGGACGTAGGATTTAATAAACAGCTGCAAAGAAATAATCTAACTATGAGACCTGGAAACTAAACAAACAATCAGCTATCGGCAGGGCCAGATTAAGACAGTGCGGGGCCTGTAGCAAATGTGAAGAAGAGGCCCTTGATTTTTGCCGTCCAGAAGAAAATTGTAGTAGAGCTAAAAAAAAAATGTCGCCCATCTAGCCTAGGTGCAGGGCCCCCCTAGGAACCGCGAGGCTCCCCAGAAGGCGCGAGACCCGTAGCATTTGCTACCTTCTGCTACGTGTTTAATCCGGTACTGGTTATCGGATGCCAACACATACTGCTACCTCACTGAAGAGCCAACACCTGCTGTCAAAATGCAGGAATAGTGTACAGTTTAATGGGACCTTTCAAGGTCTCACTCCACAGTCAATCTCTCTTCTTACTCCTCAAAATCCACATATGCCTCCCCTTTACCTCCTTCCAAAAATCCATAAGCCTGGCAATCTGGAATGTCCCATTGTTGCGACTTATGGATCTTTTACCGATCGAATATCTGCATTGGTGAACCAGTACCTACAACTAACAGTCTATCAGCTCCCCTCCTATATCAGGTACATGCAACATTTCCTTCTCTGTCTTTCTACTATGCCCACACCTCTTCCTTCCAACTCCATCCAGGTAACCATTGACGTCACATCACTGTACACACACACAATTCACATTGCCATGGAACATTTTCTGGATAAGTGCCCTCCGAACAGCTGCTCCAGCACATCTTCTTTCCTCACCACCTTGGCTGAACTGATACTTGAACAACTACTTCTCCTTTGACAGCAATATGTAGCACTAAATCCGTGGCACTGCCATGGGCACTCACATGGAACCCTCTTATCATAATCTCTTCATGGGCCGCTTGGAACAGATATTTTTGGAGAATGTCCCTGTCAAACACCTCCTCCCCCCTTGTTGTCATAGATGATATTTTTATGATCTGGACACATGGAGAATACACCCTTCTAAAGTTTCTGGATGATCTTAATACCCTTAATAAATTGCTGAATTTCACATGGATCTACTCCCCTACCCAAGCCACATTCTTGAATGTGGATCTGTCCCTCTCCAATGACCACCTTAGTTCCTCAGTCCATACCAAGCCCACCAACTTACAGCAGTACCTCCATGTTGACAGTTGCCATCCATATCATACGAAATGCACCCTCCCCTACAGTCTTGGCATTCAAGGCAGTCATATATGCTCCAACCAGAAATCCCTAATGAAGTATTCAAACAACATCTCACAAGCATTGGTACCCCGCAACTACCCCTTAGCTTTGGTTCACAAGCAACTTTACGAGCCACATTACAACTTGTTCAGCCTATTGACTATCCTTAAAACCAAGCATAGTCCAGTCCTGGTTACACAATACTTCCCTGGTCTTGAATCCATCAATAAAATCCTTTGGCAGGGGTATGATTTCCTACTAACATACCCAGAAATGAGATCCATTCTTCCATAAATCATCCCTGGCCCTCCCAGAACTTGTTTCAGTAGGCTTCCCAATGTCAGCCAACTCCTAGTCCACAAACACAGTCTTCCTCGTGCCATCAGACAGCTCCAAGGCTCTTTCCCATTAGCTGTGTCCACACCTGTTCAACTTTCGGTCGTCAAAGGCATGCGTCATGTTGAACGGGGGAGAGGCTCGGAAGGCATGCGTCAGGGGCATGCCCGAGATCCTCATTCCGTTCAACAAACCGGGAGGCACGGCGTATTGAAAGCGTTTCCAGCTGAAGTGGATTCTCGTGCGTCTCCGCTTGCAATATGTCGCTCTCCAACGACGAAACGCTTTCGTTTTTCGAAGATTAACGTTCGTTTTCATTGTTTTGGGACGTCAAAAATAAATATTATATTCATTTAAGTGACAGTATTTATAATAAATATTTAGTAGTTTTCCAAATCATTTATAATTAATTCATGCTCATTTTAATTAACATTTTGCACTGGTTGATTTTTGTGAAGAGTTTTGACAACGTAGGATTGTGTGTTTTGCGAAATTATTGTACAAACATTCGGTGCAGGATGCGTAAAATTCGTTGTGCATTATACAGTACTTTCACGTAGGAAATATTTAATCTCGTTTAACGAATGGTGGGAAGGCTCAAGCTTCATCATGTACTTAGTATATCAATAGGCAGATTTAAAGAGCATTAAATGTCGTATTATTCAGTAAACAACATTTGTTGTAGTAAGCAGTCAGATGCACTGGGGGCATCCATAAATTACGTGAGGTGAAATAGGGGGGGGGGGGGGGTCCGGCGAAATCTCACCAGGGGGGGAGGGGGGGGGAAATCTCACGTGAGATTTTGCGAAAAAATTTGGGGACAGTAGAGCCAAAAAAAAGTCTACAATTTGCGCCAAAGTCGATTTTAGGAGGGTATTTCGTCAAAAAATTAGGGTGTGACCTAAAAAAAAAAGTCTACAAAAGTTTCGAGGGCGATTTCTAGGGGGGGGGGGGTTCTCACAGACCAGATCTCACCAGAGGGGAGGGGGGTCCGGCCAGATCTCACGAAATCTCACCAGGGGGGAGGGGGGTCCAGAAATCCGGAAAAACACCTCACGTAATTTGTGGATGCCCCCTAATACGTGAATTTGTGAAAGTATCAACGAATGTTGTGAATAAACAAAAACCATTTTTACAGTTGCATAATGTCTTCTAGTTAAAAGTTTCAGATTATTCTTTGGAAGGGAATGCTTTCTATGTTAGTCGATGTCAGTCAGCTTATATGTTGTAAATAACTTCGCGAGATTTACGCTCGCGAAGTTATTTACATCATAACTACGGCAAAAACCGAAACTTTTTTTTATGATGTCAAATGCAGAGTTTGGCATAGCACTGTAACATCAAGAGGCTTACACAATGGACAACTATTTAACTTAATCAACACCTTTTAATCTTAACTTACGTATTGCTATGCTATTTTTCTTGGATCAAGAGCAATTCGTTCTAATGTATCAAATAAAAGGCGGGTAGGTAATGTGCAGGTTTCTTTCTTACAGAAACTAAATTTATTGAAAGTATGTTACTCAGCTACATTTTCGAGATACATCTCCAGTTGAAAATGTTTGTTATATTATTAGAATTGAAGATGAAACTTCCTTACAAGTAGTTATCTTGCCATGGTATGCTGCCTATCGGTGACATAAAATATTCTACGAATTCATCCCGCAATTCGGAAGCTTTCAGAGAGTCTTAGAGGAATTCTCCGAAATGGGGCGAAGCCAGTGTCTTTTGCGGTAGCTCCGCACCAAGTTCCGGGAATAGTCCCTTTTCTGGCATCTTCAATGTCCAAAGATCCCACTGGACAGTAAAACCTTGTACAATCTGGCTTTATACGAAGGAAATTGTGCAGATATACGCAACATAAGACTATGTCCACAATCGTACTTTGAACTTAATTGGCCTTAGGAAAATTCGGAACACGGAAGCAAGCAGACCGAAGGCATTTTCAACGGTACATCTTCGGCAGGTATTGCGTCTCTGAATTCGGTGTCTCGTTTGAATGGCGGGTTTCACCATTGTTAGAAGAGTATAAAAATTTTGCTTCGATATTCGCGTTAAGTTTTTAAACAGCGCATTGTCATTGAACTGCAGTTCTTGGAGAATTTACACATTTCGAGTTTTCAAATAATTCTTTACCCACAGTTTCCTCCGCGATTTTTCCCCCCGGGATTTCGCTAATATAAGAATGGCAGCTGTAATGCCCGCCAGACAAATTGAATCATCAATCTCGCTACGGCTACTCCGGAACACTGAGGGCATGCCTCAAGAGGCGCGAATGTGGACACTAAAGGGCATGCCTTCTGATGCGTGCCTCTAGCACATACCTCAAGATGAACATATTGCAAGAGGAACGGGCAAGATGAAAAGGCAAGTTGAAAGGGAAAAGGCACAAGTGTGGACATAGCTATTCAGTAGATCTCACTATAAGATTTGTGACCTACACCATGCCTCCCCCACTTTCACCAACCCTATCACTGGTGATAGCTTTTCTATTATTGAACACGCCACCTGTAAAACCTCCCGTGTAATATACCAGCTAACCTTCAAACATTGGCTGGCTTCCTATATAGTAGGCTTGCAACGAATATTCGGCAACTATTCGGTATTCGGCCACTCTTCTACTATTTGGCTGAATATCTAGGTACTATTCTGCCGAATACTTAGATTTTTTTTTAAGTTAGAAAATTGCCTAAAATAAAACAATTGATTCATTGCATGGTAATGTATTTAACTTGCAATTACAAAAAATAATCGTGCATGATCAACTTGTCAAAGCAAAACAAAAATATTAAATACCTATTCACTGGAATCGTAATAATTGAAATTTAGGAGTGGAAGATCATGATGCAGAAATACTAATTTTTCTGCATTGTCAGGTAGTAGTTTACTTCTTTTCTTCTCGTATACATTTTCAGCTTCAGAGAAAAGCCACTCCGAATAAACACTGCTTCCTGGCGCGGACAAGTATTTTGCTGCAAGATTTGTCAAACACGGAAATTTCTTCCTTCTTGCTTGCCACCAAATGTATGGATTATCATGCCATGATATACTATTAATATCTAAATAAACATCAATTTCAGTTTCAACTGCATTTTTTCTTGTGATTTCTCTGTATTGATTGTACTTTTCTCTCTAACAGTCTCTTCAAAACAATCCATATCAGATGAGTGTGTACTCTGACTGTGAACTGACTCTTCTGTCATCCTCTTGGACTGTATAGGGGACGAATTCGCGCTGCCGTTGCTGCTTGTTTCACAGTACGTCTTTAGACCATCGATCAAAATATACTGCCTTGCTTTTTCTCTTTGCAGTTGACTGGTGAAAACATTCATTTTGAAGTGAGGGTCCAAAGTGGTTGCTGACAAATAATTTTTATTTGTGGCAATGTCTTCAAATCGTTCGTTCAACCCTTGTTGCATGATAAGTCTACAGAGTGGTGGGAGGTAACTCTGCTTCAACAGGTGGGCGAGAGACAAGCACAGCAATACAGATTTTGGCTCACTCCAGCCGAATACATTTGCCGAATATTCGGCTATTCGGCCAGGAAGTCTGCCGAATATTCGGTATTTGGCATATGGCCGAATATACTATTCGTTGCAAGTCTACTATATAGGTTTGAATACTAATCCATTAGCCATAAGAATGGCCACCGGCAGACAGCGTTCACTCGGAATCCAAAACATCCAGTAGCTGTTCATGCCATCTCCCACGACACCAATAATTTTAATTCTTGTTGGCAACCTCCTGGTCTCTCTCTTTTTTGTTTTTTTCTTATGGCTTTACTCCTCGTTGACGTCTAAGATCATTAGAGGCGATATGGGACTGGGGACAAGGAACGGGAAGGAATTCGGCCATGGCCTTTTTGAAGGAAGCATCCTGGCTTTCGCCTGGAGTGGTTTGGGGAAACCATGAAAAACCCAAATCTGGATTCCCGGGTGGGAATTTAAAGCCGCATCCTCCCGAATGCGAGGCCAGAACGTTAACCGTTCGCCCACCACGCTTGGTCCCTGGTCTCAATTTGAGATAATATCCAGTCAGTTCTTCCTCCTTTCCTCCTCTTGCCTTCATCCCACTGCATAAATTCAACCACCACATACCAGAGGTGATGTCTTTTATTATTATTATTTTCAATTTTATTTTGTTTAATTATTCATCTTTGCTTACTCAGATTTATGGTGTGAAGATTTAAATGTATTATTTTGCAACATTTTGCATTGTTAGTCCAGAGCCATGTTTAGGATCTGTGGATCCTGAGTCTATACCTGTGGAGCATCTGTAGGCCCCTAGGCTGTGACTGTGGTGCAGACCCTTATGCGAGTATATATAAAGCAATATCAATTATTTATTATTAAATTAACTACCCTTTGAATACAAAGTATTGGATAATGTAACGATAGTAAAAATATACGAAGATAACTTACTGAAGAATCGAAAGTTCAAAACGTGCTTTCGGTATTGTTTCCGAGGCTGAAGTGAATGATGTTAGCGAGTGATGTTCATAAGTTCAATTTTTTGATAAGTGAGCTATAGATAAGGTGCAACCAAACACCCTCAGCAAAAGCCCATGGAATTACAAAATCAAAAGTTTTAAAATCAATATGAAAGAGTAGACCTACATATTAAGATAAAACAAATGATAAGGATGCTTAAGATCACCAAAGCACATAATAGAAAGATTAAAAACTGAATATTCATACACGAATGTCAACAGTAAGACAGCGACTAAACTGTTTTAAGACAGCGCTCCATTAATCAGAGCCTTCACACGCCACACCAAGTGATCGATTTTCCTGAATGCTGAAATAAAGTATTAAAAGAAATAAAAAAAATGACTTAAAACAACAAATTAAGTAAGAACTAATTAAAAATATAATTAATGTTAAATTCTAAATACACCTGTTTCAATTATAAATTAGTGTAATTTTTTATAAATACTTACTTTCAAACAAAAAATTAAAACTTAGAGCGCCCACCGCTACTCACTGTTTACATCGTATACAAAATAAATTTATCTTACCTAACCTTCCGCACATGAAGGTTAGGGAATTATGGTTTGTATTGCAGTTGTATGGCAGTCTACATTCATATGCCCTGACCACAGTATAATGCAACCTTATGTTTCAAGGGTCATAAGTTGTTACTTTTCGGTATAGATGAACTGAAATGGTATTTTACAGTACACCCCTACTTCAAAGGATTGAACTGTGCATGTGCGAACGTTGTTTCAGTTTTCATGAGCATTTCAGGACTTTTGGTGGTAAAACCATTTCCCAAACAGTTTACTTTCTTTGCACATATTTATTATTATTTTTTTGCATGTGGTGCGGGCCTCTAGTCTACAGCCAATGTAGTCTATGCCTAAATGCGGCCCTTGCTGAGGTACTAGCTTTAATTCACTGTCCCCCTCTCACTGTCCTCTATTTGAATTTACCCCCACCATGTTCGTGACTGTCATTCTGTGAGACAGTCGCTACAGCACCTACCCTCTATAATGTTTTCCTGTTGACAAAGGGCCAAGACCTGAAATATTCAATGTTATTCTTGTTCTTGTCTTTTTTTCATGTGTTCATGCCAAGCAAAGATCTTCTAAGGTAAGTGGTGGCTCATTTCACTATTCTGTTTTGTAAATCCTATTCGCTACTTAGCACCTATTATTTCCTGGTTACCAAAATATCGTTTTGTTGGACATTTTGAAGAAGAGACAGTCAATTAAAAATAGGGAGAGATTGATAGAAGCATTCAGTCTACATGGACAAGTGGCTGGTTCCAAAATGCATCCAAGCTGAAATCTAAGATTTATAATAGACTATATTATTATGAGAGAACAAAGTAGACTCTTAACCCATAACATCAGAGTATAGTAGGGCCCAGTGTGTGGTTCATACCTGCTGCAAAAATATACTTCCCATATAGGCAAGCATCCATCAAAATATAATGGAAACTGTTGCCGTGTCGTGGCTTGTCCACTCTCACCCACAATCACACTTGTCATCTTTTTATTATCTCTTCAACTGGGAAATATGATTTACCATGCAAATCCTTACCAAAATTTTAAAGATTGAGGATCACCTCGTATGGCTGCCGCCTAGTTTCCAATTGAGAATATTTGGAAGTACAAAGTATAACTTAGAAATAAATTATTAATGTCTTTTTTTTTTTAAAGAAAAAAAAAACCTTTCAATTTGACTTCTTTAAGCCTTTATCCAACACCACCAACTTTACAGATACATTTATCGGATTTTGATTATCCTGAAGTTACAGGTCCTAGTTAGAGTACTTGTAGATCAGCTGTTTGTACAACTTTACACCGCATTCATTTTTACACCTTTTAAACTCAGATTTTGCCTCATGGCCAGTTGCAATACTCCATGTTTGGCAACTGACTGTTTAGTGCCTACCAATTAGCACATCAAGCCTCCCACTGGGCCATGGCAGACACTGACGTCACTAACCAGCTGTTTGAAGTGCCAATATTTTCGAATCTCCCATCGTTGCTTACTCCTGCAATGCTTTCTTCTACAAAGGAACACACAGTGACAAAATCAAACTTATAATTTAACTATAATTTGAAAAGCCTCCATAATGAATCTTTCTTATTTCTGTATCAACTTCAACTTGCTACAAATCTGACAAAAGCTATAAACATTGTACCAAATAATGTGAACTATTTTTCAACTATGGTTAGTGATGGTTGATGTTATATTTATTTCCATGTTAATAAACTATTACATTCACATCGAGCGTGGTGGTGTAATGGCTAGCGTTCTGGCATCGCATTCGGGAGGACGGTGGTTCGAATCCCCGTCCGGGCATCCAGATTTGGGTTTTCCATGGTTTCCCAAATCACTCCAGGCAAATGCCAGGATGCTTCCTTCAAAAGGCCATGGCCAAATTCTTTCCCATTCCTGCCCCCCCCCATCCTTTTCCGTCTATAAAGACCTTGCTGTTAGAGAGAAGTTAAGCAGATTAAAAAAATATATATATTACATTCATGAAGAAGCATTTGAAGCTTAGGGGAAGAAACCAAATGGGTAAGAGACAACAAATGTACCTCTGTGGTATTTGTATCCCATGTGGAATGATAGCCTAGAAGCTATAATTGAAGCATGTGCTTAGAAACTTTTGTTTAAAATAGTTAGAAACAAAAATAATAGAGGACAGTTCGGCCTACAAGAGCAAACGACGAGAATGTTGCAATGTCACATGTTGTTGTGGTTAAGGATGATTGCAATCTAAATAAACTATTATCTCTAGGTATCAGATTGTATTTTTATTCTTCATTGGTTGCAGACTTGAGATTGCTCATTTGTTTCCCAGCAAAGATGGCCACCACTGTAATACTTACAGACTTAATACAAGAATAAACTTTGTAGGCTTTCAATTCTTTTTATTTATGTTATATTCTCTCAATAGTTCCTCCAATACCAACAACAATCTGACTGTTAAAAATACCTGGACAATGTTTTGATTAGAAACATTGCAAGGTCATGTTTCACACAGGATTGATCATTTAACTTTCTTTTCAGCAACTATCACTCCAAACATATAAATCTCACCATTCAATTAATTCAGTTTCACATCCTCCTTTTTCTGTTCTTTCAACTTAAATTTCATCTGTATCTTTATTCCCATCAAAATTGCTAGTTTTCTTTCTTTAATACAGTTCATAACATTACTTACTTCATGTCTTTCAACAAGAAATCTTCTCTGTGGATTCTAGCTTTCTGAATGTTTGAATCAAAGCAAATAATTTCCACCTTATCTGCTACTCTTTTTCCTGATAATTATATACATATTCATTTTACTTACATAAACTATCTTCCTATTTTTGATAGTTCATTTATTTTTTCCTTTCACAATTGAACTCCTGTTTCATAAATCAACATTCGTTATTATTTACACCCTTAATATTATGACTATTCTTTGTAAAATTGTATTGAATGTATGTAGCTCTTGCAACAATCGCTTACTTATGCCATTTTTAGGACTTTCTCCTCCAAAAATTGTCTTTACTTTTGGCAGTTGGAAATAACAATAAATTAGGAAAATTTTCTTCATGTCATTATTATTGCTGGTATCAAGATTCGCTCATAATATTCTACAATTTTTTTCTTCAATTCAAATGTATAGACACAAAACTGATGAACTCGAGCAAACATTCTAAAATATCTAATCTTGTAAGTCCCTTCACCACAGATGTTAGACAAACAGTGTGGCACATTTGAACTTGGTTTCCATAAGACCTTGTTATCTTGAAGTGACTTAATTAATTACAACATATGAGAGCAAAAACACCTCAAAATCTGAACCTACCCAAATTAACTGATATTAATATTTAATGATACTAAGGAAAAAGGAAGCAGCTTTTATGTGATATAAATAACAAAGGATAGCAGAACGTGCCAATAGCCAACCTCAGCAACTGCTTTTCTGTTAGAGCAATCAGAGTTTTCCCCGAAACCACTACTGCATGAAAACTCTGGAGATGGGAACTTCTGTACCAGAATATCTTACAAGGGGAGGGCACGACCTTGGGATTTTATTTTGGGATGAGACTTTGCATAACACAATGCTCAATAGATTCGGAGAAAACGGCCTTTAAAAATTCAAGCCCAGCTTATATACTAGTGAAATTCTGGACAAGTTAGCAGTACAACAGCCCAGTCAGTAATGAGCCTGCTTCATGCCTGGGCGCTCTGGGTTCGAATCTTGGTTTGGTCTATTTTTTTTTTCATTTTTTAATTTTTTTTTATATCAACTACCCTTTAACTTAAAATATTAAAAAACTATAATAGTTACAATATTTTATTGTTTAAAATAGACTATTACAAATGATTATAATAATAATATTTATTCATAAGTAAAAAACTTTCATTGTGTGTGTTTTATTATAGATTTTACTTAATTTTTTATTACAAATGTGGGCAGGGATGATAATCATCATAAAAACATTTAAACCAATAAATTTTTTAGCATCGAGCACAATTAATGAAAGCCGAATTTTTACTAGAACAACGGTAATATCCGAAATAAAACTTATAACACTGTTAATAAAATAACTTAAAATTTAATTATGTTTAAAGAATATTGTAATTATTACAGTTTTAAAGTATTTTAAGTAAGTTATAGAGTAGTTAATATACTCATATTATGATTTAAAATTTGAAATTCAAATTACATAATCAATAACATTGAATAAAAACTTATTTAATTGTGAAAACAGAAAAATAAAAATGAAAAAAAAAAAATTAGACTGAATCTAGATTCGAACCCAGAGTGCTCAGACACGAAGCACGCTCATTACTGAGTGGGCTGTTGCGCTGCTAGCATAACCGGAATTTCACTAGTATATAAGCTGGGCTTGAATTTTTAAAGGCCATTTTCTCCGAATCTATTGAGCATTGTGTCTTACGATTACAGGAGGTAAACATACTAAAGGGGTACAATTATTACGCAAAGTCTCATCCCAAAATAAATTCCCAAGGTCGTGCCCTCCCCTTGTTAGATACCTGTCATCCCCCTGGCCTCAATCACTGATAAAATCTTACCACTTAATCCGTCACTTATTTTTATTTGTATTTTTTTTTAATTGTATATTTTTTAACTAGTAACATGGTTGGCGAGTGGTTAAAGCTCTGGCCTTGCATTCGGGAGGATGCCGGTTCGAATCCCCGTCCAGGTATCCAGATTTAGGATTTCAGTGGTTTTGCCAAATCACTATAGGCGAATGCTGGGATGCTTCCTTCAAAAGGCCATTACTGAATTCCTTCCCATTCCTTTCCTTTCTCTAATGATGTCGACAAGGCGTGAAGACACATGGAAGAAAACTAGTAATTATTTTTAACCGATTTTGTTTTTATTTAAATACTAGGTATCCTTTGTTATATATATTCATTTTGCCACTACCTGCAATTTGCATATATTATCTCAGACATTTCTGACATATCGATAATCCACTTCTTAACAGCTCACCCTCACCATCCGCTCTCCCCATTCTTCCGCTGCCTATCACAGCCCTTATACTTTGATAAGTGATGGGTTACTTTCTCTGTTCTTTGTTAATGATATTAATATTTGAAAACAGATATTTATACATGCTTTTATGACACACGGCATGTGATGTTGATTATATTTCCATTTGATGTGTGGAGCTCTTGCAACAACCTCTTGTTTATACTATTTTTAAGGGCTTGTTATCATATAAAAGTAAACAGGGTGCAGAATGAATAACAGAATAAGGTATGTGAAGAAGTTAAAAAGAATAAATCGTGGAGTTAGTAAACGGCATGTGAAAAAATTTAAAAGGTATAACAAGAATAAATTGATCAGCTTGATTAAAAGGGTACTCTACTGTCAAAGAAAATACAGAAGAATTTTTCCATTATGATCTCTCTTAAAATATTATAGAAGTCAGAAG
Source organism: Vandiemenella viatica (assembly GCA_031002005.1). Taxonomy (NCBI): domain Eukaryota; kingdom Metazoa; phylum Arthropoda; class Insecta; order Orthoptera; family Morabidae; genus Vandiemenella; species Vandiemenella viatica. The sequence continues at coordinate 154,485,250 of CM061920.1, forward strand.
CCATGAGTCTCTGATACAAGTCAAAGTAATTAAAGATGCGCTATCAAAACTGAAGAATAAGATATCACCCATAAATTGGTTATATATAAAAATGAATGTTTATATGTTTCCTATACCATCCTTCCAATTACGAAGAAACTTTGGCGAGTTATAATGTGCACACGTGTGAAGGTTTCTGACCCCCCCCCCCCCAAAAAAAAGAAAAAATCACCCCGTCTCCCCCTTTAAAACCCCTTAATTTTATACGAACCCACATTTTTTTATCCGATTTCGATGGAAATTTGTATATGTATACTTAAAAATAAACAGAAAAATACTTTCAACATTTGGTTTTCAGAAACCCAACCCCACTCCCCCTTTCCACTCCTATAATTTTTGCCAATGTTCTTTTAATACCCAATCACAATTTTCATCTGATATCAATGGAACTTTTCACACTTATACTTTAAAACAAATAGAAAAATACTGGATACATTCGATTTGCAAAAACCCAACCCCTCTCCTCCTTTCCACCCCTTGAATTTTGTCAATGTTCTTTACACATACCGACAGTTTTTATCCACTATTGATGGAACTTTACATATATGTACTTTAAAACCAACAGAAAAATGCTGTTTACATTTGGTTTTCAGAAACCCTACCCGTCTCGCCCTTTCCACCCTCTTAATTTTTGTAAATGTTCTTTATACATACCCACAGATTTTATCCTATTTCAATGGTCCTTTGCACATGTATACTTTAAAACAAACAGGAAAATACTGCCTACATTTGGTTTGCTAAAACCCAACCCCTCTCCCCCCTTTCCACCCCCTTAATTTTTGTCAATGTTCTTTATACATACCCACAGTTTTTATCCAATATCAATGGAATTTTGCATACATATTCTTTAAAACCAACAGAAAAATACTGTCTACATTTGATTTTCAGAAACTCAACCTCTTTCACACTTTCGACCCCATAAATTTTTGTCAATGTTCATTACACAAAGCTACAGCTATCTGATTTAAAGCAAACGGGAAAGTACTGTCTACATTTGGCTTACAAAAACCCACCCACTCTCACCCATCACTCTTCTTAAACAAAATTTACACATGAAACCATTCAGTTTTTCACGAATATCTTGAAAGTAGATGGTGATGCAGAATGTTTATGACATTCTGGGATATAACATCAGAACTTTCACATCCACCTGCTGAGCAACACTGGGTACTCAGCTTTTGCAGAAGACGATAGACCAGAAATATTATATAACCCAAAGCACCATAATAAACTTTTCAATTTTAATTTAATGGATAAAAATCATTGTCTTTTAGTGATTTGGTATATGTTAATGCGTCTGTTTTCTGTATGTGTACCCATTTGAGAAACAAAAATAGGCATTTCAACCCATGCCGGGCAAAGCAAGTGTTTAATAAATGCTTATAAAACAAAATCCGACAGACAAATGGAAAAAAACAATAATTATAAAAGAGGGAAGGCAAAGCTAAAATATTATTGGGGAGTAAATATCACAAGCTCAATGGCGAAGATTGTGCGAAAATGATTAAAAAGAGATTTTAAGACTAATCTAGGGAGGAAAATGGCATCAGGGCAGGGCAATCCTGTATTGAAGGCTTCTGAAAACCTGGCAAAAGCAAAATTTGTAAGTTCTGTTGACATGCAAAAGGCATATAATATATTTACATTAAATTAATTATTTCTAATAAAGGGGAAAATGGCATCGGTGAAGCCTGCATAAATGTGGTATAGAAATTGTTCGGTGAACATTGATGTTCTTTTGTGATAAATGGGAAAATCAATGATTTCCATGTGACGGGGACTAGGACAAGTACGCCCTTTGGCAACATTTCTGTTTAAACATATCTATTAGAAGTCGAAACAAAATGCAGTGACATGGAAATCCATATTGGTGATGAAATTCTATATACCTTGTTTTTTGCTGATGATCAGGTCATGCTCACTGGTGATTAAGGCAATGCAAACTATGTGCTAATGAAACTTAAAAAATAATTTGAAAACTATACTTTTTTTTTTGCTGTCATCAGTCTCTCGACTGGTTTGATGCAATCCTCCAATCTGGCACTAATTTCTTCATCTCAACATATCCCTTACAACTCACACCTTCAACATTTTGCTTAACATATTCTAATACTGTCTATCTCTGCTGTTCCCTCTACTAACAAATTAACCAGTCCCACATGCCTTAAAATGTGACTAACCGTCCTGTCTCTTCTTTCTACTAGACTCTGCCACAAACTTCTCTCCTCACCCAAGTCCATACCTTGCCTTGCTACCATGAAGTGCTGCTGTCGCATATAAATGTCTGTATGCGATCTTGATAGATAAATAAATAAATAATTTTTGTAGACTAAAGTTTTGTTATGAACTTTTACAGTTTATTTATCTCATTTATTTGCTTAATAATCCTCTTGATACCAATAACTATCGTGTTTGTCACTATATCCAAAGATTTGCAGGTTCGTTTTCTACTCAAGATCTCTCAATATAATTTTACGCTGCTGCTAAATCAATCTTGTCTTGGTCGTTCCCTCTACTCAACAACAATTATCTTAACTTCACTTCTTTTTCAGAGAGCCTATCCATTCAAGCAATCTCTGAGCAAACAATATTTATTCAACTTTATATTCTTTTTTTATATAAATCGTTTTAACTTTTAATTTACCTATATTTTGGCCTTAATCAGTATAAATATATAATTTAACTGGTTTTCTAAAAAGCTACTATGTCACACTGCGTTGCACACATACAGTTTTAAAAAGTTATTTTTGAATCCTAGATCAATATTTGCAGCTAAAAGATTTCTCTTTTTTAAGAAGGCTCTTATCACTATTAATATTCTTCTTTTAACATCATTTCCGCTTCGGCCATCAATTGTAATTTTACTTCCTGTATAGCAGGATTCACTAATTTCTGCTATTGCATCCAATACCATTCTTAAATTTTATCTACTATTATTTCTATCATTTTTGTTACATTTCATAACTTTTGGCTTGCTTTATATTTGGTTCAAAATCTTCCGTCAGTATTTTGTTCATGCCATTCAATATTCTCTGTCTGTTCTGCTAAAAGGACAATGTCATCAACAAATCTTATCATACTGATTTTTTGTTCTGGAACACTTATGCCACAATCAAATTTTTGTTTCACTTCATTTATTGCTTTCTCTCTATATATACGTTGAATATTAGTGGGAATAGGCGACGACCTTGTCTTACCCCCTTTTTAACAAATGCATGTCTTTCATATTTCTCTACTTTTGTTATAGCCACTTGATTCTTATATAGATTATAAAGTATTTTCTATCTCAAAAATTTAGACTTGATTTCTTTAAAACTTTAAACGTCTGGTTGCACTTAAACATTATCAAAAGCTTTTCCTAATTCAATGAATGCCATAAAAGTATCTTATTTTACTTGATCCACCATTCAAGTATTAAGTTTAATGCCAAAATTGCTTCTGTTGTATCAGTTTTTTCCTAAACCCATGTTGATCTTCACCTGGTGCCTATTCTACTACCCTTCTTTCCCTTCTTTATATTATTCTGGTCAATAATTTTGAAGCATTTGATGTTAGACTTAATTAGAGCAATAATTCTCATATTTGTTAGTTTGTGCTTTCTTTGGAAGTGTGAATATGATACTTTTATTAAAATTAGTTCGAATCTCTCCTGTTTACTATCAGTTTGAATAATCTTTGGATTCTTTCTCCTCAGGATTTAAGAAATTATGCATACCTCGTCAGGTCCAACCACCTTATTTTATTTCAGATCTTTTAAAGCTCTTTTAAATTTTATCCTTAAAACATCACCTTTTTTGTCCAGTACACTTGTTTAAATCATGCACATCATACAGTTTCTCTCTGTATTCCTCCCATCAGACAACTCTATTTCATGAGTTTAAAAGTACTTTCCCATCCACAGCTTTAATGTTTATGAATCTTTTCTTCATTTCTCCAGAATTTTGTTTGATCTTACTGTAGGCCACATGCACTTTACCCATAACCATTTCCTTTTCTAGCAGTCACTTTTCTTTTGCTTTCTTGCATTTCCTATTTATTTCATTTCTGCTCTCTTCCTGCTTCATCCTGAGCATTTTTGTGCCATCTCCCCCAATATTTTTTTTTTATGATACAAGGTTTTTGGACTTCTTGTTTCCTAAAGCCTATGTTTCTTTACCAGCTTTGATTATTTTTCTCTTCAATGCATTCCATTTGTCTTCAGTTGAACTCTTTCTAGAGTTGTTTTTTAGACCAATCTCTTCTATCTCTGTAAATTTTTATCTCATTTGATAGTGTTTCAGTTTGTTCACTTCCAATGTGTTCTGCCTGTGTTGTTTCTTTATTCTCTTCAATTTCAGCCTGCACTTCATACAACATCTGTCCCAGAAGTAATGCATTGTATTTTTTTATTTATTATTTATTTATTTTTTGTTGACAAGACTATATGTTGCAAAGCCCAAAACCAGTGTGGATAGGGTGAGGAGAGGTTAAGCTTCCCAACAGTTCTGCACTCAGTTGCCCCCATGCCCTGGGGAGGTTAGTACATGTCAGTTGATGAGCTACTGTGTAGTAGTCGCGATCAAGTGTTGGGTGAAGCTGAACTAGATGTCACAAGAAACTTTTGAGATGCTTCAGCAAGCCTTCAGTGGTGACTGCCTATCCAGATTGCTGTTAAACAGGTGGCACAAGATGTTCAAAGAAGGCTGGGAGGAGGTCGCCGATGAAGCCCGCCAAGGACACCCTTCAACGTTGTGTAACAATGATAGTGTGACTCTTGTGCTCCAGTTGCTGAATTCTTACCGTCGAATATGTGTACTGTTGATGTCAGATTTATTGCATATACCAAAAATGACTGTTCACCAGATTGTTGCTATGTGCCAGGTTTGCACCAAACTTGTACCAAAGCTTTTGACTGATGTGCAAAAACAGAATCAAGGGGAAGTGTATGAAGAACTCAAGCAACTCTGTGCACATCATCCTAAATTTTTGGACAATGTTATAATCAGGGATGAGATGTGGATCTTTGAGTGCTATCCAGAAACAGAGGCAGACTGCAGAGTGGCACACCTTGCCATTTCTGTGCCACAAGAAGGCTCACGTGAGCAAACCTTGTTTGAAAGTCGTGCACATTTTTTTTTTTTTTTTACAGAAAGAGGGTAGTGCACAGAGAATTTTTGGATAGACCATAAATGCCGAGTTTTACAAACAAGTGATACAAAAACTGAACAACAGGGTCACCTGCATCCAAAAGGATATCAGTGCTTTGTGGAAGTTTCACAACGACATTGCACTGGCCCACACCACCTTCGTTGTCGTGGACTACCTGACCTGCATCGGTGTACCTACATTGCCACAGCTGCCCTATAGTCCTCCGGCAGACTTCTTTTTATTCCACCGGCTGAAAAGTGTCTTGAAAGGAATACATTTCAAGACATTCAACAGCATCAGAACAAGGGCTTCACCGAGGACTTCCTGAGAGCATACGAGGCATGGAAATCATGCTGGCAAAAATGTATTGATGCAGAAGGGTCATACTTTGAAGAATTTTAAGTTGCTGAACCTATTGGATCAATAAATTTGTTTTAAAAAAGTATGACACATTACTTTTGGGGCATACCTTGTAACTACCAGATTTTGGTCAGAGCATATGACCGCTCCTGGGTATGGTTGACAGTCTAGAACCTGATTACTGAATCTCTGTTTCACCATAATATAATGTAGCTGATGTCTACCTGTATCAACTGTTCATTTCCAGGTGTATATCCTTTGTTAATTATTCTTAAACAGTGTGTTTGCTACAATTAGTTTATATTTTTTACAAAATTCTAACAACCTGCTTTCATACTTATTCCTATCTCCCAGACCAAAACTTTCAACAGTACTATCCCCTTTTCCTTCTCCCACTATGGCATTCAAATCATCCATGATTATTAGATTTTTCTCTCACTCTCCATGTATTATAATTCTGCAATTTTAAGGCATTTTCTCTCTCTATTTCTTCACATCATCTTGTGACATTGGCTTATATACTTCTACTAATGTGGTTGGAGCAGGTTTAGTTTCTACCTTCTTCAAAAATAATCACTAACCTGTTCCTAATAACTTGGCTATTTCCCTACTCTCTTGTTCATTATAAATCCTACTCCAGTAACTCCACTGATAGCTGTGTTAATTAGTCTTTGTTTTCCCGACCAGAAATCCTGTACATTCCAGTTGTATTTTTATAAGCACAGGAAAGAGTATATGACAATTGGAGATAACCTTCACAGTGTCCATATTGGCCCATCTGCTTTGTGGAAACTGCTCATGTTTCAGATAATTTGGAGTTACAATTTTTTCCAATGATAAAAGATGCAAGTTTGTGCTCAACAAGATAGAACAGGAAATAGGGTGATCCACCAATTTAAATCAACAAATTTAAAAAAAAGTAATAATAAAGATTAAAACTACTATAAATGGCAGAATAATGGGTGTACTTACAGTTCAGAGACATGTGAGATAACAAGATGAGATAAAGACAGCTTGTCCCTTTAGAGGGAAATTTGGAGATGTTGTACTGTAATACTGTATATCAAAATTAAAACATGTTAAAAAAGCAGTCAGACAAAAAAATGAATTTGGAAGTCACCACTACAGACACTATAGAAGGGATATATATCACATGGTTCAGTCACCTTCAGCGAATGAGGGATACCAGATGGCCAGATGAAACTGGGGATATAAGCCATCTCAAAGAAAGAAATGAGGAAGATCACTGAGAAGATGGAATGAATGGCCGCCATCAGACGGAATTCACCTGGAATCCAAAATACCTAATCCAAACCATTTCCCATTACACCAGTAATTTTAACTCTTGATTCACAGTCCATGCTACCAGAGTCCTCCCAAAACAGCAGTAGCTTCTCTGAAGTAAGATGGTGGGTGCTCGCTTACCAGTACAAACTGGATACCAAGCAGCTATCTAGTATCAGTTTAAGATAATACCCAGTCTTTAGCTTTTGGGGCACTCCAGGTCAATATACTCTGTAAACTTCACCGTCTCAGATTTTCAGGAAATATGGCACAGATGTACTATTTATATTGTCGCACATCAAGTGGATCAGGCGACGAAGAAGGAAAGACTGTCGTAGCATAGTGGTTACGCTAAGAGACTGTGTGACTAAAGGTCGTGGGTTCGAATCTATTAAGTGCTGTAAAATTTTAATTTCTTAACTTTGTGTAAACTATTCTGGAATATTCTTGTTATTACTAGTGTTAATGTTCTAGACTGTTCTTCATCACTATATAAGCGATACTCCTTTCTAGCCGGAGTCAGTTCGCTCCGTGCTTCTGTACTGTGCCAACTGTTAATAAAGCTTCGTTGCCTTAAACTGAGTGTTTTGTCTACGACCTTGCTACGCCCTAGGATTCTGAATTTGGTTTACTACATGACATTACTTTGGTGGAGGCGCCGGGTAGATCCTCGTGACCGCTAAAATCTACAACAACACCGTGGCCCCAATCAGACCACGAGAGAGCCGTCGCTTACGAGGCAAGAAGCCAGAGTACGAGCCGTATTCTACTGATTGGAAGTCGTCAGGAGGAGAAGAAGAAGTAAGGACGACGATGACGCCGACCGCCTGCCAGCACATTCGTCATCCGGCATTATTTTCAGGCGACGACGGCCAAGACCCAGGCAACTGGCTGAAAGGCTACAAACGTATCGCTAAATTCAACTGGGACGATACAGTGTGCCTGGCAAATGTATTTTTCTACCTCGAAGGAACTGCCAAACAATGGTTCGAAAATAACGAAGAGAAACTTACTAGCTGGGCAGCATTCCAGAAAGAACTGCAGGCATTCTTTGGAGACGCACAACGGCAGACACGCCATGCTGAAGAGAAACTAAAGTGTAGAGCGCAACGCCAAGGGGAACGACACAGTCATACATACAAAGTGTTTTGGGCTGTGTAAAATAGTCGACCCCACAATGAAGGAAGAAGATAAAGTAGCACACCTTATGAAAGGCGTCGCCGAGGACATGTACCAAGCGTTGCTGCTGAAGGAAATTTCCACAACAGATGACTTTATTAAGTGTTGCCAATACATTGAGACGATGCACCAGAAAAGAATTGGATGAAAGAAGTTTGAGAGATTACCAAACGTCGTATCAATGGCCGCAGTGGAAGAGGACACAGATATTAGAGACATTATTAGAAAAGTAGTGAGAGAGGAAGTGGAAAGGGCGATAGGAATGTATGTTGAGCCAAAAACTGAGACTCTGGAGGAAATAATAAGGGAGGAGGTGGAACAAACGCTGGCGCCCATCTCTTATCGTGCAGCCCCAACAAAAACTGTTAGACAGCCGAGACCAAAAGAGAATTTCTGCCACTGCGACGCAACGCGAGGATCCTCCAAAATTTTCCCAGGCAAACCGACGTCTGGAGAACGCAGGACAACCAGCCGGTATGTTTTCACTGTGGGCGACCGGGACATGTAGTACGCTACTGCCCAGAGAGACGGAAGATATTTAATGATGCCCGTGAAAGGAGATTCGAAGCACGTTTCAGCGTCCGAAGACCCCAGGACGACAATGAAGATCAAGACGTAACTTATGAACGACGTAGATCACTGTCGCCGCAGGCTGGTCGCTTCAGAGGACAGTCGCCGACACGCCGATCAAGATCTCCGTCACCGTTCCGACGCTCCAGCCAGTCTTCTAGCCGCTGCAACCTGGAAAACTAAAAGGTGCAACCTTCCTTGGAGGTGAGGCCGCTCTAGGGAAAAATCCTCCGCCGCCGTCATTACGAAAATGTTGGCAAATTACGTTGAAATCCTCATGGATGGTCAACCAGCTCAAGCTCTTGTGGACTCTGGGGCATCTTTTTCGGTTATTTCGGAGAATTGCCAGCGCCAGTTGCGGAAGACTATGTTCGTCGACAACAGAACTGTTTTGCTCAGGGTTGCTAATGGGAATCATGTACAACCTACAGGAAGGTGCACTATTCGTGTCTCTATAAATGGCCACGAGCAGCACATTGAGTTCGTTGTGCTACAAGAATGCAGTCATCACGTCATACTTGGTTGGGACTTTCTGAAGGCCTCACAAGCAATTATAGACTGTGGTCGCTCGAAGATTTTGCTAGACGATGTGAGAGTTGAGGAGGGGGAAAAACAGTCCTTCCCATGCCTGGAAAGTTTGTGTGCTGGATGACGTCATAATTCCTGCCACCAGTGCTTCGAAGGTAACTGTCATGTGTCATACGCCACTTACTTGTATGGACCTCCTAGTGGAATGCAATAGGAATTTACCACTGGAGAAAGATTTGTTCATCCCTGCCTCCGCCGTCTCATTTGAGAACGGAATTGGTGATTTGTGGGTAGTCAACTGCTGCAAGGTGCCACATATTCTCCCAAGGCGCCAGTGTATAGCATACGCCGAGACGTTAATTGAAGGGCATCTGAGTGTCATGGAAACCTTTTGCGAAGAACCCACAAGTGTGAATGTAACGGAAGCAACGAGACTAAACATTCAGTCCCGACTCTCGCCGGATTTGACTAAGGAACAACAGGAGAAGCTATTCGCCATTCTTCAGGAATTCTATGAATGTTTCAGTCCGCAGGTGAAGAGCAAGTCGACCCCATTGAAGGTACAACATCGAATTGACACTGGCGACCATCGACCTATCAGCCAAAGACCGTATCGAGTTTCATTAGCGGAGCACCAAATAATTCAGCAAGAAGTAGAAAAGATGTTAAATGACGACATCATTCGGCCATCTCAGAGCCCATGGTCATCGCCGGTAGTTACTCGTGAGAAAGAAGGGCGGCCACTGGCGGTTCTGCGTCGATTACCGACAGCTCAATAAGGTGACTAAAAAAGATGTTTACCCTCTTCCGCGAATTGACGATACGTTGGACTGTCTGAAGGGAGCTAAGTTTTTCTCGACTATGGACCTACACTCAAGATACTGGCAGATAGAGGTAGACGAAAGCGATCGAGAGAAAACTGCATTTATTACCCCCGATGGCCTGTATGAATTTAATGTAATGCCATTTGGTTTGTGTAATGTGCCAGCAACATTCGAACGTATGATGGATAATCTTTTACGTCATCTGAAGTGGACGATGTGTCTCTGTTATTTAGACGATGTTATAGTGTTCTGCGAAACCTTCGATGAACATGTGAAAAGACTGAGAGCTGTTTTTATGTGCCTGAAACAAAGTGGCTTGCAGCTCAACCCAAAGAAAGTGTCTTTTCGGAGCTAAAGAAATAAAAATACTTGGGCATCTTGTGTCAGGTGATGGTGTGCGGCCAGATCCCGACAAGGTGAGATCTATAATGGAATTTCCTATTCATAAGAATACCAGTGACGTCAGGAGCTTTCTTGGCCTGTGTTCTTACTATCGACGCTTTATAAAAGACTTTTGTATGAAAGCCAGGCCGCTCCAAGAATTGCTAAAAAGTGGTGCTAAATTCCTCTGGGGTAGATGTCAACAAGATTCTTTCCTCATTTTGCAAAAGGCTCTGACGACTGACCCTGTGCTTGGGCTGTATGATGAGAAAGCGCCTACTGAGCTGCATACAGACACTAGTGGTTATGGAATTGGCGCTGTATTAGTACAGATTCAGGATGGGAAAGAGAAGGTAATAGCCTATTCCTCCAGGACTCTCAACAAAGCCGAAAGAAACTACTCAACAACGGAACGTGAGTATCTTGCTGTCATATGGGCTGTCTGCAAACTCCGACCATATCTCTTTGGACGACCATTAACAGTTGTAACAGATCACCATTCACTTTGCTGGTTAACAGGCCTTAAGGACCCATCAGGACGACTTGCCAGGTGGGCATTACGTCTTTAAGAATACGACATTAGTATAGTCTACAAAAGTGGAAAGAAGCACCGGGATGCCGACTGTCTCTCGAGGAATCCAGTGGAGGAACAGCAAGAGAATGAAGAGAGTACTGACTGTCTCGCTACTCTTCGCAATCTCTCTGAGGAACAAAAGAAGGACGCCAAATTGTTGCAAATTAAACTTGCCTTAGATCGCTCAGAGGATGTGAATGGAGGATTTAAGATGATAAATGAGGTGCTTTACAAGAAAAACTTTGACCCCTTTGGAAAGAGATAGTTCCAGTGATTCCCAAGCACATGCGCATCGAAATTCTTCAACATTTCCACGACGCGCCTACAGCGGGCCATTTAGGGTTTATTAAGACTTATGACAGAATCCGGAAGAGATTTTTCTGGCCAGAATTATTTAGAAGTGTTTGTCACTATGTTTCGCACTGTTGAGAATGCCAGAGAAGGAAGACAGTTCCTCAGAAACCACCTGGACGACTTATACCAATTCCGCCTGCAGAAACGCCTTTCCAGCGTGTCGGTATTGACTTACTCGGACGATTCCCGACTTCTACCAGTAGCAATAAGTGGATTATCGTTTGTACTGATTATCTGACTCGGTACGCCATTACAAAACCTTTGAAAATGGCTGAAGCCCCTGAGGTTGCAAAATTCATTGTGGAAGACATTTTATTAAAACATGGGGCCCCAAGCTCAGTGATCACGGATCGAGGAAAGGTCTTCCAGTCGAGACTTGTGAACGAGATCAACCGTCGATGTAACATCACACATCAAATGACGACTGCTTACCACCCTCAAACTAATGGCATTACAGAACGTTTCAACAAAACACTTGCTGACATGCTCTCCATGTACGTGAGTGTCGAACAAACCAACTGGGATGAGGTGCTGCCTTTTGTGACGTTCGCCTACAATACTGCCAAACAAGACACAACCGGATTTACGCCATTCTTCCTGGTACACGGACGTGAAGCAACAACGACCATGGACACTGTGTTCCCGTTACATCCTGACGACGTGAGCGACGATTACATCGCCAAATTAGTAACAAGGGCTGAGGAGTGTCGGCAGTTATCTCAGCTCCGCACACTGCAGGCTCAAGAGAATGACCGCCGGAGGTATGATGCAAGTCACCGTTCTGTTTCATACCAACCTGGCGACCTCGTCTGGATATTTACTCCCATCCGTAAGGTTGGCCTGTCTGAGAAGCTCCTCAGACGTTACTTTGGACCATACAGGATTGTACGAAGGTTGTCTGATGTCACTTATGAAGTCGAGGATTTCGATCCACACTCAAAACGACGAAAGGTGAGACTGCGACTGAAGCCTTACATGGACCCTTCGAACCAGAGTAGACTAGAAGATCCAGCATTCTTCAGTAAACCAAAGGGCCCCAAGAGCTGTACGTCTCATCCGGGCTCGAAGCCATCGACGACTAGGGACATCACCGCCCATCAGGAACCAAGGCGCGTGGGACCTACGACTCTCTCCATGACCAGGGCAACGTAACATCGGGACGCTGTTCCCTTAAGGAGGGAGCAATGTTGCACATCAAGTGGATCAGGTGACGAAGAAGGAAAGACTGTCGTAGCGTAGTGGTTACGCTAAGAGACTGTGGGACTAAAGGTCGTGGGTTCGAATCCTTTAAGTGCTGTAAAATATTAATTTCTTAACTTTGTGTAAACTATTCTGGAATATTCTTGTTGTTACTAGTGTTAATGTTCTAGACTGTTCTTCATCACTATATAAGCGATACTCCTTTCTAGCCGGAGTCAGTTCGCTCCGTGCTTCTGTACTGTGCCAACTGTTAATAAAGCTTCGTTGCCTTAAACTGAGTGTTTCGTCTACGACCCCACTACGCCCTAGGATTCTGAATTTGGTTTACTACGTGACAATATAAGTTTGGAAAAATACCTAATTTCTTCAAGATACAGCCACTGATTTTTTGAATTACAGATCCGTAAAGTTTTCAAAAATTTGCTGAAAATTTGCAGGTTTTTTTTTTTTTTTTGTGAATTGCTCTAGCAGCTCTTCTAATTTAGCTAGAGACCTAGGAGATGTATCATTTTACAGTATCTCATTCCCTTTCCTGTGGCATAAGATACAAGTTGTAACAAAAATTTACAATGAATGATTTTTGTAGTAATTGCTGACATTAGATCAATTTGATGTAATATGTCCGCTGGCCTGATTTGTTAAGAATGGCATTGGCAAGTATGAACAGGTTTTGACTTGTTAGTCAGCTTCCAGAGCCGCTAGAGTGAAGTGTTTACGATGTCTGTTGCGCAACATGTGTTTTGAACAACGAGTCAACATCAAGTTTAGTTTTGATTTGCAAAAAAGTACCAAAGAAGCTCATGAAATGTTAAAATTAGTGTATGGTGGTAATGTGGTAACTATGAAGTTACAAATGGAATTTGTGATTTAAAAGCAGAAGTGATTTTGTTGAACATGAGCAACTGTCAGGACATCCATCGACCTCAAAAAAACAGACGAAAATGTGCAAAAAGTGACAATACTTGTTTGTTCAAACAGGCAAATGACTATTCTAGAGCTTACCGAAGAACTTAACATCTAATATGGGTCCGTGCAAAGCATTTTCAATGATAGTTTGCAAATCAGGCAAGTGAATGGAAAATTTGTTCCCAGACTTTTGACTGACGAACAGAAGTCTCAGTTTACACAGATTTGAAGGTTTCTCTTCATGCCAATCCATACTTCATGGCCAAAATTGTAACTCGAGATGAAAGTTGGGCCTGTTGCTATGACACTAAACTGAAAATTCAGTGTTCCCAATGGAAAAACCAGGAACTCCTCTCCCTCAAAAAGGCAAGTCGAACATTTTTTTCGATAGTGTAATCAGAGTTTGTTCTAAGGGGAACAAGTGTAAATTCTGAATTTTACGAGGGGGGGTGAAGTGACATTTGCGAAACGATATACAATCAAAGAGACCAGAAAATTGGACCATTGGCGGCTTCCTTTTTCATAATGACAATGAGCTGTGCCACAGATAGCTTCTTATTTGTAAGTTTTTGCCCAGAAAAAGTGTTCCTATATGTCCACATCCGCCTTACCAGATTTAACACCATGCGAATTCTGGCTCTTCCCAAAAATAGAAAGCATGCTAAAAGGAAGGCATTTTGAAACCATTCACCACATTGAGATGGCCATGACACAACAGCTGGACACCCTTCCAAAAGAAGTCTTCCAGAGATGCTTATGGTACAACTATGGATTCAACATTGGAACAAGAGCATCACTAGCCATAGACAGTACTTTGAAAGGAGATTAATTCACGTTCTATGTAAGCTTTTTTCTTTGTAATAAAATTATTCATCTTCTTCTTTTGGTCACACCTCATACTGCTAACACATTTTATTAAAAAAAATTGCAGCATACCCTGAAAATTTAGTTATCATTATCATTTTATTTTATTGGTTACATAAAAAAAGCACATATTTTAAAATTAGTTCCATGAATAGTTAGTACTGCTGTAAATCACAAACTAATATAGCTTGTATGGAAAGGACAGATAAAATATACCCAACACTCACCAAAGTTGAATTGGAGGAGAGCAGCAGCAACACAAAACAACACACAAACACAAAAATTACAGTATTTCGAGTTAAATGCTTTGTCATGTTAAAAGAGTGTCTATGAGTGGCTGTGCCAAACGCTTGCACGAGCTCAGCCACTGACTTCTTTTAACTTGATAAAGGGTTTAACCTCAAATATTGTATTTTTTGTGTTGCTGCTGCCCTCCTCCCTTCAACTTTGGTGAGTGTTGGATGTATTTAGCTGTCCTTTCCATATAAATATTGCCTTGTGGCAGTTCTTTCCTTCCATTGTTACCGATAAACTAATATAACGGTGGGATGGTAATGGATTTATTGGTAAAATAATTCAAAACTGAAGTTTGATTTTCAGCAATTCCCTGTATTCAACTGAATAATACAGTAGTGCTACATTTCATAAAAATAAATGTGAACTAATCTGAAAAAAGTGTACAATGAGTTCAAAGTAAAATTTTTCAGTTAGTAGTAAGCTATGTTTATCATTTGGAGATTGAAAAAGCCACATTTGTTAAGCATACATCATTTGCGAGTAGAACATAACTTCGCCCTGTAGGAGTCTTAGGATTCACTTTTATCAGAACATCCACCAGAACTCCAACTTTTCTTGGAGGTGAGAATGATGTAGATGGCCTAGATGGATGAAGAAAAATTATTTTTACTTCAATTTCTACTAGACTCAGCAGGAGGCTTGTTTCCTGACTACCACCATAAGCTTTGGTCAAAACGTTTGAAGAAGGACTGCGAAGTTATTTACAACATTTAGTTCATCAAGTTCTTCATTTTTTGTCAAACAAACTAGAGCCACCAACTTCCTTCATAGACGGTGGTGATGTAGACTGGTATGTCTTCAATTTTATCTGGAGATTTTCACACTTTCTTTCCCCAACACTTTAAATTCACACTTTCTTTTCCCAACAATTTAAATTACCAGAAAAAGTTTTCACCAACATTATTGGAGCAGTTTTGAGGATGAATGCATCATATTGCTTTTTTCCTTAGCTAGTCAATGCTTCATCAAAGTGACTTCAAGAACAAATCTGATTCTGCATATTCCTCTTAGGTTGAGTAGGCAGAGTCTATCTTGGTAATGTTTTCTATTGCCCTTTGAAAAGTTGTCTTGGGGTTTGAATTTGATTTTCATATGCTCTTTACAAACTAGCACAAGCTGCCAGTCTCCTTATTGAATCCCTTATTCCATCACAATGTCCTTTTCCGTGTGCTGTTGCCAAAAAATACCACTTTACTTTCACTTTAAGAATTCTCATAAAAGTAGAGGTTCAAAAAGTTTTTCCTACTCTTGCATTAGATGGCAGACCCATCTAAAAAAAATTAAAAATCTAGAAGTTTTTAAAATTTGGATGTCATATAAAGGATATGAGTTCCGTTTTGAAGGTGTAAACATCAACTATGTTGTGCTCCACGCAATCAGAAATAACAATGTAATTAAAATGTTAAACTGTTTTCCTCTTTGAAATATATAACAGAAAGGCGCCTTGTCTAGTGCTAGCTCTGTTCTTCCTCTTAAAACACTAATTTTCTGAAAAAATGAAGGGTAACAGCAAATTCTTATTCTTTGAGATTTTCTTTTGAGTAGTCAGGAATGCTCCTCATTACTTGGCAATAAAGTCATGCTGAATCAAAGAAGACAACTTGCTGCAGAATAAAGCAATAAATTCTTAAGATTTCTCTAAGATTTCTAGGTTAAAATGGTCAACTGAAACCCACTGTCAGAACTGATCTTTTTCAATTAAATTTACAGCAAAGGAGTGATTAAAATTTGTACTTATTCCAGTTTTACATGGGCTGTAGAACCAGGTTCTTATGTTGCATTACCTCTCGTTACAATATTCAGATTCACAATTTATATCGTCAACTTGATATTTTGCAGAGTTTTGCATGAGTGTGTGACACTCTGACCAGCTGAAATACGATGTGTTGGTCTCAACTTATTAAATTTAGAGAAACTTGTTTTTCTGTTAGGAAACTTGTTTTTGAAATATTTGGAATCTTCTTTAAGGTTACACAAAATTAGTCTTTTTGCAATTTGTTATTTATATCCATTTGATTCAGTAATTGTTACACGGTCTGCAATACAAGGTATCAACTCCATCTCTTTAATAAAACGAACACACAGTTGCAACAGTTTCTATTGCCAAGTTTTTTCCTGATTTTGAAATCGGACCTCCCAAAATGTCATTTTCTTTCATTATTATTATTATTATTTTTTAATTGCTGCACCATGTAACTGAGTTTATTAACTTCACACATTATCTTTATAACACTCAAATTTTCAGATATAGGTGTTAGAATCAATAACATTTTCATCCTACACACCGACCTCAATAAAATTACTTTTGAGATTAACGAGAACTGATTCGTCAGTGTCATGTTCTACTGAAGAATTTTCCACAGCAACAAAAAGTTTATGTTTAATGTATAAGGATATATTTGATATATGTATTTATATGTAAAGGACAGATAAAATACACCCAACACTCACCAAAGTTGAAGGGAGGAGGGCAGCAGCAACACAAAACAACACACAAACAATGAGTGGCTGCATCAAACACAAGTCTTGCGCAAGCCCAGCCACCTACCTCTGTTAACTTGAAAAAGGGTTTTCACCCGAAATATTGTATTTTCTTTGTTTGTGTGTTGTTTTGTGTTGTTTCTGCCCTCCACCCTTTGGGTGTATTTTATCTGTCCTTTCCATATAAATATTGCCTCGTGGCATTTCTTTCCTTTCATTGTTACCAATATATTTTTATACTTTGATGTGGCACAGTGCTTTGATTTTATTTTTCTCTCATCAATTGAAAACTTGCCAACTTTTGAAGAGATCAGTTGGAGAGTCTTAACAACCATTGTTGTGAAGTCTGGGTCTTTGTCTGAGAATGTCTTTGAGCCAGAGAAATCTTCAGCATTTTTATTGCTGATGGGCTGTGCCTTTTTAACACAGTAATTTATATCCTACATTTGTCAAAATTCTTTGAGCCACTAACTTTATGTGAAAATGATCCAGATATCCATTCTATGGCTTTTTCCAGCTTTTCTCTAGTGAAGTTATTTGATTTTATTAATGGATTACAGCACTGAACTCTCAACAAACCATTAGTTTCCATATTTTTTTTAAAAAAAGCTCAAACACTCCTTCACTTTATAGTTCAACTATAATTGTTGAAAATACATCAGTAAATTTAAACATGAATTTAAAAATATATTAATTATACATGACTGATTTCAATTTATTTTAAAGTGTTAATTTAACACATATTGTTACTGGCTTGACAATTTAACACTAAAATAAAAATACTTTTATTCTTAGACGCAATGAGGAAAGCAGTGTTGAGTACATCATCTTGGAACATTTCGTCTCAGCTAGGGCTCATTACTGAATGACAAGCTGATGCAAGCAGATTCAACTGAATACAACCTGCATATGCAGGCTCAAAATCTTCAGAAAATTAATGCACAATCTGTAAAATATTAGTATTGTACCATTGCTACATGTACACTTTTTACAAACCAAATTTATTTGCTGTAAAATGTAAAGTGAAATATTAATTTATTAACTTCAAATAAATTTTTTTAAAGTATGAGCAAATAAGTATTGGCAGCAGTTTACAAGCAAGTATAATTTAATTGTTTTAAACTCATTACTGTAATCTTTCTTCAGTTAGTACTCATATTTATTTTTACAGAAGAGTAAATAATAGCAATCTTGTATAATTTATTTGAATATAGGGAATTAATAAAAACAAAAAGTTTCATTTTAAAATTATTTTAACAATGAATTCCTTACGACCCCACATTTATATTTTGTCAAGTGATTTACAACAATACTAACTATTCATGAAATTAATTTTAAAATATGTGCTTTTTGAAAAATTTAAAATCATCTTTAAAAAATTGCCAATAAAATAAATCGTCTTAGCCAATGGATGTGTTAAACTACAGGAATGAGCATGGAAAATTCTGTAAAATGACACCTCTCTCAGCTAAATTAGGAAAGCTTCTAGTGTGTTTTTCTTACAACGCCCTCCGTTCTGTCAACAGGGAAGTCCCTCCCGCCCCCTTTTCCACCTTGACACTTCATTACACACACCCAGTGTCACGACCTCCCACCCCCTCAATTTATGAACCTATCTTCTAAGGCAATTCAAAAATGTTTGTTTGCACTGTTTGGCCATATTTTTGAAAACTATATAGATGTAAAATCAAATCATCATATGGCATTGTTGGCCAGAAGATCCCAAAAGGATTGTTTGGCACCAAATGACAGAGTTTTTGATTTACTGTGTAATGGGCCCCTTGTGATGGCTAACTAGCCTAATCCAGTAATCGTACCATGTATAGGAGACCTACGGTTTAACTTGGAATCCGAACTCCGCAAGCATTTTGTCATACTTCGCATTACACAGCAAGCTATGCCAGAGGAGAATTTCAGCTTAACATCCCAAGTACCAGTTGAGACCGGGATTTTAACTGGGGAACTTTTGATCTCCAGTCACACACCTTAACTACTGATCCACTAGACTGCTCTACATAGCTTTAATTGAAAAACAAATGAATAGACGTTGATGTTATTTTTTGAAGTCTTCATGAATAGGTATTTGTTTCATGAAAATGTGACACGGCGAGATTAATTTTGTTATAAATTGTGTTGATTTTCCTACTCTTCATCCTTACCTTTCTTCCACTCCAATCATGTGGCTTGAAACACCACTAACCAAGGGGTGATGTTTAAGGGCTGGATACGATAGGGAACAAATGTGACATTCAACACTGACTCGGGGTGATGCTGTTGCCCACTGCCCCACAACATTGCATGCAACATTTTGCACAACATCTACTTGTTTGATGATCAGCTCTCGACAGACACAGCCAATCGATCACACAACCAGAGAGGTTTTTGTGAGTCAAGGTGCATGTTGCCGCGTCCAGAGCGAAAACCTGTGTCACATGTCTGTTCTGCATCATTTTTTGCCATGAGTATTTGTGTATACACAAGAAGATTCCCAACATGTCACTCCTGTGTTCAAATGAAGTGGAGTTTCAATTGAACTCTACCAAAGTTAATAGGTTGTTGTGGGACACTTTAACCGTTATTACAAAAATAAAGAAAAATGATACATGGGAGGATATTGCTAAAGTGCTGAAATTACTAAGAAAAGAAATAGAGATCAAAGTGCATACTCCCTGCTCACAATTTATGTGTGAAAAGAACTTAACATCTTCAAAAATGAATTGTAGTGGACAAGACAGTGCAGAGTCCAGTGCATGGTTTATGTTTGTTGAAATCAAATTATTCCTGAATGGTACTACATGTTTTGGTGGCATGGACATATTGAAGACATAAGTAGGTCACATTTATTTATTTGTCTTATACAATACTGAAATAGTTGTCACATATTACGATGGAAAACTTGTTTTCCATTAAATGGGTATGTCTAAAAGTTATTCTGTCAAGAAGCACTTAATTGTTCACTCACAAAATACTCGGAGAAATTATTTCTTATTTCAATGTAGATTGAGAATAGTATCTTCTTCTAGCATCGAAATTTAACAGATTTCTCGTTGTAGTAAGTACAGTAATTCCATATCTATCACCTTCTCTTTTACATTTCACTAAACTACTTGATATAAATATATACACAGCATTAACGAAAGCAACCTCCTCAGGCAACGTTTCTACAAGAACTGACTAATGTGGAATGCAAAACGCTCTGTGACATTGTCCCCAGGAGTTCCAACATTCACTCCATTTGTCCCCTCGTGTGTCCAAAATTTTACTTAAGACACATATACTAGATGACCCATCCAAAAATTTCACGAATACAATGAATAGTAAGGTTGAAGTTTTGTAATAGGATGAAAGAAGAATCGCCTCATTTGTTCGTTTTATTGTTTTATTTTATTTGTTTAGTGTAATAGATACATGACAGAAGTTGACGCCAATGAAGTAGTTTATTAATGTCTATGTGATCTAGCAGCTTGGCTTTGAACTGTCTCATGCGCATGACATTACAGTTATTACTTTTGCCCTTTAAGGTTCAAATTCTGAAAAAATTCGTTCTTAATTTATATTGTTGCCTAAATGGAGGCCTTAATCTTTTAAATGGCACCTCATTTATCAAGCTGAATTAGGTGTCAATGGAGACAAATGGCTCGTAAAATACAAACAAAAAAAACAAAAAAAACAAAAAATTATGTAATAATACTTTTTCCTTGGGAAGGGTCAAATTCCGAAACATTCCTTTCAAAGAAGAGACCTTAATCTTAATATGATAGCTCATTTATCTATTTTGGTTAGATATCAAGGGAGAGAAATGGCTCATGATAAAAAAATATATGTTACAGAAATAATGATAATTTTGCCCTTTAAGAATAGAATTCCAAAAAATTCCATTGTTAAAATATGATTTGACAAAAGCGGAGACCTTATTCTCTAAAATAATTTCTCATTTCTTGATTTCAGTTAGATATAAAGGGGGATAAATAGCTTGTGGCAAAAAATATGTTATGGAAATAATGGTAATTTTGTTCTTTAAAGGGGGATTTCCGAAAAATTGCTTTCTTAAAATATGATATGAACATGGCGGAGACTTTAATCTTTAAAATGAAATCTCATTTATCTCTATTGGTTAGATATTAAGGGAGATAAATGGCTCGAGACACAAAAAAGCATAGCAGAAATATTGATACTTTTAACCTTTACGGGTCGAATTCCAAAGAAATCCTGTCTTAATATATGATGTCACCTAAGCGGAGATCTTAACCTTTAAAATGGTACTTCATTTAACGATTTCAGTTAGGTATCCAGGGAAGTAAATGGCTCACGACACAAAAAATAGCATTTTAGAAATATTAACATTTTTGCCGTTTAAGGATTGAATTCCGAAAAATTAGTTTCTTAAAATATGATGTGACCAAAATGGAGACCACAAGCTTTAAAATGACATCTCATTAATGATTTGCGTTAAGTACGAAGGGAGAAAATGGCTTGTGACAAAAAATATAGAAATAAGATATATGATGAATGAAATATATATATATATATAAGTACTGAAAAGGAATTATAAATTAGGATAGTCTTAGATGATGGATGTGGGACGTGTACACATAGAAAACACCAAAAAAACACGATATAATAATTTTCTGGTCTAGGCCTTTATCAACAGGAGCACATTATGGTGGGTGGGAGACTGCCTCACAGAAAGACTGTTGTCCATTAAAATGGCGGGGTAAATTCAAAGGTAGGACAGAAGGAGGGGCAGTGATTGAAGCTAATATCCAAGCATAGATAAATATCAAAACTTATCTCTTGGCGAGTGGGAAGAGCAAAATAAAATATATATATATTTATATATATATTAAACAGTGGAATGAAAGACACTAATTAGACCGAGCGGGGCGGTGTAACGGTTAGCGTTCTCGCCTCTCATTCGGGAGGGCGGCGGTTCGAATCCCCGTCCGGGCATCCAGATTTGGGTTTTCCATGGTTTCCCCAAATCACTCCAGGCAAATGCCGGGATGCTTCCTTCAAAAGTCCATGGCCAAATTCCTTCCCATTCCTTGCCCCCCATCCTTTCCCGTCTCTAAAGACCTCGATGTTAAAAAGAGACGTAAAGCAGTTAAAAAAAAAAAAAAAAAAGACACTAATTAGTGATAAGAAATAACGAATTAGGATAGGGAAATGAGCCACCACTTACCTTTAGATCCCAAGAATATTGGGAAACTGAAACACCAGACTCCAGATTCTATTAAATAATCTCATGGATCCTTCATCTGCTATAGATCACAATGAAAAAACACGTGTTATGTACCCAGCCACAGCCACCTATTTCAGTACCGTCCAATTACTCTTAAGAATCTTCCTCACTATTGCAGATGCCACCTGCTCCATTACGAAACTTATATACCAGCTCGTCTGTCTTCAGGGATCTGGCTCCTACATTGGTCATACTCCCAAAACTTAGTGGCTTGTAAGCTATCTGTTAAATTTTGTAACTGCGTGACAAAATTTTACTCTCAGAACCACGAGTTAGATTGGATAGAATATTCGTTCATTTCATTTCTATAGTTAGTTTTTATGTGTATTCAAGTTAGAAAGCAGTTTTACAGGTTTTTGAGATAGTAATTACAATTTTTTCAATTTCATCAGTTTTCGGCATTCGCCTGGAGTGGAAATTCGTATCTAAATTATTTATTTTTGGCTAAAGCATTAAAGTTAGAATATTTTTCATAATAACTAAACGTTTATTTAAAGATCTAGCGATTGGTAAAATTTCAGAAAGATAGAATTATTTTTCTTGACAAGGTCAAATTAGCTAATGTAAGGACTTCAGACGTGCGATTTTATATCTGATCAACCCACCAGCAGCCATCCCTGTGAATAAGGAAAAGAATATGTTCCCACGGTTCGTGAGAGAGCAGCCGCTAGGAATCTTCAAGAAGCGCTATGTGATATAGACCTGTGCGTGCAGTTGTTCGGCCTCAGTCTTCAAGTAGCAATCAGCGCGACACCACGTTAGCTTCAGTAGTCAGTGCAAGTTTTATTTTGGGAGTAATGTCTCTTCTTTTATTCAAGTTGAACATAATGTTGCGTTAAAGTAATTTTCCGCAATGTGGAGCCTCGGGATTGTTTGAATTTACTAAACGGTGGAGCAATGGGAGCGTGTGATTCAATTTGGTATAATTTCTGCAACTAAAAGTTTGATACTGTGAACTATTGGGGTGTGGTCTGGCTCGAACGGTTAATCAATCTTGTAAACATTTCTTTGGAAAAGTCGTCTGATTGCCTGTACAGTTTTTGGCTTTGTGAAATTGGAAGAATATAATTATTTAAATGGCAATGAACTTTTTATTGAATTATACCTTTTCATAGTTTTTGGGTTAAAATCTATGTGGTGACCATATAATTCTATCTAAGCCATCCATGGCTACGCACGATCATAGCTAAGATTCAAGCTTTATGCTCCACCTAGTGTTGCAAACTGAAAAAAAACAAAATGTTTTTTTTTTTCAGCTTTGTGAAAAAAAAACATGAAAAAAAAACCTAGCACCCGTGTTTTTTTTTCTAAATTTTTTTTTTTTCAGAAAATAATATATTTGATAAATTATAGTTTTATTTAAGGAACTTCCATTTTTCAAGTGTGTTTTAAGTCTTACTGAATCATATAATGTCTCACATAATGATTCATAAGTGTATCTATATAGGTAACATAATTTTATTCATCCTCTATGTCAGTACCACATTCACTAGTATCAGCACTACCAACACTAGTTCGGTCGGTGTCGGAATTTTCTGTCTCTTCTAGATCCATAACTTCAGAAATAGTTAAATTTTCTTTTACTGGTTGTTCTTGTATTGTACTCAAAAGATTTTGAGATTGGAATTTTAAATTGTGAGCAAAGTACACACTGTGCATAAAGACTGCGCCGATAGTTCTGTATTACGGTCTTTTAAGTTTGAATTAAAATCTATTATCATACAAAATAGGAGCTTTACTTCTTTCCAATCTTTTGTTTACACCAACGGTTGCAAAGAAATGATTCATAATTAGGGACCGTGCACAAACTACGTGGCTCGGTCCGGAGAGAGGAGGGGTTAGCTGGAAGGCTACGCTGGGCTACGTGGGGAGGGGGGGGGGGGGGCGTTCTGAGCCAGGACACGTAACTTTCCTTTCGTAACATTTTTCACAGTTAAAATGAGGAACTGAACTCACAACAGCATGTGAGTATTTATTTCCCTCAGTTAATTATATCCGTATGTAATTTACAATAGTCTGACAAGAGAAAACAGTACAAAATGTCTTCTGGAATCAAATCGGAAGAAAGCTGCGGGTGAGGGAGGGGGGGGGGGGAGGCAAAAGCCACGTAGGGCTACGTGGGGGAGGAGGGGGGGTTCACAGGAGGCCAAAATGGAGCTATGTGGTTTATGCATGCTCCCTTACTGACAATTTAAAGAGTCAGTACCACTATACTCTGAGAGTTAACAAGTATACGAATATAAGGAAAGCCCAATAAGTAATAAAAAGAGGCAAAAAATTATAAATTCCTAATTTTTTTAAAAGATCTGTAGGAAATTTTGTAGGGCTGGCAGCACTATTTCAAATAGCAAGTATCAATCCAAACAATGGGGAGTGGGGAATCCTTCTTGCGTAACCTAGTCTCTTCGGGAAATATCCGTTCATAAAGAAAATTTCAGTAAATTTTGCCAATATTTTCGTAATTTTTTTTCCTACTGAACCAGAAAAATATAGTAGATTTTAAACTAAGATAAGTACTTAGAATAAACTCTAAAACAGTCATTTTAAACGATAACTGCCTTACAAATTTGAGATTTAGTAGTTGTGAAAAAAAACGTGTTCCAGAAAAAAAAACATGTTTTTTTTTCAAAGTTTTTTTTTCATGTTTTTTTTTTTTTCACACCAGAAAAAAAACCGTTTTTTTTACAACACTAGCTCCACCCCAAGCATAAGCTGTTGTCTTACAGGCTGCCTTTGCCAGTTTCCACAACTGGAGTAGTGTAACCAGTTATTCCAAGATAAGAGCTGTCAGTCTTTCCTGGAACACCTCCTTTGGAAATCTGTAGGTGGTAATATCCCTATACACGGAAAATTACTGCTATTAATCTCTAGTAATGCATTTCCTAACCTCATTTTATCTTTGAGATGATATTTTATTACATTTTCATTATTTTTGTATTTGTCTTATATGTTTGTGCACTTTTCTCCTCATATCTAGTTTCTGTTCTCAATCCCTTAGAATGGGGGACCGCAAGAAACTGCCAATGACACAGATGCAGACTGCCATAATATTTTGTCTGGTCCACTGAGTACTGGTCATGAATGTAAAATGTTTTCTATAAAATACTTAAGTAAACCAGTGCTGTATGTAATACATTAATTGCAAACAATTTGTTCAAAATGTACTGATCTTATACAGGGCGTTCGCCAGGAAACGCAACCCACTGTTAGCGCTACAAGGAAGAAACTGCTCCCGGCGAGCGAGCGCTCATCTTCCGGCATTGTTCGACCGTCGGCCGCGGACTATTTCATAATAATTACGCTTCATAAACTTCATAAACTTGTATGTGCTAAGCATTTAAATGTGACGTAATTCATTAGCTTACCTTACAAAAGATGCTGGAAGTGTTGACCCTCTTGTGTAATGCACATTTCACATCTTCTGAACATTTTTCGAGATACACGCTTCCCTAACTGACTTAATGATTTTTTTGGTGACTGTTCTAGTCGAAAAGCGATATCGTCAATTTTCTCCTCTGTGAGAATACGGTTGACCGACAGTCTCTTTTTGTTAAAAAATGAACCCGTTTCTCTTACTTTTTTAACCAGACGCAGAATTGTTGATTTAGCTGGCAGTAAAGCGCCAGGAAATTCGCGACGAAATTTACTGCGACACTTTTTAAACGACTTCTTCTTCACATATGTATCGTAGAGAAATATTCTTTGTTGCAAACTGTAACGTACCATAATTTTACTCACACTCAAACACGGTACAGATTAGTAAGAGTATGAAGCCCCAAACCAGCCAAACCGCAAAGAAACGTTTATTCACAACACTGATTAATAAGAGACTGAAGTCACAAACTAGCTACAATGCAAAAGAAACGGTTCTTAACAATGTAAGGGTCCCATTATACTGCGTCACTGCACTGTTGGGGCAGCGGAGGTGTTAAACAGTGCGGTGATTCACGGTGCCGTGTGGCGGAAACTGCTGGCTAGACTGACCGAGCAAGTTGCCGACGGCAACAGACTGGGAGGGTAGCGTTTTCCGGCGAACGCCCTGTATTTGTTGATAAAATTAATATTTTCACAATTTATTTAATTTCCATTGTAATTGTACACCTAGTGGTATATGAATTGAAGCTTTAATTTTGAAACCTACATATAAATGTTTTCCTATTATTTTGCTCATATATGTTTAATTTTAAATTAGCATATTACCAAAAGCCAGACATGTCAAAGTTCTCAGTAATTGTTTGCCATTTACCTGATCAGTTTTATATCCAGAATTCTGATTGACTCTTTTTTTATATATCTATCATCTTATCTAAACCGTTTAGTAGGAGGACTATTCCATGTAATTCCTATAGAAAAAACTTTTATAATCATTTTCTTAATAGTAAAACACTTTTCAGCTCAGAACATAGCCTTGTTATATATCCATCATCTTGCCAAAATCGCTTAGGAGGTACTCAATCTCATATAGTTGTTTAGTAAAGAACTTTTATAACCATTTTCTTAGTAGTAAAGCACTTTTTAAATAGATTCTAAACCATTTTTGTAAAAGATATAAGATTCAAATAAGGTTGTTTTTCAGAGATAATGAAATTTGTTGCATTCATTTTCACTAAGAAAGCATAAAATGACAATCATTTTAAGGTGTATTTTGTATGTTTTAAAATTCTATTTAACAAGATATTTCAAAAATAAACAATTTGTAATTTTTAAATAAAAGAGCTAGGAAGATAAAAGTAGGCTTGAATGAGAGATAAAAATTCATTTAATAGTAATATTATAACAGTTCAGCAGTAATTCCAGATTTAAAGGAAGAAAAACGGAATTTTACTATCGAAGCTTGATGACATTGCCACGTGTGACTTTTAAAATTTTTAACTCCAAAACAAGCAAAATTATGAGGAAATTTCCAGAGTTAAAAAGTTTCCAAATAAATTAAACTATAAGAGACAGAAAAGTTCAGAAAAAATTATGTACCTTGTAAAAATGTTTTTTATAATTCACAAAAGAAGAGTGTTTCCTCTAGGGAATACTCCTTCACTCTGAAACTCATGAGCTAAAGATTAGCCAACCACCATTCCCATGAAAGGGCAGTTTCCAGCAGTACTTGGTCAGAATAAGACAGACTGTATGTAAGAACTAGATGTGCACTGGGGTTGGTGCAAAAAGGCTTTGTCTTAACTTTGACTGTGTCTAGCCTTGGAGTCCAGTTATGACTATGCTACTATATACAGGTCACCACTCAGCTTCTTTTCTACCTCAAGCTAAGGAAAATGTATCAGTAAATAATGTTTAAGAGTCAGTTGTTATTTAAACTCACTATATTCTGAAAATATTGCACAGTCAATAACTGAATAGGCAATCAGACAACGTCACAGAAGTAAAGTTTGCAAGATCGATTAACCGTTCGAGCCAGACCACACCCCAAAGTTCAGTGTATAACTGATTACCACTTGAAAGTACACAAAAGTTCGTCACACGCTTTTATTTATGCTTTTAGTTAGCAAGCGCCTGACACTTAAGTAATCCTGAGGCCTCACTTGGCGAAATACTATTTCAAAACTGCATTGTAATAAACTTAAATATATGAACCGACATTGTGTCAAAAATAAAGCTCTTGCACAGTAGTGCTTAATATGAAACTTGCTGGTCTACTAAGCCTACATCTCATCGCGCGCACGGTTCCTGGACGACTCCGGGCGACTGACTGCGCTCGCTGCTGCTGCTAACAAGAAAAGTTCTGGTACTCACGGAGTGTGGGAAAGTTCCAAACTTCGTTTCACATGGGTAGTTCCTGGAAGGCTAATCCTATATCAAATCACATATCTGAAAGTTTCGTCATCCAATTTTGACCTCGACAATAAAAATAATGCTATCTTTCTGAAATTATACAAATCGCTAGATCTTGTAGCAAACGTCGACTTTGGTTCTTTATAAAAAATTTCCCAACTTTAATAGTTTAGCCGAAAATAAATAATTTAAATACAAACTTTCGCAATACTACTCCAGGCGAATGCTGAAGACTGATGCAATGCAAAATACTATCTCAACAACTGTAAAAATCTGCTTTCTAGCTTAAATTAACATAGAAACTACCTATAGAAATAAAATACAATACTATCCAATCTAACTCACAGTTCTGAGAATAAAATTTTGTCACACAGTTACAAAATTTAATAGATACCTGACATGTGTTACCTTGTGGTGCACAGTCCTTATTCAAAGGTCTAGCATTGCATCTAGTGTTGCATTGCGAGGTAAAATTCAGATTGTAACTATTCAAAGTTTACCTATCTCACCTCATAATAAGTTCATTGACTTTATCATTAACTCCAAACAAACTTTAGACTCAATTCAATGAAAAATCTTAAAAAAGGTTTAAGAAGTCAACAGTAACAGTGTTTGAAAACTATCATAAAGCTCCCTCTAATTTGTGGTTGCAATTAGAAAGTATGTAATCGTAGGCTTCCGCGGCCAGAGTCAATTGATTCTTGGCTATCCGGGGTAGCGCCGCGTCATGTTTCTTAAAAACCGACATTTCGACCCTCATTCTGGGGTCTTCTTCCAGGGAAGAACTGCGTCTTCGATCAGTGAGCGGTCTCGATTTATAGCAGAGGCCCGCGTCCGTCTAGATGGTTCGATTTGCCCGGCCAATCAAAGGTCCGAGCCATCATGTGGTCCGTTGGCCGGTGGGGCACGGCACGGTCTGGTGGGGGGTGACACGTGACATGCTCTCTCCGCACCAGAGAGAGCCAGGCGTCGTGTAATTTGAGCCCGTTGTCATCGTTAATATTGTTTGAGCGTTTAGCGATTTCTAATGCCTCCTTTACTCTCCTTGGCCACCACTTATCCTCGCACACTATAAGTGTAGTGTTTTCGAAATCTATTGCATGATTGGTTTCGGATGTATGACGTGCTATGGCAGATTTATCAATGTTATTAGTTTTAAGAAACATGACGCAGCGCCACCCGGATAGCCAAGAATCAATTAGAAAGTATGTTTGCAAGAGTGTATGCTTTTAACCAGTGTTGTGCCTTGGAGGATAATCCGCATCTTCATATGTGATTTTCGAAGCTTGATGCTGCCTTAAATATCTTCAACAGTGTAATCTGATACAAATGTTAACTTCATTGAACATTCAGAATATTTCTCAAATTTGTAATTACAGTGACTCATTTTCTTTCATATATGACCTTTTAGCTATTTCAGGGTAAATTAATAGCTTAGCAGCCAGTTTTAAGAACGGCATCTTCAAGAAAAAGTATTAGTACTATAGGCATCACAATCAAGTTAATGTGAATGCTGCATAAACCCAAGCAACATTTTCTCATTACATCTTGTTGTACATTCTTCCAGGGAAATCATCATGTGAATACTGTGTTAATGGTATCTGTTTCTTTAATCTGGGAATTTATTTTAATCTCTTCAGATTTTAAGAAGCTGCTTTATTATTTTTTTTAGAAATACTTATTATTTGAAATGCATTCTTGAGTAAATAATTACAAAGGTACTTAAAATGTAATCCAGTTTACTAGGGTTTGGGTAAGAAAAGTGGGTCCCAAAAAACTAATTAAGAAAATGAAACCAAACCTTTTAGCCAAGGTCTGATCTTGTAATAGCTTTAATAATGAGAGAGATGCTTTGCTTTAGTACTAAACAAATGTTGAAGTGTTAAATTTGTCACATCCCTAGAACTGGCTGACTGGAAATGGTCTAATAATTCAAGTTCATGCTATCAAGTGTACTAAGATGAACTTACTTTTTGTACTAAATGTTTTGCTTGTATTGGTTATCAGTGTTGCACCTCTTCTATCCTTGTATTTAATACTAAAGGTTATGAACATATTATACAGAGTTTGTTTTAAAACTTAAAAAAAAATACTATGCAAATAGTATGGATGTTTAGAGTACTGGTGGTACTGTTTGCTTATGTATGAATGATGCTATATTAAATACAAAAAATGTTCTGTTTTTCTAAGATTTAGTCTTCAAAGTAAATAAAAAGAGGAGTGTCATTACATAAAACATTGCAAGAAGTGGCAAGTTGATATGATCACTGGATGAAAAATGTATGGATATTAAAAAAAATGCCATATTTATAATGTCGTTTGGTCTACTGAGTTGGCTGCCATAAAGAATTAGCCTGTTATTTTAATTCAAAACCATCGGTATAGAAGAAAGTAGTTCTGGCAGTATTGTATACTAAAATATTACTGCAAATTAAGACCGAAACATCAGACAAATGTCTTTCAAAACCTCTTCAATTGATTTTTTTGTGTTTGAGTGTGATCATATGCCATGTATTGTAGAAGTACTTTCTGATTGGTTTTGCTAGTTGTGTTAAGCATAGTATTTAATTAGTGTGAAAAGTTCTGGTCTTTTATCACACTGAAATATTTTCATTTCACTTAACTCATTTCCAAGACATTTTAGTCCAAATAAGTTTTAAATATTGTATAATGTTTGTAATATTTCAAGAATTATTGTTGCCAGAATTTAGTAAACATTATACTCGTAAAATTTGAGTCTCCAAAATGTCCTTAAACTAGTGTTCCGTTTGTGATATTGTGTCATCTAAGCTACTGTTGTATCTTTCGGACCACTTCTTTCAAACCACTTCTTTCCTTTTTGTAATCTTCTGGCTAGGCATTAATCAATTAATACTTGAAACTTGTTTTTCTTAGTACTTTTAGAAATCCTTATTTAACTTCAGGATCTCAATTGAATCATATGATTTTCAAAATCATAAACTGCCTTTTCTAGTACTTAAATATTTCAGGGGTTATAATCACCTTCATTCAATTATACATCTATTATCATCACAATTGATGTGTCTGATCTTTTTATTTTGAAAATGAGCACCGTGTTTATACCTTGTCCTTTTAAATATTATTATATTTGTGTTATTAACAGTAAAAGTTGCCAGCTATAAAATTGTAACTTTATTCTGATGTTTTGATGTACTTTGCTTGTAATATTTTATTTTTCTCCATATTATGTGACACTTTTGAATTTTTTTTTTTTTTTTTTTTTTTTTTTCAGAAAAATGGAAAGCTTGGAAGAAATGGGAAAGAAAGCATATCAAAAACAGGTTTGGGGATTCTACGATGAGGCTATTGAAATTTATTCTGATGCAATAAGAAAACATCATGAAGATGCTAGAATACTGAACAACAGATGCATGTGTTATGTTGAAATCAAAGACTTCAAACGGTAAGATGATACAAAAAAGAAATATTTGGGTAATGTGTAAATGAAGATTTTCAAATATAGGTTTCTCATATTTGTAGCCTGTTAGTGTCGAAAAATACATCATTTTTGATGGTAAAGAAAACAGCAACCAGTCCATGTGACTGGTTGCTGTTTTCTTAACCATCAATTTTGATATAACAGTCATGGAGTTCCACTGATCCATCATGGATAAAATATTATACATCATTTTGACTACTGTTCTAGAGAAGTCTGCAGCAGCAAAACATATCATTAACCGTGGCCACTTTGCTAATGTGGTAGTGCTGTACTGGACTCCTTACTTTTCGGAATATGTCGTAAAAGGAGCTACTAAATCTGACAGGACTCTTTTTGATTGATGCATGGAATCCTCAAGCAGGAGCACAGCAAGTTTAAAGTCGACAGTGGTAATGAACCAAGCACAAGTAGGGTTGTGTGACATGATGTAGTGGACTGTTTTTGAAGCCACCATGCCCACTGACCGGCTGATATGTAACGACTTTGACAGTAAAGACTTTACATAAGCCCTTTCACCCGTTGATGACTGATTGTACTTCTGGATTTCTCAAAAGCAGATATCTCATGAATACAAAAGAGAACATTGTCAAAACGTTATCTTTATATGACACAATCCAGCTGCAAACCCGGGAAGACTATTGTATTTTGGTAATATTTCTATGTAATTTAAGTAAAAGCTTAATAAAAAAGAAAAGATTAGGGGAGGGATGACTGATGTATTCTGTGCTCTGTTACTAGAATCATGTGTTTTTAGGTTTTAAGATACGTTGGTACTGATTCCAGAAAATGTAACTGGATTCTGCATTTTAACTTATTTTACAAAATTTTATGATTCTTGAAGTAATTGCTCTAAATGTCTAGTCCAATAACTGCTAAAAATAATGCCAGTTCATAATATAATATAGTACAAACTTCATACTACTGATTCTACACGGTAATAACCTTGGTTTCAGTAAGAGGAAAGATTTTAAGCATAAATAATGAATATCAAAAGGTAGTGTATGGTGACTGTAAGTCATTTTTCCTTCCAATCATAGGGTTCCTTGAGGATCTATCTTGGTACCCATTCTATTTATCATGTTAATGACTAAGCCCTGGATTTTTAGGATCTAAAAAACCAGATTTAGGTTTATTCAGTTCACGTTTTAGGTTTTTATAGGTTTTTAAAATTCTGATTTAGGAATTTACTCATTTTTAAGGGAAATAAAATTTAAAACATGTAATATATACTGCCGTAGTATTAAAAACATTGTGACTTTATTGTCAAGTACTCCTTAAAAATTTCTAACATAACATTGCCCGTTCACATTAAAACATGCAAGATAACCCACTATTATGTTCAACACATTTTGTCTTTATTGTGGATTGTAACCATTTATTTAAAACTTCTAATATGACATTGAACAATAATGCATCGATGACCTCCGTGATGCTCTCAAAGTTTTCTGCATAATATATTGCGGCTGAGAGCCAGGTCCCCCATCGTGTCACTACTGGCTCGGGAGGGAGGAGTATTGATGGAAGCTCTTCCCTGAAAAGTAACTACTTGACTTGCCACTTTGAGGAATATTTTCTTCATTGAAGAAATGTCTCGTTAACTACAGGGTGCTGTTCCCAAATTTTTTCAGCTACCCAGTGAAGCTAGAGCTAGGCAGGTGACAAGCGCTATTCGGGGATGGAATGCCTTCAAACACTTCACTGTTTTAATCATATAAGCTGCACTGTCTGTCGCAAACAACCGCAACCTATCCTCGTGATCTGGATCTGGCCACAATGCCTTAATGCATCCCTTACAGCAACTGCCACAGTAGAGTGGTTTGTCATTGGAAGTTCTCTGAACATAATGGCATGGGGTATACTAGGTTCTTCACATGCGAGCTTGCCCACAACAACGCTGTCAGTATCTGCCGCCGGCATCTGTCGTCTCATCAACCCTTAACCAGATGATGTGGTCAGCAATGTCCACATGTATTTCATCAATGGTTTTCTCATAAAGCTGAAGCAAGTAATTCTTTCATAAAGTGGATTCATCTGATATATTTTTGTTATAAAATTCTTCCAAAAAGGTTTTCAGGACTGCATTCTGGAAGGTTGCAACTGGTATATTAGTGGCAGTGAGAGCTTTACATAGACGCAGTTTAAACAAATCTGTACCCAGCTTTGAACTTCTGTTTGGAAGCATTTCTCCTTGTAACATTTGCCAAATGATATGCTGAATTCTGATGACATAGTACATGGGACCTATATAGAAGGCAAAAATAAAAATAATCCACCTGAATATAACACCCCGGATAATACACAGTTAATATTATAAAATTTCATCCAGCAGCCTAGACCCTACCACTTTGTTACTTTAGAAATGAAAATAAATCTAATATAATTTACTTTTTTTAAATTATAAAAGATATACGTATATAAAACAAATTAAAATTACTGGTTTTACACATGCTTGCCAATATATAATTTTCCCATCTGTAGAACGGTTCTTCTCCGTTCTAATCCATTCTCGCAGGAGACAACTTCTTGAGGATTTCTGTTTAGGCATGATGGCTTTTAATGAAGGAACTAAAAATATGTAGACCTACACAATATTTTAATTACCATGTTACAACTGAGCGATGACTGTATACAACTGTTAATTTCTCAGAAAGTGTTTGCTTTCCTGAGATTTTTAACGTTTAACATGCTATGTTTAAAACTTGTTTAATCGATTTGTTTCTACTGAATGTTACCCTCTGTAATAATGTGAAGTTGCCGCATCACATTGTTACAGCTTTTCTCAATGTTTCCATCAACTATGAGCTTAAAACACATCATTTAATATTGTTGCGAATAGTTATTCCAATTATAAGGTAAACTCATTTGTTTTACACGTAAACGTTTACCTTCCAAGCTCGGCTTAACCCTCGGACTCTGCGAGGCATCATTCCTATACCACTCACATTTGTAGTGTTTTGGAGCTTAGGGTTCACATAATAATAGATACAGCTAGGGATACAGCCAGATCGCCTAGGTGACATTAACTTGTATCAATGTTGAAGAAGGAAACGAAATTTTTGAGAAGGAAGGGGGGAAAGGAAGCAGCCGTAACCTGTCTTTAAGGCACTGTTCTGGCATTTGCCTGGAGGTGAAAAGGAATACCACGGAATACCATTTCAGAACATTGGGGTTTGAATCCAGGGCGTCTCCCGAGTCCAAATTACTTGCCCACGACACGTATTACTGAGCTAATCCGGTCCATCATTTGTTTTATTTAAGTAACAAAATTACAGTTGGACTGGATCAATACATCGAAATAGGTCCTTTTAGGTTCTAAAGGCTGAATTAGGTCATTTTAGGTCATATCATAAAAATTAGGTACTTTTAGGTCCTATTAAATTTACGAATATTATTAGTTTATACAAAACACGAAAAAGAAAATTAAAATTTCTAGAATATTAGGTTGGGAACAAAATAGGTTCGAACCTAAGAAGCCGGGGCTTATTAATGACCTACCATATTATATCTATGATCATTCCATTGGTTTGCAGAGGAAATGAATATCTGCTTTAATACAGGGTGTCCAGAAAAGGACTCCCTGATTTCAAAATTAAATATCTCGAAAACAAAGATCGATAGAGGAATGCAGTAAACGGTATGTTTATTGTGACAGCTGTAAGAAGTGTATACAGCAGTGTAAAATAATAGTTACAAAAGCTGCTAACAGATGACGCTGTATGCTCATATCAGCATACATAAGTGAAATAATCATATGAAAACAATCTTTGCAAACAATCACATCACAATGTTTTCAAAATGTTCACCATTGGCACGTTTCAATGGTGGAACTAATCGCCCTGAGCTTCGGATCACTATTTAGGCATTACGTATGGCGATTACAGCGCCATCTGTTAGCAGCTTTTGTAACTATTATTTCAAACTGCTGTATACACTTCTTACAGCTGTCACGATAAACATACCATTTACTGCATTCCTCCATCGATCTTTGTTTTCGAGATATTTAATTTTGAAATCAGGGAGTCCTTTTCTGGACACCCTGTACAAGATCCTCAGATGAGTTAAACCCTGTAAATTTAAATATTCCAGAACTATAAAGAACTGGTGAACAGCTAATTTGCTTTGCTTAAATGAAAATAAGGTTGAGAAATTGTGTTTCCCTTGAATAAACACACAAATAAGGTGCAATTTTTAAATTATTTTTGTTTCTGTAGACTAGATTTAACTGGGATTCAGACAGTTGTTAGTAATGTTGGCAGAGGATTTTTTAAAAAAATTATGCGTTGTCTATTGTACATTGACAGCAAGCAGAGTGGCACAGCAACAATAACACTAAAATTAGAGATAATATATGTTTGTTTACATCTAATGACAATAAATCTAAAAGACATGTTTGTAGAGATATGTAAAATATGTTCTCCCTCCAAATGTAAGACAACTGCTTTACAATGCATTTAAGAAAAGTATTAAGGATCTGATTTAGGAAAACCATTTTTTTAAATCTAAGTGTAGCATCTTGTTGTCTGTATTTGATTTTTTAAGAAGTTTTATTATTCTGTATACATTGTTGTGTAATCTTAAGACTAAGGTTTTAAGTTGATATTTGCTTTGTACGTGATACTTAATTTCATACATTTTTGAAATCTGATTAGACTCACTGGTTAAATTACAAATATTGATTATCCTTTCATATCCATTTTCCTCCTCATTTTTTGGTTTTCATACTGTCTGTGTGAAAGATGGAATACTTAAGGAATTGTCTGTTTGTCCATTTGTCACATCCTCATTACTAACAATACATTTTTCTTATATTTTTAATTGCTTTCCTTTTAGTTCTTATTACCCTAAATATGATAACACAAAATTTGGAAGGATCAGGTGGGTGAAATTAATTACAGTGAATTTAGCCAAAATTAGGTGGAGAGGTGAGTATTAGGAGTGGAGAATTCAGGAAACATATATTTTTAGATACTTTTCATGGGTATCAAATGAAAGCTGGGAACCATTCCACTCTGGAAATGTTTGGAATTTCTTATTCCACAATTTGTATGAATTTTGGTGAAATATCATTGAAGAATCTATTTCACATCTCTACCCTCTGTTTCTGAAATATAATTCAATCATAAATCTTAACTCCAAACATTAAATCTTAACTCCAAACATTAAATCTTCCATTTAGCTTCCAAAATCTGCAAACAAAAGAATAAAATAGACATGTGGAGATAGATGAGAGAAGCTTATGTATGATGAGAAATAGAAGTAAGTTGAAAAGTTAGAAAAATTCAAGAATGGGTAGTATAACCAAGAAAGAGAATCAAACAATAAAATATGAGTCAATTCAAAAATTTGTAAGTAAAATACTTCTTTTAATAAGTAGTAAATTTTCCAGAAGGAAACAAATGATAAGAAAGGATAATAAAACCTACATGCATAGAAATTTGTAGATAGAAATACTCTAACAAATCCTTTCAAGAGTAGTGGAAGACTATTCTAAGTAGCTTTTCGGATGAAAGAAGTGCTTGGATGCAAAAACACAATTTATTGTTTCCAGAATAGCAGAAAAGAGAGTCAGTAGAAAGTCTGCAAAAGTTCATTTTTGGAATGCTGTTGTTTCTGCTAGAACAGTGATATTGCAATTAAAATAAAATGATGAAAGTGATAAAAAGAAGAATTTATTGTGTATCAAAGTGAAACAAATTTTCAAACAGAACATAGTGTTACACTTTTAATAATTTGCAGCTTTGAGAGCAATTGCAGTTTTAAATATTCACAAAGAAAATACTGCTACAGAATAGATATATGGGAGAGCAATGAAAAAATCATTCCTGAGAATAATAATCCTTCATTTACTAATAGGGTGGTATGGAGATGTACAATGGAAGTGAGGGAATTGGTCAAAACATTACTTGAGTGTGATGGGGTAGAATGGGTTCCACATTATGCATATCAAATAGAAAGGTTGTTGGTGGTATGTGGAAGGGAACTTACAATAGTACATAATCTGTAACTGATTCAATTAAGGAGCTATGTTGGAAGCCATTGGATGGCGATTGAAGAGAGTGCTGGGAATGTGTAAGACTATAGCGAGTCTCATGGTCCATTGCTTTAATAAATTATTTAGTAAATTACTTTGGTTATTGCAGGATCTCTCACTTTTTTATGGATGGGGTAGTGATTCTTTAGCTCACAGATCCATTGTTCAGGTTGCCATCTAACCTAAGGTGTCAGAAATAATTATGCTTTGGCAAGAAAATGATAATAATTTAGTAAGGAAAGAAAGTAGACACAGTTTAATGAAACATCTTTCCTTTAATGAAGAACTGAATTTAAACCAATATCCATCATCAACATAAGTGTATCTAACTTTTTTTAAATCATCCTGAATGGAATGAAGTACAGCTAATGATTGGAACCTTCTTATCTGAAGATAGCATATCTGTACAGTGATAATTTGATTGCAGCATATAACTTTTTTCTCTATGTGATTGAGTATTCTTCTTTTTATTGTCAACTTTGTTATTTTACCCTGGTTACTCTTGTTAAAATGTTGAGAGGACAGATATAATCCAGCTAGAAAGTTACTAACCTGATCCCAACCAAACTAGCTTGTACTGCGATGAATAATGATATAGTCGGGTCACACGATCTTAAGAATAGTCAACGAGTGTCCCACTACAACACAAAACCCTTTTGTGTTATGTTCACCATTGAAGTTCATTCTTTCTGTTTTCTCCATCAACAGTAAATAAAGGGCACTAATGACCTCAATGATGATGTGCCACAAAAACAACAACAACAGTAAATAAATAAATAACTGATAATATTACTGTAACATAATTCAGTCTTGTGACATCCCATCCCTTATTCCCATGAGATTCACAAGTTTACAAAATCAAGATAGATATAGGTTTTATATCTCAATGACTTGGGGGGGGGGTCATCCATTAATTACGTGAGGTGTTTTTCCAGATTTTCAGACCCCCCCCTCCTCTCCCCCTCTGGTGAGACTTAGTGAGATCTGTTCCATAGACCCCCCTAGAAATCGCCCTCGCAACTTTTTGAGACCTCTTTTGGTTAGGTCTCACCCTTCCAAAGGTGGTTACACCCCCAATTTTTGATGAAATACCCCCCTGAAATCGATTTTCGCATCTTTTTTTAGCTCTGCAGTCCAACAAGAATTTTGAAACCTCGCTTGAGATTTCCATTGACCTCCCCCTCCCCCTTGGTGAGATTTCGCCGAAACCCCCCGCCCTCCCCATTTCACCTCACGTAATTAATGGACGCCCCCTTGGTTATTGAATATATTATTGGAACAGTACCATTAGGCTAAAACATAAAGTGGATACACATAAAACATAACATAATTAGTTTTTAACATAGACAATAAATTTTAAAATAATTGTAGTTTTCTTAAACTGGTTTGAATGTTCTGTTGGTTGTATTGTTCACATGTACACTGAGTAGTATGCTCCACTCTGTACATGCGCATACTCATCGGAAGAAGCTGTTGTGTGTGTATTACTGTTCTTCTGCACTACATAGGTCCATTCATAGAGACTTCTTAGGCTGGTCTCATGAGTCATATTGCCAATGGAATATTCTGCAGCCTACACACGAAACAAGCCATATATGTCTGACAGCAGTTTGTATATTCAAAGTGACATAGAACAAATCCCAACAATGAAGGAAAGATCCATGTATGATTAGATAGCAAGCCTTGCTCACCTCTCTCATAGACCAGAAACATTTCCTCAATACTTTCAATATTTCTTGCCCACATCACACTTGGGCGTCAATTTCCCGTGCATATTAGTCATTTTCGTTAACACTGTCTTGTGAACATACAATAGGCTCTCCCTGTAGATACTCATTTGCTTCAAAGAACAATCATTGTGGGTTCCAACTAACCATTTTACATTAAAAAACACAACAAAATGGTACTTTCCTTCAATATATATATAATTTCCATTTAATGTCATTGAATGATTAGTTCTAGTAGCATTATTTACAATAATTACCTTACAATCACTCTTTAAGTTTGTAGTAACTAATTAACTAATTGTGGTTTTATTCTACTGCCATCATATATTGGATTGGTGTCTACTATCAGCTTTGAGCTTGCATCAGGATTGGTTAATTCATTTGTTACTACACTTATTGTTGAGTTATTAGTTTCAGATAAAATACCATCACTAATTTTATCCTGATTAACTAAATACACATACTCATTAATACTCTCTTTTGATCCTACACAATCAATGTCATTCACACTGGTTGTATTGGGATAGACAGTAGTAGTTACTTTTACCTCCTCATCATTACAAGGGAGAACTCTATCTTTATCACTTTCATCACTAGTAGTAGGTAATCCATGTGAAAATTTTGCAAATGAAATGCAATGAATAGGGAGGTTGGTAGTTTATAGTAGGTTGAAAAAAGAACTGTCTCATTTGTAGCAATATCTTCGTGATTTTAACTGATGTATGATATCCTGCAGCTCTCTACTATGACATAAACACCTGAAGCTATCCCTTTCCGAAAGCTGAATTGCCATAGACCTCACAGATATTGATGTCTCTGTGATGTGTGGTGCTGGTATCTAATGGTAATGCAATCTTAGCCCATGCGAAAATTTCATGAGTAAAATTTTTACATATGTATCCTAAAGCAGAACATAAATTTTTCCTTAACAGAAAAAAATATACAAAAAACTGCTTATTTTACAAAAAAATCAAATTTTTATTGGTATCTGTGTGATATATGATGTTGTTATCTACCGCTAATGTGATCAATCCTTAGTCACGCCAGTGAAGCCTAACATCTTGGTTCTTAAATGTCTCGTATACCTGAGGTGATCTGACTGCTTTTCCACAATATCCTGGAAATGGTAAGACTAGTTTAAACAACCCTGCTCTTGCTTCTGACATATGACCCTTTTTGTCAGTCTTGAGCATCTAACCAAATTGTTCTTACCTTCTCCACTTGTCACTTCCCAAAACTTAGTTACTTTTATCTTTCTAATACTGTTCTATTTCTCAACTTCAGTGGTGGGTACAATAGTCTTGCGTCCACTAAGAATAAATTGGACGCATGGTAGTTATTAATGATTAATCATGCTAAGGAGATAACAAAAAACAAAATTATTTATTATAAAAGATAAAGATTATTATTATTTTTAGAAAATAAATTTGACAAACATGACCGTGAACACCAAGGAGAAATTACATTGTTGAAATTTTTGTGGAACAGAACAGGTAACTAGGTAAATTATTTGTTTATAGCAACTTTTGTTATGTTAATACAGTTGTTCTCAATTATATGCTGAAAGAAAAGTGTAATTCGCTATGGAACTAGGATTTAGCAAAGCAAACAGTAGCAATTTGCCCAAAATTGATGCCGTAACACTTGGCAGATTTTTCCCATCAAACATCGAATTTTCTCATCGGAATTCCACAATGTTAAGACTTTGATGTAAGTATACACAAGTGTCAAGTATATATTACAAGCTTAAGCTACATTTTTCAGTTTCAAAAACGCTAACCTATTGCTTGGACATACATTTTGTAAATTAATTGATACTGGTTTTGCGGTTACATTTGTGAAGTATTAGCAAAGCTAAATAGCTAAGGTATGTTCTTCTGTTTTTGTATCCACCTTTTCTAGAAAATTGTATCCTCAAAAACAGGTGTGGCACAGTGGCGTAGCTAGGTCAACAAGGGCCCCAGTAAAAAAAAAAAAATATTTTGGGCCCTCAGGCCAGAAGGGCGACCTTTTTTTTATTTTAGCTCTGCCAAGTTGCTGGTAGGGCCCCCCCCTCCCCCCGAGTTGTGCTTGGGGGCCCCTGAGTTGTGCTTGGAATCCCCTGGGCTGTGCTTGGGGGCCCCTGAGTTGTGCTTGGAATCCCCTGGGCTGTACTTGGGGGCCCCTGTGCTGTGCTTGGGGGCCCCTAAGCAGTAGCGTATCTAGGTTCACAAGGCCCTCAGAGCTAAAAAAAAACAAAACAAATAAAAGGTCACCCATTTGGCCTGAAGACCCATAGGCCCTCTGAGCTGCACTTAGTGGCCCCCTGGGTTGAACTTGGGGCCACCCTCAGCTGCACTTGGGGCCCCCTCAGCAGCACTCAGGGGCCTCCTCGGCAGCACTCAGGGGCCTCCTGAGGGTGGGTCCCTGGTGCACTGCACCACCTAGCCCTATGGTAGCTACGCCCCTGGTGTGACAAATTTTAAAGCTATGGTACTGCTAATTTCCAGTCTGCTCTAAGCTTCATATCAGCCTAACAACATCATCTTTCAGTTAAGATATCTCGAGTGCCATGAGAGATGTTAAAAAATTTTATTCTTCATTTTTGATTTGTTTTATTGAGCTGCATAAGAATCTATCATCAGATTGTGGCACCACCTTAATGATAGTGCTGCCGTAGTGTGTTTATTATATTAAACTTAACACTAAAGAAAGATTTTAAATCATAAAACCAAAACAACCTCAACTCATACCTTATTATGTTATCAATACTTGAAAAGTAAAATTAATCAGATTTGCTTTAGATTTAGAAATATATTTTGCACAAACACTTACAAAAAAATGATCTTAACAAAAATAGATTCTTTAATCTGAAGATAAACTATTAGTATCCTTCCTCCTTGCAATTTTTAACCACTTTTTCTGTATTTGTTCATTGTTTGGAACATATATATATATATATATAATTAAGGAAGGATAGGGAAATATGACCCAGCACTTACCACAGATGAAGGCGGCTGGGACGACAAACAAAAAACAAACACAAGAGAAGTGCAATATTTCGGCCTACAGCAGCCTTAAACGTGCAGAAGGTGAAGCCCCAGGCGGCGTCACATGTGTACACATAGACAGCCGACTGGTGAATGGCGTCTCAGGCACGGATGGTAGTTTAGGTGGTGGGAGGGGGGGGGGGAGTAAGCTCAAATATTAGATCAATAATCGATACTGATCAGGGATCAGTATCGATTATCGATCTAATATTTGAGCTTACTCCCCCCCCCCTCCCACCACCTAAACTACCATCCGTGCCTGAGACGCCATTCACCAGTCGGCTGTCTATGTGTACACATGTGACGCCGCCTGGGGCTTCACCTTCTGCACGTTTAAGGCTGCTGTAGGCCGAAATATTGCACTTCTCTTGTGTTTGTTTTTTGTTCGTCGTCCCAGCCGCCTTCATCTGTGGTAAGTGCTGGGTCATATTTCCCTATCCTTCCTTAATTTTATTGCCTTAAAGCTTTTTCCTGCTCATTGTTATTATATATATATATATATAAAACGTGTTTGGTGTTTTTATTGTTGTGCTTTTACGCTGGGGCACTACACAGTATTTATAAAATGAAGATATCATTTTTAATGAAAGAAAACTGACATCTACCATATACATACATGACTGTTTTGTTTCGGGTGGCGTGAAGTAATTTAAGACACCATTACAATCTTGAGCATTTTCAAGGTAAATTTAAAATCGTTTTTAAAAATGCAATATATTCAATGTAAATGTTCGTTTAAAAAAAAAACTTTTTTTTAAAAAGTAAAATAGATAATAAGTTAAAGTATTACCCTATTTTTAAATTTAGTAAACTGGCCAATTGATACAAATGATGATACATAGGTCCAGTTAATTCCATTTTATCTTGCAATCGAACAAAACACTAAAATCTTCACAATTAACTTAAAAAAAAAAAATTAAGAAACAAACAAAACCACCTTTTTAAATGAACTGTCAGGCTAATACATCTCCCATTCATACAAGCAGAGGCATGCAGCCCTAGCTCCCATATATATCTTATCAAGTCATACTGTTCACTCAAGCATACTCCCCAAACCAACTGTTCGATAACTAGCTAGTGAGAATCTTCTCGCTGGACAGCAACAGTTGGTTGCTTGAGAAACCCAAACAATGCTTTATCGTTTAACCGTAAGAAGTAATAGGAAAGCCGAAAAATTGATTTAAATATGACAAACATTAAAAGTATGAGAATCAGAATTAATGGGGAAAGTGGGGTGGGCTGGTCATTTGTGGCATATATGTCACATCTCTGCCCCCACTTAAATTCACAAATTTTTTTCACTTGAGAAAAAAATGAGGGAATAGAAAAATAAATGATACAGGATTGGCAAACAAGACCTTAGCCCTATCGTTTAAGCTTCCATCCACTCCTTCACACTCATAAAACAGGCAGGCAAACTTGAACAAAACCAATACATTGAAATTAGAACAAATACCATTTTCAAATCAATATAAATCACAAAATAATCATACTAAAATTCAATAAAAATTACAAAATAATTAACAAAAGTGGTACAGAATAGAACACAAAATTAGCAAACCATAAAAAATTATAATAAATCATACAAATGAGAATAAATAAAAATCAATACAACATGAAATACACAGTAGTAGACTATCATCTATCATGGAAATCAAAAATTCATGTAACTAAGAATATACAATAAGACAATGAAAATCACTTAACTCTACTACAAAATCATATATTTACAATTTGATTTCATTTGGGTGTACATATCTTGTGTGTACTAGGGTGTGGTAACTTTTACCAGCACCCTAAAAGTTACTGATTTTACATTTTTAAATATTTCAAATTTTTCTTTAATTTAGTACAAATAGTAACTGCCAAATTTTTTTGTTTCAAATAATTGTTTCATATACCATACAAGATTTCAACGTCTATTCATACAAAACAGCTGTTTGTGGGCCAGTGACCTATTTTTGGTTTGACCCAATAAAGTATTGTTGAACTCTCTTGTGCTGGTTAGCCTGTACACCGCTTAGTTAGGAGTATTAACACGCATCTGATTTTCAACATTGATTGCTACGTAATCTTCACTAACCGTCTGTGCTAAAGACTACACATTTTTTTTTTTACCTTAATACCTTCATTTAGTTTGACAAAGTCATCATTTAAACAATTTTTCACTATTATTTGGTTAGATATCAATTTAATTGAAGCATTACTTTTTGTGACACACTTGCCATAAAAGACAAAACAGTATTATCATATTCAAATACCAAAGGTCACTAATAAGATTAGTTACAACATCGGGATTTAATTCACTCCTCTGCTTGAGACTATCATTTTCATAATCAGTTACATTGATATCAAAATCTGTTATCTTAGTCAAATTCATTAAATTATTTTTATTGTCAGCTCCATTATTAACCTCATGATCAACTTCATTACACAAATTACAATTGCTTTCGTTGCTTTGGCTGTTTGATTCTACAACCACTTCTTCAATAACATTACTACACATATTTATATTGTGGGTTTTACCGTTGATACCTTCATTACCCACTTTATCTGCTATAAAAGGCACTCGGCTTTCAAAAACACCAACTCTTACTGAATTCGTTAC
This sequence comes from Vandiemenella viatica, assembly GCA_031002005.1. Classification (NCBI taxonomy): domain Eukaryota; kingdom Metazoa; phylum Arthropoda; class Insecta; order Orthoptera; family Morabidae; genus Vandiemenella; species Vandiemenella viatica. The sequence goes on from CM061920.1 coordinate 154,530,099, forward strand.
AATGCTACTCTCAGTAATACTAATGTTAGTACTCACTGTATTAGTTACAAAAATGCTTTTTTCAGCCGTCATCATCATTTCATTTACCGCAATACTATCATTAGTATCCTCCACTACATCATTTTACATTAGACAAATAAGTTCATCACATTCCAAATTAACAAATACATTATTAGCTAAATTGCCACTTTCAGTTTCATTACCTTTGTAAGTTTGCCTACATCATTGCACATTATGTCATTATCCAATAGTTCCATGTTATCATTTTTGTATTGACTTCTCCATTATTACCTGTAATTACCTAATTTACAGTTACTTCATCAGTTTTATTATTGTCACTATCAGTTATAATTTTATTTACATTAGGTACCTTAATATTCGTATCATTATTTTTATTCATATCAGTATTATCTGTTATTACTTCTACATTTTGACAACTGTCATTTTCAATAATTTTCATGCTCCGTTCATTACAATCAACAATCTCACATAATTCTTTACTACTTTCAAAACTTGTTACAGAATAATTATCATCAAAAACTTTTACTTTCTCACGCATATTTGATTCTAAAGTATCAGCATTATCATATTTTGGTACTAAATTCACATTAACAGCTACATACTCATGAATAGATCCTTCACAAAACTTACTGAAATAAATTTTTACCTGCTCCAATGTAGATATTCTATATTTCTCCAACTCATTAACATAATATATTGTTCTTAATGTGAATTCAACTACTTCTTGCATACTTCTACATAATTTTGATTCTAGTGTCGGTCTACTTACTACATCAAACCATTCAGTTAACCTTTCGTGATACTCACACAATCTGGTCCTTTAAAAGATTTCATATAAGTTATCCACTCATTCCATTATTTTCTCAGTACTAGCTTTTCTAATATCATCCAGCTTGATTTTTAAACTATCCAATCCTCCGACCTTCCCTATTTGACTTGTACTTACTAAGAAAATCAACCGTTGCCTTAATACTTCTCCCCTTTCTTTTCGCTGTCTCAAAATCTTTTTCTAATGACCTCTTCATCTCTGTTCATTTCGTCTCAACTTCTCTTTTAAAATCACTAAGACACATTTCACATATTTGAATATCTACTATTAACCATCTAAACTCAAATCTATTATTAATATTAATATCGATATCATCTGACATATTTTCCTTTTTTCTGCACTTTAAACAATGAAACTCACTCTTTCAACTACCAATGATCACACTCCTTTCAACCGATTATTACATACTACACTGTGCTTACAGTTTCTCATGTTAATCCTATTGTTTTCGAAGCACTTTTTACTGATTTTACACTTTAATCGTTCTAAAATACTTAAATTTGATTTCTTGACGAACTTTTAAAACGTGAAACACATAAAAAATCCCCTTTCTTGAAACAGTCAACTCCGATTCAGTGATCCCAGATTTTCTTACTTCTTCATTTATTGGTCCATTTGAATCTGCTTGAGGCTCCCTGGGAGAGGTGTAAGTCCTCTTCTGCAGGATCAATTAGGCACAGGCTATGAGGTCACAAGGGCTACCATGTCACAAGCTTTTCCAAACCCAGTACAACATTAGGTCAGGTAATAGAGGATGTAGGTTCACTTTGTAGGAATATCACTATGGATGATAGTGTAGTGATAGTGGGAGGTGCGGGAAATAGTATTGATAGAAACGCGAGTTATAGTATAGAGTGTGATCTGAGGAAGGTGGTGAAGGAAGCATAGTATACCAGGGTGTAACTCATGCAGGTTCTAAGTCAGCATGTTTGACCACAGTTGAACAACACTGTGAGGCAGATAAACATGGAAACAAAGATGCTACTTGGAAAATGCTTAGTTCTGTTTTGGGGGTTGTGCCTGTGATCACAATTGGTAGGTGGGGTTTTACTAGGCGTGATCACACCTAAATAGAAGGGGGAAGGGAGTACTTTCTGAGTTGTTAGCTAAAACTGTAAGGGAGCCCACTTCCAGTTATTATGGGGTCACAACTGTGCCTTTTTAAAAAACACAAATAGTACAGAAACAGTTGAAGCAACTGAAATAATAAAGGAACTGGAAAGGCAAAGGTTAATGCTGGAAATACCACAAAGCCAAAAATAAGGATGTTATTGATGAACAAAGTTATAGAATTTGAAAACTTAACAGAGATACATGAACCACAAGTGATTATAGGGGTAGAGTCTTGGTTAAAAGCAGGAAAACTAGACAATGAGGTTTTCCCTCAAGGCTATATATAGAGTGTACCACAGAGACAGAGGCACAATTAGTGGAGGGGTATTCATTTTGGTTAGCAAAGATTATTATAGTTCTCTAATATTCATAGATCATTACCATGAGTTACTAGGGGTAGATTTTTGGGGTAATAAAAAAGAAAAAAATCAGGATATTTGCTGCTTACTGTAGTATGAATTAATTATGGAGATGCGATTCTTGGAGAGAATCTCAATTCACATTTACAGTTCAGAGGTGAGCGTAGAATGGTTATTATTGGAGGGGATTTAAATTTACCAAATGTCAGCTGGGTAGGAAGTTAGATAAATAACAGAAGGGAACAGAGATTTGCAAATATCTTAATAAGTGACGTGGTTTTGTACAAGTGGTAGAGCAAACATGTTGGATATCTTTCTAATAAAGCCTGATGAAAATCTTGTAGGGCATCAAGTAACTGAAGGGATAAGTGATCACTGTGCAGCACTGGTGGATATTAGGGGATTCAGTAAACCATTGGCCAAAATAGAAAAGGGAGGGGGGGGGGGAAGGTATCTATATATTAATACGTTAAGTGAAAACGTCAGATCCCTTTTTAAGAATATTGCGCAAACATAGGAGTGTGAGATTTGGCACAGTTAAAGTTTACATTGAGAAGAATTGCAGAAAGCTCTTATCTATATATTAAATTCGGATCCCTTTTGAAGAATATTGCACAAACGGTGGAGTGTAAGATCTGGCACAATTATAGTTTACATCAAGAAGAAGTGCAGAAAGCTCTTATCTATCTTCTATATCTATATATTAATATGCTAAGTGAAAACTTCGGATCCCTTTTTAAGAATAATATGCACACTTAGAAGTGTGAGATTTGCCATAGTTAAAGTTTATATGGAGAAGAAGTGCAGAAAGCTAAAATCTATATTTAATATTTGTTACAAATACATTAAATTAAATAAAATATACGTTTTTTACATTCAATTGTTTTGTTAGTGCCAACGACACTTAGCGATTCTGCCAATATCTGTGATCTTGGTCAGCAGTAAAGAAAAACTATAACAAGCATAGTTAATACATGTTACAAATAAATTATAAAAATAAAAAATTAATTTGCGAATGTGTGTGTGCGTGAAATAGGATCGGAGCCAACATTCTGGACATGTATTCCCAGCATTGAGATACTCTGTGGTCTTTGGTGAAACGAAAGACTCGCATCAAGTAGAAATTAATCTTTGAAGTTATAAAAGGAACACTTCGAAAAGGAATGTAGCACCGAGTCTAGAGTAGTGTATATTCGCACTACTACCTGACATTTGGGAGGACGGGGGTTAAATCCCATCCGGGGTCCATCTGGGGTTTTCCATGGTTTTCCCCAGTCACTCAAGGCGAATGCTGGGATGGTTCCCTACAAGGCCACAGCCGACTTCCATCCCCCTTCCCTCCCTGTAGTTTAGTTCGGCTAAAAAGGGTCACTGAAACCCTCTAGCAGCCCACCTCCCAGCCTTAAGACCTTAAGGGAGGAATGAAATTGAAAAAAAAAAAAAAAAAATTAGGGGGGGGGGGGTATGTAGTGATTTTGCCAGATACTATATGGTCTTTTGATTATTTATAAGGTTAAACTTTGGTTAAGGGTTTTTTGATTTTTGAATTTCAATAATTTCATTACAGATTTTTTGTTCCATTAAAACATTACCATCTATTTCAATTATGCCTCGATATAGAACATTGACAGGTCAGAGAGAAATATGCAGAGAGAGAAAGAGAAAGGGAGACAAGAAAGAAGGAAAACTTATTTGTGCGAAATTCAAAATGATAATAGACCAAATTTAAATAGTGAACATACAAAATAATGAAATTATTTTGATGGATACATTTAAATGTGCACTGAATGTCCTTCCACAAAATTTTTACAGTTTTGAATTTACACAGGTTTCGCAATGCAAAACATTTCGAATCAGAGGTCACTTCATGTGAAAGGACTGTATTTCCTTCATGTTCTCATAAAGCTAAAGCATTTTTCCAGCCCTAAGTCAAAAATGAATATTTTAAATCATTGTATTATGGACTAAATTCAAACAAACCATTGATAAATATATTTCATCATTTGCTATGGTTAGTTCAGAAGCTCAAATTTAAGAGACATTAATGCGTGGAGTGTATCGTTTTAATTTTATAGGTATTACAGGAAATTAAGCCAAGCAACACATGCTAATAACGTATTGGTACACGCCCGCAGCCAACAGTGTCAATATATACAGTATATAATATATCTATGCTTGCAGCAAAAGCAATAGAACAAATTCAAATAATGATTATTACTCTTTCATGAAAGAAATTAAATAACTTAATGAATTACGGTTGAATTTCAGCGCCTGGGTCGATTATATGCAAGATATTTCAGATAAATTGGACAAGGGAGGCCAAGTTTCTGGTATCCCGTCCCGACATTGCGGCATGCCCGGTAGGTGGCATGGAAATCGAACTAGTATAGACTGCGCTGGCATCAGGCCAACCAGCGCCACCTCATCACAGTTTCCGCCACGGCCAATCAGAGCCGACCCGGCACGGATATAAATAAGCCAGCGCAGCTCCATTCATCCAGTTCGATGTTCGCTGCGCTTCCGGTCGCGTCTCCGTCAACTGTGCTTCGTCTCTTGGACTCTCTACAGTGTTTCGTCTCGGCTACGTCTACTGTACTCTCTCTTGGACTCAGTGAATCGCTTTCGGACTCTTGACTGTGCTTATCCTCGGTGATGTTCGGTACTCTCTCTTCGGACTCTGTGAAACTCCCGTCGGATACAACCAGTGCGCGTCTGTGGACTACGTTCGGCCTGCTCTTTGGACTTGTTCGGGTTATTCGTGACCATCTCCTGCGGTCCGCCCCTCCGCCGTTCGACGTCGGCCGCCGTACTGATATAGCAATTGGCGACGAGGAAAAAGATTATCAGCTGGCATCATGACCCGTATTCTGGAGCAACAACAGCAGCAGACAGTGCTGCTACAGCAAACGCTCCAAGTAATACTCGAGAAACTGTTAGCACAGGAGGCCAAGTCAGTCCAGGCCTCGGAAAATTCACATATCCGGCCGCCAGCGTTTCCACCATTTAATGACTCTAAGGAAGACTGGGACACATATTTGCATCGGCTCAAACAGCATTTCTCGGCATTCCAGGTGACGGACGATGCCTTACAGCGCTCGCTGTTTCTGTCGTGGGCATCACCCGACACGTTCTTCCTCCTGCGGAAGCTGGCCCCATTATCAGATCCGGTCGCCCTCACATTCAACGAAATGTGCACTCTGCTAACAAGCTACTACTCTCAAAGATACCACGTGGTGGCCTCCCGCCTTGAGTTCCATCAGTATCACAAACAACCGGGACAATCATACCGGTCATGGGTCTCCAAGGTCTTAGCCGTAAATGCGACTTCACTTGCTCAAACGCAAAGTGCAGGGCTTCATATGCAGACTCCCTGATCCGCGACGTCATAGTGCAGCTAGCTCCAGACCCAGAGGTGCGCACAGCGGCACTGAAGCTGGACAACCCATCACTCGAGGACATTCTACGCATCGCCCACTCGCATGAAATTGCGCAAGCAGCGAACGAGCGCCTCATGGCACGCCCACAAGTAGTGGCAGTCAAAACATCACAACACAACTCCCGCGCACAAGGCAAACCCATGGCGCGCTCCAGACGCCAACAAAGCAGGACGCCATCGCTGTCCGACGTATCTATGACGTCCGAACCCCGACCCCCACCCCGCCGACGACTCCAGAGGCCCCTGCCGTCTTGCCCACAGTGCTTCACTTCGCACTCACGGGCAGTTTGCCCCGACCGTTGGGCACATTGCACACTCTGCGGTAAAGAGGGACACTTGCGGTCAGTCTGCCGAAACCGGGCACCTCGCCCCAACCTGACAGCCCGCATGCAGCAAGAAACAGTCAACACACTACAGACCGCAGCTCATACTGGTGACCCACTCTCACAGAAGCTATTCTTAACTCTGAGAGTCGCCAACCAGGACATCCGTTTTCAAGTGGACACGGGGGCAACCGTCTCGCTGATAAACCAAGCCACCTACGCTCAAATAGGCTCACCACCGTTGTCTCCACCTTCACGGCGTTTGGTATCATACGCGAATAGAGACATTCCCCTGCGGGGTCTGGTCTCCATCACGGCCGCCTACAAACAAGTCACCAGACCAATCACCTTTTTTGTGGTGGATCAGCCCTCGGCTACTAATATTTTTGGTTTAGACGCATTCAACAGATTCGGATTCTCAATCGTGGACAAAGTCCAGGTCATATTGGACTCGGTCCCATTCCAGGAACTGGATGATCTCTGTACACAGTTCGCACCCATCTTCACGCCAGACTTAGGGTGCGCCTCAGATTTCGAGGCTCACATCACCCTCCGGCCAGGGGCAGTGCCTCACTTTTGCCGTGCCAGACCTATTCCGGTCACCTTACGTGCAGCAGTAAAACAGGAGCTTGACCGACTTCAGAAGATCGGAGTAATCGAACCGGTCAAATCCAGCACATGGGCTGGTCATCATCCGGAAACCCAATGGCACCCTTCGGTTATGTGGAGACTTTAAGGCTACGATCAGCGCCCAGTCTCAAGTCAAGACGTATCCAATCCCACGACAAGAAGATCTTCTCACTAAACTTGCGGGCGGCGAATACTTCTCGAAGATTGACCTCGCAGATGCATACTTGCAGCTTCCACTAGGTGAGGAATCACAAAACATCGTCATCATCAACACACCATTCGGGCTCTACAAATACAAGCGCCTCCCATTTGGCATCGCGTCTGCACCGGCAATAGTCCAAAGATACTTGGAGCAGCTGTTGCGACACATCCCGGCATGCGCAAACTACTTGGACGATATCATTGTCACAGGAACCACTCGCCAGGAGCACCTACAAAACCTGCGCACACTATTTGCAGCATTACAAGAGGCAGGGCTGAGGTGTCGCCTCGAGAAGTGTCGGTTTTTTCAAGAGGAAGTAGAATATCTCGGCCATTGGCTCAACAAAGAGGGAATTAGGCCATCAGACCGCAACGTGGCCGCCATAGACTCCGTACCCCGCCCAAAGAATCTGCCAGAACTACAAGCCTTCCTCGGGAAAATAAAATACTACTCAAAGTTTCTGCCACAAGCGGCACATATCTCACAACCTCTCAATCAGCTCCGAAAAAAGGGCGTTGCCTACAACTGGACCCCGTCTTGTCAACGGGCCTTCGACCGGCTAAAGCGCATGCTAAGGTCTGCTCCTTGTCTGACGCCGTTTTCTCCTACACGGCCCCTAATCGTGGCAGCTGACGCCTCAGCATATGGAATCGGGGCGGTACTCGCACATAGCAATGAAGACGGCTCTGAACAACCGATAGCTTTCGCTTCTAAGACATCGACACCAGCACAATGTAACTACTCGCAGATCGAGAAATAGGCATTGGCAATAGTCTTCGCTATCAAGAAATTTCATGTGTATCTATTTGGAACCAAGTTCTCCCTTATCATGGACCACAAACCGTTGGTGGCAATATTTGGACCCCGCTCCAGCCTCCCAGAGTGAACGGCCCAACGCCTCCAACGATGGGTGATGTTTCTGAGCGCTTATAATTACACAATCCAATATAAGCCAACAGTACAACACTCCAATGCCGACGCCCTATCACGCCTGCCTGCCTGCCCCGATCCGGAATTCGACCAACAAGAAGTACTGTGTTTTCATATCGACACAGAAAGGAAGCAGACAGTGGACGGGTTCCCCATTACAGCAGCTCGAATCGCCTCCGCCACCCAGCGGGATCCAATCTTGCGCCAGGTCCTGCGCTATATCATTCACGGGTGGCCAACATACCTCACACGCAGAATGGACAACGAATTGAAGACATGGCGCCACATATCTGACAGACTCTCGGTCACAGACAACGTCATCCTGTTGGACGCAGAAAACGACACACATCAAGTGGTCATCCCAGCGGAATTGCGCTCGCAAATTCTAAAGCTCCTGCATCGAGGACATTGGGGCATGTCCCGTATGAAAAATCTCGCAAGAAGACATGCTTATTGGCCTGGAATCAACCGAGACATTGAGAAGATGGTACGCAGCTGCACAGCCTGCGCCCAGCATCAGGCAGCGCCACCGCAAGCTTTCGCCCCCTGGCCCACACCCCGCCAACCATGGGACCGCATTCATCTGGATTTTGCAGGCCCATTTTTTGGAACTATGTGGCTACTTATAATTGATGCCTATTCAAAGTACCCGTACGTGGTTCGCATGGCATCCACAATGACAGAAGCCACACTAAATGCATTAAGCCAGGTTTTGGCCATCGAGGGGTTACCACGCACCCTCGTCTCAGATAATGGGCCCCAATTTACAGCAACCACATTCGAAGAATTCTGCGTGGTTAACGGCATCAAACACATCTTCAGTCCTCCATTCCATCCCGCCTCAAATGGCGAAGCAGAACGGCTCGTAAGGACGTTCAAGCAACAAATGCTGAAAGAGGTACAGTCAGCTACGACGTCTTCCGCCCTCACCCTCTTTCTCAGCACAAACCGGACAACACCAATTAATGGTCGCAGCCCAGCAGAACTGCTCCATGGGCAACAACCACGAACGATGCTGCACCTCCTGGCACCATCACCGGCAGAGCCCCGATCCAGACCGTCCCATCGGTACACACCAGGCAGCGCGGTCTGGGCACGCGCCTATGGAGGAAATGCCACCTGGATGCCAGCAACAGTAGTTGGGACACACGGACGGCATGTTATCTCAATACAAACGCCACACAGAATAGAACGCCGTCATCAAAACCAACTGCGTCCTCACATCACAACCAGCCCATCACCATCACAACAATATCCAGAAGAATACAGTATACCACCATCAGCTCCATTAGCAGAGGTCCCACAACCACCCTCCCCACAACGACGATACAACTTGCGCCCAAGAAAGCCAGCAGTGCCGGATGAGAGTGACATCGAAATGGTCACATCCATCAACCATCCACAAACCACATCGGCACCCACGTCACCACGTCACCACGTCCTCAACCATGGAGTACATCGGCGCATGATGCGGCCGGGATACCACAACCATTCCAGCCTCATGACCCCAAGCATCGTCAAGGGCGCTTCCGTCCGTACGCGCCAACTTCAGGGGGGAGGGATCTGGTATCCCGTCCCGACATTGCGGCATGCCCGGTAGGTGGCATGGAAATCGAACTAGTATAGACGGCGCTGGCATCAGGCCAACCAGCGCCACCTCATCACAGTTTCCGCCACGGCCAATCAGAGCCGACCCGGCACGGATATAAATAAGCCAGCGCAGCTCCATTCATCCAGTTTGGTGTTCGCTGCGCTTCCGGTCGCGTCTCCGTCAACTGTGCTTCGTCTCTTGGACTCTCTACAGTGTTTCGTCTCGGCTACGTCTACGGTACTCTCTCTTGGACTCAGTGAATCGCTTTCGGACTCTTGACTGTGCTTATCCTCGGTGACGTTCGGTACTCTCTCTTCGGACTCTGTGAAACTCCCGTCGGATACAACCAGTGCGCGTCTGTGGACTACGTTCGGCCTGCTCCTTGGACTTGTTCGGGTTATTCGTGACCATCTCCTGCGGTCTGCCCCTCCGCCGTTCGACGTCGGCCGCCGTACTGATATAGCAAAGTTAATAGTGTGGCACTAGATCTTTCTGAGGCATTTGACAGAGTGAGCTATAAAATGGTTTTAAATATACTGAAATCTATTGGATTGGATGCAAAAGTTACTTGCTGTGTAAAGGAATTCTTAAAAGCCATAAATCAAAGTGTTAGAGTAATGTTATCAAAAGAGGTGGAAGTAAATATGGGAGTCACACAGGGTAGTGTATTGGGACCAGTATTGTAACGAATGACTGTGTTGTTGGGGTATGATCATAATCTAGGTATTTTACAGATGATATAATGGTATACATTAGGATCAAAACTGGTGAAGACTGTGAACAGCCGCAGGGTGACTGGATAGAATGTCTAAATGGGTAGATTAGCATGGATTGAAGATAAATGCCAAGAAAATTCAGCTTATTAGATACATAGATAGAAAACTAAAGGTTAATTATTATGATTAAAAGGGGGGGGGGGGGAGGTCAAAATTGCTGGTTGAAAGCTTGAAGTGTAAATATCGTGGCATATCATTTGATAATAAACTGATTTGGGCAGAGCAAATTGGGCAAGTGGTGGGAAAAGGGTACAAAATAGTTAATTTAATGGAGAGGGTGATGAGAGGATGTTCCAGAGAAGTTAGGGAGTTGGGTTACAGATCTTTGGTCAAACCATTGGTTGAATATGGTGGTGTAGTTTGGGACCCATATTTTGGTTATCAAATGCAGGAGTTGGAAGGTATGTAAAGAAGAACAGCTAGATTAGTTTAAGGAAATTATCGCAGGACCCAGTCAGTAATTGATATGAGGACGACTCGTTAGTGGTGGGGCTTGGAGGTATATTGGTCAAAGAATTAGGAATAGAGCTTGGAAGGGGAAAGGCGACCATGACCACCACAAGCTTTTGCTCGATTTCATGCATAAGGGAGTGGGAAAATTTTCTTTTGTTGGTAAGGGTGTCAGGGAAGCAGAGAAAATAATAATAGTAATATATAATTGTGATGTCACTTTCCCCACACAGCCTGTTTTCTCCCTTTTTTCATTCCATCTACTTTTTCCCTCCAGCAATTTGAACTTTAGATTCTTTTAGCTTTGTTTGATAGATTAGTCGTCTTCTCTCTTGGTAATTTATTCCAATCCCTAACACCCTTCCCTACGATAGAAAATTTTCCCACACCCTTATGCCTGAAATCGAGTACCAGCTTTTGGTCATGGTCATCTTTATGCTTCCACACACCTCTCTTAATTCTCCCACTAATATCTTTCCATGCTTCATGGCCAATATACACTTTGTACACTCCCAATCATTAAAATGATACTTCATTTATCCATTTTGGTTAGGTATGAATGGAGGTAAATGAATTGTGACAATTTTTTTTTAGAAATGATGATACTTTTTCCCTTTAAGGATCGATTTCCAAAAAATTCCTTGCTTAATTTATGATTACACAAAACAGGATACCATAACCTTTAAATTGGCTCTTCATTTATTGATTTCAGGTAGGTATGAAGGGAGATAAATGGTGCATGAACAAAAAACACACTTTAGAAATGATGACACTTTTGCCCTTTCAAGGTTGAATTCTGAAAAATCCCTTTCTTAAAATACATTTTGAATCTTTCAAATGATACCTCATTTATTGGTTTCGTTTGGTATTAAGGGATTATGACACAAAAACACTTTTGAGAAATAATATATGTTGCCCTTTAAGTGTTTGAACTGAAAAATTTCTTTCTTAAAATATGACCTCACCAAAGCAGATATCTTATTCTTTAAAGCACTACCTCACTTATTGATTTTGGTTAGGTATCAAGGGAGATAGATGGTTCATCGCAAAAAAAAAAAAAAAAAAAAAAAAAAAACATGTATTAGAAATAATGATACTTTTGCCCTTTAAGGATTGAATTCTGAAAAATTCCATTCTTAACATATGATGCGACCATAGCAGAAATCTTAATCTTTAAAATCAGACCTCATTTAAGATTTTGATTTGGTATAAATGGAAGTAATGGCTTGTTACAAAAAAAACAGCTTTTAGAAATAAAATATATATGATAGGGCATGCTATCAGCTTTAACCGCTTCACTTATTTTAATATTTACTAGTTGGGAAGGTCCATAAAATCTCTTCTACATTCTGTCTCATTGATATCAACCATAGCACTTAATTTATCATCGATCTTATTCAACTGAGCACTTAACTTATTACAGGTCTCATTGATCTGAGCACTTAGTTTATAATAGTTCTCATTGATTTATGCACTTAATTATGTCATAACTAAATTTCATTAATAAAATCAGCTCAGCCAACCCTTGTAGGGAAATGGTCTGCTCGAACTGGTAAGGTACAGGGTAGCTGATGGCTGCATGTTTTCTGCTTCCTGATGGGCTTTTATTGCTTGAGAATTACCACCTACTGGTAGAGTCGTATCTTCAATTTCAGACCAATACCTTCTTCCCCCTCTCCAGCCATAATTTGCTGAGATTGAGTTGTTTCTGGCAATGATATTGATGGATATGAGTCTATGATAGTACACACAGATGTTGGGGTTGTAGTTCATAAATTAAATTTTCTGCACCATTGAAGTGACAGATACCATCAAGACCACTTTCATTACTTGGTTTATCATATCTTTGTTGTCATCAGTTATTAAGGTTTCACTAACTTTTTGAAATTTACATTTGGGAATTTGGGACATTACTTTTCAACTACTGGACAAGTCACCTCAGTAACTTGTATCACATGAAATTTCATCTACCATGTGACTGATTGATTCTGTCATGTCCTTACTAGTTTTTAAAATTTCGTTCAAAATACTGTCTCCTTCCTTATACACTGGACCCTATGTTTCGTCATATACTTGCTTAACTGTATCAATTGCGTTTCATCCAATGTAAGAAGTTACATCAACACTTACTAGGAGGCTAAATACAATATTAGAACAACTGTAAGACCATTAGTACTAGCATTACATACATCCCTATCACAAATATCAATCTGCTTCTTCACAACTATCACTCACATTACTACAGCAGAATAATTTAAGCAGTATAGCTATTAGATGATACTTAAGAAAATTGACCAATCTCCTTGCTTTCCATACAAAACAGGGAATCAGACAGATCAATATCCTCAGTGCTATTCTTTTGTATTGTGAAACTTCTTTCTACTTTATGGATAACTGACATATCAAATCTATTTGTTACCCAGTCTGTTGCTGCATCAGATTCTCAAAATGTATCTACATACTCCCCAGTTTTCAAGTATTTAACTACTATGAAGGCAATCTTCTATATTTTGTTCAGCTTCTCCTGAGCCTGTGACCATATCTGTTGGACCCTAGATGAGTCGAAGGAGGTGGCATGCTCAGATGAGTCATGATTGCAGTTGGTAAGAGCTGATGGCAGTGTTGGAATCTGGCACAGACTCCATGAGGCCATGGATGTGGGTTGTCAGAAAGGCACCATGGGAGCTGGTAGACGGTGACTTCAGAAGGCATGGTCTGGGACCTCTGGTCAAATTGAATCGACCATTGACTGGAAATTGTTATTTTCAGCTACTTGAAGACCATTTTTAGCCAATCATGGCCTTCATGTTCCCAAGCATTGATGGACTTTTCCAGGATGATAATGTGCCATATCACTGGGCCAGAATAATTCAAAATGTTTTGAAGAACATTCTTGACAATGCCAGCACACGATCTGACCACCTAGATTATCAGACATGAATCCAAACAAACATATCTGGGACAAGATTGGAAGGTCAGTTTGTGTGCTCAACATCATGCGCTTGTCAACATTTTCGCAAATGTGGATTGTTGTAGAGAAAGCATAGCTGAATATTTCTTCAGGAGATTTCTTTTGACTTGTTGTGTCAGTCGCATGTAAGGTTGCAGCATTTTGCCAGGCCAAACAATATTAGGAGGTATCTGATGACTTTTGGAATTTCAGTGTATATCTAGTATGTGATTTCCTAAACTCACTCACTCAATCACTTCAATAGATGTTGGCCAGAGGATGGTGATGTCGCACGCCAGCCATTGCTTGCGAATTAGGGGGGCATCCATTAATGATGTGAGGTGTTGTTCCGGAATTCCGGATCCCCCCCTCCCTCTGGTGAGACTTTGTGAGATCTGGTCGTACCCCTCCCTCTAAAACGATGTGAGATTTTGCTAGAGGCCCCCCCCCCCACTAATCGACCTCCCCTAACGTGGACTTTCATCTTTTTTTTAGCTTGGCAGTCCTACAAGAATTTCAAAACCTCGCGTGAGAGTTCCATTGACCTCCCCTCCCCCTTGTTGAGGTTTCATGAGAATTCGCTGGATCCCCGCCCTCCCTATTTCACCTCAACAGTGACTAGAGATATCATTAGAAGAAATGCGAGGTTATGTCTACAATTTAATAGCTAAGCAATTGCTACAGAATTATTTGGCATAATACATTCATTAAGTCTGCTTTTCATAGCATTTCATAGTTGAAAAAAACTTTAGTGCTGAAAAAAACGATGAACTGATTTTTAGTAACTAGTCGCTAATGAAAGCAACATAAAAAAGAGCTTTTACAAAACTTACATTACTCATGATGTCTGCCGTAATCACGAATGGGAATTGTCATTCCAACATAGGCTAAATTTCAGTTTAATTAAAACATTCACTAATGTTACTGCTTGACCAAAGTTTGTACATTACAATTTATTTGCTTGTTACGTATTTTACTGACCACTTTCATTAATGGTTTTTATTCACATTCGCTGTACATGAGTTAGTAAGCTACTTAAAGTAGACATCAGACCAAATATATTACCGAATCGAGTATTCTCGCAATTCATTTCTTCAGAGTTGCTTAACTGTTCAATAATCTGGAATCTGTATTAAGATCTCTGGCCATAACAGACACTGTGACCATAGATTACAGTTTTAATATTTGTCCAACCTCAATTAAAGAACATGATGCTTTGGAAGCAATTGTGCACTCTATTTAAACAGAAATTCTTCAAATTTTGAAGAGTGAACTTTTAGGGTTGAATAAAAGTCAAGTTTGTATTTCAGCAAGTTCGAGTCTACCAACCACGACCTTTGAAATAATTATATAATAGCAGTCGTCTCTGCATGTGTTTTCTATGTCTATTAATTCTTATGAGTTCTTCAAGTTAAAGAGATTTTATTCACCCTAACGGTTAATTACAGGCCAAGTTCGTGTTTGGACAGATTAAGTCAACATGTAATAATCTTTAACCTGACGATACCCAGAAAATGATCACGGGCTTACACTAGTATGAAAATAAAGTAGGCCAATCACTCATCAAAGTGAAGGAATAAGGGCCACAGCAGTAGAAAAACACTACACATCATCTGGCATTTGTCCTGATTCATTGTTTAATTTGATTTTAATTGTTATGGAATGCACAATTGATGGCAGTTTTGCTAACTTTCCCACTTTGCTGTCCCCGTCTACTTTTGCCCTTTACAAATTTTAAATTATTTATCGTTTTCCTTTGTAATTTCATCCAATCTTTCCAATTCTAATCATCATTGTATGCCTTATAAACTCCAAGCTCTTTCTCCACTCTTCTCCCATCGATGAATCAGTCCAGCTGTCCAGATTTGGGGTTTTCATGGTTTCCCCAAATCACTCCAGGCGCAGGCTGGGATGATTCCATTAAAATGCTGTGGCAGAATTCTTTCACATTCACTATCCCCAGTGATTTACCATTTCTAATAACCTTGGCGTTGATGAGGCATAATGCCATAAGTATAAGTTTAAATGAATCAGTGAATATCAATCAAGCTCCATTATCATGTCAATTACTGATGTGTTCTGTGTAATTTCCATTGCTGAAATATATTGTTGGATTATAGTAGGTGATAAACAGTGGGACAAGTAAAAGCTATGAAGGGCAGAATAACCATCTCTTACCACAGTTGAAGGCAGGACAGTGTCAAAACACAGATGGACAAGTACACATTGAATGTTGAAGTTTTTGGGTTTATGTTCCTTTATTACCAATAGAGTGAGGTAGCTACATGATGGTTGTTTGTTACTAACTGTACCATCATGATGTTCAAAAGCACTGTTGATGCAAGCTCACTGTTCTGATAGTCGTATTGATAGAGGAGGCTTAAAGACTAAATATTCCGTATAGCCCCACCCAAAATAAATCTTATGGCTTTAGGTCGGGAGAACGTGGAAGCCATTATAGGAATTGCCAATTAGAGATGGGTAGGTCCAGGTGGATACAGTTCTGCAGACCCGTATCACTTGGGCTAGGGATGGATGTACCATCCGAGTGCTTATCGGCTCTGTATCTGCTCAGGCCTTTATCAGCGCGCTACAGGTCTCATGTGGCTGTAGGTTGAACCACGGCCGGACCTGCAACCGTGGAGTTGGAACTGTGTGCCGGACCTGGAGCTGTTCTTACTTCTCACACAATTTTTCATTGCAGTTGCGATTTGAAATCTAAGTTTTGAAGAGTTTAATGTCATTTACTGTATGATTGGACTACAGTTCCTTTTAAAGATAAGATTATCACTGAAAAATTATATCTGAATCTCTAACTACTGGTAGATAATTACAATAACTATTAAATGTCAATGGGTAGCTAAAACCGGGTAGTACCTTTTTAATTGGTGAGGTTCTGATGTATTTTATGTTATGCTTCTAAGGTGAGGAGTATTTTACATGCTAAATAAGAATGGATTTTACTTGTAATTTAAATGTGTTGTAGTCTTATTAAACTTTTAGTGTCCAGTTTGATTAATTATTAGTCCTCTTGTCATATTTTTAAAAAAGGCATGTTGTATTTAATATGATTTTCAGTCGGCAGGAGTACCATAACCGTTTAAGACTTGTGAAGAAACTTTTAATGTTCAAACTTATTAACTTAACTTCTCGTATTTGAATACTAATAATCTTTCTTATGATTCATTTGACATTTATTCTCGTTTAACTTCATTCGTAAAAATCTGAAGAATACCAAGGTCCTTTGCTTCCAGTAACATTATATCATCAACTAAAAACTGTGAACTAAACTATTTCGCTCACCCGATCTTCCAGCTATCTTGTTACCATCTGGTCTCCGTAGCTACCGATTTCCCCCCAGAGTAATTATCATCCTTTTATATCTTCTCTGAGTAATCTGTTATGCTACAGCCCTCCCCAAGTTTACCATATATTTCTTTAAAAAAAAAAAAAATACTATGGTAAACTTTTTACTGAGGACCTTTGTATTATATAGTATATATATATAATTTTTACAAATAACAACAATGACATTAAAGCAATAGAACACCACTTTTCTGTCCTGTCATGGTCGCCATGTCATATTTTAAAAAAGCCATGTTGTATTAAATATGATTTTCAGTCGGCAGGAGTACCATAACCGTTTAAGACTTGCGAAGAAACTTTAATGTTTGAACTTATTAACTTCTTGTATTTGAATAATAATAATCTTTCTTATGATTCATTTGCCATTTATTCTTGTTTAACTTCATTCGTAAAAATCTGAAGAATACCAAGGTCCTTTGCTTTCAGTAACATTATATCATCGGCTCAAAACCGTGAACTAAATTATTTCCTTCGCCTGATCATCCTGCTATCTTGTTACCATCTCATCTCCATAGCTACCGATTTTTCCCCGGAGTAATTATCATCCTTTTATCTCTTCTCAGAGTAATCTCTAGAGTTTTTAACTTTCTCTGTTCTTTTTGCTTAGTGAGAAATCAAATAATACATTTAACATCTGTTTATTGCAGAAACACGATTCCTAGGGTTTCCAAGGCACATTATATATATGTAATATTAATATATATAAATATGATTATGTGGCATTACTCTGAGTGACTCAGTTTAAGAGCAATATTTTGTAATCCGACATGAAAAAAATCTCACATCCAGCCATTTCTGGATCGTCTAACAATGGCTCAAGCAATCGGTTATTATTAACTAAGAATTAAAACTTAATTAAAAATACTTTCAGCTAAATTGGAAATAATCTTAAATAAAATTACAAAGAAATTAAAAGTTTTTGAAATTGCACTTAATCATTCCCTTATCAAAGAAGCTAGGTGCTAAAAAATGTGAGCAATATCGAACAATAAGCTTAGTAGCTCATGCATCAAAAATTATCACCAATGTAGTACTACAAAGAATGGAAAAACAAGTAGAAGAGTTTCTAACAGAAGACCAATTCGGTTTCAGGAAGAAGAGGGGTACAAGGGAAGCAATTATTGCCCTGAGGCTAATATTAGAAAAGAGAATAGAGAAAGGCAAAAAAATGTATTTAGGTTTCATAGATATTGAAATAGCATTTGATAATGTTAATTGGGGGAAGATGTTTGAGATCCTCAGAAAAATAGGTATACAATACAGAGATAGGCGGCTAATATAGAATCTTTACAAAAATGAAACGGCTGTTATAAAAATTGGAAATAAACAAGAGGAAGCAGCATTACGTAAAGGAGTCAGACAAGGCTGTGTCCTGTCTCCCTTAATTTTCAATGCCTATATTCAAGACTCACTGGATAAGATCAGAGACGAAATTGATGTTGGGATAAAGATACAGGGAAAACTAATAAATATGATTCAATTTGCAGATGACATTGTGATAGTAACAGAAAGTGAAGAGGATCTTAAGAAAGTTTTGGAAAGAATGGAGGTAACAATGGGGAAGGAGTACAATATGAAAATTAATAAAGCAAAGATGAAAGTCATGGTATGTGGGAAAGAAAAAAACTCAAAAATTAAAATTAAAGGAGAAGCATTGGAGGATGTGCTAGAATTCTGCTACCTAGGAAGCAAAATCACAAATGATGGAAGAAGCAAGAATGATATAAAATGCAGGATAGCTCAAGCAAAACTAGCGTTCAACAGAAAAAAATGAATTTTTGTAACAAATAATATCAGCTGGACAACGAGGAAAAGAGTATTAAAGGCTTATGTCTGGAGCATTGCCATGTATGGATATGAAACCTGAACAGTTGGTACAGAAGAGAAAAGAAGATTAATTTCGTTTGAGCATTGGTGCTACAGACGAATGTTAAAAATTAGCTGGAGGGACAAGATTACTAAAGAGGAAATTTTTGAGAAAGCGGGAGAGTATAAATCTTTATGGAAAAGTATAAAAATGCGGAGGACAACAATATTTGGACATATGTTAAGACATGAGAGCTTATTAAAAACAATACTGGAGGGAATGGTAGAAGGAAAGAGAGATCGAGGAAGACCACGTCTAAAATACATCCAGCAGATAATGGAAGATGTTGGCTGCAGGAGATATGTAGATATGAAGAGGAGGGCAGAGAATAGAGCTGAATGGAAGACTGCCGCACACCAATCCCAGGATTGGCTACCGCGGAGGAAGAAGAAGAAGAAGAAATTCCACTAAATAAAATAAAGATTTTGAAAGCACCAAAAACACGTTCCGGTAGTTGGCAAAACATAACATATTACTGTCATCTAATTAAAATGCATGATTTCGCACTCAATTTAGCAAGCACAACAACATCTTATAAACTCAATCAAAACAGTTTCACATAATATACAGAGCAAAATAATATACATATAAGAACCAATCTCATGTAATTTCTCAGTCACAATTTAAAATAAGCTATACATGCAATTTTGTTTTTGTTCATTTATAATAAACTGTTTCTTAAGCTGGTAGATTGTGGAAAGGTAATAATTATTTCAAAATGTTGAGTCTTGAATAGTTTTTTTTTAGTAAAACAAAACAAAACAACTAACAATTAGCAAAGAATTTCCTTCTTTTTTTTTTTTTTTTTTTTTTTTTTTTGCAGTACTTACAACATTACTAAGAAATGATTTCATTTTCTTCTTATAGAAGATGCCCACAGAAATTTTCGTTTTGTTTTGATCATTATCAAGTCTGATTATACTGTGATTTTATAATATTATGTACAGTTGTGAGTTTCAGATAAAAATAAAACAAAATTCCCACAATTAATATTCTTTCATTTCATAAATTGATGGATGAACATGATATAACTCATACTGCAGTTCTGCTTGGTCGGATTTTCATCCAACGTACGCTCGATTGTAGAGCTGGACCCATATAGGTCCGCCGGACACGTAACTGGATGTAGGTCCGCACACATCCAGTTCCGCCATACAGTCCACCTGCCTGATTGTTGAACTGGACCTATACAGTTCTCCCAGACACGGAACCTGGATGTAGGTCGGCAGAGCTGGATGTACATATGGACCCGACTCCTTTAAAATCTTGGACCTGCCCATCTCTAATGGCAATCATCATCCACATTATGACCAATTCAGCGTCATCTTGACTGACTGCTCACATCTGCACTCTTATGGCAGAAATTTGATGCACAGCTGCAAAATTTTTTGAATTTTTTCTCTACCACTGTAAATTTTTGTGATAATATGTCGAATAATATAGCTATAGTAAATCTGTTAAATCGCTTCAATCATTTATAATAATCCTGTATATAAATATAGACATGGTGTATGGAGAAATATAGGACAACACAGAATCAAATGTAAAGGTCTAGGTAATTTCTAAAAGCAGTCATACTTCGCAGAAGCCTATTAATAATTCCCTCCTTTCCATACACTTAGTGTTGTTCCTTTATATATACACAACAAAAGTATTAAGATAGAGATTTAACAGTATAATTATGATAATCCAAGAGATTGTATACATTTAAAAGTATTATAAAACATTACAATTAAATAAAATAGCAAGTGTTCTGTAAATGATAAATTTTTACAATATTGAGAAGTTTTTTATTAGACATGTTTAAGTAATAAGTAAAATGGGTTCTACCCAATTATATTTCTACATTGTTCCTTGTTACGAAGTGCTTTATTCTCTGGTATACTGAAGCATTTCCTAGGTCAAGGAGATGAACTACATTAACTGGGTAGCTTATATCCCATTGTTTTAGGTCTTTCCAGAGAGAGCCTAATTGATATTTGTATCTCTTACATCCAAAAAAGGTTGTTCATATTAGCCTCCAACTCCCCATCACACAGACACAGTGGGTAGTTTGTGCGAAATGTGTTTTGTGCAAGTGGCTTCTGAATCTATCATGATTGAATTTCAACCTTGTTACTATGGACACATATTTAAAACAAAAAAAACAACCACTTCATTGTTGGTATTTGTGGATGTCACCCTATAGTGCCTTCTCTTGTATTGGTCGATGGATAGCCACATATCATTTTAGCCACACTATATATATCCAAATGGATTATAGCTATCCTATATTTTTCTATTTATACATTTTTCTTACTGTGCTGCATTTTCAAAATTAGTGAATGTTGTATTCTTTTTTTCTGATTTTTAAAATGCTAAATGACTATTCATTTCCAGCATTATTAATATTAGAGTAGACATATGAGGATTGTTAAAAAAAATGGAATTTTCCTTTTTTTGAAAGAATTTTATTTATTCATCTACATCAATGTTATCCCCTTCAAAATAGTCCACATTAGATATTACACACATATGCCTGAGCTTCTTCCAATCACCAAAACACTTTGGGATAGCTTTGAGCTATTCCAGCGATGCACTTTTAATCTCATCTATGCTTGTAAAATGAGATTCTCTTTATTTTTGGGAACAGAAAAAGTCACACGGCGCCTGTTTTTTGTCCAAAATTCACGAACAAGCAATGATGTGTGAGCAGATGCATATAATGAAACAAAAGCAATGAATTGTTTTTACCACAAATTCGAGCATTTTGTTCAAGACTGCTTTGTGCAAACGGTGTTGAAGTTGAGGCTAGTATTCCTTATTGATCATTTGACCTTGTGGCAAGAACTCATGGTGTACTATGCCATTAAAATAAAAGAGCACAGTGACCATAACTTTCGAATTTGATCAAACCTCTCGAACTTTTTCGGTCTTGCTGATCCAGAATATCTCCACGATTGAGCCTTAGTTTCGACATCATACCCATGTTTCATCACCTGTTAGACACATTTCAATAGTTTTGCATTGTTGTTGGCCTCATTCAGAGATTTCTAAACAACTTCCATTTGCCGCTGTTTTTGTTCAAAAGTCAACACTTTTGGAACTAATTTTGCTGCATCACATTTCTTACCATAAACAGATGAAATACTTTCATGCCATGGGCCAGTTGATATGCTAACATCATTAGCAACTTCTCTAGTTGTGTTCATAATCATTTCTTTCACTTTTTCCATGTTTTCATCTGTTATTGATATGTTAGGACGACCCGCACGTTCGCCATCTTCAGCGTCTTCACGGCATCTTGGTAACGCTTATGCCATTTGTAAGCCCTTATTGTTCTCATAGTAGAGTCACCAAAAGCAATATTCAACATTTCTAAAACTTCATTGCACTTAATTCCATTTTTATAGCAAAATTTAATGCAAATTCTCTAATCCATGATTTGTACAGATAAAAAATTGCCAACTGTATCAAAACATGTGTAAGCCTTTTAACGGCTGACAAGAGATTAAAGATTCAATATAGCTCAAAATGTATAGGTACTTTTGAGATACATTTGACAACACAACAATGAAAAAATCATGCCAGTTGGATTAATATAACCTGCAAAATTTCAAAATTCCCATTACTTTTTGAGCACACCTTGTATGTACCTTTTCTTTCCAACTACCTCATATTTGTTTACCTCTCTTGTTTTTACATGTGGTTTTAGTACTGTAATATAATTGATGATGTCTGTTGATTCTAGTGCAATGGAAGATGCAGATAGATTAATAAAGCTTTACCCGTCTAATATAAAATCCTTTTACCGTCGAGCAGATGTCTTAAAAGCAATGAAGGTAAGTAGTATCAATAGTTAGCAGTAATTCTTTAAGTTCATTGTGAGATCATAATAAGATTTCACGTGTTCATTTACTATAAACACACCTGTGAAGATTGCAAGTTTAGACCCGGTTGCCACTCAACGTAAAGCTGTGTTCTGAAACATTTTAAGTTTTCTAAATAAGAAATCAGGAGTAGCTGCAAGATAACAAACACTTTTAATCATCTTCAAAAGTTCAACTGTAACAACCACCTTACAATATGACCGTGAATTTTTATATCGGAACTTCGTGTTTCTGAGATGCACGCACCTGCATTTGTATACACTACCACCAGTTTGATAATAAGTTCAGCCACAAGCAGTTATTAATTACATGAGATCACATAAACACTGTTCACTACAATAAAGTGGCTGTCTTTTCCTGCTATTACCACCTACTTTCACTGTTCTGAGCTATTTAATCAACACAGCACCATGCCGAAGCATTACATCCTGCACTAATTAACCATACTTCGCGGAGGAGCACATAGCACATCTTGCCTACCAGCAATTGCGGCTGCTATTCCTGACAGCCTCTCGTTGGTCGAAGCTGGTTACATTACTATACAGTGGCATAGATATAATTGATGATTATCACTGCATAGTCACACCCCCTTCCCAAAACAAACTGTGACAAGGGACCCTTTAATAAACGTAGACCTTGTCATAAATAAAGAAATCACACAGGAACGGGAGACCCAAGGAAGATCCCCATCCTCCATCAAGTTGCAATAAGCCAATATGAAATGTACCTTAGTGGTGGTCATTACATTTACGTATTCACAAAAATCATTGCAAAGTAACTATTCTAAGCATGAAAATAAACACAAGAATCATACAAGTAGACCAATATGTTCCCAAGACAATTGAATACTATTATTTTCTTGGTTCTCCGTGTGGAGCTGCGTCGATTTGTGAAAACCTAATGTTCTGGCCATTGCGTTGTGGCGTTCATCATAACACTGCTGCGTTTGTTGCCGCTGTCACCTATATATAGCAGTGGGAGTGCACGCGAACTAACCGTCCACGATGACATCACGGCCGTTACTGTGCCTAGTGAAGGTGGTCAGATGTGGCCGTTCATCTTGCATTCTCCTCAGTAGGTATGATCAAATATGGTCAAGTTGTAGGCATTCATGTTATTAAGTGTCTTTTGTATTTCTAGTGCTTGTCTCACCTGCCTGGGCCACCATCTGCTCTCTACGGCCACTAAGTTGGTCTGGTCAAATAAAGTAGAATGTCCACTATCAACTGAATGTTAAGCTACAGCTGATTTGCTGACGTCGTTATTTTCATAATACATCATGTGTTCATTTAGTCTTTCATTGATGGCACGTCCTGTTTTGCCGATATACACCTGGCCACAGCTACAGGGTTTTTGGTACACACTTCTCCCTTTTGTCTTTTATTTTTACAAGTACATCCGAAATATTCCTGGATACCCTGTATACAGGACGGATGTTTTTATTTTTTAGAAGATGATCAATCTTATCCGTCACACCCTGGATGTACCGTAATACTGCCATGGGCCCATCAGTTGATCTGCTGATCTCTTCTATCGGTGCTGAGGTAGGTGGTGATACTTGAACACCCAGTGCTGTAATGCAATTGCAGACAATATCTGGGTGGTAACCATTAGCAAGAAAAGTCTCCTATAAAATATGTTTATCAGAAGCTATGCTTGCTTCGCCACTAACTGCAGATACACGAATGGTTAAAGTTTTTAAAATACCGCGTTTTACTGCCAGATGGTGGTGGGAATCAGCATGCAAATAAAGATTTGTGTGTGTCTGCTTCCTATGTTCCATGTGGCACAGGGAACCATCCTCCTTCCTTTTTGCAATAACATCCATGAAAGGAAACTGTTGGTCCTCTTCAATTTCCATAGTGAACTGGATTTTTTGATGGGCACTATTCAAATACTGGAAAATAGCTGTGGGGATTCTCATCGAGGCGTCCAGATGATAAAAGTATTGTCAACGTATCTCAGCCATAGAGAAGGTTTCAAGTTGGAATTGTGGACGACCTCAGTCTTAAATGCCTCCATAAAGATATCGGCCACAACAGTGGGCAACCCATTGCTGCTCCCTTCTTCTGTTGGTAAAAGTTGTCCCTGTATTCAAAGTAGGTAGTATGTAGGTCAAAATCAGCCAGAGATGCCTATTCTAGTGGCAGGTTATGATGTTCTAAATGTTCTCTAATTATGTTGATTGCTTTGTCGACTGGCACATTAGTGGAATGGGACGTGTTGTCAAAGCTGACTAGCAGGTCGTCCCTTTCCAGATGACAGTTTGACGCCAATAGAAGATTAACAACATCTAATAATTTGATTCCATGACTATATTGTCTTCCAAAATTATTTTAAAGAAGATATGCCGTTATGACCCCGCGTATCAGTTTCCCACCTATCCACTTGCAAATTATCTTGTGGATAAGCTAAAAACTCTGAGGGTATCGGCTGCTACCATCAGAAATTTGTTAGATTTTATTAAAATGATCAAAAACTAATGCCTGGAAAGGAACAACCTACTAGTCAGCTTTGATGTCATGTCCCTTTTTGACTATTGTGCGGGTTGACGAAGCAATCAGCATAATTAGAGAACGTTTAGAACATCACAACTTGTCACTAGAATGGGTGTCTGGCTAATTTTTGCCTAAATACTACCTTCTTCAAATAGAGGAACAACTTTTACCAACATAAAGAGGGAGCAGCAATGGGTTGCCCACTGTCACCCATTGTGGCCAGTATCTTTATGGAGACATTTGAGGCTAAGGTCATCCACAACTCCAACTTTGACGAGAATCCCCCCAGGCATTGTTCCAGTATTTGAGTAGCGCCCATGAAAAAATCCAGTTCACTATGGAAGTTGAAGAGGACCAACAACTTCCTTTTATGGTGTTATTGTAAATAGGTAGGAGGATGGTTTCCTGTGACACGTGGTATATAGGAAGCCGACGCACACAAACCTCTATTTGCATGCTGACTCCCACCACCATCTGGCAGTAAAAACGCGGTATTTTAGAAACTCTAACCATTCGTGTATCTGCAGTTAGTGGCGAAGCAAGCATAGATTCTGATAAACATATTTTAGAGGAGACTTTTCTTGCTAATGGTTACCACCCAGATATTGTCAGCAATTGCATTACAGCACTGGGTGTTCAAGTATCACCACCTACCTCAGCATCGATAGAAGAGATCAGCAGATCAACTGATGGGCCAGTGGCAGTATTACGGTACATCCAGGGTGTGACGGATAAGATAAGTCGTCTTCTAAAAAATAAAAACAACCATCCTGTATACAGGGCATCCAGGAAGATTTCGGATGTACCTGTAAAAATAAAATACAAAAGGGAGGAGTTACAGACACCAGGTGTGTACAAAATACCCTGTAGCTCTGACCAGCTGTACATCGGCGAAACAGGACATGCCATCAAGGAAAGACTAAATGAACACATGAGGCATTTGAAAATAATGACCTCAGCAAATCAGCTGTAGCTCAACATTCAGTTGACAGTGGACATTCTATTTTTTTTGATCAGACCAATGTAGTGGCCGTAGAAAGCAGATTGTGGCCCAGGTAAGTGAGAGAAGCACTAGAAATATAAAAGACACCTAATAACATGAATGCCTACAACTTGACCATATTTGGTCATACCTACTGAAGAGAATACAAGATGAACGGCCCCATCTGACCGCCTTTGCTACGCACAGTAGCAGCCGTGATGTCACCATGAACAGTTAGTGCATGCGCACTCCCACTGCTATCTATAGGTGACAGCGCAACAAACGCAGCAGTCCTCTGATGAACGTCACAGCACGGTGGCTGAAGTGTTAGTTTTCGACAATTTGACATGGCTCCTCCCAAAGAACCAAGATAATACTTACACTGACTGTGGAAGCCTGTGCTATTACAATTGGATACTGCCAGTACAAATCAACATCTTACGGTCATAACTAAAATTTTAGAAATTAATTGTTTCATATTTCAAAAGCATACCCTAGACTTAACTGGTTGCTGCAATTTTCGTTTCTTACGACACCATTACTAAATTATTTTAGTGACTTCATAAGGACTTAAATTCCCACATATCAAATCATTCTCCAAAACTACTAATCCAACATATTACCAAATCACAAAAAATTAGTACACATTACAAAATTGCATGTTAAATATGAGAAAAATTGATAATTTAAAAGAAGATACAATATTATTAGTTTGGAATGAATCCATAGTTCATTCCAATTTTAAAAGAAAAATACATACACCTATTATATAAATATTAAGAAGCCTTGGCTTGTTTGATTTCTAATCACTTTGCACTATTAAGTTTTCTTTCACACACAACACTATCTTCACCTCCTTTTCACTAATGCAGTGGTGTAGATGGAAGGAAATGGATGGGTTGAATGTTGTTCTTGCCATAGCAAGATAAAATGTTTTTCCAGAAAGGGAACATGAAAACATGAATGATGGTTATCAGCTTATAGGTTGCCGTTCCCTGTGGACCTAACATGTTTGGAGTTCTGGGAGGTCATGCTTCTACCAACCCCCAACACCACATTCGTTGGTTGCCTGTATGGCTTCACCATTCCATGCTATATGTATCCTTGAACCTTAATAAATTTCTCCCTTCAGCAAACAGATTTACTCCTTGTATCTTCCATCTTTTACATTTCCATATATTCCTGCCCTCATCATGGAGGTCTAAATATGTCCTCTTCCTCACTTGGCCCATGCTGCTTCTTCAACAGCATTTTCTACATGCTTTCTCATCAGGAACTGAAACGGTGGAAGTGTCCTTATATTGTCATCAATGAATATTACCACCACTCTGTGCTACTCACACTGTTGTAAACAAACAGTCACCAGTGAAACTTCAAATATGCCACTGTCTTCAGCTGTTTTATTGTTGCTTCGCTCCACTTGGTCAACGGCCTGCTGTGTCACTGGCCACTGCACTCTGTCAGTTGTGTTCACTGTGTGTAACACCTTCATTGCTTCACTTGGGGCGTACATCGTCACTGTGTTAATATCCATGCATACAGGCCCAATAGCTTTGTCTGCATCTACTGATGATGCTATGCTCATGTCAACTGGTTCTACTTCCTGATTGGTGTTTGAACTACTGCAGCAGTCCCCATTTGTTTCTCTCATTCCTTTTACTTTCTTGCATGTTTCGAATTTATAAACCTCTTGCGAGAGGTCATTTTCACACTTGTCCAAACACTGTTGCATCTCCGATAACTGGGATTTGTTAGCCTTTAAATCCTTTATTATTTCGGTAAATTTTACGTCTATATAATTAATCTCTTAGACTCTTGTTCTCAGTTTTCATATTTTCTCCAAGACTCTGGAACTTGAGACTTCGGGCTCTGGTTTTGGGAATTTCTTTAAAACTTTGGGTCACTAAGAATTTTTTCAAGATTTTGGGTCTGAGTTATGTTTCACTAAGCTTTTCTGCCAGATTTCAAGTCTTTGTTAGATTTTCACTAAGCATTTCTGCCAGATCTTGGGTCTTGGTTAAATTTTCACTAAGCATTTCTTCAAGTTTTGGGTCTTACTTAGATTTTCACTAAGCTTCCTATAAATACTCTGTATACGAGCAGCTATAACTTCCATCAGTTCCCCATCGAACCCTCGTGGTCCTCCTCCACTTCCCGATGGCTTTGTTCCAACGAAGAAACAAGACGGGGGAAAGAAAAATCAGCAAACAACCCCTACTTGGGTGCACATTGTAGTAACACATCTGCAAATCAAAACTGCGAAAATGCAATAGGCTAACTACAGGTTTATACTTGCAGCAAACTACAGTGTCATATATCATGGTGAAAATGCATTCAAATTATTAATTATGGCAGAAGAAATCTCATACACTGTGAGTTCTTCCCTTCAGGAATTACTACTACAACTTATTTGGAAACTGGGTATTAAAATGTGCAGGAAAAACTAAAGGAAATAGGAAAGGATTAATATTTTATTGCTGCTTATCTTTTGACGTCTTCTACTGATTGCTGTTGCTGATTTGCGCACTGCTTCTGCTGTCCAGTTCTGTGCTGATCTGATGTTCTTGCAGTGATTGTATAGTTGTCTCAACTGCTGCTCTGAATGCCCCTATTGTTTTTTTTACCAATAGAGTGGAATATCGGCAAACTGTCTTGGCCATGGCATTGCTCTGGTGACGGTATGTTGAATGTCTTTCCCATTGGGCACTGTGATTTTTGTTAATTGGCTATGCCGATACTTTTCTATCATTGATCCCATCTATCTTCCTTTCCTGTATTTTCACAAATAAATAAAAGTTTTCACTGTCTTGACATTTTCACTAGGTCAACTAACGCGGTTCCTCACAAAGACGAATTGAAATTTTTTCCAACCCGAAATTTGCCTGGTCGCTATGCGGAAGCCATGTGAGATCTTAGTATGGTTTCTCATGTTCATTAATTAGCTACTTTGCAATGAGTTTTATTAATGTGTAAATGTATTGACAACCACCATAGGTATATTTTATATTGGCTTATTGCAACTTGATGGAGAGTGGGGATTTTCCTGGGATACTCCATTCCTGTATGGTTTCTTTTTTCTCCATTTATTAAATTATCCCTTGTCACAGTTTTTTTTGGTGGTGGATGTGACATATACAGTGGTAAACATCTATTATAGTTATGCTACTGTATAGTCATGTGACCAGCTTTGACCTATGAGAGGCAGTCGGGGAGCAGCTGTGATTGCTGGTAGGCAAGACCTGTGATGTGCGGTTCCAATAAAAATGCAAAGTGTGATTTAATTAGTGTGCGATGTAGTGAGATTATGTTTAGGGGTGGTGCTTTGTTGATTAAGTAGCTCAGAATAGTGAAAGTAGGCGGTGCTAACAGGAAAGGACAGCTACTTCATTGTAGTGAACAGTTTGTGTGTGTGTGATCTTGCGTAATTAATAACTGCTTGTGGTCAAACTCGATATCAAACTGGTGGTAGTGTCTACAAATGCAGGAGCCTGCATCTTGGCAATACAAAGTTCTGATATAAAAATTAACGGTCATATTGTAAAGGTGTGGCCACAGTTGAACTTTTGAAGACCATTAGAAGTGTTTGTTATCTTGCAGCTGCTTCTGACTTCTTATTTGGAAAATCTAAAACGTTTCAGAACTATTTTCCCAACTTTATGTTGGGTGGCAGCCATGTCCGAACTTGCAACCTTCACAAGTATATATAACAACTTATTAATGAACACAATAAGCATTTTATGATCTCACATCATCTTTATTCTTGAATTATAGATGTAATTTTGCTAGTGTTTTAATATGTCTGTGATACTTCAAAGGGCAAATATCATTAGAAATATTCAGCAGTCTTTGCCACAAAGATCAAATGTTTTACACTGATTATGATATATAAGCAGTAATGCTCTGGCCTCGCATTTTGGAGGTTGCTGGTTCAAATTCAGATTTTTGTTTTCCATGATTTTCTTAATCACTCTAGACAAAGTCCTTCCCATTCCTTGACCTCAGTCCTTTTCCTCCTGTAATGACTGCCTTCGATGAGGCATAAAGTCATAAGCAGAAATATATTTGTTTTACAGAAATTAAGAAAATCTTAAATATTTTATTGTCCTATCTGTGTTTCTTTCTTCACAAAACTACAAAACAGTTTAATAATAGTTACAATGAAAATGCTGTTAAGCACTGATAATAAGGAAGGGTAGGGTAAGTAAACCAGTTACTACAAAGGCAGAAGTCTCCAACGAACTCAAGTATTAACGAGTATTGTCTTGATAAACATATTGAACTCTTATTAACAGTTTTAAACAGAAAAGTAGTTAACATAGTCACATGTGGTGATTTTAATGTAGTTTTTTTTTTTTTTAAATAACTTACCCTGAAAATCATTTTGGAATCATTAGTCAGTTCATTCAATTTAACTCAGGTAGTTAATTTTCCAACTAGAATAATGACCAATAGTAATTCAGTTATATATAATGTTTTCCTAGATACCTCAAAATTCAGTTATACAATCAAGCAACCTATCAATGAACTTTCTGATCACGATGCCCAGTTATTAACTATCAACACTTCAATAGAAACTAACTCCTAGAGTAATATTTTTAAACTTCAGCATATAATAAATGATGAATCAGTTACTTGTTTTAGAAAGTGCCTCAACACCACTAACTGCGAACATGTTTACAGTGCACAGGGTATGAATGAAAAATACAACATTTTTAGTAGCATTGTATTAAATTACTTTGAAAGTTGCTTTCCCTTAAAGTGTCATGCTTCTCGAAAAGAACAAAAACCATGGGTAACTGTGGGCATTAGAACATCATGCATTTGTAAAAGGAAGTTATATATTCCCTCTAGGATCAGTCATAATGTTAATGTTAAAACACATTACAAGCAGTACTGCAAAATACTGAAAAAGGTTATTAAAGAGTCTAAAAGTATACATTACAAACACATAATTCATAATTCTGAAAATAAAATTAAGACAATGTGGGACATTGTAAAAAAAGAAATGGGAAAAAAAATAATCAAACCAGTAATGACATTTTTATCAAAGAAAATTCAGTAGAATCTAATTTTTTCAATTGCTGATATATTTAATGAACATTTTTTTATATTTTGCGGATAAATTGACTGCCAATAGCTCAGTGACACAATGTATGGATTTTTTCATAACAGGCTTCCAAGAAAAATTTAACACTCTGTCTGTAAATTTAGCTACTCTAGAAGAAATAAGAAAAATTATCAGGTCTCTTAAGAACAAATACTCAAGTGGTTATGATGGGATTTGCAGTAGATTAATTAAACTGTGCTCCACAGCATTAAGCAATATAGTAAGTTATACACTGTTGACTTGATAAAGGGATTTTCACCCGAAATATTGTTTTTTCTTTGTTTGTGTGTTATTCTGTGTTGCTGCTGCCCTCCGCTCTTCAACTTTGGTGAGTGTTAGGTGTATTTTCCCTTTCTTTTCCATGTAAACGCCAAGTTATCTGTTTAATATGTCTTCACTTGAGGGAACCTTTCCAGAAAGGTTTAAGTGTGCTGTAGTTAACCCACCATATAAAAAGGGTCATCTGTATCAAATTACTGCCCTATTCCATTACTAACAGCCTTCTCCTAGTTTTTGAGAAAGCAATGTACAATAGAGTCTATGAACACTGTAACAGCCCTCATACCTGAATTTTGAATAGTATTGTACTGTATGAAGTATTTGTAGTGAGCTAAAGTTTGATTGAATATGATCTGGTATGTTTGTTTTGTAATTTCTTGTAAATCAGTGTATATAGACTTTGTTTTATGAAAGAAAATTATTTAAAGTCCATTTAATATGTTTAAGAACCGAATGGTGCAAGAGAATTTCTTAAATGTTTGTAATTCCATGTATTAATGCAAGTTAAAATGTCTACAGGACAATTTTCTACAGTTTGAGATGATTTCTGCAAATAATTTTGTATTTAAGTATCTCTAATTACCATTTCTGATCATTTTGTAATGTTGTTAAGTAATTTTGTATTAATTCCGATTGTTTTTAATATGTTTGATTGTTTGAGTGATTGTTAATGATCGAGAAATATCGGGTGGGTGCCTTTGAAGAATTCTCGTAATTTCGATAGAGACTATATAAACAGATCGGCTGGACAGAGCAGTTAATTGAGTATCCAGTATTCATAGGGTTTTACAGAGAGATTCATCCAGTTAGTTTTTCAAGCTGAGTTCACAGAGATTTTATTTGCGAAGGCTCAGAAGTGCATCTCTGTATTGTATCTATGTTTGTGAAAATCGCTGACTTTGTTTTGAAAACAATAAACAAATCTTCAACATAACATTCTGGTGGACTTTTTAATTAATCAATATATGTAAATTAAACACCGAAGAATCTAATATGGCGACAGTTGACAGTGACGAGAAGTTATTAATATCTGTGAGATGTTAATCTTCTAAAAGAATCTGCAGCAAATTGTGACGGGGTATCGGCGAACGGCAGCGCAACATTTAGAACGGCGACACGGGTTGGACGGCGTCGACTTCAATCTGAATACGAGTTGATAGCACTCATCAGAGATTTTCCTTCGACGTCTGCAATCGGCAATAATTTTCTGACGGCCAGCGGATTTTCTGCGAACTCAAGATCAAGTCTTCCAGGAGCACAGTGTTTTGAGTGTGGAAAGTGTGATTGAGGCCCTTCTCACACGACGCTACTCAAAGGAAACGGAATTGAACACAGACTGAAATTGCTAACCAGTTACTGACCAATGTTCGCACACGATGCTACTCAAATCTCTGGAATTTCAGTCACTCGTGAGATTTGGGCGAGGCGACGATTTCTTCTAATTCAGATGAGAATGTTATATTATTCAAAGAAGGAATAGGAGATTTTAAAAAAAAATATTTTACAAACAAAAGCTTTTGCTTGGAAAGCTACGAATTGATGAAAATACCAACGATTTCCCGTTCAACTATAGAATGTACATTTGTCATGATGGAAAAATTTCAAGTGTTTTACAGTCACATACGATAATGAAAAGTGATTAATATACTAAAATCAGCTTGCACAATTGTCAGGAGTGGAAAGGAGTCCTGTACAGTCCGATTAAATTTTGAATTAATGCAACTACACATAATTCCGCTGTCACAACTTCAAATTAGTTTTCGTTCATCGGCATATTACACCAAAAATTATTTAGCCAATTACTTTATTACTCCACAAAGAGCACTTCCGTGGCAATTGAGTTTTATTATGTAATTTAATTTAAGAAAAATAAATCTGAAATGTTTATATAAAATATTATTCATTACTATTTGTTAAAAACATGTTTACATAGCTAATAAATTAGCTTTCTGTCTGATAACACTCCATGCTTTTTCTGTGTCAACTTTCCGTGAATATTCACTCTTTCCTGATGATTACAGAGTGTACCGCAGAGATAGAAGAGCAATTGGTGGAGGAGTCTTCATACTAGTTAGCAAAAACTACCACAGTTCACTGGCGTTCATAGATCAAGACCATGAGTTACTTGGGGTAGATTTTCTGGGGTAATAAAAAAGAAAAAAAATCAGAGTGTTGGCTGTTTACCGCAGCGGAAGAATGACAGAAGAGGATGAGGCTCTTGGGGAGAAATTAAATTCATACTCAGATTTCAGAGGTGAGAATAGAATGATCATCATCGGCGGGGATTTAAATTTACCAGGTGTAAACTGGGAAAGGAATAAGATAAATACACAAGGGAACAAAGATTTGCAAATATCTTAATAAGGGAAGGAGGATTTACACAAGTGGTTGAGCAAAACACTAGGGGACAAAATATTTTGGATATATTTCTAATTAAGCCCGATGAAAACCTTTTGAGGTATCAAGTAACTGAAGGAATAAGTGATCATGAAGCAGTTTCTGATGGATATTAGAGGACGCAGTAAACCAGCAGCCAAAATTGAAGGGGGAAATAGGTACAATTATAAAAAGGCACCGGTTTCAAATTTGAAGATATATTTCAGAGAACAATTCAGCAAATGGAAGGAAGGCTCAGGTACAGTAGAGTCAAGGTGGGAAGAGTTTCAAGGAGATAATAAGAAAGGGGGAAGAAAAATTTATTCCAAAGCAGAAAATAAAGAGAAGTAGAGAACCTATGTACTATAATAGGGAAGTGAGGAGGTTAAAGAGGTTGGTAAGAAAAAAACATAACAGAGTTAAGAGACAGCAGGGTAGTAGGGAATATTTAAAACAACTAAACAAGGACTTCATAACAGCAAAGAAAGTGGCTAAAGATGGGTTTATGAAGAGTATTGTCAGTGCAGGAGGACCATTGACTGATGCATCTAGAAATTTCTATGGCTATATCAGGAAACTGAGGGGAATGGAGGGTGTAGAGACACTTATAGATAAGGATGGAGAAGAACTTAAAAAGGCAGAGATTTTAAGTAACTGGTTCAGTGAAAGCATTAGGGACAATGAATCAGAAACAGGAGGGTCTAATTCGGAGAACGAGCTTAACAACACAAATAGAAATGACGATAGTAAAAAATTTGATATCCATCCTGAGGAAATCATGAAGGAGATAAGAAAGCTGAAAAAAAATAAAGGGGCTGGTGAAGATAATATTACTACAGATATCTTAAAGATAGCCGGATGTGACATTGTACCTTTTCTTGAAATATTATTTAAATTGAGTCTAGACACTTGCTGCTTACCACAGGACTGGAAAAGTGCAATAGTAGTACTGGTACATAAGGGAGGGGTGAGAAATAGAGTTGAGAATTACAGGCCAATCAGTTTGACATCAGTGGTACGTAAATTAATGGAAAGATTGATATGCAACCACATCAGAAATATATGTGAGGAACGTAAGTGGTTTTCAAGCAGGCAACATGGTTTCAGGCAAGGATATTCATGCGAATCTCAGTTGGTGGGATATATGCAAGATATTTCAGATGAAATGGACAAGGAAGGCCAAATTGATAGTGTAGCACTAGATCTGTCTAAGGCGTTTGACAGAGTAAGCCATAAAATGGTAGTGAATAATGTAAAAATCATTGGAGTGGATAAGAAAGTCATTTGCTGGGTAGAAGAATTTTTAAAAGGTAGAAAACAGAAAGTTAGGGTAGGAAATGTAGTATTAAAAGAAGTTGAAGTAAAAATGGGTGTGCCACAGGGTAGCGTATTGGGACCATTGCTATTCATTATTCTAATGAATAATTGTGTTGATTGTTTACTATCTGAAATTAGATTGTTTGAAGATGACATAATGCTGTATAAAAGAATCAAAACGATAGAGGATTGTAAACAGTTGCAGGGTGATCTGGACAGGATATCTAATTGGGTTGGTAAACATGGAATGAAGATAAATGCAAAGAAGAGTCAGCTTATTAGATACACAAATAAAAAACAAAAGGTTAATTATGAATATAAGGTGAGGAAAGAATTGCTTGCTGAAGACTTGAAATGTAAATATCTTGGAATTACTTTTTGATAACAAACTTAACTGGGCAGGACACATAGGACAGGTGGTAGGAAAAGGTTTCAAAGTTCTGCACTTGTTGGAGAGAGTGATGAGGGGATGTACAAGAGAAGTCAAGGAATTGGGTTTCAAAACTTTGGTCAGACCATTGCTCGAATATGGTAGTGTAGTATGGGACCCTCATTTTACGTATCAAATACAGGAGTTGGAAAGGGTGCAAAAAAGGGCTGCTAGATTTGTTTCTGTTAATTATCACAGAATGCAATCAGTGACGGATATGATAAAGGAGCTGGAATGGGATTAATTGCAAGACAGGAGGAGAATGAGGAGGGTCACGGGAGTGTACAGGGCATATACTGGCGATGAGGCATGGAAAGATATTGCAATAGGTATGAAAAGTAGTGCATGGAAGGGAAAAGATGACCATGACCACAAGCTGGCACTCGATTTCAGGCACAAGGGTGTAGGAAGATTATCTTTTTTAGGTAAGGGTGTCAGGGATTGGAAATCAGTTACCAAGAGAAATGATGAATAATTTACCGAAAACTTTGAAAGAATTTAAAGATAAAATTTGTAGAGGGCAAATGTAGGTAGGTGCAGGATAGGGGGAAGATGGGTGTGTAGGGAAATTGCCACCGGAGCCTGTGCTCCATTGCAATTAAATTAAATTAAATAAACTTGTAGTTGCATAATCACGGATGTTTCTCGATTTCAGCAACAAGGTTTAAATTTATTATCTGATCCATCATATTTGTTGAGAAACTAGTTGAAAACTAGCAGCGCTGCAACTGGCATGCTGCGTCGCTTCGAACTAATCGCGGATGCTTTGTGGACTGGTTTCCAACCGATCACCCCGTGTGAGAGCCTCCATACAAATACTAGTGGTGTGACTGGAAACAAACTGACTTGTGATCCTAGTTCGTAACTGCTTTCTTTTCAGTAGCGCCGTGTGAGAAGGGCCATAGTGTTAATCAGTGAAAAAAGTGGTGTTCAGTGGTGAAAAGTGCTGCTAGCTGAAATTTAAGGTGATGAAAAGTATTTAAGTGATACAAAAGTAAGTACTGAACATTCAAATTTTGCTTTTGCATGTTATTTTGTGGCAGGTTAGAAAACTTTTAATTCTTCTTAACTATGTTTTCATGTTGATTTTGCTATTTACTGAAAATGGCTGATAGTCAGAATTTACAAGCCTTTCTAGAATCTTTTGTAGGCAAATTTGACGTGAAGTTTTCTGAATTTAAAGCCAGGGTAAAGAAAGATATAGACAGCAAATTCTCAGAACTCAAGGATTTATTTGACAATAATTTTTCTTAATTCAAAAGTGAGGTAAAGAAAGATATTGACAGTAAAGTTTCGGAAATAAATAGTAAGGATTTAGTTGAACCAGTTTCTGATTTTGAATGTGACTTAGGTGACACAATGCTTTGCACACTCTTTGATAGTGAACTTCAAGTAGCTGAGAAAAATACTCATGTTGTAAAAGAAGTAATTGAATCAGATGTTAGAATAGTTTTAGGTACTGATTCAGATAATTTGGTAAGTTTAAGTAGTAATCAGATGATGAAGAGTGGGGTTGGGAGTAATGATGGAGTAAACTGCAGTAGTGAGGATAATAAATTCGTATTACCAGTTGAGTCAGCAACATTGCTTTTAAGTGACAATCAATTTGCTAAAACCGAACCGTTTTATGTCTCAGCTGTTGTGTGGTTATACCAAAGTTTGTTGTTTGAGATGATTGAAAGTTTGTATATCTGTCTATATATAGTGAAGCTTTATGTAAATAGAAATGTGGTATTAGATGTGTATTCAAAGGTAGAAGAGAACTGGAAAGTTAGAAAAAAAATAACTTACATGGTTTTGGGTTTCCAGAGAAATCTTGGAACCCACTTATGGAATCAATTGAAATGCATGGTTTGGGGAGGAGTCAACAACCTGTAAATATCTAATTTTGTAAATAAGTTTGTCAATTGATGTATGTAAATAGTTTGTGTGAGTACTTAAGTTCAGATGCAAATGTAATAATACTGAATGTTTTAGATGTAAGCATTTCACTGTATCAAGCAATTAGTGACAGCTTTGTGTAGAAACTTTTGGTGTTTTCATGATGTTGTGACTTTCTACATTGTGGTGACAAATTATCAGCTGTAGAATGTAAACAGACTGTTGTCATTAACAAGCAGACATCAAGTGTGTAATTTGGAGTGAAAATAATTGTAACTTAAGGTGATGGCATTGAACGTTTGTTGTGTAAAAACAGTAACTGAAAAAATGATTGGATCTGAAAAAAGACAATTATTGTAACCAAAATCAGTGTCATGGACTATGTGCAGATGTTGTATGTAATGAAGAATTGTATTTGTTCATTGTAAAAGTCATTATGGTTGATTGATTGTAATCTGTTTGTGTTGGCATTATGTGTACATTCAATCTGCTTAGATTCGTGACGGATTCAATCAATTTTAACTGTGTAAAAATAAGTGAATCCTGGGGAGGGGTTGTAACAGCCCCCATACCTGAATTTTAAATAGTATTGTACTGTATGAAGTATTTGTAGTGAGCTAAAGTTTGATTGAATATGATCTGGTATGTTTGTTTTGTAATTTCTTTTAATCAGTGTATATAGACTTTGTTTTATGAAAGAAAATTATTTAAAGTCCATTTAATATGTTTAAGAACCGAATGGTGCAAGAGAATTTCTTAAATGTTTGTAATTCCATGTATTAATGCAAGTTAAAATGTCTACAGGACAATTTTCTACAGTTTGAGATGATTTCTGCAAATAATTTTGTATTTAACTATCTCTAATTACCATTTCTCATCATTTTTTAATGTTGTTAAGTAGTTTTGTATTAATTCCGATTGTTTTTAATATGTTTGATTGTTTGATTTATTGTTAATGATGGAGAAATATCAGGCGGGTGCCTTTGAAGAGTTCTCGTAATTTCGATAGAGACTATATAAACAGATCGGCTGGACAGAGCACTTAATTGAGTATCCAGTATTCATGGAGTTTTACAGAGAGATTCATCCAGTTAGTTTTTCAAGCTGAGTTCACAGAGATTTTATTTGCGAAGGCTCAGAAGTGCATCTCTGTATTGTATCTATGTTTGTGAAAATCGCTGACTTTGTTTTGAAAACAATAAACAAATCTTCAACATAACATTCTGGTGGACTTTTTAATTAATCAATATATGTAAATTAAACCACCGAAGAATCTATTAACACCTTAAAAATAATAAAATTCTAACCAAACAACAATTTGGTTTCCAAAAGAGCCATTCAACAGAACAAGCTATATTTGCATTCGCTGACAATATTTTAGAAAGAATAAATGATAAATTCTGTGGGAATTTTTTGACTCTGTAGATCATAAAATTCTGATACAGAAATTAAAGTATTATGGTATAGATGGTATTGTTAATAACTGGCTTAATTCTTACCTGCTGAATAGAAAACAAAATTTCAATGGAGAATTTTAAGGCTGCCTTAAGTGGTCCACTGTTTTCTGAGTCGGAATTATTCAGATGTGGGGTTCTATATTGGGGTCTCTATTATTTTTAATATATATTAATGATCCACCCTGTGTTCCATCTAAAAACTCGAAATTTGTCCAATTTGCTGATGACAGAAACATAGGAATTAAAAATACTCCAGATTTATCTACAGAATATATTTCAAATTATGTCTTTGACCTTATTGAAAAATGGTTTGCAACTAATGGCTTGTCTTTTAACTGTGATAAATCTCAGTATATCCAATTCAGTACATCACACAGATTAACACCAGATATGGATATAAAATTTGCAGGCCAGTCCATTCAAGAGGTAGAGTGCGTGAAATTTTTAAGTTTCCATATTGATCACCATTTAAATTGAAAGGTACATGTATCTGATTTACTAAAGTGATTGGGTGCAGCCACATTTGCAATTAGTACAATTTCAGCTATAGGCGATCTCCGTTTGAGGCAGCTAATTTATTTTACTTATTTTCACTCCTTAATGTCATACAGAATAATATTCGGGGGAAATTCTACCCATAGAGACAAAGTGTTCAGAGCCCAAAAGTGAGTAATAAGAATTATGTGTGGGGTTAGCAATAGAACTTCATGTAGAGAGCTGTTCAAGAAGTTAGGGATTTTAACATTGGTGGCTGAGTATATATACACATTAATGTCCTTTGTAGTCACAATTTATACTTTGTTTGAAACAAATAGTAAAATATTCAACTATGGCACTAGAAGTAAAAATAGTCTTCACGAGGATTACAAGTAATTGTCATTTCTTCAAAAGATGGTCCGATATTCAGGGATACATATCTTCAATAAGTTCCCAACAAACATTAAATGTCTAGCAGATGATAAGAATAAATTCAGGAAAAAATTAAAAGAATTTTTAATTTTCAACTCCTTCTACTCTATCGAAGAATTTATTTCTAAGGTATCTACAAAAAACTGTCAGTAGTTACATCTTCTGGTGTATGTATTAATTTCTTATGCAATTGTTTCTCTGTAAATTGACAACTTTCCACAGAGCCAGTATCTTATATTTGGATCAATGGAAAATTATTGTATTGTATTGTATTGGTGCTATGCTGGCCATCTGTGTTACTCGTGATTTGATAAAAAAATTATATTCGGAGATGCGTTATTTTGTTTATCTCTGATCTATTGCTAAATTTACATCTTTTATATTGTTATTTTTTTGTTAAATCGGTAATAAAATTCTTCATTTATAGCACTTTGAAGAGGCAGAGAAAGCATTTCAGCAAGTGCTAAGGATGGATGCTAATTGTGAAGATGCTCGGCAGCAATTGCTGGAGACTCAGATTTCCATTATCGTCTTATCCGGTTCATACACACATGCTCAAGCAGTAAAAGCATTAATTTGCACTGGAAATGTAAAGGTATTTTACAGAAGAGTATTTAATTTCAAAATTCTAATAATGACGATTTTTAAGAACAACTTTTTGCTGTAAATGAAGTTTACATACATTTTTTTCTTTCTCCAGGAAGCAAAGGATATTTTAAAACTGCAGCCCAATATTTTCAGTCAGGACATAGATAGTGATGCTGATGAAGTATACTACTCTGATGAAGAAAGCATTTCAGCTTCTAAATCCAACAGTACTGAATATGATCCTCTCGCTGAGTAAGTGAAATTAATAACCGTATTATCTTAATGAAACAAGATAGTATTTTAAACATAAACTTTAAATATAGTATGTGATCACATAACCATTTTGTGCCTTTTCACCAAACAGTAACTTGAGCACAGGTGTTATTAAAAATGCAGTTAAGTAATTATAATGTATTATGTAATTTATCTATAGCATAGAACCCTGTTTGCACGGACGAGGCTCTGGCGACTGAAAGATTCCCGGTATAAGGAGTCACCCACTGCTTGCCAACGGCCTTCGAAAGGAGGGCAGAAGAGCGAGGAGCGGTTCAGGGCACTCTCTTGCCCTTGGGGTTGGAAATGGCCCCTAAAGGCGGATGAATCAAAAATGATCAACGACATGGGGATGCAGAAGGAAACGGGAAACCACTGCATTAAAGACCCAAAGGGTATCCTGAGGACATGTAATCCTCTCAAATTACATATATCATGATGGCTTCTTCCTGAGTAAAATATTCCGGAGGTAAAATAGTCTCCCAATTGGATCTCCGGGTGGGGACTGCCCAGGGAGGAGTCATCAGAATGGATAGAAACATTCTACGAGTCGGAGCGTGGAATGTTAGAAGTCTGAATAGGGCAGGTAGGTTAGAAAAACTTAAAAAGGGAGATGGAACAACTTAAGTTAGATGTTGTTGCGATTAGTGAGATTAAATGGAAGGATGCACAGGATTTCTGGTCTGGGGAACACAGGATAATTAGCACACAAGCTGTCAATGGAGTCACTGGTGTAGGATTTGTAATGAACAAAAAAGTAGGAAAGGGGTGGGTTATTATGAACAGTTTAGTGACAGGATTATTTTGATGAGGTTAGAAACAAAGCCCGTCCCAACCACATTAGTACAAGTGTATATGCCAACGTCACAGGAAGATGACAAAGAAATAGAAAAAATATACACTGAAATTGAAGAATTAACCAAATATGTGAAGTGGGAGGAAAATCTAATAATCATGGGTGATTGGAATGCAATAGTGGGAGAAGGAAAAGAGGGGAATACTGTAGGAAGTTTTGGTCTAGGAGAAAGAAATGAGCGAGGAAGCAGGTTGCTAGAATTTTGTGAAAGATATAAGCTAGTAGTGGCAAACACACTGTTTCAGAACCATGCAAGAAGAATATACGCCTGGAAACGTCCTGGGGATACAGGCAGATTTCAGCTATATTATATCATGGTCAAACAGAGATTCAGGAATCAAGTACTAGACTGTAAAGCGTACCCAGGAACAGACATAGACTCTGACCATAATTTGATAGTAATGAAGTGCAGGCTGAAATTTAAGCGAATAAGGAAGCAGTATAAGCAGAACAGACTGGAAGTGAATACAGTGAAACAATGTAGCACGAGAGAAAAATTTGCAGAAATGGTAGACTTAGGTCTAAGAAGTAAATGTGAAAGGAGCTCAATTGAGGACGAATGGAATGCATTAAAGACCGAAATAATGAAAGCTGGTAAAGAAACATTAGGCTTTGGGGAACAAGCTGCCTGAAAACCTTGGATCACAGAAGACATTTTGGAGCTGATGGATCAGAGGAGAAAGTACAAAAATGTTTAGGATAAAGCAGGAAGAGAGCAGTACAGGCAACTTAGAAATCAAATAAACAGGAAATGCAAAGTAGCAAAAGAAAAATGGCTACAAGAAAAGTGTGAAGAAGTAGAAAAGGAAATGGTCGTAGGAAAAGTAGATGTTGCATATAGAAAGATCAAACAGAATTTTGGAGAAATGAAGAAAAGAGGTATGAACATTAAAGCTGCCGATGGGAAACCTCTTGTAAGCCCAGGAGATAGAGCTAACCGATGGAAAGAATACATTGAGACACTGTATGTTGGGGACGACTTGAACAATAGTGTAATGGAAAAGGAAGGCGATTTCGACATTGATGACTCAGGAGATCCTGTTTTGAGAACAGAATTTAATAAAGCTCTGAATGACTTGAAAGCAAATAAGGCAGTTGGAATTGATGACATCCCTGCAGAACTTCTTAATCCCTAGGAGAGGAAGGAATCGAAAGATTATTCAAGCTGATATCAAAAAGTTATGAAACAGGATAAATTCCAAGTGATTTTAATAAAAATATCATCTTTACAATTCCAAAGAAAGCACAAGCTGACAAATGTGAGAATTATCGAACCATT
The DNA here is from genome assembly GCA_031002005.1 of Vandiemenella viatica. Lineage (NCBI taxonomy): Eukaryota > Metazoa > Arthropoda > Insecta > Orthoptera > Morabidae > Vandiemenella > Vandiemenella viatica. The sequence continues at coordinate 154,573,043 of CM061920.1, forward strand.
AGTCTAACATCACATGCTTCAAAATTACTGACCAGAATAATATATAGAAGGATGGAAAGGGTAGTAGAAGAGATAGTAGGTAAAGACCAGTTTGGGTTTAGGAAAAATCGAGGTACAAGGGAAGCAGTTCTGTCTTTAAGTTTAATACTTGAAGGGCGGATCAAGAAAAACAAAGATACTTTTATGGCGTTTGTTGATTTGGAAAAAGCTTTTGATAATGTTAGGTGGGACAAGATGTTCAAAATTTCAAAGAAGTCAGGTCTAAAGTATCGAGTTAGAAGAATACTCTAAAAACTATATAAGAATAATGCAAGTAGAGATTCACGAGCGACATGCATCAGTTAAAAAGGGTGTGAGACAAGGTTGTAGTCTATCACTGTTAATATTCAACTTGTATGTAGAAGAAGCAATGATGAAAGTCAAAGAAAAATTTCTATGTGGCATAAGTTTTCAGGGAGAAAAAATGAGTATGCTACGATTTGCTGATGACGTTGTCTTGTTAGCAGTGAGTGCTGAGGATATTGAGAAGTTACTGAATGGCATGAACAAAATACTGAAGGAAGATTTTGGACTGAATATAAATCAAAGCAAGACAAAAGTGATGAAATGTAGCAGAAATGGTACCAACGCTAGTAGATTAAATATAAAAATAGGATCGGATGCAATAGAAGAAGTAAGTGAATTCTGTTACTTGGGAAGCAAAATTTCAACCGATGGCCGAAGCAGGATTGATGTTAAAAGCAGAATAGCACTAGCAAAAAGAGCCTTCATGAAAGAGAGAAATCTTTTAGTTTCAAATATTGATCTAGGAATTAGAAAGAACTGGAGCACAGCACTTTACGGTAGCGAAACATGGACTTTAGGAATACCGGAAATAAAGAAAATTGAAGCATTTGAAATGTTGTGCTACAGAAGAATGCTGAAAATTAGGTGGACAGACAAAGTAAGAAATGAACGAGTTTTGGAAATGATTGGTGAGAAAAGAAGTTTATGGAAGACGCTTACAGAAAGAAGAGACAGGCTGGTAGGTCATATTTTGAGACATGCTGGATTAGTTAATTTGCTTGTGGAGGGAACAGTCGAAGGTAAGAACTGTGGCGGAAGACAGAGATTAGAATATATGAAACAGATAATTGAGGACATGGGTTGTAAGGGATATGTAGAAATGAAGAGGTTTGCACAGGATAGGAAGGGATGGAGGATTGCATCAAACCAGTCGAAAGACTGACGACAGCAAAAAAAAGTCTGGCAGATTTACCATCATTTCAGATAGATTTGTATTGCATTTTATAAGTTACTACTAATAATTTATAACAAAATTGTTTACTTTTAACGAAAATTAAATTTAATTGTGAAAATTTGTGAAATTGATACTACTGCTAGATATAAAGACACAGCTGATTTGGAGCAAAAATTTGTCAACATATTTCTATCAGCTTAGATGTCCATTTAGCTCCCTTTATTGCTTCCTCATGGTCGCTGTTTGAAACAATTGTTTAAAATATTTGTCAACACTGAATCTGTAGTGATCCTGTCAGCCAATCGACAACAGTAAGCTTCTACTCGAGCCATGTGTAACAGTCAAGCCTAGAAGTTGCCCATGGTTCTGATGTGAATACTCTCTACAGGAACTTCTGACAGGTTGTATGGCTCAGTACAGTCAGATACTAATATAGGAATCGCTGAGTAGGCTAGGATAAATTACAGTAAATGGCAATTAAATATTTAGACACTTGCTCACATGAGAAATGACTGATAACATATGTGTATATCTTATCTTTCTTATATATATATATATAAAAATCTCTTGTCACGACGTTTGTCCGGTATGAACTCCGAAACTACTTAACCGATTTTAATGAAATTTGGCTTAATGTGTGTAATTTGGTCCAACTTAAAATATAGGACAGTTTTTATCTCGATTATTAACAACAATTCATTGCGAATTAAACGTTTGTCATAGGACAATGGTTTGTAAATTCCATAAATTTCTAACAGATGGCGGTGTGTTAATTTATCATCATAGGTTGGGTAACCATCCAATAGAAGGCATTTTGTTTCAATTTATTATACTACAGTCTATTCCAAGCCATCATAAGTTTCTAACAGATGGCAGTGTGTTAATTTATGGAACCATCCTGTAGATGGCGTTGTGTTTCGATTTATTTATTCTACAGTCTGTTCCACCCCATATGTGAGTTTCTTGAATTTTAATTGTTCTGTGTATTGTGTTATTATTATATTATATTGTTGTTCATTGTTTGTGCGTTATAATACGTAACGACAAAGTAATTACACAAATGAATATAACATTGAAGAAAACGTTACGATAAATTCAAAAACGTGTAAGTATTTCTTGCTTGCTTCTCATTTTTCTTCTTTTCATTATGGCCAGATCTCAAGTACTCATTCATTATTGCACTGTATTTTCTCTTTCTCTCCTCTCTACCTTGGAATCCTGCCATTTTTGAAATCTGCTTTCGAAAAAAAATTTCTTTCCATACCATTCACTGATATTATTTCATAGAGCAATGCGAGACCAGGAGAGTGTGTTCCGGGATATATCAAATAATTCCTTAGACCATAATTGGCTCAGTAATCATGCTATTTTGGTATCAAAAAATGTTGATGTCGATGAAATCAACTGTTGTCAGGTGATCTGATGTCTTTTAAATCAATAGACGCTATTGTAGATGAAAATGAAGGCGTAAATTTTCTGACTGAGTTTTTAAATTCTTTGGGTATACCAGAAATGCCACCACACCAATCTTCGGTTAAAGATTGGTTCACCGATTATTCTTCTTTGTAATTTGAATCCACCTAGATCATGCAATGGTACACGTTTGATCATCAAAAGAATCACTGAAAATGTTCTTGAAGCAACTATTTTGACTGGAAAGTTTAAAGGAGAAATCGTCCTGTTGCCACATATTCCAATGATACCGTCAGAATATCCAATACCATTTCAATTTCCGATTCGTTTGGCTTTCACTATGACTATAAATAAGTCTCAAGGCCAAACAATGTCCGTTTGCAGCATGGACTTGGAAAATACATGTTTCTCCCATGGGCAGCTATGCCTGCTCACGTGTGAGGAAACCATCAAATCTATTTGTATTAGCAAAAGACAGGCTAACCAAAAATATAGTGCACCAATTATTATGAATTGTAATAATTTAAAATAATGAAAATAATTGTTAAAAATGATTAAAAATCAACTTCATCTACCTCATTTATAAAACTGAAATTTCAATATATGAGGGTTGGAACTTAAATAGTGGCAACACTGCTGTGGAGACACTATGAATTGGAATCTACTATTGTCACTGATAGAACACGTTGTTGACATACCTACCTTACCTCCGAGCAAATGGACTCATCCATCCCACGTCCCCGGCGTTCGCACAATCGAGGGAAACGTAGTCACTTGTGAGCAAGTGGTCTAACGTAACGGTGTCACTATGTTTTCGAAACAGGAACAATGGAGTTGGATCAAGATGAAAGGTGCCAGAGGTTGTACAGCATCACAGTGTCATCAAGGTCTTCAAGAGGCATGCTGGGAATCGGCATTGCCATACAGAACAGTTGCACGTTGGTAAAAGCCTTAAACGAAGGTTGGAAAACTGTGGCAGACATGCATCGGGCAGGTTGTCCTACCATGTCTGAAGTGCATACTGTTGCCACGTTAGTGGATAATGATCGACGCCAGATGATTTGTGAGCTCGCCTACGAAACCGGATTAGCACATACGACTGTGCTTCGCATCCTGAAGGAATACCTGGGCATTCGAAAAATTGCATTGCCTTGGGTTCCGCATGAATTGACAGAAATGCAGAAATGGATGCGTTATGATGCTGCTCAGATGGACTTGGAGCGAAGGAGAGGGTTTCTTACACCGTATCGTAACACTGGATGAGACATGGCCCACATCGTACGAGCCAAAACTGAAACGCCAATCCAACGAATGGCGTCATTATGGGTTGCTGCAAAAGTCAAAAGTGCGTCAGAGCCTCAGTATGTTGATTCTTGTGTATGACTGTGATGGTGTTATCCTAACACATTACGTTCCTCCACAGCAGACAGTCAATGCACAATATTACTGTTCGTTTTTGGAACATTACCTGCGACCAGCTTTGCAAAAGAAGCGGCAACACTTTCTGCGCAACCCACCCATCATTTTGCACGATAATGCATGGGCGCATACAGCGCAGGCTGTGGCTGCTCTGTTTGGTCGATGGGACTGGGAAGTACTGTATCGTACTCCCCGGACTTAAATCCTTGTGACTTCGATTTGATTCCGAAGATGAAGGAACCACTTCGTGGCATTCGCTTCAGAACTGTTCCAGAGATTCGACAGGCAGTAGACTGCTCCATTTGCACCATCAATAGAACTGGCTCTGCTAACTGTATACTACACCTTCCACATCACTGGCAACGGGTTCTACACAATGTTGGTGACTACTTTGAAGGACAGTAACAGGTGCAAACATGTAATGCTTTTGTATCGGTTGTGAATAAATAGTTGCTACTATTTAAGTTCCAACCCTTGTATAAATAAATAATTTTTTTATAAATATCATTTTTTATATATTTTCAATTAAGTAATTTGTAATAAAATGTAAATTAAATTTTTTTATGTTTTTTTGTCCTTAATTTCAACTCTCCGAAACTCTTTACCAATTACTTTTGAATTTTAAATCGACTAAAACGTTTTTGTCTTTATTAGTGAAAATTAAATTGACTACATTAGGAAGTTTAGAAAAACATTGATCCAACCTAGGTACTATAACCACTGAGTCATAGCAATGCATGACCGGGTCAGCTAGTATATAAAAAAAATCAAGTTACAATGTTTGTCCGAGATAAACTCCGAAACTACTTAACTGATTTTGATGAAATTTGGCTTACTGTGAGTAATTTGGTCCAACTTAAAAGATAGGATAGTTGTATCTTCATTATAGACCTCAGTATTTATTATTCCATACTAAATGTTCATTCAATGTTTGTCATAGGACAATGGTTTGTAATTATTTGTAAGTTCCATAAATCTGAGCGGTCTGGAGGCTTGGTGGCTAAGGCGTCTGACTGCAGATCAAAAGGTCCCTGTCATCTTGCTGCGTAATGTGAAGTATGCCAGGACAGTACCTTAGTTTGGATTCCACTTCAAACTGTAGGTCCCCTGTACCCAGCAGGATTGGCGGGCTAGGTTAAGGTGGCTATGACAGGGGCAGAATGCGCAGCCAATAGAATCCCTGTCACCAGGTCATCAAAATTACACGAAATTATTATTATAGTTCAATAAGTTTCTAACATGTCGATGTGTTAATTTATTGCCACAACACTTGGTTATCTATATTGGGTAACCATCCAGTAGATAACGTGTTTCGGTTTCTTTATGCCACAGTCTATTCTACGCCATATGTGTTTCTGTTTATGACATAACCGACTTTCTTGAAAATTTTTTGTATTATCTATTAATATAAAACGCCATCTGTCACGGCATGACATTAATCTATGACGTCATGCTTATCCAATGAAAGTTTCACGGGAGTCCAGCCGGATGGAGTCATAAAACGACGACGTTTCGACAACCTGCTCGGTTGTCTTCATCAGGTCTATTTAGATGTTGCTTCTAGGAAATCACAAACAGACTGACTTCGCTGACACTTCCTTCGCTGCCGCCGAAATTCGAATGTCGTGTATGGAGGGTTGCCAATCAGCGCGCTGGAAGTGAAGGTATCAGCGTTGCGGACTGCATATGGAGCCAAAACGCTGATACCCTCACTTCCAGCGCGCTGATTGGGCGTCCTGGCAACCCTCCATACACGACATTCGAATTTCGGCGGCAGCGAAGGAAGTGTCAGCGAAGTCAGTCTGTTTGTGATTTCCTAGAAGCAACATCTAAATAGACCTGACGAAGACAACCGAGCAGGTTGTCGAAACATCGTCGTTTTATGACTCCATCCGGCTGGACTCCCGTGAAACTTTCATTGAATCAATACGCCGGGAAAGTCTCCATTTACATGTCATGCTTATCGTCCGATTTACAATCAGATATGTTGTTCTAGATTATAAATAGACGTTATTTAGTAACAGTTCAATTAAACTAAGCATCAGTAATTAAATTAATTGTCAGAACACTGAAAGAAAAGTATATATTTCATTTAAATTGACATAATAATTATTAGTTGCTTATATTTATTTAATATTTGTTTGATGTGAAAGTATTTGTTAAAATCTTTGGCTATAGATATGTAAGATAAACCTTTGACTTTAAAGAGAGCATAACTAAATTATTAAAAAAAATTAAATTCTTTTAATTAGTGTCCTGTTAGTTAAATCATTACTTCATTTGAATGAAAGCTGTTCCATACTCATCATAATCTATACAACCTAGACTACAATTAATCTAATATTACTGATGTAAGTTGTTCATACTTTTTTTAATTTCCTTTACTTTTACTGATGACATGTTTCAGCCATATGCAACTGCATTAGCCATTCAACCGTTGTAATAATGATCTGAATCATGGATAACGATGTAAACACCTGTGAAGTGTTTTGATTTAGCTTATATTGCGATGAATTATTGCCACTAAGTACATGTATTAATATGCGTGTAACTGAAGTATTGTTTCCCGGGCAGCATGTTTAGCTTTGCATGTGGTGAGGGGATTCTATGATAACCATGGAGCCACAATTTGATGATGGATTCTTATACAACTTGACAAAAAAAATTGAAAGTAGAGAATAAATTTTTTTGTTATCTCACTTAGTTCTCGAGATATTGTATCTCAAAATTGACGTGGTTAGGTTGAAATGCGGCCTGGACCAGAAGAAAAATTTCGCCATTGCTAAATTTGATGGTGAAATCGTGTATAACTTGAAGAGACAAATCTAAAATAAAGAATGCATTTTTTTTTCGTATCTCACTTAGTTCTCGAAATATTGTATCTCAAAAGTGAGGAGGTTAGGGTGAGTCTGGCCTGGACCAGAAAAAAAAAATCACCAAAACCACTATATCTACACGGTGGAAATGCACTATAGGTGTTTTATTTTCTTCCTTGTGGTTGTTGTGAGGTTGAAATACAGCCTGGACCAGAAAAAACGTCACCAAAAACACAAGGAACTATACCTATAACTGATATTTAACATGCTATATCTCGAAAACCAAGAAAGATATGAAAAATTTTTATTCTTTATTTTCAATTTGTTTTGTCAAGTTCTACAAGAATTCATTGTGGTTTCACAGTAATGACTGAACTTACTGTGGTTAGATTTAAATGAAACCTGGACCAGAATAGCAACAGAAACATTTTGTTACAGTGCAAGGCAATAGGAAATACATTATGATTTATTTTTTTTTATTGAAATTATTACTTGGTTTGATTGAAAGAAGTTCCAAATTGATCGCGATCTATGCGGGCTTAACCACAGTTAAAACTAATATTATGTGGCATAACATAAGTTGTTAAGATCCTTCGTTTTCACTGTGGACATTATTTCAATTGCATGTAAGCTATGTCATCTGTTAAAACATCGATCTTCATCACAGATAATAAAAAATAAAAATGTAAAAACATGTGAGGAATTTGGATCAAGTTTTTATCGCAATTCATGATGACACTGAAATGCGATACAGGGAATATATTAATTCGCATTGAAGCTTTGATTTTCTAGCGGCAATATTAGTGAAGACTGTGGTTAGAGTGAATTGCGACATGGACCAAGTTGACAACTGAAACTTTTTGCTACATCACAAGGGACAAGCACATTGAGCTTTATTTTATAACAATTCTTTTTTGGTAATCAACTAAAAAGAAATTAACTGCTAGAACACAACCATATATATTCACAAGTGGTGTGTGTAATTTTTTTTTGTAAAAATATTATATACTTCTATTTAAGATGTGTTTTGTTTTTTGGAAGAACAAATAACTAAAAATGTTCTCTGTTTAAGGTTCACTTGTCATCATACATCTGTCGTAATTCGTTTGCTGTTTAGCTTGGGAGCAGACATGTTCCTCAATTTATGTGTGTGCTTTTTACTGTTAACATGCATCTTTGTCTGTTTCAATAATATGGCATTATTGCATCAGACTAATAGTATTCATTTAATACCTAGAAAAAAGTTGATTTGAACTGTAAAGACACTAGCTAAGAAGCCCTTAAAATCAGACATTCTACTGGTGTACTGTAAAGAAAAAAGATCTTTCAACTGTGTGCTTTTCTTTTCACCTTTCCATCTTTTTATTGGTTTTAAATGCTTTCTTACGAAGAAACACAGTCAAAACTAGGAGAAGGCTGTAAGGCTACACAAATATTTCTACTGTCTTGGCATTACATAAAGAGGTTTGGCTGGGCCAGAGGCCAGCCCAAGCAGAGTACTGTTGTCTGAGTCAAGGGGGGCTACCATTGTTATGACGGATTTCACCTCACGAGAATCATGCCCCTCACCTGGGACAACTGCTGTGAGATAGTCATTTAGATGCAGTGTGACTTGGCTCTAGTGAAGACCGGATACTCAGGATAGACACACACACTGCTTGCATACAGCATGGTTGTGTGGCTTGGATCATGAAAGAAGAAATTACAGATTTCAAAAGACACAGTGTAGTTGATATATACAGTTATAGAACCATGAGGGCACACCAGGCAAATACTGGGATGCTTCCTTTAAAAATACAATGGCTGAATTCCATCATACCTCTAATGATCTCAACATCGACAAGGTGTAAAGCCATAAGCATAAACAAACACAATCTACAGGAGTAATCATTTGTGACCAAGTTCGAGCTGAAGTGACAGAGATAATTCAGTACTTGGGTAGGTGGGAGACAAATACACAATAGGCTAGAAATGATACAGTTCTGATTGTCAAAGAAAGTGGAAAGGACTTTTTTTCTATGAAGCAAACTTAACATTTATAAAGATAGAAGAGTTCAGTGGCATTAACTTTTTTTAAAACTAAATAAAAGGAATAAATGCAAATTTTCTCTCATTTATTCAGACATACCTACCCATTAGAGTAGTTCTGCAATCTCTTAAAGCACGAGGTTTCCACAGTTAGTTGCTGCTTTCTCTACTATTTGCAGAGGCGAAGCACAGCATTCCCATTCACAGTCATTGGCACTAGAAGGTTGTGACAGGGTCAGCAGACGCTCCAGCCATTCCAGATGTATAGCTTCAAAGAAAAATCCTCAGCTTCCTCAGGGATCGAATCCCGATCATCCAGGCCATACTCAGACACACTACTACTTTACCAAGCGTGGTGGTGTAATGGCTAGCGTTCTGGCCTCACATTTGGGAGGACGGCGGTTCGAATCCCCGTCCGGGCATCCAGATTTGGGTTTTCCATGGTTTCCCAAATCACTCCAGGCAAATGCCGGGATGCTTCAATAAAAGGCCATGGCTGAATTCCTTCCCATTCCTTACCTCCCCCCCCCCATCCTTTCCTGTCTCTAAAGACTTTGCTGTTAGAGAGAAGTTAAGCAGATTTTTTTAAAAAAAAAGAAAAAAAAAACTTTTAACTGAGCTAAAAAAGATCTACTTATTCCCTAATTATCACCAAAAGCATTTGAGCCATTTTGGAAAAGTCAGCTCATACAAGAATTGCAAGTTTAATAGTATGGGATGTATTCATAGCTCCAGACGTTACAGTACTGCAGTTTGAAATGCCACCCATATACCTACACACCGCAATTAGATCAGGAAGGTAATAGGATGGTGGAAAAAAGAGAGGTGCAGTGCTAGGGAGATGTAAAATTTTTATTTATTTAATTTAATTTAATTTTGTTGTAATTGAGCACACGCTCCGGTGGCAATTTCCCTATACATCCATTCTCCCCCCCCCCCCCCCCATTTCCTGTATGCCCCTACTTTTGCCTTCTACAAATTTCATCATAAATTGTTTAAAAGTTTTTGGTAAATTATTCATCAATTCTCTTTGTACTTATTCCAATCCCTGACCCCCTTACATACGAACACCCTTGTGCCTTAAATTAAGTGCCAGCTTGTGGTCATCTTTTCACTTCCATGTATTACTTTTAATTCTTAAACCAATATCTTTCAACACCTCATCATCAATATATGCTTTATACTTCCCCGTGACTCTCTTCACCCTCTTCCTGTCTTCCAATAAATTCAATTTCAGTTCTTTTATCATGTTGGTTAGTGATTGTGTTCTGCAGTAATTTCCAAAGTCAAATCTAGCAGCCCTTCTTTGCACTTCCCTTCAACTCCTATATTTGATACCCAAAATGGTGGTCACATACTACACCAGCATATTCAAGCAATGGTATGACCTAAGTTTTGTAACCCAATTCCTTTACTTCTCTTGTACATCCCCTCATCACTCTCTCCAAAAACTGAAGAATTTTGACCCCTTTTCCTACTATCTGTTCAATGTGTCCTGATCAGTTGAGCTTTGATCCTTTTATATAGCATTATGTCATCTGCAAACAACCTAACTTCTGATAGTAAACCATCAACACGATCATTCTTTAGAATAATGAATAGCAATGGTCCCTGTCACACTCCAATTTTTACTCCCACTTTTGATACTGCATTTCTTGAACTGCCAAATGCAAGTGAGCAGACTAATAATTGTTTCCATGGCAACATTTGAATATGATGTACAGGGTATATCAAATAACAATAAAATCTGCTTTACATTCTTGAGTAGTTAGCGTGCATTAAATTTTTTTTTATCTATTTGAGCAGATATGGTAAATGCTTCCTGTCTTCATAATTTGGCTGTACATTTTTGATTTTTAACAGTTTTCTTCATAGCAGCAGGTATTCCTACGGTGTCTTTACAGAAATAGTGATACCTTAGAAAATAATAATAATAACTTTAACAGTGGCCTGGTTTGCCCAACAACAATAACCTGAGAGCAATGAACTCAATACAGGAAAGAGAAAGTGAAATCTTGCCCTCAACGTTCTTGGATTTACTAAATTTTGTAATTCGTAAAAAAAAAACTTTGATTTATGGAAGGTTAACTTCAAATAATCCTTGACTTTTATTAATTGATTTAATGCAATATTCAAAGGTCCGACAAAATTAATGATGATTTTGAATTTTGGGCATTCATATTATGCAAATTCCATTGTATTTAACGATAAACCATTTAGATGCAGTACTTTTATTTGTGGAAATCCTAGTGCCAATGTTCATTACAAAATATGTCCATGCAAAGAATATTTGGCTTAAAATTTTAAAGACATATTTTTCAAAAATATGAAGGCGACTTAAAAATGTTCCTCTAGAGCAGAGGTACCCAAACTTATTTTTCTCATAGACCACTTTCAAAATTTTGCTGGTTCCGGTGGACCCCCTGAAGCTACATTTCTACCATATTCCCAACCTAGTTAGATCTTCATATTTGTCAAAAATGTGAAGATCTAACTATGAAAATTTGTGTTGCGGCTGAGTTCCAACCACGTAACTATTAACAGTTTTCGAAAAAGAAGTGATAAATCGACTGGTTAATTAATTAATTGATCCTGCTAAGAGTGGTTGTCAAAAAGCAACTCACAGCACAAGAAACCAATTAATTCTCACTATTTTTTTTAGAAAGCTCCCCATTCGGAGTGGTAATACTAAAAAGCAAAATAGTATATTTTCTTGTGTTGTATATATTTATTTGAATAATTTTGTAATTTATTACACTATTACTTATTATAACAGTCTGACATAATGTAATTAAAATTAAACATTAATAACGTTACTTCTACAATGGCAATTAAAAAATAGTCATAATTTTAATGGGAGGGATGTAATTGATGGATTGACAGCAAATTATCAATATTTGGCTTCAGTTTTGTTAGGAATAACCACAAATCCCCCCCGGTCTGTAATATTCAATCTGCTCCTTTTTTTTGTTAAAAGGTTTGTTATTACACTAAAACCTTTTTCGACGAGATATAACGAGGGAAACGCTATCAAAAATTTTTCCGCAATTCTCCACAGTCCAGTATATTTTTCGGGTATTTCTGCCTGCAGCCAAAATATTTGATACCCTCTTTTAAATTTCACCTTCAGCTCCTCATTAGTACTAAGTTCAAGTAGCTCCTCTTGCAATATCACATTGTCTAGTTCCATTTCATCAAATGGATTCATGATCCAAGGTGGTATTTCCATCGTCAGAATATCTTCGAACCTGATTTTCAAGTCATCGTGCAGGGCAATTAAATGTTGAACATATGTCTGAATATCCTCATCAAGGCATTCTACCTGTGACAAGTTTGGGAACTGGGAAAATTCGCGCCGACTAATACGCGACTGTCAAATACGCGATGTCTGCTTTGAAATTAATCAAGTTTTCTCTTAAATCTGGATCTTTAGATTCCAGAAACTCTAAAACTGGTCCAAAAAGTGAGTAAAATCTTGTTAAACATGCACCTTTCGACAACCAGCATACTTCCGTATGTAACAGCAGTCGTTGAAAGTCTTCATCATTTTCATCGCACAATTATGCAAATAAACGCGCATTCAAAGCATTGCTTCTTATTTTGTTAACTGCATTAATCACAAATTGAAGCGATTGGTGTAATCTATTACTCAAATTTTTCGCTATTAAGTGTTGTCGGTGGATGACACAGTGAATCGCAGTTACCTCTGGTATAATTCTTTTTAAGGTGGCTTATAAACCCACGATATCGCCTGACCATGGCAGGAGCTCCATCTGTTGCCACCGAAATAATGTTTGTTAATTGAATCGATTTTTCCTTAAAAAAATTACTCAGGACATTGAATATTGATACACCTTTAGTATCCGTTTTCAAAGTTTGCGCGAATAGTAGCTCTTCACGAACTTATCCGTCCATAACAAATCGAACATATGCCAATAATAATGCTTCATTTCCAGTTAAAGTTGACTCGTCCTGTTGAATGGAAAAATGAGTTGTTTGCAGATAATTACACAAGAAACTTTCAACATCAGAGCTCATTTCATCAATACGTCTTTGTACAGTGTTGTTACTCAAAGAAATTCGTTTGAGTGTGTCAAATGGAGATTTGTGCAAAACAGTTTTTAAAACCTCTTCAACACAGGGTAAAATTAACTGTTCTCCAATGATGTGCGGTTTTTCAGATTTCGCTATAAGTAATGAGATATTGTAAGATGCCCTCAAGCCATCATTGTTACTTTCAGATGTTGAAGTGAACATACTGTGCACGGTGGGTCTCTTTTCATATTTTTCCTTCAATGTCTTAAAATATTTCAAATCTTTATTTATTTTATCAGGATGACACCTTCTTAGATGATCTTCAAGTTTCGGTGGTTTCAGAGAGTCGTTGCTCAAAACTTTGTTGCATAAAAGGCACATAGGCAATCGCTTGTCTGCCTGTGATGGAAGTAAACCAAATTTTAAATAATCAACACTTTACTGTCGACATTTCTTCTTAGATTCAGCCATGTTTTGTATAACTTACCAACCTGTAAATAAAAAAAACTTTGTTTTAGTAATTTTAAGGCGGTCTTACATAACAGGATATAGCATTTTAACAGAATAGGATTAATTAATTATTGCAATAAAATATACAAAGTACCGGTGGCAAACTGATTCTAATTATTATTTTTAAAAAATAATTAAAAATTAAAAAAACACCCGATACAAAAAGATCATAAGGATTGATTCCTCATATTCTGACGAGGTGGTCAACTTACCCCGAACGACAATGTTAGAAATTTTCCATTATTGCGGCAGTTTAAAAAAGAATAAGATACAAATACACAACCTTGATGAAAATCACATTGCTCAAGCTACTCGTGTATGACAAAGAATAAAACAATATCTTACCAGTTAGTCTGTGAAATCTTAATTGAGAGATGTACAAAATTACAGCACGTCACAGAGAAATCTCGATCAGCGTGTAGCGAGGAACATGGCACGAGCGGCGTCAGTGCGCTATATTTTAGTTCCTAGTCGTGTGGAGCGCTAGTAGTATGCGTATTGTGCTGCTACTTAGAAGGGGGGATTTGAACTAAATCATTTTTCATCTTGCCCCGCTCATCAACTTGCCCTGATCTCCCCTATGTTTAACAAATAAACAGGTGCGTACTTACTATTTCGGACTCTGGCAAACAGTAACATCAATTCTCTTTACTTTTCTTTTGGAAATTCCGGAAACAAATGAGTAAGGTTTATCCTTGGCATTCGTATTTATATTGGTAAAGAATCACACAAGTTCATACAAGATTGCTAGGACACACGCACCGCAAGTCGTATTTCGTCCGTTTGCACGTCTAAAAAAGCGTTCGCCGCCCACCACCATCACCGCCGCGGCATTTTGCAAGTCTTGACATGTTGTATTGAATATGAAATATACAAGTTTTTACAAGAACGCTTGTTTAGACGTGCAAACGGAATATACAAGTTTTTACAAGTAATAGTTGCTGAGCTTCTTAAAATATTATCTGCCTACATAGATAGGTGAAGTCAAACTTACATTTTTTTACTGTCGAAGTTCTTTACTATCGAAACCAGATATATTTTCGTGGACCCCCGCTATCGAATTGTGAACCCCCATTTTTTTATCACGCCAACATAGACCCCATTCGAGTCTCCCATGGACCCCTGGGGGTCCACCTGGACCACTTTGGGAATCAATGCTCTAGAGGTAACATGTCATTAGTCAAAATATTTTCTAAGTCAACAACCGAATTAGAAACTTTCCTCTGAAGATAACAACATATTATTCAGTTGCCTATTGTAACCAATAGCTAATCCAGTAGTTAACAAGTATATTCTAAGTCTTTCTTTTTCAGTGCTTCCAATCCATTAGGATGTTGTACTCTGTGGCTTGGGAATGTATCAGAAGCAGTTACAGAAAAACAATTACGTGAATTATTTTCAAAGTAAGTATTTTAGTCAGGTAGTATAAATTGATATAGGAATGTAAACTTATCTCTCATCAGGATTGTAAAAAATAAAAGCTGTTAATCTTAATAGGATAGAATGAAGGAATACTCATTATCTATCAGTTTTTTTAATCTGCAATTTCAACTATGAATTTGAGCGATAGTGCCAAAATATAGCATGGTGTTCTCTGGATGGTTGTCAAGTGAGCTTAGTGATTGTGTGATACCCCTCCCACAGTTTACCAAAGCACAAGAAAACAAGTGTACTTATAGCCACTTGCCATCCAATGAGTATGATTTGTCTTTCAAATGAGTAAATCGGTGCATGTTATTATTTATGATTCCTTTTCTTAAACAGTATTGTGAAGAGAAAAATGTGTCAGTATTGCTGAAAAATATAGAGATCTTGGAGAAATTGACAACAAGTGGAACCATAATATCAGTTGCAAGAAGTTACGGAATTAATGAATCTAATGTTCATAAAAAAAAACTTTAAAAGTGGATTATATTAAACTTGAAAAGATGTAAACTTCATCAAAATTCTCCAATTCTCCAGGAGAAAATCTTTATGACCATTTTACAACAATATTGCAAGTAAAGGTTGGTTTGAACATTTTAAAAGTCATCTTTTTCTTCACAACTTCAAACTTGTGGATGTGTTTCTATCTGCTGTGTGTGTAGTAGCTAATAATTTCCATATGAATTTGAAGATATCTGTCAAATATGGGATTAAATGCTGCTGAGGCATGTCTTTTTCAGAACAGAGAACCTTGCAATTGAAAATGGAAAGTTTTGCATCTGGATTTAAAGCTGTTAATGATGACCTTTTTGTTTTGTGCTAATTATAAATGGTCATATGATAAAAGTCTGATCTTATTTATAAATACCTGAATCCACATGTTTTAAGGGGTAAGTGGAAAATAATTTCCCAGTGTTTTGGAGGGCTAATGACAACTAGATTATCTGAATTTTGTGTTTTAACACTATTTACACATTGAGACAAAAAACCTTGAGAAATGCCTCTGCATCCTCTTAGCAGCCAACAAATCTAACTTCCATGTCCACTAATGTGAAAGCCGTGTAGTCCACTCCATGTGGGGTGTATGTAGCTGATGGGAGATGGTGGAAGGTGAGACCCCAGTGCCTTAAAATTTGGATATTCCAGCTAAGGGAGATGACCCATACAGAAAAACAGGCCGGTGATAAGGCTTATTGGCTTCAGTCCCACCATTTGATTTATGAAGCTATAAGCCGGTAACTTATAATGAGGAAATCTTCCTTCTAATCATAATTTTTACACATAGAATAGAAACCAGATGGATCGCTGTTTAGTGGAAAAAATCAAGGAAAGGGGCTAAGAATTTCTGAACTGGGCAGTGAATAATGATAGCAATATGGAACATAAGAGACTTGAGTAATAAAGAAACAGAATTAAAAAAACATTTTAAAAAGATGAAGACAGATATAGCTGTAAGAGCAATATTTGAAAAGAAATTGAACGGTCGACTAGAATTGAACAGTTATAGCATGGTTTTTAGAGGTGTACCTTGGGAAAGAGGGCAATGTTGGGAGTAGATTTTACATTATTTGGCGTATACGGCCCAGAGATTGGTCGATTGGAGGGTGTGCAGGACATCTGTGATAAACTGCAAAAAATGCCTAATGCCTCCAACAAAAATGGTTGTATGTTTATTGCAGGGAAGATAAATGCTCAAATGGTAATTAAATCATTACAGAATATAATGAAACCACATGGATAGCAATTAATAAATTCTAATGGAAAATACTAATTTAATTTTCCAGCTTTAATAACTTGAAAATAATACATAGCTTTTTCAAGCACAATAAGGGGGAAGATGGGTGTGTAAGGAAATTGCCACCGGAGCCTGTGCTCCATTGCAATTAAATTAAATTAAAGATATACATAAGGTACTAGTTTAATAATTGATTACACTTTAACAAATGAGACAATAATAAAGCTAATACATGACACCAGAATATTCAATGTCAAAAATGTCTATAGCGATCTTTTTTACTTATTACAAAATCGGCAATGCAAACTACAAAACGTCTAAAATAGATATTTAAAATACATTTATTAAAGAAGAAATTATGCATTATATTCCAATGAATTTCCAAGTGCAGAATAATTTTAATCAACAGTGGGGAATAATTAAAAACATCAACAACAGCATCTGAAACTTTAGGAAAATGTTAACAAGGTCTAAAACCATGAAAGGGCGATATGCAAATATTATTAAAGAGAAGAAAGATGTGTACGTGAAACAATTGTAAAACCCAACAATAGAAAATATAACTGAGTACAAAGCTAGAACAGCCATTGTTAGGAGAGAAGTAAATTATTTAAATAATAAGGAACATGATCTGCCTGGTAGGGAGCAAGGGGCTTACAAAATTCTGAGAGATTTTTGTAAGACAGAAACAGATAAGCTTATTCTCAATCCCATTCCTGAGAGAGACCTGTTATGATATTTCTCTGATCTATAGATGGATAAACAATAATACTCAACAGGAATATAGTTAACATAAAAAATCAACGACATGCAGCTTTTATAACATTGAATGAGCTAAACAAAAAATTGGTACTATTGAAGAACAAAAAGACATCAGGTTGTGATGACCTGAGTGTGGAACAATTTGATTTCCTATCAGATAGATCTAAAATGCATTTATTAATGTTTTAAAGCTGTTGTTGGGCCTTAAGATATTTACCAGAGGCATGAAATATAGCAATGGTATTTCCCATATCCAAAATCTGAGATAGGTTGTAAACATAAAAGTATGTCTTCATGTATGGCATACATGGTACACTGGTGAATTGAAACCTTATAGCCACTGCCTACCATGAGATTGAATGCTGTCTGGTCACAATATGGGTACTTACTGCAGTAAAGAGAGTATATAAATGGAGCAGGGATGAATGAGGTTCTAGTGACATTACTTGTGGCAAATGGTAAAATCCACTGACATTAGTGACTGACAAAGGGCAGATTGTGATGACCCAGAGCCTGGGAATGATCATCTCAGGTTGACGGCAAGGCTGCCGGCTGTTTGTGTGTTATTGTAGTGAGCATGTATAGAAAATTATTGAACGATGGTGAAGCCACGAGTATCTGACAAGATGGTGGACAACCATGCATCATCACAGGACGTGGAGGTCAGAGGTTTATCTTGTCATGATAGGTGATAATCTGTGGCAAATCTGATGGCAGAGTACAGTGCCGGTGCAGAAACAAGTGTTTCAAAGCACACTGTTCTGCATACATTGTTGAATGTGTGTCTCAACAGATGATAACCCCTATGTGTTCCCGTGTTGACGTCACAGCATCCTCAGTTATAATTGCAGTTGGTAAGAGATCATCAAGATTAAACCATGGATCAATGGAAACATGTTGCTTGGTTGTATGAAAGACATTTCTTGTTACACAAGGTCGATTGTTGTGTTTGGATGTGATATCTTCTAAGTGAACAACTGCTCAAAACATGCATCCCTCTTTCGATGAAAATCAGTGGTGGAAATACTTCGCTAGGGGGGATATTCACCTGGGCTTCCATGGTAGCTTTAATATAGATTGAAGGCAACATGACAGCTGTAGACTGCGTTAAAATTATTGTGAACCATCTGCCTCCCTTCATGCTTCATGTCTTTTGTGATGACAGTGACATCTTCAAACAGAATTACTGTCGGTGTCACAATGCCAGAATTGTGATGTAGTGGTTTCAAGAGCATGATAATAAATTTATGTTGATGTCTTGACCACAAATTCGCCTGATCTCAACCTAATGGAACACCTGTAGAACACTATCGGATGCTGGTTCTATGCCTGCAAACTGCCAGACCATAATTTAATGGAATTTTGTGGTCTGTGCTTAGACAACTGATGTTGGATACCTCTGGAAACCTGCCAAGGTCTTGTCAAATCCATGTCACACTAAATCACTGCTGTATTGGGTTCCAAAGGTGACCCAATTTGCTATTAAGCAGGTGGTCATAAAGTTTTGGTTTGTCAATGCATGTGCAAAAATAGTGAAAAGGCACATACAGTAGATTCAATAACAGAAGTTCTGATGAATGATGCACAGAATGGCTACTGAAATGAAGATGCCACAAAAACAATTCTTGTAAAAATGCCAAGTCTCGTTTTCATGTAGTGACAAAAAGTTATGAGATCTTCTTCTGAGCCAAGTCTACCCTTTACAGTGTGTATTCACATCACTTTATGAAACAGAATGATTTCTCTCGGTGTCATAGATCATTTCTTTAGGATAAAAAAATCTGATGACTTGGTCATTATGCATGCCATGTTTTAGTTAACCTATACAAATACCTTAAATGTGTTGCTTTATCAAACTTATAAATAGGTAAAAGCCAAGCTTTCCCTTGCTCTTTTTCGAATTTGACAAGTATATATTATGCCCTCAATTTCAGTAAAAAATAATGGCCAATTCATCAGATTTTTTTATCTTAAATAAATGATCTATGACATCGAGAGAAATCATTCTGTTTCATAAAGTGAAGTGAATACACACTGTAAAGTGTAGACTTGGCTCAGAAGATGATCTCATAACTTATAGACAGGAATTCTTCACGGGTCTTCTGCCGGATAAGATCTTTTAAACACGACGTTTCGGCAGTCACCTCCACTGCCTTCATCTGGTGAGCTGTCATCGCGAAGTAGCTGCCACGACGGTTCAGCACCGAATGTGTGCGCCTCGTGGTACTGGCTCCTTATATACCCTGCGGCCGGCAGCCCGCTAGCCGGAGTGGCTGCCTGCTGCGCTGCCATTGGTCGGCGCGTCAACCGGGCTCCGCCCTGGACTGCTGTGTCCCAGCTCTCTTCTGGGATGAATGTTATTCTGCTGCTGCTTCAGGTCATGGAGGATTGGTTTCCAAGCTTCACTCAAGAAGAGACCGCCATCTCTGTTGATGTTGTTGGTGCTAAGGCGAATTTCCAGCGATTCTCTAATTACGGAATCCCAGAAAAACTGCGTCTGAGCCAATACTTCAGTCTTACTGAAGTTTATGCTGTGGAAATTTTCCACAGCGTGTTCAGCTAGTGCGGATTTGTCCAATTGCATCAACCGCAGATGTCGCTGGTGTTCGGTGCGGCGTTCCTCGATGGTTCTAATGGTCTGGCCAATGTATATTTTGCCACATTCGCATGGGATCGAGTAAACACCTGGAACTCGCAGTCCGAGGTCGTCCTTCACCGAGCGCAACATGTCTCGTATCTTCGCAGGTGGACGGAAGATACTCCTTATGCCAAATTGAGCTAGAATCCTTCCGATCTTTCCAGAAGTATTTCCAGCGTAAGGTAACACTGCGACGGATTTTGGAGCCTCTTCTTGTTCAGATGTTAATTTCGGTTTTCGAGGGCGAAATGCTAGTTCAATTTGCTCCTTTGAGTATCCATTTTCTCTGAAGACCTGCCGTAGGTGCCTTAGTTCCTCTTGTAGGCTATCACTGTCCGAGATGGCTCGGGCACGTTGGACCAGTGTTGACAAAATGGTTTTTCGCTGGGCTGGGTGATGGTAGCTGGTAGCCCCCAGATAGCGGTCCGTGTGTGTTGGTTTCCTGTAAACACTGTGCGCCAGAGTGCCATCTGGTTTGTGTTTAATCATTATATCCAGGAACGGTAGCATGCCTTCTTTCTCTACCTCCATGGTGAATTGTATGTTTGGATGGACTGAATTCAGATGTTCAAGGAATTCTTCAAGTGCCGCGGAACCATGTGGCCAGACTACAAACGTGTCGTCCACGTAGCGGAAGAAACATTTGGGTTTAAGTGGAGCAGATTCCAGAGCCCTTTCCTCGAAGTCCTCCATGTATAAGTCCGCTACCACTGGAGAAAGTGGCGACCCCATGGCTACGCCGTCAGTTTGTTCGTAGAACTGCCCACCATACATGAAGTACTTAGATGTGAGCACATGCCGGAACAGGTCTGCCAGGATTCTAGCTCGATTTGGCATAAGGAGTATCTTCCGTCCACCTGCGAAGATACGAGACATGTTGCGCTCGGTGAAGGACGACCTCGGGCTGCGAGTTCCGGGTGTTTACTCGATCCCATGCGAATGTGGCAAAATATACATTGGCCAGACCATTAGAACCATCGAGGAACGCCGCACCGAACACCAACGACATCTGCGGTTGATGCAATTGAACAAATCCGCACTAGCTGAACACGCTGTGGAAAATTTCCACAGCATAAACTTCAGTAAGACTGAAGTATTGGCTCAGACGCAGTTTTTCTGGGATTCCGTAATTAGAGAATCGCTGGAAATTCGCCTTAGCACCAACAATATCAACAGAGATGGCGGTCTCTTCTTGAGTGAAGCTTGGAAGCCAATCCTCCATGACCTGAAGCAGCAGCAGAATAACATTCATCCCAGAAGAGAGCTGGGACACAGCAGTCCAGGGCGGAGCCCGGTTGACGCGCCGACCAATGGCAGCGCAGCAGGCAGCCGCTCCGGCTAGCGGGCCGCCAGCCGCAGGGTATATAAGGAGCCAGTACCACGAGGCGCACACATTCGGCGTCGAACCGTCGCGGCAGCTACTTCGCGATGACAGCTCACCAGATGAAGGCAGCGGAGGTGACTGCCGTAACGTCGTGTTTATAAGATCTTATCCGCCAGAAGACCCGTGAAGAATTCCTGTCTACCATACGCCGGTAAAAACTTAATTGTCTCATAACTTTTAGTCACTACATAACATGAGACTTGGCCTATTTTTAAAAGAATTGTTTTTGTGGGATCTCATTTCTTTTTGTAAGTTTATCACTTATTCTGAGAATACAATGATTCCATTTGAAAATCAGTGAATAAGAACATTTGAGAATTTAAGATATTAATATACTTTACCAAGCCCCACTCTGTGAAAACAACGGGTTTGCGCCGTAGCCGAGCAATTACCGTTAGTTTCACTACCAGCATAAACAAAATTACTAGTAACTTCCAAACTAAGCATAGGAACAAAGTAACATTTAAGATATTAGTTAAACTTGCTATTTAAAAAATTCTCAGGCATATACCTTTATCCGGAGCCGCAAATATGTGTCAGAATTTTTCATGTTTGGGATTGTAATTAAATAAATGTGGTGGTAAAACTCCAATATGAGAGTTTTATTATGATTTAGGGATGAAACCATATTTGTGTACCAAATTACTTGTTTCTAGGATTATTGGAAGTACAGTGTAATTTTGATGTCGAGATGACTTGGTCGAAATAAAATTTGGAATTTCAATAGCTTCCAAAGTAATGAAAGGAAGGAAATAAAATTTAACACATTAGTTACACTTAGTAAGCTCACTCTACAATGAAAATATGAGGAATATTAAGTTATTAGGATAGAAAGCGATTTCATGTTAGGGGTAGGTAAGGGTAGATATATGGAAATTTAAGTTTTTCAGGCTTTTCTTATAATATGTGGGTAAAATGCTATCTTTGTACCAAATTTCAGCTTTCTACGGCTACAGAAATTATAGTAGAACTCCAATTATCCGAATCAATTGGGACGGGACCCCATTCGGATAATCAAAAATCCGGATAATAAGATTTTTTGTAAAAAAGGGTCTATTTTAATTAATTATTGTATGTATGTTGAAAATGCCTTCTTTTCCAAGAGATTTTTGGTGCTTTCCCACTTCAGGGATCAAAATTTCGCCGTACCACTTGGTAATCAAAGCTGCAGTCATCCAAACTTTGGGTTGGTTTTTATAAAAGAGGGGAAGCCTTTTCGCAGCACGTTTCCATCTTAGTTAAAAAAGCGATTTGGATAATTGGCGATTTGGATAATCAGAGTTCGGATAATTGGAGTTCTACTGTACCTTAGAGTTTTGATGATTATTAGTCACTCAGTGACAAAATCGCTGAAGTTTGCATCCGAATAACATCCGAACTAAGAACAGTAATAAAATAAAATTTAGTTTGTTTGCTACCATTGCTGATGTATATGCATAACAGAAATTTTAAACATGTAACATGAATACGACTGAGGAAATTGGGGTTCAAAAATGTCCTCAAATCGCTTCGAGAAAAAGGTAGGCAGTGCTGTGTTGAATCGACTTGGTGGGTGCACTGCTGTGCACCCAAATACATGTTGTCATATAATTTTGAAAAATTACTGAACGGTGATTGACAGAAACATAGGATGTGTACATCTCTGTAGTACCTTTCCGCATAGCTTTCTGATAGCTCAGTGGTTAATGCTCTTGCTTGCTGATGTTTGGACTGTTGTCTCAGGTTCAAATTCCAGTGGAAGCAAAGATTTTCAAGGGTTGTTTTTGATCATAAGAGCCACGTCTGGGCGGTCGGTTGTTCGGATTCCATGTTAAACTGTAGATATCACAAATTTAAGGGTGCAATACATGGCAAATCGTAGGTGGTCTAACAGTGCTGTAGTTCTACACTTTTTTACGCTATATAGATCCCTCAATGGCTGTTACTCTCGCAGTCAGTGTGTTTGTGATCCGCACTAATAATATTATAAATGCGGAAGTAAGTTTCTGTCTTTTTGTTACGTTTTGACAACTAAATGGCTATACCGATAAGGATGGAATTTGACAAGGAAATACTTTATATCTGTAGGAAGGACACAGGGCATTTTTTTCGGTTTGAATAAATGTTCTAGTAATGAAATTTTTAGAACTTGTCGAATGGTAACAGACAGAGTGTTGGTCTGTAATGTTACGTCAATTGCTCAAGCTTTGCTTCTCGCGCAGTCTGTCAGTGTATGATATGTTAGTAAATTTTGTTTAGAGACAAAACACATTACGTGGTATAGATGTCAATTTGCTGTGCAATGTGCTATTATTTTGTGTCTGCCTAAAAATTTCTGGCACCAGTTTATTTTGTCTTCTTTTTTTGACATGCCTTGCGGGCATAAACCTGGCCTAAGGTGAAGCTCTTGCAGAGTACGAGCTGTTAAAGTTATTAGAACCCAAGAATTTGATACTCATGCTGAAGAAAGAAGAAAAGACCAAGCTGAAATAAAGCTACCCTTAGTTAAATCCCCCCACACATCCCCACACCTTTGTTTGTTTTTATGTTTTTAAATATGTTGGAAATTGAGTCTCTTCATGAGACAGGTTTGTCAGTAGAATGATTTAGTGAAGGCTTTCCTGTTATATTATGCCAACTTGTTGTTTGGGACCAATCCTGTGTTAGTATCAGCTTTCCATATTCTGGTAAAGAAATTCCAAGTCCACACGTACAAAGTCGTGGGTATCAGCTAGTAATAAATAATATGACTTTTATTTCAGTAAAAATGACAGTCGCCAGATTTTTTATTTTAAATCTGTGATCTATACTAGCAACCTGTTTTAGAAAGTGAATACAAACCTTACAAAGTAAACATGGTTCAGGACAACATATAATAACTTCTTGTCACAAAACTAATTCGAGATTTGGACTATTTTTACAACAATTGTTTTATGGTATCTCATTTCTTTTTGTAATAGTGCGTCCATAAACTATGTGATTCCAGTTTGGCCTCATTTGAACACCTTTCTTCCCCCACCTACCCTGACGCCCTACCCTCGAGTGAAACACAATTATTTTCATATTATATTTTATGCTGTTTCTCATACCATACCACCATTAAAATTATTGCATATATAATAAACACGATCGATATTTGCTTTATTTACTTTTTGTAATTACAAATATTCTCACTCAAATGGTGACACTACCAATAACAGAACTGATTAATTATTGGAAAAACCTCTTTCTTGGGCACAATGAAGGATCTTTTTTTCTTCTTCTTCTTCTTTTTAAGGTTGCTGAAAAACGTTCTTCTCATCGCTATCATTACTGACAAAGTAGAACAAACTATACATGCCATATAAAAATATAAAGAACTACTACGTGTTTTGGTTGCAGTTTCTATCATTTTTCTTTCTCTATTACCAGGGAATGATTTCTTTTTGCTGTTTAATATGCTTCCATAGCTCACTGACGCCGCTTTCCAAATTAAAAATTCGCTGGAAAAACATTTCTGACAAGCTTTGTAAAGTTTATTGTACAGCGTTATTTCACATGAAACTGAACTTGAAATTTCACTTCAATGCCACGCTCTGCAAACAATGAGTGTGCATCTTGAGTGACCAGTCTCGATTGTCATACCAGAGCCTAACTTTCTTCTTCAGCCTGTGAGCTGGAGAGTTGTTGGGCGAAGTGTTTGCCTAGTTGGCAATGCCTTCATTTTTACAGGTTGTATTTTTTTTCTTTTTCTTTTCTTACTAGGCTTTATTTTGTGTAAACTTTTTATTGTTGTTGTTATTATTATTATTATCATCATCATAATTCTTTTATTATTTTTTATATATATATAATTTTTTTAGTAATTGCATACATATTTTTCTATTATATACTTATCTTAGTAAGTAGAGCGGTCTTCAGTGCAGTCCCTGATTTGCTTCGTATTGCGCGAGTGAATTTATGGTGGGATTAGTACTCTCCTGCGCCTTACTGTAGAAGGTGGTTGCCAATTTTACGTACCAATCCCTGAGC
This sequence comes from Vandiemenella viatica, assembly GCA_031002005.1. Lineage (NCBI taxonomy): Eukaryota > Metazoa > Arthropoda > Insecta > Orthoptera > Morabidae > Vandiemenella > Vandiemenella viatica. Next base: position 154,598,438 of record CM061920.1, read on the forward strand.
ATTGGTACTTCCACTACCTGTTGTAGATCAATTGTTGGAAACTGCATTGATAGATGGAGTGCCCTTTTCAGGGCTCGGTTCTGGTGTCTTTGGATGGTATTGATATGCATTGTGGTTGTGCCCAGACTGGAGAGGCGTACTCCATCAGCAGCCTTGTAGATGTATACACCTTCCCTTGTACCCCTGTCCTTGGGTTGAGGGTGCTGTTGTAGTTTAGGACAGAGTATAGTTCCCTCAGCTGGCACTGCACTCTTTGTCGGACGTCATTGACGTGGGCCTTCCAGGTCAGCTTCGCGTCTAGGATGACGCCCAGGTATCTTGCCGCTGTCACCCAAGCGATTCTCTCACCGAAAAGCTCGAGTCTTCATCTACATCTACATATATACTCTGCAATTCACAAAATTGTGGGTGGCAGCGGGTGCTCAGCACCAAAGCTAATCTCTTTGTTTTGCATTGCAATCCATAATGGTAAGAGGGAAAATGAATTCATATAAGAATCAATGCGGCACCTTATTTCTCTAATTTTATCTTTCTGGTCATTCCGATTCAAATAGGTTGGTGGATGAAGTATTTCACTACATTCGTAAGTGAAAGTGTAGTACACATGTTTACCAATAAGTTTATATGAAACATGCGTCGTCTGTTACCAGAGACTCCCAGCCTAGTCTACTAATCAGTTCTGTGATGCTTTCGTAAGGACTGTAGCAAGCGGTCACGAATCGAGCGGCTCTTCTCTGTACTTTCTCTATACTGTCAATCAACCCCTCACGAAACAGATCCCAGATGGCACAACAGTAGTCCAAATGTGGACACACAAAACATTTTTACACTATCTCCTTTATTTTGTTCATTACATTTTTTCAAGATTCAACCTAGGAATAGCAGCCTAGAATTAGCTCTACCTACTAACGAATTAAGCAACGGTGCTTTTCTTCTTGTCAGCATGATGACCTGGCTTTTAGACGCATTTATGCAAATTCTCCATGTAGTAGCCCACTCCTCTATATCATTCAATGCTGCCTGTAGCGGTCATCCAATTATCTAAAGGCAGCGTGAAGATGTGAAGACTGTGGTGTCGTCCACGTACTGAGCTGTTTCAGCTTGCATGGACAGGTCAGTTGTGTATAAGGTCTATAGAACTGGTCCGAGTACACTGCTCTGCGGGACACCAATAGAGATGTATCTTAGTGAGGATGTTGTGTTGTTCACCTTGACGACGAATGTCTGTTTCTGCAAGAAGCCATGGATTAACTTTAGGAATCGGCCTGGCACACCTAGTGTCGCAAGCTTGTATAATAAGCCCTTGTGCCAGGCAAATCAAAGGCTTTGGCCACGTCAAGAAGGACTACTCTGCAGTGATCCCTGTAGTTAAATGCGTCTGTTGCCGTCTCCACTACTCTCATCAGCTGGTGCACTGTGGAGTGGCCAGTCCTGTAGCCATGTTGTTCTGCAGGCACCATGTTACCCTCCTGGATATGAGTCTGGAGGTGTTTTAGTAGGAGGCATTCAAACACCTTGCTTATTGCTGGCAGAAGACTGATCAGCCTGTAGTTTTGGAGAATCTTCGGATCCTTCCCCGGTTTGGAAAGTTCAATGATTTCTGCATGTTTCCAAGCCGATGGAAAAGTGCCACTTTCAGTGATGTGATTGAAGTGTCGAACCAGTCTATCGATGATCTCGGTGGTAGGTTTTTGAGGATTCTATTCATAATGCCATCATCCCCCGGTGCTTTGTCAGGTGGCAGACGTAACACCACTTCCAGAAACTCTCTCCTGGTAATGTGCTCGATTTCGTTGTCACCTCCTTCATCCTGCATATAACGACGTAGGTGACGCTGGACGTGATCTTCGTCTAGCGGTTGTGAGACAGGTTGGAAGTTTTGCTCGCAGACGTTGACAAGAGCTTCGACTTTTCTGTTGGCTTGCAGCCTCGGTGTGTAGTGGAGGTATTTGTGGTTTTCTTCTCATTAGCCTCCAAGTTTACTTCCAAGTTGTGCCGTCCTCCACCAGGAGTGTCGCTACTCGTGCATCCCATTCACCGTTTTGGTGAGTGATGATGACATAGGCTTTGACTTCTCTGATTAGGTGGTTCAGCTGTCATTTGTCTTCAGGCCTTCTAGTCTCCTCCCATGTGCATGAGACTCAATTTTTCTTAGTGATAATAGCAATAATGTCTGCCGGGAGACCCTTCTGCCGCTTTCCGCCTGGCGGATGGGTGCGGATTCGTATTTCTTTAGCTGTTGGAGTCCACTGTCAGCATTCTCGTCTTCTACCAGTTGGGCTAATTCTGCTGTGTGGCGTTCTCTGAAGGTCGGCCAGTTTGTTTTGCGATATTCTCTCCTTGTCTCTTCTTGCCATGTAAGCTCTAGATTGGGCATGTCAAATAGTATTGGCTTGTAGTCAGAGGAAAGGCGGTTGACTACTCTGGCCGTGGGAGGACCCGGTATTCCCCTCGTGATGGCTATGTCCAGGATGTCACCACGGTGACAATGATTCCATGGGGTGTGTGTGTGGACAGTTGGTGCTATAACAATACTGCCATGGATGTTGCAAGCCTGCAGCAGTTTTCTGCTACTGACATTGGTGGATCTGCAGTGCCAAGTCTGATGTTTGGCATTGAGATCACCAGCCACGAGCAGCTTCCTGCGGACTGCTAGAAGGGTAACCAGGTCATCTTTATCATTTTGATGATGTGGTGAGTGGTAGACTGCTATGATAGTGATGGGGCCATCGTTGGTCTCTACAGCCATGCCCGTGGCTTCAATAGAATTCATCACTAGCGGAAGGATCCGGTGATGTGCTAGTGATGACCGTACTAGTATGGATGTTGCCACCTCCTGCTGTTGGCCTGTCTACCCTGTATGTGCAGTAGTTTCGTGCTTTGAACTTGAGGCCAGGCTCAAGGTGGGTCACATATATTAAACATAAATCTATTCCCTCTTGTTTTAAGAATTCAACTAGTTCTCCATTTTGTTGGATTACACTATTGGCATTCCATGTACAGAACAATATACTACTTAGCTGTCTGTGTCTATTCATGCTCCGAGGTGTTTACTGCTGTGTTTGTTGGAACTGATGTGTGGTTTAGCAGCTGCTGTGTCAACTGATACAACTTCGTTGTTATGCTTTGCATAATCATCATTGTTGAATCTAGCATTTTAACAATGTTGCAGAAGTCTGGTGAGAACAGACTGTTGATGGCGTGGTGGTTTGATTGTGCTGATGTAGGATTTGTTAACATCATTTCATTCAAGGCGGACAGAGGCGGCCAGTTCTCCATACTGGTTGATGGAGATGGTGGTAACTTTGGTTGTACATTTTCAGGTAGGATGTGTTGCCTTCTGTTGCTTGGAGGAGGTGATGATTCATTGTTTCTCCGCCACTGTCGGGCTTCTTTAGCCAGTGGACAACCTCTGTAAGATGCGACATGGCCTCCACCGCAGTTGGCACATTTTATACTGTCACTTCCTTTCATTAGTTCACAATTAGTGGCTGGGTGCTGTTAAGTGCATTCGACACATCTGGCAGGCATGTTGCAGTGTCTCTGTACATGATCAAATGCTTGGCAACGATGACATTGTGGTGGTCCTTGGCTGGCCCTCATCTTCTCCACGGTGATCATGAGGCCAAATATAGTTCTTATTTGGTATATTTTTCTGTTCTATGGAGAGTCTGGTAGAATTATTAGAATTAGTGGCATCGCGTTACCTGTTCCAGGCTTTCTCATCTTTGATATTGTTCTTAGATCGAATCCAAATACTGCTAATTCAGTTTTTATTCTTCCACTGGCATTTTTGCTGGGATATCACATAACACTACCTTTAGATTATGGGTTTGCTCCGAGCTGAAAGTGTAGTATGGCACCTCAGCTTTAGCAAGTTCTTTCACTGTTATTTTATAATCTTCTAGGCAGTATGTATTAATCCCCTGAGGCTTAACACTGATGGTTTAGGTGCAGTTGTCTTGTAGTATTCTGTATAGTTCTGAGTAGTATCCCGCATAGGTTATCATTAGTGGTGGTATTACCATATTGCAGTCTGGTGGGCGAGGACTCTCTGCTTCTGGTGCTTTGTCCTTATTATGCAGCTTTTTGTATTTGTTGAAGACATTCATGGGTTTGGCGGTTTGCATCTGTCTTACTTTGACTGTCTTCTGGGGCCAGTGGAACTGTTGTTCATCGATGTTGGGGGCATTGTTTTGGTTGACTGTAGGTGGTGTCAGCTTGTTGTCCAGCCTCTTGGTGAGAACTGGTGGTGGAGTGTCTGCTGAATCTACGTCTATTGTTATGTTGTGTCTGATCTAGTGCTGCTGTTGCGTCCATTACGTTGTTGCTGGCGACTGGCGGCTGGAATGGGAGACTAGCACTGTGATTGGTTTTTTTTTTAGGATATCTTGCCTCTTCCTTTTCGATAGGAAAGCTATCAGCATGTCCAGTTCATTTCAGTACAGCGGAATGTACTGAAGTTCACTGGAGTTATGGCGAGCTGTTGAGTTTACTAACGAGCTGAATACCCGCTTTGGGGTGCTTTTCTGGATATCTTGGTCAGCTTGTTTGTGATTTAACCATGGTTTGCCACTTAATTCCGAGGAGCAGCACGTCTGTCCTCTCCGCTCTTCTGCCTATCTGACTACAACGCAGGAGGTGCTTGACCTGATACCTTTGTCGGCCGATTCTGGACTCTCCAGAGTTTCTGGTACTTGCAAACCTCCAGTACTGTGCGAGGGAGGTGTCCGATAGGCAGAAGATGAAGTCATATCATAACCTGGGCCTCCAGACGATTGACTGAGCGTTGTGGTGTAACGGATAGCGTTCTGGCCTCGCATTCAGGAGGACGGCGGTTCGAATCCCTGTCCGGGCATCCAGATTTGGGTTTTCCATCGTTTCCCAAATCACTCCAGGCAAATGCCAGTATGCTTCCTTCAAAAGGTCATGGCCGAATTCCTTCCCCCATTCTTTCCCGTCTCTAAAGACCTCACTGTTAAGAGACGTTAAGCAGTAAAAAAAAAAAAAAAAAAAAAGAGGCAGTGTGTCCTGACATGGAATAGTCAACTGTGTGAGCCACATGACTGGCCACACAGCACGAAGACCCCGATTGTTCCCCATTGTGGGGAGAGCACCTAAGAGTGGTGCTGCCTGCGCTGGTGCCCAACATGGAGTGAGCATTAGCGCTGTCGGTAGGCTGGAGATGCATTGGTGGTGGTGGTGCACAGCACGGTGGCCAATCATTAAGCAGTTTATTCATAGAATTAACCCCCACTATAAGTAAATTACAAGTAACTTCTACAGTAAGCATAGGAACAATGTAAAATTTGAAGATTTGGTTAAACTTGTTCACCTCTATGTAGTATAGAAGTCCCATTATTACAGCTTCATCCAGAGGAATGCAATTAAGCCATAAATATGTGCCAGCATTTTTCATGTTTAGGATTGTAATTAAATAAATATGGGGAAAACTCCAATATTAGATTTTTCTTATGATTTAGGAATGAAACCATATATGTGTACCAAATTACTTGTTTCTAGGTTTACTGGAAGTACAGTGGAATTTTGATATCGGGGTGCCATGGTGAAATAAAATTTTGAATTTCAATAACTTCCAAAGTAAGAAAAGGAAAGAAGTAAAATTTAAGACATTAGTTAAACATAGTAAGCTTACTCGATAATAAAAATCTGAGGTATGTAAAGTTATTAGGGTAGAAAGTGATTTCACGTTAGGGTTAGGTATACGGAAATTTACGAGTTTCAGACTTTTCTCATATGTAGGTAAAATGCTATGTATGTACTAAATTTCAGCTTTCTATGGCTACAGGAAGTACCTTAGAGTTTTGATGATCAACATTTAGTTAGTCAGACAGTGACATAATCGCTGAAGTTTGCATCCGAACTGTGAACAGTAACGAAATAAAATTTAGTAATTTTGCTACAATTGCTGATATCTATGCATAATAGAAATTTGAGACATGTAGCATGATCACGATCTAAGAAATTGAGATTAAAAAATGGCCCGAATCGCTTCGAGAAAAGAGTAGGCAGTGCCACCGTTGTCCCGACTGGGCAGTTGCATTGCCATGCACCCAAATAGTGTGCAGATTTCATTTTCACAATGTCACAGCTGGTAGAAAAACCTCAAGAATTCAAAATATCAACACACGTAATCTTAAGAGGGCATCACCGAGCCTGGTGGGTGAACGGTTAGTGCTCTGGCCACGCATTCAGGAGGATGCCGGTTCGATTCCCAGTCCGGGCATCCAGATTTGGGTTTTCCATGGTTTCATCTAATCACTCCAGGTGAATGCCGGAATGCTTCCTTCAAAAGGCCATGGACGAATTCCTTCCTGTTCCTTGTCCCAAATCCCATCCCACCTTAATTATGTGAGGTGAAATAGAGGTTGGGAAGGGGGGGCGGGTGAGCGGGTCCGGCGAAATCACACCAAATCTCACTGGGGTGGAGGGATTGATGGAAATCTTATTTCATCTTTTTAATTTCATGAAAAATAGTTGAGCTAAAACAAGGTTTTCTAACGAGGTTGATATCAACATTAGGGAGACACTATGAGGAGGGAGGTACCAGATCCCCCCCCCCCCAAAAAAACTCTTGAACAATGAAATTGTTTCTAATTATTTTAGACAATGGCTCTCCTCGTCATATATTAAGAGTAATACAAAGTTTGTATTACAACGTGAATGGTTTGTCTTGAATGAAACCAGACTGGCTCTGGCACGGTGCCCTATCGCGCTGGGCAGGAAAACTAATGGGGAGGGGGGGGGGAAGGTAGTGGGGAATCTTGGCAAGACACACAACAGTGTGCAGTCCGTTGTGAGTAGAGTGTCGAGGAAGGTCACTAGTTGTGCGAGATGCTGTGTTGGTGTATTGTTATAAAGCAAAATGCCTTAGTTGATTGAGCAATGGTATGCCATTAAATTTTGTGTCAGGCTCAAGAAATTAGGGACAGAGACTCTGGAAATGTTGAGAACAGCGTAAGATCCCAGGTTTTCGTCTGGCATAAGACCTTTAAGGAGGGAAGAGGGAGCATTGAGGATGAAGAGAAAAGTTGACCGCCAGCAACAACCAAAACAGAGGGCAATGTTAAAAGAGTGAGAGCTATTTTAAGCACTGATCGACTTTTGAGTGTGTGAACGATTACCGCTGTATTAAATTTGACAAAAACACAAGTTCATGAAATTATGAGGGACGATCTTGGATTGCAGAAAATTTGCGCCAAGTTGTTACCAAAAATCCTCACCGACGTCAACATGGAATCAATATGAACGATTGTGCAAGATCTGTTGAATCATGTGGAAGCTGATCCAAGTTTGTTACAGGCTGTCATCAGTGGGGACGAAATGTGGGTTTTAAAGTGTTAACCGGAGACCAAATGGCAGAGCGCAGAGTGGCACAAGTCACAATCTACGCATCCAACAAAGGCCCGGATGAGCAAATTAAAAACAAAACGATGCTGATTGTGTTTCATTACACTAAAAGAGTTGTTCACAGGGAGTTCGTGTCAGCAGCGACAACGGTCAACCCCACATTTTATGCTGAAGTCCTCAAAATATTTCACAAACGTATCGCCCGCACTCGTCCAGAAATTGATAACAAATGGGCCCTGCATCATGACATTGCACCCAGTCACACGGCGAAGATGGTATTAATGTTTTGGCCCAAAAAATCATCACGATGCTTCCACAACCTCCTTACAATCCTGATGTGCCCCCTGTGATTTTTTTCCTATTCCCCCCAGCTCAAATGACATCAAGGGACACCAGTTCGAGTCCACTGAAGATGTTGAAACCACTGTGACAAGGACTCTGAAAAGCATTTAGGAAAAGGAGTTCCAGGATACATATCTTCAATGGCACAACCGCTGTGTTGATGTACAACGATATTACTTTGAGGATTATTAAAAATTTTACTGCAATATTTTCATTAAATCGAGTTCTATAGCTTTAGTTTCATTACGGACATACCTTGTATGTATTAAAAGTTCATAAGATGGCAATCAGACTAAATAAACATGCAGAGTAAGACTGGTTGGCCACTATCACCTGCGATTTTTACCATTATTATGGATGATGAAATGAGTAGTTACCCGTGACTTCATCTGATTGATAGTGTGTTAAAGTATAAGAATTTTCTTTCCATTCAATGAGTCAATGAACCACAAAAAGAAACATACAAGAAAACAAAGCAATAACTTAATAAAAGTTTAATTAAAAATGACAACCAATATTTACTTTAACATTTAATTTTTTTTATTCTACAATCTACAGTCTTTGGTTTTCGTGAAAAAATTGATGATAACAATTCTAAAACAAATAATTAGTTTTTGTGGTAAGTTACAACAAAATGGATAGTAAAAAATACCTATATGTGCCAACTTCCATGATGATCGGTCGAACGGTGTCTAGATGTGTTAATCTCAGACAGATGTACCAACATATGTTTTTATGTATATAGATGACACTGTATTAGATACACTGAACGGCCAGATCATTATTACCACCTACCTAATAGCAAGTATGTCCGCCTTTCGCATGGATATCAGCAGCATGGAAGCAATGATGCCTTGGTAGGTCACTGGCAGGTAGGGAGTTGGCACCATATCTCTACATGTAAGTCAACTAATTCCCAGTAAATTCCGGGGAGGGGAGCGATGAGCTCTGACACCATGTTCAATCACATGTGTTTAATTTGGTTCAGATCTGACGAGTAGGGGGGCGGGGCAGCACATCAATTGCAGCTTGCCACTTTGTTCCACGAACCACTCCATCACACTCCTGGCCTTGTGACATGGTGCATTATCCTGTTGAAAAACGCCTCTGCCGTTAGGAAACATGGTCGTTGTGAAAGGGAGTACGTGGTCTGCAACCAGTGTACAGTGCTTATTGGCTGTCATGGTGCCTTGCATGAGTTCCACTGGACCCATGGATGCCCATGTGAATGTTCCCCAGAGTATAATTGAGCCGTCTCCAGTTTGTCTCCATCCCGCAGTATGGGTGTCAGAAGCTGTTCATCTGAAAATTGATGGATTCACACCCTCCCATCGACATGATGAAGTTATCGGGATTCATCAGATCATGCAATGATGTGCCACTGCACCAACATCCAGTGACAATGGTCACATGCCCATTTCAGTTGTAGTTACCAATGTCATGTTGTTAACATTCGCACATACATGGGTATTCGGATGTGGAGGCCAATTGTTAGGAGTATTCAGTGCAAAGTGTGTTCACACGCACACTTGTACTCTGCCCAGCATTTAAGTCTGATGTTAGTTCCATTAGTCCTGTTTTACCAGTCTGCCGAGCCTATGACATCCAACATCTTTAATGAGGGCTGGCTGGCTACCCAACCCCTCGATGTCTGGACGTGGTTTTCCCTTGGTTTTGCCACTTGTTGAAGAAATTCGCCACAGCACTCCTCGAACAAACGGTAAGTCGTACCTAGTGTAGTGGTTGAGTGGTTAACGCTCTGGCCTCGCATTCTGGAGGACGGCAGTTCAAATCCCTGTTCGGGCATCCAGATTTGGGTTTTCCATGGTTTCCACAAATTATTCCAGGTGAATTCCGGGATGCTTCCTTCAGTAGGCCATGGCTGAATTCCTTCCTGTTCCTTGTCCCCAGTTCCATCCCGCCTCTATTGATGTCGATTAGGTGTAAAGCCATAAAAAAACACAAGTTGTATAGCTTCCAAAATGCCCATGCTGAGCCTCCAGGCCATCACAATCTACTCTCAGTCAAACTCGGATAGATCGTGTGCCTTCCTCATTCTAAACACAGATAGCACGCTCAATGATCTATATGCATTGTGTGTGTGTCTAACTAGCAGTCATTCCTTGTCAGGTGACGCTGCTATTGCCCGGACGGATTTATGTCAATAATAGTTTGGTTATCATAATGTTCTGGCCAATCAGTGTACATTCCTTTTATCAAATGACTACGAAGGCTTCTGCGGTCACTTTATGTATTATCTTGGTTCTCCGGGTGGAGAATCACCTGGCAATCAACTAAAAGGAATGTATTATCTTGGTTCTCCGGGTGGAGCCACGTTGATTTATTAAAACCTAACATTTCTGCCATCTTACTATGGCTTTCATCAGAGGACTGCTTGTGAGTTGCCGCTATCTCTTTGCATCATAAGGAAATTATCCAACATCCTTACCAGCGTTAAATACGAGAGAGAATATTTGCAAACACCAGGAGTATATGAAATTCCTTGTAGCTGCGGTAAGGTATACATTGGGGAAACAGGACGCACTGTTAAAGAGAGGCTCAATGAACACATTAGATATTTTAAAAATAATGACACAAGCAAGTCCGCTGTAGTTCTACATTCAGCCGATAGTGGCCATTCAATTTTATTCAAACAGACCAACAATATAGCCGTTGAAAGCAGATGGTGGCCTAGGCGTATAAGAGAAGCGTTAGAAATTCAAAAACGGCTGAACAACATTAATGCCAACAATGGTTTGCAACTTGACCATATTTTGTCATACCTGCTCAGAAAAACCCAAGATGAACGGCCGCATCCTACCGCCTACACTGGGCGCGGTGACGTCACCATGGCAGTTTAGCGCTTACTTCCTGCTACCAAATAAGGCGATAGCGGCAACTCACAAGCAGTCCTCTGATGAAAGCCACAGTAAGATGGCAGAAACGTTAGGTTTTAATAAATCGACACGGCTCCACCCGGAGAACCAAGATAATACATTCCTTTTAGTTGATTACCAGGTGATTTTAATTGAATAATATGACTTGCAATGAAAGCTATACAAAATGATGAAAATATTAAATGATTATGGTATGAAAAAATCTTCTCAGAAAAGAACAAAAGTAATGGCATTCAAGGGAGATGACCCAATCTGTGACAAGATTGTTGTTATTGATTGAATAATTGAACAAATTAATAATTTTGCACTTTTAGTCTATGACATAAGCTCCACAGAGAATTATGTCAATACTATATTTCATAAATTTCATTACTTGCGTAGATAAATCAAAATAAATTGTAAGGACAACAGACAATAATAAATTTTTTTACAAAGATAAGGTGGCAATAAATTGTGGACACTGGACATGGACAAATAAAGGGGTGGAAGTAGCTGATATTTCTGAGAGCCTATACATTACTAGATAAGAAAGAAGTGAAGAATAGGGTGAAAATTGAACATTTCTAGCTAAATGGGGATATAATTAGCTGTAGGAAGAAATGGATGAAACATATAATAAGACATCAGACCACCATAGGTGCTGCTAATTTACAGGTGAAAACTGGGAGAAAACATAAGAAAAGATGGATACAACAAAATGTGTGATGTTGGAAGAAACTGTGAATGATTTGTAAGTTTTCTGCAGCCGTCTTTGTTCTTGATTAATAGAGTTTCGGAGTATGTCACATTGTTTATTTCATAATATAAGCTTTCAGCTGCAATCCTACAGCCTTCGTCGGAGATACTGTTTATGTTGACATAGTAACGAGTGCCAAGCATTGCAGAACAAAAGGTCGCTATCTTCGGTGATGTTGTTGGTATTCTTTAAAATTTCTGCTGCCTCTTTCACATGTTAAGTGCCACCCCTGGTCTTCTCTCCTCAGCAGCCTCATGTCTTCAAATTTTATTTCATGCCTGGTGGTAATGGCATGGCAAACTATGGCAGATTTGTCGCTGTTGTTATATTTATAGTAGCAGATATGTTCCTTAAGTCTCTCCACCAAAGTGTGGCCTGTCTCGCCTATGTAAACACCGCCACAGCTGCAGGAGATTTCATAAACACATGTAAGTCGGTGTGGGTGTACTCTGTCTTTTACACGGGTTAATGATTGTCCAAGTTTGCAGTGAGCCTTATACACTGTTTGCACCTCCACCCACCTTAACAATTTCCCAATCCAGTCAGTGATACCTTGTGTGTATGGGAGACAGGTGAATTTTCGTGGCACATTGGTATCATAGGATAAGTTGATGTCTTCCACAGGTTTTTTTTTGTTCTTAAAACCCTTCCAATGTCCGATTCACTATAGGCATTGGCTTGGAATATAGTTGTAGTGTCTCCATTTTTCCCTTCAGATTTTCTGAGTCACATAATGTGCTCACTCTTGAGTTTAATGATGTTAGCACGCCCCTCTTTATTGCCGGGTGATGGTGCAACATGGCGTTATTATATTCATATTATATTACCTAAACTATTCAGTAGGTGGCCCATTACATACAATGAATATACAAATAACTTTTATAATCAATCACTTTCAATAGGAAAGTACTTTTCATCTCAAAACATAACCTTGTTATATGTCCATTATCTGGTTAAAACTGATTAGAATGGGGCAAATCTCATATAGTTGTATGATAACGAACTTTTATAACTATTTTCTTAACAAGAAAGCAATTTTTACATTCATTTTAAACTGTTTTCATAAAAGACATAAGATTCAAATAAGGTTGTTTTTCAGTCATAATGAATTTTGTTGCGTTCATTTCCACTAACAAAGCAGATAATGACGATCACTTTAAGGAGGTATTTGTGTGCTTTTAAAATTTATTTAAGGAGATATTTCAAATCTAAATAATTTGATTTTTTAAAATAAAGAGCTAAGAAGATAAAAGTAAGCTCAATTGAGAGAGAAAAATTCAGTTAATAATAAAAATATAACAGTTCAGAGGTAACTTGAAATTTAAAATAAGAAAAACGAAGTTTAGTCTCGGCATGTGATGGCTTCACCATGTGTGACTTACTTTTAGAAATTAATAGCTATTAAACAAGAATAATTATGAGGAAATTTGTCATGACTGAAAAGATTGGGAATAAATTAAACATATTAAAATTTCAGTAAAATCTGAGTAAAATTAGTGTTCCACAGGAATGGGGGACTCTCATAATTCACCAATGAATAGGGTTTCCCCACAAAAATATACAGTTGTGCCATGACGATTGAGCAAAAGATAAGCCAAGGCTATAAAAAGCCTCAAGCAGTGTGAAATAGTTTTGGTATAGGTTTCAAATAGTTTTTGAGCAGTCTGGAACAGTTTTAAAGCACACAGTTTTGAAGTAGTAGCAGCACGTGTTGCTCCGTGGGGGTAAATTTCTAAATGTAACTACTAACTGTTTACTTATCTTGCCTCAGAAATAGTTTGCGGGCTCTAATACTGGCTTTAGAAGAGGAGAACTTTATTTTGAAATTCAACATCAAGAACTATTGTTATGATATGTAAATAAGTCATTAGTAGCAGTGGTTAAAACTATCACTAAGCTCACTCTGAACATTGGGATGCAAATATAAGTATGTTTGCCAGAGTGAATGCTTCCCTACAGTGTTGTGCCTTGGAGGATAGCCTGCATCTTCATGTGTGATTTCGAAGTTCGATTTGCTTTAATGTTTTCAACCGTGTAAACTGATACCAGCTTTAACTTCATAAAACTTACAGAATATATTTCAAATTCATAACTAGTGACTTTCTTTCATTTATGTATCACCTTTTAGCTATTAGAGGGTAAACTAATAGCTTGACGGCCGGTTTAAAGAACTTTAGCATCTTCGAGAAAAGGTATCAGTTACACAGGCAGCACGATCAAGTTAACGAGTAATGTTTGAACCCCAATCAAGCAAATATTCGTGACAGTGTGCTGATAACTTCCACCACTTGAATAGAGCCCATCCAAGAATCCAATTCACCATAGAAGTGGAAGAAAATGGATAATTGCCATTTCTAGATGTCCTGATTCATAAGCGTTGTGATGGATATTTGGGTTATACTGCGAATCGCAAGGTTACTGACACTAACAGATAAAAAACTAAAAAAAATAATAATTAAAATCTGACTAGATGATCCAGTAGGGTCAATACGATATCTGCAATAATATATATATATATATATAAAACACCAATGAGCAGGAAAATGCAATAAAACTAAGGAAGGATAGGGAAATATGACCCAACACTCACCACAGATGAAGGCGGCTGGGAACGATGAACACAAAAAAGAATAAAAACAAGAAACGTGCAAAATTTCGGCGTATAGCCTTATTCTTGCAGAAGTGAGACACTAGGTGAAGCCAGACGTGTACATGATGGTGGCTGTCTGGTGAATGGCATGGCCAGCAAAGATGGTCATATAGGAGAGAGGGTGGGGGGGGGGGGAGTGCAAATACTGGATCGATAATGTTGAAGGTATATTGGCATTGAAAGTGGTAGATCAACATAATAACTGAGTGAATTGCTGGGTCTGGTGGGAGGCATTTATTGGAGATTGAGGCCTGGAGGCTGTCTGGTGTCCAGGAAATTCTGATAGGCTTGTTCCCATCTACATAGTTCAGAGGAGGTTGTGTTATCATGGTAAACTCGGATCGCCCTAACTGAGAAACAGTTGTTAAAATTATTCAGTTTGTGGGAAATAGGATGTTTTGCCAGTGAATGGGCCTCATTGTTAGTATAAACTCTCTCTCTGTGGCCATTCATTCTGATAGCAAATGGGTTAGTGGTGAGGCCTATATATGAGCTGGAGCAATGGAGGCATGTAAGTTGATATATGAGGTGTGTTGTAATGCAAGTAGCATGAACAATGATGGGGAATGTTTCACCTGTGGTAGGATTGGAGTAAGTGGTAGTAGCTGGATGCATGCTGCATATTTTACAGTGGGGTCTGTTGCACAGGAATGATCCCTGTGGTAGTTTGAGGGAATTACTGGGTGAGTACTCGTGAACCAAGATATTTTTAGATTTGGTGGACTGCTAAAATATGTGCGCAGGGCAGTGGGTAGGGATTTCATGGAAAATGGTGCGCATCCCGGGGAAGGAACTTAGGAAGTCATACCCAAGACGAAGTTTTGTGTTTTATTTAGCCTTGTTGTATTTTAATATAATTTTCAGTTGTATTTTTAAGGATTTAAAATTATTCAACTGTCGGCAGGAGCACTAAATCATTTTAAAGTCATTCCGAATGAACTTTCAGCTTAGTGCTTATTAGTTTCATCTCTCATATTTGAAATGAATAGTAAAACTTCTATGACTTGATTCCATTTATTAACATGTTATCTAATAGTTAAAGATCCAAAAACGTACAGGTCCTTTGTTAGCAGTAACTTTTACAACTCAAAGCAAACACACAAACTTTTCTTTCGCTCCCCCAATCTTATTACTATCTCCTTTCTCAACATTACCATAGCTACCAATTTCTTTCTTAGAGTTCTTATTATTCTTTTCTTTAAGTAATCTGTTATACTAAAGCTCTCACCAAGTTTCCCATATATATTTGATATAAAAAATATATTATGGTAAACTTTTACTGAGGACCTTTATGTCTCTGCTTTGATAATTACAATACACATTTGATTTTTTTTACAATAATGACAATGACATGAGGCCGATAGAACCCCATTTCTCTGTCCTGTCACAGTCGCCATGTCATGTTTTATTTAGCCTTGTTGTATTTAATATAATTTTCAGTTGTAATTTTAAGGATTCGAAATGATTCAACTGTCGGCAGGAGCACCAAATCATTTTAAAGTCATTCGGAATGAACTTTCAGCTTAAAGCTTATTAGTTTCGTCTTTCATATTTGAAATGAATAGTAAAACTTCTATGACTTGATTCCATTTATTAACACGTTATCTAATACTTAAAGATCCAAAGATAATACAGGTCCTTTGCTAGCAGTAACTTTTACAACTCAAAGCGAACACATGAACTTTTTTTTCACTCGCTCAATCTTATTGCTGTCTCCTTTCTCAATGCTACCATAGCTTCCAATTTCTTTCTCAGAGTAATTTAAGTAACCTGTTATACTACAGAAGGATTAGGTTAATTGAGTCCAGACCAGCGAAGAACTGTGTGATGAAAGCAAGGCTGCGGTTAGTTTCAAGGGGTACAGCCTTGGAGTGGCTGTGCACAGGAACGGCTATAGCACAAGAAATTAGTTTGTGTACTAAGTAAGGAGGGGTAGCTGCAGGAGAGGAGAACTCCAGACAGGTTTTCTGTGTATCGGGCAAGAGATTCAACATCGGAGCAGATGCGACTTCCACGGATGGCCAGACTGTACAGAAGGGAATGTTTGGACTGGGAGGGATGACAACTGTTAAAGTGAAGATATTGCTGTAGATTTGTAGGTTTGATATGAACAGAGGTATGCGGGCACCTATTATGTAGGGAAATGTCAACATCAAGAAAGGTAACATGGCTGTGGTATTACTTCCAGGTAAAGTTGATGGATTGGTTGTTTAGGGAGTTTAGGAAGTCTGTTAGATGATTCTTTTTGTGGGTCCAGATCTTAAAAATTTCATCTATATATCTGAACCACACAACAGGTTTAGTGGAAGGATTGTTTAGGAATTGTTGTTCCAGACGGCCCAGGAAAAGGTTTGCATAGGATTGTGCCATGTGGTTGCCCTTAGCAGTGCTGGTGGTAAATTTGAGAGTTGAAGGAAAAGTATTTGTTAAACAGAATGAGGTTTGCCAAGGAAATGAGGAAGGATATCTTGGGGAGGCTGTCGGGAGGTCGCATTTCCAGGAAGTGTTCCATGGCACTGAAGCCCTGACCGTGAGGGATGTTGGCGTAAAGGGAAGCGATTTCTATGGAGACAAGGAAGGAGTCATGTGGTAGAGGAAAAGGGACTGTGGAAAGTTCTTCGAGGAAGTGTGGGGTGTCTTTTATGAATGAAGGGAGGTTCTTTACAAAAGGTTGGAGGTGCTGATCCACAAGAACTGAAATCCATTCAGTAGACGACCCATATGCCACAACTATAGGCCGCCCCAGATTTCTAGTTTTGTGGATCTTAGAAAGAAGGTACAAGATGGGGTACGGGGGTTCTGCGGGGTAAGGAGGAACAAAGAGTTGGGAGTGAGTCTTTGTAAGGGGCCTTGGAGGTCAAGGAGAGTGCATACTTCTTGGCATATTGAAGTTGTAGGATCTATAGGATGTTGAAGATATGTAGTGGTGTCAGAGAGCTGTCTCAATGCTTCGGCGGTGTAGTCACTTCGGTCCATGACTACGGTCGTAGAGCCTTTCTCGGCTGGGAGGTTGATGTTCCTATTGTTAGACAGTTCTCTCATGGCTCGGGTTTCAATAGTACTGAGGTGGTTGTAGCGGAAAATGAAGTTGAGGAAAGATTTTGAGGACAGGTTGGGTGTGAGGAATTCCTGGAACATAAGGAGGGAGTGGTGTTTTTGGAAGGAGAGGTGGATCTTGTTTGGATGGAGGTTTGAAACTCTCTAGGCAGGGCTCAATCTCGTCATGCTGAATATCACTAACATTGCATGTGACAAAGAAGTAACACAACTGGAGAGTGCGGCAGAATGCAAAAGATTCCCAGACCAAAGTGGCATGGTAAAACTTTGGGGTTGGGGAAAATGACAATCCCTTAGAGAGAACAGAGAGTTGACATTCTGATAAAGGAGAAGATGAAAGGTTAACCACAGACTGCTATGGTTTAGCAGGAGGTAGGGTGGAGGCTTTTGGAGTTGGTGGTAGAGGGGTTGGGCGGGGGAGATTGAAAATGTGGACAAAACGGGTTTTTGTAAATCAAGGGAGAAGTGGTAGTGTGTTGAGTATGATTGGGATGTTGGTGAGGAAATGGTAGACCTATAGCCAGATAACTTTTTGTAAGTGCCAAAAGCTTGCACAGATTTTTTTTGCACTTTTTTTTTCTAGAATCTGTATACAGTCTGTTAGATTCTGCTGTAACTGATTAATTGCATTCGGGGCAGACAGGCAAAGAATTTTGTGTAGGGAGATGAGCTGGGCAGAGTGCCAGTCTGTTTTGTACAAGAGCTGTTGAAGGACAAGTTGAGTGATTGGGTAAAATTAAAGTGGTGGGTGGATATGTGGATGGCAGTCAGAGACAGGGAGTTTAATGGTTAATCCATTTGGAGGAATATTTAGGGAAAGACAGGATTGAAGGAAGAGATTGTGTGAACGAGGTTTAGCGAGACAGAAGGCATGAAACCTGTAGGAAGAGATGTATGAATCTATGGGTGACATGTTAGGGGAAATTGATTAATATGAATAATGAGGTTTAAAACTGCCCCGCAGGGGCCTGGTACTGCAAGTGCCAGTTACGGGTTTGGCGTACCCGCGGTGCCCGAGCTGGAAACTTGTTAGCGCCACAAGTTGCCCACACTGTAAACTCCTACCATGCTTCAACGACCATCGTAGGGAGTGGCGGTGGAACGTTGTGTGCTTCATCGCCCGGATCGTGAGGACGGTACAAACCTCTATAAAAAAAAAACCTCAACCTCAAGGTCAGCCACGTGCCAAGGAAGTGAATGGGTGGAGAGGGAATTCACTCGCTAATGTGCAACCTCAGGGGCACCTTCACACCCCTGTTGTATTAGCGCTTGTTTTTAAACTGGTTTTACTCGTGGGACCAAAACGAAGTCATCCACTAAAACCAAAAAACCCTGCGGTACGGGTGTGCTGCAGGTTAATCCCAATACACCCAGTTCTAAGAAGTGGGTGAGGGTCGATAGCACCCCCGCTTCTGATGGCAATAGTGACAGAAAAGTTTGTTCGCTTGTGAACACTTTTATAGTGATGCAGAGGGTGGAAGGAACCTTTGAAAAAGTTTCACCTTTTTATATCTCAACGGGCTAGAGGGTCGAGTAGGGACCCTAAATTCGGTGAAAAAGCTGAGGAATGGGACGCTGCTGCTGGAAACTACAACCAGTAGGCAAGCTACCCAACTCCGTAACTGTGAGAAGCTCGAGGGATCGCAGTCAATTGTGAACTCCACAAATCCCTGATTAGTTCAAAAGGCGTTGTCACCTGATAGACATAGGGACCGAGGAACTTGTTAAGGAGTGAAAGGAACAGAAAGTGGTCGAGGTACGTCAAATCACACGAAGGGTTAATGGCAGTATTGGAAAGACTGCCACCTTCGTCGTGACGTTTGACATTCCAGTCCTGCTGAAGAACATCAAAGCAGGGTACATCAACCTGGACGTCCATCCGTATGTTCCGGACATGCGCTGTTTTCAGTGTCAGCGGTTCGGACATACGATGGTGTCATGTAAGGGCAACCCCACCTGCGGTAAGTGCGGCAAGGGGGCACATGAGCCGGGAGTGCGTCAACTGCTCCAGATCGCACCCAGCCTGGAGTAGGGAGTGTCAAGTGTATCTTGAAGAGCGCAAGATACAGGAGTTGAAGACAAAAGAGCGGATCCCTTATGCAGAAGCAAGGAAGAAGGCCAAGTCGCTCGCCACTCCAATTTTTGGAACGAGCTTCACTAAGATGGCTTCAACTCCTGACAGGAAACAAGGTACTGCTACCCAGACGTCCGTTGCAGACATGAGCACCAGCACAACGTGCTCATGTCAATGCAAATGTGGCGCTAAACCTGCAAAAGTCGTAACGTCAAAGACCACGGACGTCGGTAGTAGTACGTCTGCGACCTCGACTACACCAGCAGCAGTTACTAAAAGTCCACCACCAGCAGCAGCTGTCAAAGTAGCGCCGCCTACAATTCCACCCCGCACTTTGACAGTTGTAGCATTACCATCTGCTACATCCATTAATGGAGGCAATCAAAAGATCCGGGGCCCGAAGATCAGGTGGATGGACCCGACTAGTTTGTCAAGTCTCCCTCTTCGTCCCCTCCCAGACTACCTAGTGGTAGGGAGAAGAAGAGAAAGAGGCCGAAGAAAAAGAAGGTGAAGGAGGTAGTGGATGAAGACAATGAGTTGAAGACGTCTGACTCTTTGTAGCCAGAGGAATCTGCAATGCTGGTGGATGATACTGGTCCCGTTCCTCAGCAGATGGAGACTGAAGACCCACCCAAACCGGGGCGGGTGAAATTAAATCAGTAGGATGGCTCCCATACTCCAATGGAACATTAATGGTTTTATGGCTCACAAAGAGGACTTACAACTCTTAGCACGGTCTGATCCATTGTGTCTCTGCCTGCAAGAGACACACTTCAGACCAACCTGTGCTAAGAGGTTTTGACGTTTACCAAAAGGACAATACCGAGGGTGATCGAGCGAAGGGGGGAGTGGCGGTGTTTGTACAGAACACAGTCCACTCCGAACCTGTAGCTCTCACCTCTCCCTTACAAGCAGTAGCATTTAAATTACATGGACCAGTGCAACTGACTGTATGCTCAATATATCTACCGCCGGGAACACCAGTTGATTGCGGTCAGCTGGCTGACATCACTCGGCAACTCTCTCGGCCTTTTCTCCTATGTGGAGACTTTAACATGCACAATGCATTGTGGGGTTTGACCAACAATTGCCCCAGAGGTCGAGAGGTATGTAGATTATTGGAGCAGGAGAATTTGTGCATCCTAAATACCGGTCAAATGATGCACTTCACTACTGCTTCCGGTTCGTCCTCTGCCATTGATCTCTCCATCGATTGCGGACTCCATGCATTGGGAGGTGGATCGTGACCTCCATGGAAGTGACCACTTCCCAATTTGGCTACACATAGAGTGTGAACGGGGTGAAACAGTTACAACACGGAAATGGAATATCGGCAGAGCTGACTGGCAACTTTATAGCCGGTCAATCATACTCCAACATCGCCAGACCACCGATGACAAGTTGAAACACTTTACAGAAGTGGTTTATCGGGCGGCCGATATATCTATGCCTAGCTGTTCTGGGGCGCTGCGCAGAATGCCTGTCCCTTGGTGGAACGATGAATGTTGTTCCGCTATTCAGGGTCGGAGATGGGCCATGTGCCTGTTTAGGTTGCACCCAACACCTGACAACCTCGCAGCGTTCTGGATTGCTAGAGCTAAGACGCGCCGTGTGATTAAGGAGAGCAAAAAGAGATCATGGCAGAACTTCTTGAGCACCATTAACCGTTCCACGCCATCAACAAAAGTATGGGAGTCAATCCGCCGTATATCCGGGAGGTACTCTCGATCGCCAGTATCTGGATTACTGGATCAGGGGCATGTAGTCACTGACGAGCGAAGCATTGTGCAGCTGATGGCAGAGTATTTCGCTGCCATCCCTTCGTCTGCCGGATTGGACCAACAGGTCCAGCAAGGAAGAACATCTGCCGAAAGGCAAATCTTCAACTTCGACTCGACGAAATTGCAGGACTACATTAGACCATTCTCATCGTGGGAGCTGGAGTCTGCTCTACAAAGTGCCAAAGACACGGAACCAGGGCCTGACCAGATCCAGTACCAGTTGCTGAGGCATCTTAACAAAGATGCTAAAGAGTACCTCCTGGGTATTTTTTATGAAATTTGGACTGGAGGACACTTCCCCGACTCGCGGAAGGAAGCAATAATGATCCCAATTTTAAAACCAGGTAAAGACAATTTGTTGCTAGGTAGCTACCGTAGCATTGCCTTAACGAGCTGCGTCGGGAAGACACTAGAGTGGATGGTTAACCGTTGCCTCGTCTGGTGTCTTGAGTCCCGTAAACTGTTGAGCCGTTTTCAGTGTGGATTCAGGAAGTTCCATTCCACCACAAATAACCTGATCCTACTGGAAGCGGCAATACACCGCCGCTTTCCATCCGCCGGCGTCTCCTCATGGTGCGACACTATATACATATTGCCACAACTCCTGGCAGTCCCATGTATGATGTAGTCATTCATCCTGACTTTGAACGGCTTTATACCAACCGTCAAAGAGCAACTAAACCGTTCAGCTACTGTACAAAGGCTATTTTAGAGGAATATGGGTTCCAGATGTCCTCCTTTTATCACCAGGGTTGGAGTAAATCTCCTCCCTGGCTTTTAAAGAGGCCCAGGACAGTTTTAGAGCTGTTGCGGTACAACAAGTTGTGTACCGCTGACAGTGTTTTTATCCGAAGTTTTAACGATATTTTAAATCAGTTTTGCGATTTTACCCCGGTATATACGGATGGGTCTAAGCAGGCTAACGGAGTTGGCGGCTCTGTATAGTATTTCCTCGGGCGACTTATAATTACAAACTGAATAGCTGTTGCAGTGTATACACTGCAGAGTGTTACGTTATGTTAAAGTCGCTCCAGCATATGAAAGGAAGTTGCGGCACGAAGTACATCATATGCTGTGATTCCCTCAGCTGCATCCAGGTCATGGGAAGCATGTACCCAGCAGATCGTCTTGTCCAGGATATACAGGACACCCATCAATCTTCTGGAAAGGAGGTCGTATTCTGCTGGGTACCCAGTCATGTGGGAATCAGGGGGAACGAGGCAGCTAATGAAGCTGCCAAGTTAGCCTGCAACAAGGTCAGAATTGACTTTGATCCGGTCCCCAAGTCTGACCTTGCCTCGGCGGGGAAAAGATTTGTTTTTCACATTTGGCAGAGGCAGTGGCTGGAGGTAGAGCATAATAAGCTCCGGCTGGTCAAATCGACCGTTCAGCCGTGGAGCAGCTCCTTCCAGCGGGTGAGGATGGATGAAGTTCTCCTTACTCGCCTCTGTATAGGGCACTTTCCTCTGACACATAGCTTTCTTCTCCACCAAGAGGACCCTCCGCAATATGATGCTTGTGGCGTACCTCTAACGGTGCGCCACATTTTAGTTGATTGTGCTTTGTTTTTAGACTTGAGGGCAGACATTGGCCTGGCCAACGATCTGACCCTTATTTTAAACAATGGGACCAGCTGTGTGGCGAGTATTTTAAAATTTTGCGTATTGGCCGGTCTAGTGCCTAAAATTTTAGGCAGATCGGCCTAGTTTTAAGATGGATGGGTGGCCTCTTTACAGCCTCCCACCCATGTGCATTGTTTTTATTTTTTATATTGTTATAATTCCTGTCTCGCTGGCCATTATACAGCCAGCGAGACGAGTGTTTTTAATACTTTTGTGAAACTACTTGACCCCTTTACAGCCATCCAGGTGTTGAACGGACTAAAGTACCGGTGGCCATTTTAATGCCATTTCTGATTTTATAATTTATTTTATTTGCTGTCTGTATGGCCGACCCCTTTACACTCAACCATGCAGACAGTATTTTATAACTTTTTTAAGCCACAGTTTAGCTGGTAAATGTTAGGGCGCTAATGACCCCGCTGTCGATGCGCCCTAAAGCAACAACAGCTTAAAACTGTTGAAACCACTGTTTAGATGAAAGGCATAGTGTGACAAAAGGGAATACCTGAATATGCTACAATGGACACAGCTCAGTGGAAAAATTTTGAAACGGCTATAAAATGCGATAAAAAATGTATTAATAATTTAGTGTATTATAAAGAAACAGCAGAAATATCTTCTAAAAGAAGTGATTCAGAAAAATCGTACAGCGCAAAGCAAAATAAATGCCAATCGTGGGAGGAAAAAAGTGCAACAATAACAATTTTAAATTACAGCACATTAGAAAAATTCAGAAACGGAGATAAAATTTTAAAAAATATTAATAATATTCGGTGCAGTATGGAGAAACAACAGAAATATTGTCCAAAAATGATTAATAATATTCAGAAAAATTTTAAAGCGCAAAACGGAATAAACAAAGAAATACCAATCGCGAGAGCAAAAATGTACAAAAAATCAAAAACTATAAATTTTTGAAAGTAAATAAATATTTATTATATTGCAGAGGAAGTGCGGAAAAACAATCAAAATCATCATACAGAAATTACAAAATGTAAAAGAAGTGTGAAGCAACAACTGGATCCTAGTAGCAACAATCTGGATCGCGAGTGAGGTTAAAACACATGATTTTTAAATATAATGTGGTGGTTAAAATAAATAAGAGCAATGCCGGCAAAGAACGGGTATATTGTAAATAAGAGAAATGCAGACAAAGAACGTAGATATTACAAAGGGTGTGTTAACTACATAAAGCTAAAGCATTCAGAGCAAAATACCGTAGCTGCATATGAATGACGAAAACGGAAATTCACCAAGAATATTTTGGCGACAGACAAAACAGATGTAGAAAACCGAGCATAATGATATTCGCACAGATGGAAGCAGAATGAGTAGGTACCACGTGGATGCAGGAAACAATGGAAAACAAACAATTTGGCCAGAAGGCAAGGTATTGGAAACAAATTACTGGAAACCATAATGACACGACTAGAAGGAAAAAGATGGAAAGACAAAGGTATACGAAAGACGAGACAGGAACAAGCAAGACAATACAGGAGACCATAGGGTTATTACAATAACATTGAGCAGGAAAATGCTATATAGCATTATCAGAAGTAGTCCTTAAAATCCCTGTAAAGGTGAGTGCAATGAAGTATTAAAACAAAAATGATAAATTTCGAGTTCATGTTGCTTTGAGAATTCATGGATCGTATATTGAATACATCCAAAACTTTACAAAAATGTGATATCGATTTGGACAAGGCAAGTAGAGCTTCAGTAGAGATTAAAGCGAAATTGATAGTTTATACAAATGAAACTTTGGATCATTCAAGTGCAAAGCCAGTGAAACTGTAAGAAAATATTATATAGAACCCCATTAAAAAAAAAAAAAAAAAAAAAAAAAAAACCATTTTGATGAATTAGCTTCTGGCAATTAATAATAGCTCAATTAAATACACATTTTAGTGATATGAGTGCAGTCAGTAAATATTCAGTTTTCTAACACCAATGTTTTTGCTAGTTATAGATGAAGCAACTTTATTACAAAACTGTGATCAATTCAAAAGAAAATATTCTGACATAATAGAACCAAATTTTTTCCTTCAATTTCTAGTTCTACTTGAAATGACTCGGGCATGTTATGTAAGTAAATAATGACCAGTGTGCTAGAATATGACCTTACAGAAATATTTATAGCAATATTACCATTTTATAAAATTCCTGTCACTTCTGCAACAGCTGAAACCTCATTTAACAAATAAAATGTAACAAATAACTATTTAAGAAATATTGTGGGTATAGTTCGATTCCGGTATATATCACCCGTAGCATTTGAAAACAAGGCCGCATGAAGCCTGGATTTAACCAAGTAATTGATTAGTAGTATCAATGTAAGAGCCATTCATAATATTTATAAGGATGTGAAGGGAGTTGTAAGGATTGGAAAGAAAGTCTCTCAGCCCTTTACAATTAACAAAGGTCTAAAGCAAGGTTGTTGTCTTTCTCCAACTTTGTTTAAAATATATATTCAAGGTATCTTAGAGAACTGGAGAAGAAAGTGTTTTAGAATGGGGATAGAAATGGATGGAACCAATTTATATAGTCTGTTGCTTGCAGATGACCAGATAGTGGTAGCAGGGGATGAAGAGGACATAGTGTAAATGCTAAGTCAGTTAGAGGAGTACGATAACTGGGGTCTAATGAAGAATGGAAGAATGACATCACCTCTCAAAGTATCAGATAACTTAATGATAAATACACGTGAAAAGTATAAGTATTACAGAGCATTATTAGTAATAAGTGAACATGTGAAGAAGATATCAGACATAGACTAAACCAAGGGAGGTCTGCTATACAAAAACTTAAGGAAATTAGAATTAAAATTTGTAAATCATAATAGTTCAATTATAAAAGAAAATTTAAGAAAAAATGGGTAAATGGATGACTAGGGGAATTGCCACTGGAGAGTTAGCTCCATCACAATTAATAATAACTAAATCCACTTCTGTGGACCACTAAGATTGGCCCAAAAACAAAATTTGATATGTGCAGAGCCATAGTGGAACCAATTACCGCCTACAGTGCAGAACGTTGGATAGTTACAGAAATAAACGGAAAGAGGATAGAAGCAGTGGAGCTGGATTTCCTTCCAGAGTTTCTAAATTAGAGCATGTGCAGAATGAACAAAATCAGAGAGCAAACTGGCATCAAAGGTACTATAGTCCAGAACATTGAAAGGAAACATCTATTATGTTTCAGGACCTTACTAGAATGTATGAAGGAAGAATACCAAAAATAGTCTTTTAACTACCAACCAGTCAACTGGAGAAGACGAGGCAGACCACCACTGAGATGGTTGCAAGGAGTGGAGCAGTCAATGAAAGAACAAAACATAGAACCAAAGAAGGCCGCACAATAGACAATTGTGGAGACTGAGATGCAGGAAGTGGCAGGAGCCATAGGACACCAACGGGGAGGGGGGAGGGATAATTTTGCAAAAATTAAGCTAGAAAAATATTATAAATTAAACTGTTACTAACATGCTGTTATTACCTTCACTTGTGTTTGACTAAAAAACTTATTATGTACGTAAACAAATCTTGGAAGTTGATTTTAACCTACTTCTAATTATTGTATCAGTTTGGAACTTTGTAGTTGTAATTTTTTGTTATCATACCTCGCGCTACAGGAAACTCATAAATTAATGTGAAATAGTACAGAACTAATGTTGCAGGTACTAAAATCAGGAACTGGACAAAATGTAAAGGGGGAAGGTAGATTTGTTTGCTGAAATAAACATTTTTCCCCACTGCTTTGCAGATCTTGGTGTGTGGATAATAATGCATTTGCCATTTGTAGCAAAGCATTAAATGTTTGTTAAGTAATGTTTTTGTAACACTTTGTAAGACACTTAGCTTGTAGTGGGGTGGGTGCACAAGCTTGCATCTTAACTCTGATCGTGCAAACCTAATGAATTGCAGTACTAAGTTCTTTACACAGTCGCCACCATAGTTTTGACCAGAAACTAAGGAAAAGGTTAAAGTTCAATGATAAAAGTTCACTTCTGATATGATGAGTATATTCTTCAAAACGTTACATAGTTAAAGTACTGCACAGGCATCCAGACAACTTTTCCAAATTTAATTTACAGATTCGACTGACCACTCGAGCACGACCGAAACCCCACGTTACGATTACTTCTCAGTTACATGAATCTTCAGAATAAGACTTCCCTATGCTGACAAAATTTCTACTTGATGTTGAACAAACTAAAAGTTTGCCACGCCACGAGCCCAGAGCTAGCCACCCGACATAACGCGTTTACATCGTCTCACTGCTGCTTCTAGAATGGGTCTTCACGAATGGGGCGAGCTTAGGCTAAGGGGGAGGTATATATAGAATCGGACCGTGAGAACTTCCTTGTCTTGACTTTCCCAAGGATTTGATGCGATAGCTGATCAGTTTCTGACAACTGTTGCGAAATCCAATTTGATCATGACAGTAAAATTAATCCTAGCTCTCTGAAATTTTGATAGTAGCAAGATATTATTACAATCGTCAAATTAAGTTATTATAAAAAATGTTGTTACTTTAATAGTTTAGCCAGAAAAGAGTCGTAAAGACGTGATTGCCATAACTACCGAAATATTGCTTCTATCGAGCTGAAACAAATTTAATTCTATTCTCCTATTGCTCATCTATTACCTGATTTCAAATAAAGAATTTTACCTATTTTTTAAAATGGTCAAAAACTCGAAAATAAAATTTAATGTCTTGGAATATTTCGAATGTTGACTTGAAAATACCTCTAAACAAATTTCCCTAATGAAAAACTATTACTGTAAAAATTTGGAATCTCTAAGTTAATTCCCTGATTTATTACAAATTTTTGTAGATACCACCCTCGGCGAATGTCGAGCGATTGCATCATTCTATCCCAACGCTTACTTGCGCCAAAACCTATTTCATTTTATTACTATTAAATGCTTTAATATTTTGAAATAAATCTTTTACAGAAGTCTTTAATTTTAAATAAACTTTACTCTGAATATAATTTCTTTTCATGAATCCCCGAAAAAGACTGAAATATCGAACTTTTACCTAAATCACATGTCTGGCTATATCAAATTATATTCAAAAAACGATCTTTATACTGCATGAATCTTTCTAAAATTTTAATATGTTATTTAAATCGAAATTCTAATGCTTTATGTCTATCACTCGATTTCTTAACTGTTTTCCTGATAGCTAAATGCTTCGTGTTTAGAGTGGAAAAATTACGTGATAAAATTCAAAACCGGCAAATCACTTTCAAACATATTCAGACTCTAAGTAAGATCTTTTAATAACAAAACTAATTATCTACTGGCTATATATCTACCTAAACATCTTTTAAACTAACGAAATATCTTGGTTTATTGAAACTAAATGAAAGTCAAACATTACCTATACAAATCTGAGGTTAAGTTTCTGAACAGCTGTTTAAATGAATTTAACTATTGAATTTACTGTTAACACTTGAACAAATACTTATATAGGACATATCACTGGGAAATATTATCAAAATTTACTATAAAAATGAATTTAAAAGGGTGGTACCATATACTTCAACTGAACTCGCTATCTTCGCAACTAATTTCGTTATGCGAAATTCTAAGATGTGTTACAACTTGGGTAAATTAAATCACAAAATTTTTTATGCTTATGGGAATGTTAATTTTTAATGTATTGGGCTCATTACCATTTTACATCTATTCTAATATACTACATTTCAGAAAAGTGAAGAGATAAGTAACCAAAGATATTTACTCAATTCAAAAGGTGGAGTGTTTGTTTTTGTAGTGTGATATTTGATGGTTATCACGCAAAGAATGTTCATCTGAAATGCAGTGACATATTTGTTCATGATTTGTATGAATTCTTATTTCTACCTCTG
Source organism: Vandiemenella viatica (assembly GCA_031002005.1). Lineage (NCBI taxonomy): Eukaryota > Metazoa > Arthropoda > Insecta > Orthoptera > Morabidae > Vandiemenella > Vandiemenella viatica. The sequence continues at coordinate 154,626,846 of CM061920.1, forward strand.
TTCCCACTCATGTAACATCATAAAATGTACTGCAAATTTTAAGCTACAACAAAAACTTTCAAACTGTGAAAAACCCATCTAAATTGGTATGAAAATTTTTGTGTAATTGTTCATCAAGCCAGACAGATGCAATTCACTTACAGATTTATAATAGTGTATATTACATCCCCTAAAATGTTCCAAAACAAACTCTCAGATACACTTAATATCCTTGTTACAATACACTGTATCCTCCTGAATGTGAGGTCAGAGCATTACTGCTAACCCACTACACTCGGTAAGGACTTGAGGTTGTCGATGAGTGTAACTTATAAACATAGAAGCAAAATAGCTCATGATAATGTACTCAGATCATGACTCAAGAAAAATTCTTTTAAGAAATAAAGAAATCAATTTTCAGGGAAAATTCAGTGAAGAAAATTGTCTGATCTATGCTTGTTCATTCGAAGAATCCTGTGAATTGGTGTCAGGTTGAAAAAGGTCATCCTAGTGTTGGTTAGTTATGGGGTCATGGATTTGCTATTTTTGTGACAAAGGTGTCTAAACATCAACTATAGTGTATCACAAATCTGTCCTGAAAGCCATTAAATTGGTCACACTTTTGATGTTGGCATTTCAGCAAGATTCTGCACCTGCTCATGAGGCAACTTGAACTAAACTTGGCTCTGAAACAATTTATTCAATTTTATAAGTATTGAGGCCATCTGGCAGTGTCAATCTTGACCCTCTAAGTTACAGATTGTTATCTGTTTTGGGGTGTTATGCTGTAAAGACACAATAATAAGGAATTATTGAAGCAATCCTCGATTGGAGCTGTGGATATTTCTGCAATGAACAGGATGTGTACTGCCAGTAATATAAGGCCTGCAGTAAGGTCAGAGGTGATAATCTTGAATAAATTTATTGTTACTAAATGCCATAAAATATATATCTGTTACTAAAAGAATAAATTTTGTTCAATTTTTAACTTTTTTTTTTAATTTGTTAACTGTGTGTAACGGTATTTAGGTCCTTTCTAGGTACAGAAATTTTTCGATCTTCATAAAATTAGCAGCTCCAACTGCCTCAAATGAAACTGCATCAACTTGGGAGTGATAATTAAAGGGAACTTGTAACACAATTTCAGTTTTAAAAACTACAGTTGAGCCAGAAAATAAAATCCTGGATTGTTTGGTCTTGGAGCTTTGTAACACAATGTTAATATAGAATTAACAAATGGAAAAAGTTTGTTATAAGTAGCTCATGCTCCAAATCTTGTAAGGGAATGTCAAGGATAGATGCGTTAGTCATTAAATCCTTGAAAACCAATAACATGTTTTTTAACAACAATGGAGTAGGCATAAATTTTATGATGCTATAATCATATGGTAAGAAAAGTTAAATTATATCTACCACTCACCAAAATTGAAGGGAGAAGGGCACACACACACAAGACTCTACAGAAATAAAATGAAACGTTATTTCAAACCATGCCCATTTTCAAGAAAATAGAAACGTGTCTGAGCTCAAGCAAGCATGTACGGTCAATACAGCCCCTTGAGTGATGGATTTTCCTTTGAAGATGGTCATTTGAAATATTAATTTTGGGAAACAAAATAATGAAAATGAGATAAAAAGGGATACCACTTCCCAATCCAAACTCTGCAGGTGGGAATTGGCTTGCCAACACATTCTGGATACCAGACTTCCCCCCCCCCCCTCCCCCGGCCGCAATATCAGATAATACCCCTCTTTCTCACCCTGGTATACCCATCACTTTGCATAATTTATTTATGTTTATACAGACCTTATCTCAATTTTTTTTTATCAATCTTTTTGCTATCAACATCTTTTTTAAAATGTAAAAAATCATCTCTTTTGTCTTGTCTTATTTCTAATTTTTTTTTTTGCGCGATTTGCTAGTTGACTAAATTTGAAAAATTGGTTAATACTTTACCTTACTATCTATTTTACTCAAAGAATGTATTATTTTCCAAAAAATTGAACATTTCCATTATGTATTTTGCATTTTAAAAAATGAATTTAAATTTACCGTGAAAACGCTGAGACTGTCATGGCATCTTCAATGACGTCACATCATCCGAACTAAAAAAAAGCAGTCGTGTATGTATATGGCAGGTGTCAAGTGTTTTTTACTTAAAAATGAATTCCTATTTTTATAAGTATTGTGTAATGCCCCAGTGTAAAAGTACAACAATAAAAGTGCCAAACAAGTTATTTATATATGTTCCCAACAATGGACAGACACAGGAAAAGTCGTTAAAACTTGTAAGGAGGGAGGATGCTCATAGTTTATCTGCAGATTCAAGAACCCATTTTTGTGAAGATCATTTTGATGTAAGTGTTTGTCCACAATATGTTTCTAAATTTAAAGCAAAAATGATGAATTTTGCAGAACCATTACTTTTCAAGTACTGACAACATAATAACGTATGAGTTGAGGTTTTTTTGGTTTTATGATTTATAATCTTTCTTTAGTGTTACGTTTAATATAATAAACACACACTGGCAGCACTACCATTACCATGGTGCCACAATCTGATGATGGATTCTTATGCAGTTCGATGAAACAAATCGAAAATAAAGAACAAAATTTTTTTTAATATCTCTCATGGTTCGCGAGATATCATAACTGAAAGGTGATAAAATCTTCTTGGGTGTGCCGCCGGATGGTGGTGTAAAAACACGACATTTCGACAGCTGACTCTGCTGTCTTCATCAGGTATCTGGCATCGAACCTCCTTTATACCTTCAGTTGGAAGGCCCACTCACTCTGTTTGGTTGAGAACGTTGGCTTTATACGTGGCCTGCTGCAGCCACCACTGGCGCCACTTGCTCCTTCCTGCCCGGAGGTACGATGGGTGGCCAAGCCAGTCGAGGCAGAGACAGTCAGCTGCGAACAACTGCCAGATACCTGATGAAGACAGCAGAGTCAGTTGTCAAAACGTCGTGTTTTTACACCACCATCCGGCGGCACACCTGAGAACATTTTGTTGCATTGATACGCAGGGAAAGTCTCCACTCACACATCTGAAAGGTGTTGTTGTTTGGCTGATATGAAGCTTAGAGCAGACTGGAAATTGGCAGTGCCATAGCTTTAAAAATTGCCACACCTGTTTTTGAGGATATAGTTTTCTAGAAAAGGTGTATACAAAAGGAAAAAGAAACATACTTTAGATGTGATGCAACTGAAAAGTTATGATACGGGCACAGCACAGAAATAATAGAAGGCCTACCTAACAACAATCATATCCAATGACATTATTCATGCCAAAGATAGTATCGAAGCGAAGAACAAAATATTTTGTTATTTTGCTTAGGATTTCCTTCTGGTTTAGCTATTTAGCACTTGCTTATATTTCGCAAATGTAACCTCATACCAGTATCAATTAATTTATAAAACCTATGTCTAAGAAATGGGTTGTTGTCTGCAAAACTGAAATAATGCTATTTATAATGTATAATTGACACTTCTGTATACTGAGCAAAAGTCGATGTTAGACACGAAAAATCTACCATGTGTTACTGTGTCAATTTTGGGCAAATTGCTACTGTTTCCTTTGATAAATCCTGGTTCCATAGCGAATTACACTTGTCTTTCAGCATATAACTGAGAACAACTGTATTCATGTGACAAAACTTCCTACAAACGAATAATTTACCAAGTAACCTTTTCTGTTCCTCAAAAAATGTCAATAACGACTTTATCGTGTGAGGTAATGCTTCCTGATTGGCATTTGCGGTCACGTGACTGAATGCCTGATTTTGCCAAATTTATTTTCTAAAAATAATAATAATCTTTATCTTTTATAGTAAATAATTTTCCCTTCCCATCAACTTTGGTGAGTGGTTTGTATAGTTTATATTTCCTTTCCATATAAATAACCTGTTTTTGTTAGCTACATACTAAATATTCATGTTGGTTAATACTTGCAGATAAAATATCTGTTTACATAAGTTATTTTAAGCATTAAAAACTAAGAAGATGGTGTCATGTGTCCAGAAGCAGTTGAAAACTGCATATAGGTGAATGTTTTCCCACAGATCATTTCTTTTTCAGGTATGGTCCTATAAAGAGTGTTCATGTCTATCACGATAAAACCTGTGCCTTCATTAATTATGCTGATGTTGCTTCACCTGGTAAAGCAATGAGGGCACTGAATGGTCATCTTATTTGTGGCTTAAATATTACTCTGCGGTTTCCGGACAATGCCTACTCAACTGGTTTGAATGCAGCAGCGTATAAGAAAAAACATAACATCCAGAAATAAAAATTATTTTGTTTAATTTAAGCAAGTAATGTAAAACTACCCATAAGTTACAAAGTGACTTTTGGTTAAAGTGCATTGATAAAGTAATATATGACAGTTTCGTAACAAACTCTGTTCAGTGTAATAAATGATGTAATTATTTTCAGACAATGGTATATGTGTCCTCACTTTTTGTGTCAGGTTTTATCTATCAGAGAAAATCGATATGAATTATGTTTTTTTCCCAAATTAATGTGATAATAGACTTTTCATTATTTTACATTCCTTTTGTACTTAATAATTGATACTTCCTAGCATATTCTTGCAACATTATCTTCTTAAGAACAAATCAGAGTTAGCTGTCAAAATGCTGTGATATAACAATATTTATAGCTTAAGATCTGGCTGCCTGATTTCTACATCCATCTGTTATTTGATTGAAGTGCAATTTTTTTGTATAATTATTAGTAGCAGAATATGATTATGCTGAGTTGCCAATCAAAATACAGCTGCAAGGTTTTTTAACTATTTTTTTAAAATTAATTACTTGTTTTTTAAATAAATTATAATTCATTTCAAAGAGAGACATGTAAAGAACATAAAAAGTTTGGGTTGCCTTTGTAAAAGTGGCTGCAAGTATGCTAGTAGTTGCTGTCAGCTGTTAAAAGCGCACCACACTGTCTGACAGACAAACAAATCATGGAGTTTCAGAAGTAGTCCAGACTCGGGAATTGCAACTTAAACAACACTAAAAGTCACCTGATTGAGGCAGCAAAAGAACATGCAGAAACACGCCTGGTGAAATGACACCTATGAATCGGTGCTCAAAGAAAGACTCGAAGCATGGAAAAATACTGTTCACCTAAATTAAAACTTACTGGGAAATCTACAAACCCCAACAAACCCAGACGGCTAGAGTATTCCAACCCGAGAAACATAGTTACAAAAAATCTCTTTTTGAAAACATAGAATGAAATTTTAAGGAAAAGCAAAGTCAGCGAGTACTATAAAACATTCAAAAGAAAACCCACTGGATACAAACCACCATTGCTGTGCTTTCAAAGGAAAGATGGCACACTGGCCACATCAAATGAAGAAAACTGTAGGATCCTTCCTGACTTTTTTAAAAACCTACTTAATTGTGAAAAGCCTGTAAATCCCATTAACACTGAGGAACCTGTGTTCGGATACCCAGTATCTTAACCGCCTGACAAAGGTGATCTCAGGTGTCACATCGCCAGACTCAAAAACAATAAGGCACTTGGAGAAGACCTCATAACTATGGAAATATGCCCCTGAAGAATTGACAGAAATCCTGAAAAGGCAAATGGAAGAAATTGGAATGAGGAAACTGTGAAAATTGAAAAACAGCTTTGATCCACCCGTTGAACACAAAAGGCAGTAGGACAAGCATTAACAATTACAGAGGAACTTCCCTGCTTCCATTAATCTACAAAATTCTTGCAGTCCTGCAGAGATTAGAGTCCCAAGTTGGGCACTAACTAGGCGAATACCAAGGGGGTTCAGAATAGATGGTCAACAGCTCAGCAGTTCCACAACCTCACTGCGATCATCAGATACTATACCAGGGGTGACCAACCCAAATAATCTTGCGGGCCAATTTGGAAATGCATCACAACTCCGCGGGCCGCATATAAAATTACGTATCCCCATATTAGATTTAGACCCATTATAGACATTATTTTGGAGTGAAAATAATTTAATTACTCTGCGAACTCATAACTGCAAACTCAGAAATAAAACAGGCAATATCAGTCATATATTTGCAAGATAATTATTTTAAAATCAAAGTTAATTTTTTTCATAACTTTGACTGTTAATTTTTGAATATATGGATGCACAAATAATGTTACATTGTTTTTCACTACTTAAGCCATTATAAAATAAATATATTTTGTAAAAGTGTGATGAATCTCGCGGGCCGCGGGCTGGCCACCCCTGTACTATACACTCAGGTAAAAGCAATATGTGTTAGTTTTTGTGAACTTTAATAAAGCTTACAACTCGATAGGTGCTATTAAAACCTTAATGAAATTGGAGTTGACCAAATTCTATTGGCTCTAATTAGATTTACCCTGACAAACACAAAATAGAAAGTTAAGCTTTTAGGATGCCTGACAGATTCTTTGGAGGTCACAATTGGTGTCAGGCAAGGTGATGGTCTGTCTCCACTACATTTTGATTGCTTTCTCGAAAATATCATTTGGATCTGGTGAGTGAAGTTAAAGGGAACTGACTACAGTCCATTGAGAATGGGAACTAAATCTGAAGGGATCACATAGACACACTAGCTTTTGCCAATGACACAGCTATTCTATGGAATGACTTAAGAAATGCTGTTATGTAAATTGTTTTGTTGAAAGAAATTGCCGATCAAATCGGTTTACAGGTATCTTTTGTGAAAAAAACGGAAGTAATGACTTACATAAAGACAATCCATCAAAACTTCAAACCAAATATGGAGCCATTAATCGAGTGGAAAAATTTAAGTACCTGGATGAATTGTTGATGAAAAATGTATTGGAAAAAGAAGCTATTCAAGAAAGGATGCACGAACTGGAAATAGGCCACCAAATTTTGCGCGAGATCTAAAACAAAAAATCTCTTTAACAAAATACTAATGTGAGAACTCAAAATTATTAACTTTATTCTAAGTTGAATCCATGAAGCGAGGTGCAGGCCGGGCTGCTGACCGCTCACCGGTTGTTTGCGGCCGCGGAATTCGCTGACGCGAATTGGCAATTTCCGAACTTCTCTGATGCGAATCCGAGGTTGCGAGGCCGGTCGGCGCGGTTCGCGAGCTCCCTTAGCTCGGAAACATCTGAGTATTCACATCGGCTCTCGCACGGTTCTTCCCGCTGCCTAACTTTTACTTTTTCGTCTGCCTGGGGAAATTTCCATTACTTGGAAGCGAAGTTAAACGTTTGCTGCGCTAATTCTTTTCTGCAAGATTTCCCCGCATTCCAACCAGTTTTGCGACTGGTAAATTAAATCGCAATGGTGTCAGGAAGTTTCTAAGTAATAACAGCAGAAGATTGTAAGGAGCGGCAGAAGAATCCCGAGAACGGCAGAGGACATCATGGTAACGATTCGCTGCAGGTTGGTGGAACCCATCCACACGCGCTAAGGTTTTCGGCCTCCTTGACACTAAGGTACGTCATTGTGAAACAGTTCTAAAACCTGCAGTTTTGTATGCAGCCAAAAACCTTGTTCCTAAACACCGATAAAGGACTCTTGGGAGAACTGGAGAAAAAAGAGTGAAAAATTATTAGAGAAATTCTGGGTTTCAATTTCAAGAATGGCGTCCATAAAAAAAGTTCTAATATTGAATTCTACAGCAAAAAGAAGAAAATCGCCAAAAAAAATTCTGCATAATGGTCACAATTATATGACCATTTCAAACGAATGGAAGAAAACAGACTAACTAAAAAAAGCTTTAATTTATTTTATTCAAAACCCAAAACTGTAATACCTTGGTTTGTAAATATTAAAAAATACCTTTATTTGTTGTATTAAAACCTGAAGATACTGTAAACACAGATTTTTTACTAAAGAAGTTAATGTCAAGTGTAACAAACCAAGACGAATACTCCAAAAGAAGACACCGTATCCATTGGACAGAAGAGCACAAACAGGCCCATTCAAAACGAATGAAGGACTTCTGGGCCCAAAAGATGATGAAATTCGCTACCAATTGCAAGAAGGCTTAACGTGGTCCTAGTTGGCCTCAACATATACAAGTGAATAAATTTTTTTGAAAAACAAAATTTGTTTAGCTAATTGAATTGAAAATACTTGCGCCCATATTTTATAGGCAACCTTACAGAATCGTATTTTGCTACTAATAATTACACACATAAATAGCATTTCAATCAGATAACAGATGGACATAGAAATCATGCAGCCGAATCTTGGATTGCATGCAACCACTGGGACGCTATAGCCCCCCCCCCCCCTTTTCCCCAAATATTGTATCAACTGTTACTTAACGACAAAACCAGGAAGAAGGGTGGAAATAGTAAGTTCCAAAGATACACTGAAGAGGAAAACCACCTTGCTACTCCATTCGGTTTTTATAACTGCCTCCACTCAATGAACAAAATGAAGAACTAGATGACCTGCGATCCGAACAAATAAAGATGTTTGGACGTATCAACCAGACAATGGTTACTTAAGCCGATGAACACTTGCGTCCAAAAAATGCAGACCCCGAAGATCTGGTGGGATGCAAAAATCATTACCATACCAAAGCCTGGGAAGGTCTTAGCAAACCCAAACAAATTTTTTGGCACATCTCCTATACCTGCACTATAAAGTCATGGTGATTCTCAACCGCATCTCAGAACATGTAGATCAAATCATCATTCAAACCAAGCTGGGCTGGCTTCCGACCCGGCACGTCATGATGCGGACAAATCCTGAACCTCAGCCCGCAAAAATAAGAAGGATACGAGCGTGGACAGATCACAGGCACAGCAGTTATTGACCATACAGCCTCTTATATCATGATTAACCATAAGAAGCTTGCAAGCTAAATAAAAAGACCTATCCACTTGAAGCTCACCCCGGAAAAAAAAAAAACAGGTCTGAGTCTTCTATTTGCTGAACAGAGAAGCTAGGCGGAAACTCAACATAACCCATCAAATTGTGATACTCTAAAATACCTGGAGGTCAAGTTCGACCATATATTCCCCTTCAAAGGTAATTCTGACGACACGAAATAGAAAGTGAGTGCTCGGAACCACATCATTCGGAAATTAACAAATATCAGAGAACACAGCTGGTATTTCTCCGCACATTTGTTCTGTCACTATGTTTCTTAGTCGCGGAATACGCAGCAACAATTTGGCGAAACTCCTCCCATGTGATGAAGGAAAATATAGCCCTAAAAGAGACACACCGTATCATAAAAGGCTGCCTCCACTCCACTTCTATAAAGCAAATCTACCAACTTGTGGACATAGACTTTACAGACAATAGAAGGAGGACAGCTATAAATTGAAAGGCGAAAAAAGTAGGACCGAGGGTGGTGGTGTAACGGATAGCGTTCTGGCCACGCATTCGGGAGGACGGCGGTTCGAATCCCCGTCCGGGCATCCAGATTTGGGTTTTCCATGGTTTCCCCAAATCACTCCAGGTGAATGCCGGGATGCTTCCTTCAAAAAGCCATGGCCGAATTCCTTCCCATTCTTTGCCCCCATCCTTTCCCGTCTCTAAAGACCACGTTGTTAAAAAGGGACGTTAAACTGTTAAAAAAAAAAAAAAGTAGCCAGACCCTATGCGACGATTGTTTGGATGCGAATTCCAACCCTTCAGGTTTAAATCAAGAAGCAATTTCCTGAATACTTCGACACCGACTTCATTACCAGCTAAAAAAAAAACGCTGAGCAAACCTTGGCGAAATCAGGCACCAGGAATAATTTGCGAAAATAAAATGGAGAAAACTGCATCAGGCTACAATCTTCCATACTAGACCCGGATAGTTCTCAGTATACTCAGAACCGGTGTATCTCGATGCAAAGAAAATCATAAAAAATTGGGTTACATCTGAGAGGACGAGCTCTGTGAATGTGGGACAAACTAGATGAGCCTTGTACATTCAACAACCTATTCGCAGCAAATGATAAGGCCTTACATGATTTAACTGGCTGCCAGTCCTGGCTATGCGATAGAACTGTTCAATTTATTTGTGTTGTAATATTGTCTTACTGTGTACTAATTTTATTCCCTATATTGTATTAAACTGGTGTCTTGAAGACGAATAAATAAATAAACAAATCTATAAAACAATTCGTAAAAGAACCATTAAAAGTTTTTGATAATTTGCTTGGTGAAAATGGTATGTTGCTAAGTCACCAGCGAAATCATTACCACGAAATAGCTGTCAGAATTGAAAGAACTTAACAACTTTTCAAAAACTTGAACTTGATATTTTAAACCAATTTAGTAGTCAAATAATGGCATAGGTTACTGAAAATATGGAACGCTTACGATCAATTGTCAAAATCATATGTTTTGTGGTCATCAAAATATATCAGCTGGCCATCGCAATTTTTGGATAAAGAAGCAGGTAATGACTGCATGGTAGCATATGAAAGAAATTTTTGAGCAATTTTAAAATTCCATATAGAATCTGGTGACACAGCATTGCAGCATCATTTAGACATCAACAAAAACGTACACGATGAGTTGATTGATGGTTGCAAGTAAATCATTCAGGAAACTATTTTAGAGAATGTGAAGGTAGGTAAATTTTATTCGATGAAACAACGGAAGTTTCACGTATCTCACAGTTGAGTATCTTCACAGTGGTTTTATAAAGGGAGATTTTGTGACTTTCTGTGATTCTTATGATGTGCACAGATATGATAATAATGTTACAGGCGATATGTAGCGTCGGTTAACAGATGTAGCACTAGGGAAAATAGTTGAAAGCCTCTGTCTGAAATTTTGAAATAGATTTAACATGATGTGTGGATATTGGTAACGAGAGCTGCTCGGTTACGGCATCATATACAAAGGGTGTTGTAAAAGATTTGTCAAAAAAAGCTGTTCCTATCAGACGTTGTCTATGCAGCAATTATGTTCTTAATAACTCGTTAGCTATATCATCGAAAGTCAATACCTAGTGCACAATGAGAAAAGTTGAAGCATATGTCAATACATCCATTAAGAATATCCAATTTTTGAATAAGTCCTTGGATTTACGATGAAAGTTAGTTGTGAGATGCGTTGGGTTGAGAGATATGACGGGCATATACAATATTAAGCAGACAACTTATTTAAGATTTCTACTTGGCAAAATTCCTAATGACGCGCATTGCTTACTGCAAATATTGCGCAGTTCGGAGTTTATAATATCACTTATCTTCATGAGTCATGTTAAGTTAGGTAAATATTTTGCTTATTATACATGAACACGAAATTTAATAACTTATTTCATTAGTATCTTTTAAAGATTCGTGTATTTCAACAAAGGCAAATTAAATTAAGAATTATATCGCGTCAAGACCCAAATTATAGTTTAAATGTAATTAATTTTATTTTTCCGCAAAAATTATAGCCTTGAGCGGAGTATTGCAAACAAGCTCAATTAATAAAAAAATAAAAAAAAAAATAAAAAAAAAAAAAAAAATAATAATAATAAAAAAAAGGGTTACGGACGCTATAAACGATTCAACGAGGGTCCTGCGACATATAAGGGAACGGGTGAACACAGTTTTGAAACAAATTTTTGAATAGGCAAAAGAATTAGCCGAGAAACTTTAGGTAGAAATTCAATGCCCCAGAATAATGCCTAGAAAAACATGTAGAGCCATAACCAACTCAGCTAAACAGCATTTCCTCAGGGCCGAATACAACCCACTTATAGATTCTATGATATCGACCTACAAGACTGTCTCCTGAAGTACTTTATTTCAACAAGGTGTTTTTATCCCGAAGGTCAGTTATACCTATACTAATAAAGACACTGAAACTATTAAACAACTCGCATTCAAGTCTAAAAAGCTGAGAGACAACACTCTAGTATCAGTCATAAACGAATATCAGCTGTGGACAGTAAAATGGCACCGGAATCAGAATATCCCGCAGTCGATTTCTAATCTAATAGAAAACTATGACGATGAAATTTATTCCAACGTAAAAAGTTTTTATGTATTCTTGCTACAATACCAGTTAGTGTACCGACCTCCGGGAGATCTTTTTCTACTCTCATGAGGCTCAAAACATGGCTTACAGTGTCAATGGCAGAGGACCGCCTAAATTGACTAGCGCTGCTCCATGTCGACAAAAACGTACTCATTCAATTGGAAGAAGTCATAACACTATTCGCGAGAAGGATAAAGAGAAAAATTGATTTCGTAATTTAATTAAAATTATTTTGACATAGTACAATAACATACCTTTTTTATGTAAATACACTATTGTAATTTTGAAGCCTGTTCTACCTGGACCTCGGGTATGCCCCTTCTCCCTTTTTCCCTCTGACTCGAAGGCTGGATCGGCCCTTGCACCGAATTCACGCCTGGGCATCCAGATTTGGGTTTTCCATGGTTTCTCCAAACCACTTCAGGCGAATGCCAGGATGCTACCTTCAAAAGTCCATTACCGAATTTGTTCCTGTTTCTTGCCCCCGACCTTTCCCGTCTCTAATGATCCCAACATCGACAAGGCGTAAAGATATAAGCAAAAAAAAAAAAAAAAAAAAATATATAGGCAGTCATTGGCGACTGCCGTCAGAAGTGAAAACTTAAAACTATGAATATCAAACGCACAACGCTTCATATACGGTTAACATTATCATGCTGGTGACGCGAAGTCATAAAACTTTACCCATCAAAAAAACTCCCAACGCGTCTTTAGAAGTTTTCAAAAACTAAAAATCTAAGTTAGTCCACAACCCGAAGGTTGATCGAATCTTCCCGAAGGAAATGTACCAAGCTATTGTGTCAGAGGCAGGAAGGCCAATTCCTTTCCTCAGAGGCCTACAATTTAACGTGCAATCAGAACCATGTAACGTCCCGGCGCAGATCATATAATCTATACAATTAAAACTTCCTGCTCACCACGGGATTTGAACCTGCAACCGGAGAGAGAAACTTTCGGAAGTAGGCACCTTTACCGCTGAGTTACCACACCACCTTGTTTTGAATTATACGTGTGATAAGTACTTTAAAAATCGGGTAAAAACTGTGTGTTTGTATAAAGATCATATGAAAAAATTGAAGGGTGTATATGCTTGGAATCTACCCAGTCACGCACGCAATAACTCGCCAAAGTTTCGTCGCATTCGGATGATGGTATAGGAACGCATAGATACAAAGAAACATTCATTTTTATATATTAGATACAAGTATAATCTATACTTCCACTACTGTCCAAGCGCAACGCGTCATATTTATATCTGATATACTGTTATTACAGCATGGTGAAGACACGAACTCATAAGATTTTACCCATCCAAAAAGCGTCCAACGCGCATAGTTCCAGACAATTTGTCAAACCGGTTGTATAGTGGTACAAGCTCGCCTTCCTGAGATTCAAACTTGTAAGATGTCGGTGTCCAGGAATCACCGTCAGGCGTCGGTTTCCTGTAGATAACTGAGTGCTTCCAACAATACTTTTTTCGTTCTTATTCTATATTTTAATTCTTTCACTTATTTTGGCACAGTTATTAAAATTATAACTGATAAGTCAGTAAAGGTTATCTCGTTGTTTAAAATCACAACAGGTTAATTTTGACTAACTGCAACTTGTTACTAGTGACGTTTCTTGATTGGCTGGATTCATAATCTTATTTGAATTCACGTAGTGAAGGCTTAGTATTTCTTTACTACTGCATGCCCGTAACATAAAATTTAATTCACGATTTTGCACTTCCCCTAACGCAAATAATTCATTTATATTATAATTTAACTATGGTAGACGACCCGTGCGAAAATTTCGCGAATAAAATGCGATGAATAGCGAGGTTGAATGCTTGTATTATAATGAAAAGTAGAACCGTACTTTTGTAGCAAATTTTTTTTTTTTTAGTGTAATCGGTAAGCATCAAAATACTTTTAACATACTACGAAACAGTTAGGAAAATTTAAAACACTCTGTATTTACGACAAACTGTCACTGACCTTAACAAAATACAACCAACCTGAACAAAATGCACACAACATATCAACATCTCTGTGATATTTATTGCTGTACGAATAAAATGTATATTTTGAAATTGTATAGCAAAACGAAAGTGTTTCCATAATAGAAAAAAATATTCGAAGAACTACTGATTAAACAAAAAAAAATTATTGACATCTGTGTGATATCTGCTGCTGCAATCTAGGGTCTTGCTCTGAACTGTCTCATACGCGCTACCACTTTAAGCTCCAAATTCCGAAAAATTCTTTATTAATTTATGATTTTGCCTAACTGGAGACCTTAATCTTTAAAACGATATGATATTTATTGATTCCGGCTAGGTATCACAGAAGATAAATGGCTTGTAATAAAATAAACACACTGTCGAAATAATATTGATACTTCTGTCCTTTAAGGGTCAAATTCCGAAAAATTCCTTTTATAAAATATTGTGTGACCAAAGAAAAAGTTTTAGAAAAGATGATATTTTTTACCCTTAAGGGTTGAATTTGGAGTAAGTTTTTTCTTAAAATATGATGTGACAAAGCGGATAATTTAATATTTAAAATGATACCTCATTTATTAATTTTGGTTAGGCATTAAGGGAAATAAATAGCTCGCGACAGAAAAATGCGTTGTAGAAATATTAATACTTTTGCCCTCTAAGGGTAGAATTTTGAAAAATTTCTTTCTTAAAATGTGGGTTAACCGAACCAAAGACATTATGAAGACCACAATCTTTAAAATGATACCTCGTTTATCAATTTTGTTTAATTATCAAGGGAGATAAATGACTCGAGACGCGATAAACGCATTTTAGAAATACTGATTCTTATGCCCTTTAAGGGTCGAATTACGAAAAATTTCTTTCTTTAAATATAATGTGACCATGATGGAGACCATATTCTTTAATATGATATCTCATTTATCTATATCGGTTAGATATCAAGGGAGATAAACAGCTCGTGACACAATAATCCGTTGTAGAAAAATTTATACTTTTTCCCTTAAAAGGTTGAATACCAAAATCATTCTTTCTTAAAATATTATGTCACAAAGATGATACATTACTCTTCGTAATCCTACTTCATTTATCGATTTTGGTTAGATATACAGGGAGATAAATGGCTCGAGACACAAAAAACGCATTTTAGAAAAATTGGTGTTTTTACCCTTTAAGGGTCGAATTACGAAAAATTCCTTTCTTAAAATATAATGTTACCACGGCGGAGACCTTAATCTCTAATATGATACCTCATTTATCTATATCGGTTTAGATATCAAGAGAGATAAATGGGTTGTGACACTAAAGCGCGTTTAAGAAATATCAATACTTTTGCCCTTTAATGGTCGGATTCCGAATAATTCTTGTCTTAATATATTATGTCACCAAAGCGGAGATCTTATCTTTAAAAATGATACCTCATTAAATGATTTCATATAGGTATCCAGGGAGATAAATGACTCATAACAAAAAATACGGCATTTTAGTAATATTGGCATTTTTGCCCTTTAAGGGTCAAATTCCGAAAAAATCCTTTCTTAAAATATGAAGTGTCCAAAGTAAAGATCATAAGCTTTAAAATGGCACCTCATTCATTAATTTCGGTTAAGTATTAAGGGAGATAGTGGCTTGGGACAAAAAAACACCTTATAGAAATAATATACATGATGATTCAATTGGAATGTTCCTTTTCAACATAGTGATTTCCAGTTAATTAATGCGCATAATTATAGTCCGAGAGCTGTGAAAAATTTAGGGTAGGTATTTGGGGCACCGTAAAAATTTGTGTAACACTTCCTATGTAATTTCAAAGTACAAAATTGAAGATCTGGCTAAAGGGTGAATGGTAGTGAAGCCTACTCAACCTTTGAATTTTTAACTTTGCAAATTTTTATTTACAAAAAAGCCCTTGATGCATTTTGAGATATTAATACCTTCAAATTTGGTATGTATTAAAATGAAAAATAAATAAGCCAGATTATTTAGTCTGGTTTAAAATTTTGCCATGCCATTTAAAAATTGTATTTCTTAAATTTTGAAAAATGTATTTGTCGCATGCTGAGATTTATACACGATAATATTTACACAGGCGATATAGGTGGGATATACACCTGCCAGGTGATCGGAAATGTTATATGATGGCACGAGTGAATTGTATATCTACGGCCGGCTGATTTGAAACGTGTTGCGGTGCGATTGGCTTCCGCCAGACCACGTGACTCATAGCAAGCATGAAGTTGTTCAATAAGATTTTGGAGCATTTAAAAGATTCTTATTAGTAGTAATTTTTTGAGAATTTTCATATATTCGACATTAATGGGAAAATATTGGTATGTGAGGTACTTCTACAAATAAAATATTTTTATTTGTCCTCTGTGTAATGTATAAAGAAAGGATTGGAAAAAATGAATTAATACAAAAATAAAATTACTTGATCACATTCATTGAACACGCCTTTTATGATAGCTTTTTGCGGTAAGCCTTAAATTCAAATGCCACGTTGTTTTCCTCATAAAGTTTGCGTAAAAGTCTAATTTTTTAGCCAATTTTTAATTATTATCTCTACCTAATAGTCAGTAGATTCATTATTTTCCTTACTGTTCTTATTTTTAGAGAACGCTTTATCAATCCAGTATATTAATACCATTACAAATATGACGATTTTGTCATGTAAGTCTTCCTACTCGCAAAAACGCTTAAGGACTTTAAAATTAAAATTTGTAAATCAGAAAAGTAAATGGGGGAGGGTCTTTACTCTCCAGTTTAAAAGAAAATGTTAAAAAATAAATTAAAAAGGGGTAATTATATGACTATTGCAATTGCCACTGGAGCATACAGTTCTCCATATCAGCATTTAAAAATGGCACTCAGAGGCATTACAGGGAGCGACCTACTAAGTAACGTAAAGGTAATATCTTATTTCTCTTAAACATTGCTGCACCTACTTATATCACAAAAATAAAACCCTTTCTAAACATTTTTTTCTTATTTCGCACACTAATTTACGAAATAGTACGGTTAATTTTTCAGATAGATTTTCTTCTTTTCATAAACTGTATTAAATTAAGATATGAATAAAACAAAACTCTCGGACATCAGTATTGTAATGACTCACATTATAGCCGTGTGCAGTTACAGTAAGTCGCACCACGTAAGGTTGCGAACTGTATGAACGGATTTGAAGGCCTGTAGCCGGCTGCCAGACAGGTAATTGTTATCCCAGAAGTGCAGCTACCTCTCTCCCCCTCTAATCCGCTGGTCCGCTAGGCGGAAGGGTGGCGACACTCGGTTGGAGGTCACGAAAGTGTGAACCTCGTGGAGCACGGACGGATTTGCGAACATCATTCGCGAGTATGAGCGTGAGTTCTCGCTCCCGCTGGAAAAGCTTTCCAGTCTGTAACTCCAAGAAACAGGTTCTTCGCCAGACTGCGTCGACCTCTTCTCGTCCTAGCTCCTTGAGGGACCACTCTGCGTCTGTACAGCGTCATTCGTGCTGCCAACACAACGCCAACCCGTCAGCTGATCGGACCACTTCGCGCAGTCTCGCAGTCTTGTCGCAAGAAGCTCCACCATGGATCTACCTGCAGCTGCCGTCGCAGAAGCCAACAATACAGTATTGTGTGAGTTAAGTGCGTTCACCACTGGCGTCCATTAGCCCATCAAACGACCCTGAGAAACAATAATGTATGCCTGACAGTTCACGGTATTCAAATCTTATCTCTGAAGAATGTCAAATTAATTAATGCAATCCATACGCATGATCTAATAAATAGTAGTTTTAAATGGTGCCTTGATTATCAATTCATATCCCCTTGCTAAATATTAATTGATAAATTTATAATAAATAAAATTAATTACATTTTCTGATGTCACAATTAGTGACACTTCAGTATCAAAACCGAGAAAATAGATGAAAGTTTTAAGACCTTTAGAATTCATGCCTCTCAACGTTAATATTTGGTAACAGAATAAAATCGATAAAGAATTTTTACACATGCCGAAGCACGCGCGCGTGAAGCAGCAGGCAAATGCTAGTAATAATATATATGTGCTGGGGGATAATGTGGAATAAAATATAGTGAAATATTATGATGCAGACATGAAGGCATTGGACCTATTTTTAGGGGGATTAGATGGTGATATTTCAAAACACGTAAGTCTCCCGAAACCAAAAACCTTCGCAGAAAGTTTGGAACACGCGCAAACTTTCGAAAAAGTAATGTATATGCCTAGAAATGACCGAACAGAGAGGCTTGAAAAGCGAGTCTTTTATATGAGAAAAGAATTAAATTGCGTGGTTGGTAAAAAAAAGGGGACATTCATTTGAAAACTGTTGGTGGAAATTTACTAATAATGCATGTTGTAGACATACTACTAACAATGTTTGTTGTAATTCTAATGATTCACGTCGCATGTCATCAAGATAATGATTTTCGTAATTTATGGAGGAAATAGTGCAAGATTTCATTCTGACAAGGATGTTAGATTTCAAACCAGTAATAGCGAAAGATTTCATAGAAGTGATGATAGAAGATTTCAACGAAATACAAGGGAATTTAGGAGAAATAGTAGAGAAAGATTATATACAGATAACGATAAAGATAACAGTAAATCTTATATATATATATAAATAGATGTATGTTTCCTTATACTGATTTTCCCTGTAATGATTGTGTTTATAATGCAACTGTTTATGTTTTTTTTCTAAACTGATTCCATGATATAGTGGAATTTTAGGGATGGATTTTCTAAATAAAAATAATGCAATACTTGACTTGAAGAAACGTACAATTGTTTTCAGAAAACGAGAGAGCGAAGGCCCACCTTTGTCGTTCCTAGGTTCAAAAACGTGTTTTTGCGTAAATAAAGGCATCATGAACCAGCATGTACTAGCTGCACGAACTTACAAATCTGTCGTCAGTCTAAGTAAGGCGGAAACCATTCCAAAAGCTTCAGGAAAAATTATGAGCTTACCCATTAAAGGTGACATAGAGTGTGACGAAAATTCAGTAGCTTTAGTAGACCTTCTAGAAGAATCCAGTTGGTTAGATTCTAATCGGTTGTCAGGGACGGATTGGGCAAGGCTAGTGGGCGTGTGTGTGGAAAGGGCTGCTGACGAACTAACCTTAGGGAATTACAGTTCTGCTTGAAGGGTCTCTTCTGTTCTTCTGGCAGCTCCACTAGAATCTTACCGTTGGGTTGTTTGGGCTAATGATTGACACCACTGTGGAATGACGGCCACAGACCGAAGGTTAGAAACTGAGTTAAGTTCTTACTACATGAAGAATGAATGACTTGCAATTGAACCAGTTTATTGGCCTCTAACATGGAGTGGTATAGTTTATAGCGTGCCGCATAGTGGATTCCAACTATCACCAACTTATCTAAGCCCCGAACTGTAAGAGTTAATTGTTAGGAAGATGGTCGCCCGGATGCGAGGTGCATGGGAGGGTGGCAGGCTCCTAACAGGTGGTTATCGAAATATGCTGGACTTCTCTCGCTGACTGCCCGACAGTAAAAAGCCACTACTTGCTAGCTAGTACTTCCCAAGCAGCCTCGGCTTACCTACAATTACAAAGGGGACTGCACTCTAAGGTGTTGACTGCAAGCGTGCAGATTCCTGGCTGGTCAGTGCTCGAGCAATGATCGCCGATTGCCGATAGCTCGACGACTGAATATTCCTATAATTCCCCACATAGTAATGGTCTTCAAAACGACCTCTGACACGGTGTTATGTGAAAAGAAGCATTTGAAAAGCGCGAATAATTAAGGAAATAAATATATATCTGTATCAGTTGAAAATTATGCTGAAAGTGAGGTCGTAAACCCCGTGGGCATATAATATCAAAAATAGGTATTTTGGGGGCAAAGGAGTTAGAGAGTAATAGTTCCTGTAATTTCAATTATACTAATAATGGAATATTGAAGGAGAAAAAATTGTATACTCTGCAAAGGACCGAAGATATTGTTTTTAAAGTTAAACATTTATCACCTAAGGAAAGAGAGAAAATGGGAAGTTTGTTAAATAAATTTTGGGAATTATTTATACCAAACAGTAAATTGCCTGCAACAGATTTAGTGAAACATAGGATTCTAACATAGCATGCCGCTCCCATTTATAAGAAAGCCTCCAGACTTCCTTTTCAACAGAGGTAATTAGTGAATGAATTCATTGACCAACAACTAAAAGACGGCCAAATACAAGCCCATGGGCCTCACCGATCTTGCTTGTACCAAAATGGAGATACAAAATTCAGGTTTTATATTGATTATAGAGCTTTAAATTCTGTAACAGTTGTTGTTGTTGTTGTTGTTGTTGTTGTTGTTGTTGTTGTTGTTGTTGTTGTTGTTGTTGTTATTATTATTATTATTATTATTATTATTATTATTGGTGTTTTAAGGCGCGTCGACGTCGGGGTCATTAGCGCCCTAACAATAACCAGTTATTACTGTGGCTTCAAAATGTACTTAAATACTGTCTGCATGGTCGACTGTAAAGGGGTCGGCCATACAGACAGCAAATAAAATAAATAATAAAATCACGCGTGGCTTTAAAAGAGCCGCCGGTACTTTAAACTGTACAGCACCTGGATGGCTATAAGGGGCCAAGAATGTTAAAAGGAGAATTAAAAACACTACACGTCTCGCTGGCTGTATAGTGGCCAGCGAGACATGAATCATAACAATATAAAAAATAATAACAATTCGCATGCATGGCTAGCTGTAAAGAGGCCACCCATCCATCTTAAAACTAGGCCGATCTGGCTAAAATGTTAGGCGCTAGGCCGGCCAAAACACAAAATTTTAAAACACTCGCCACGTTGCTGGTCTCATTGTTTAAAATGAGGGACAGGTCGTTGGCCAAGCCTACGTCTGCCCTCAAGTCTAAAAATAATACACAATCAATTAAAATGTGGAGCAATGTCACAGGTGCGCCACAGGCTTCACATTCCGGTGGGTCCTCCAGGCGGAG
Source organism: Vandiemenella viatica (assembly GCA_031002005.1). Classification (NCBI taxonomy): domain Eukaryota; kingdom Metazoa; phylum Arthropoda; class Insecta; order Orthoptera; family Morabidae; genus Vandiemenella; species Vandiemenella viatica. The sequence continues at coordinate 154,647,724 of CM061920.1, forward strand.
ATCTGTAACAGTCAGAGGCGTGTATCCTCTACTTTCAATTGCAGTAACTGTAGATTATTTAGGAGACTGCAAATATTTTTCAAATTTAGATTTACGCAATGGTTATCCCCAAGTAATAGTACATAAAAATGACATTAAAAAAAACAGCCTTTAATGACTCTAATGGCCATTTTGAGTCTTTTTAGGTTACCTACAGATTTTTTTTTTAAAAAAGGTCTTGCAACCTTTCAAAGGCTCATAGATAGGGTTCTGAGAGGATTTCAGCTGTTGTGTACATCGACGATTTCATTGTATTTTTTAAAAAAAATGGAAGATCACTTCTAAAGGCTACGATCTGTATTTGAATGTATGAAACTAGCTCATTTAACTTTATAAATTGAAAAATATAATTTCGCAGTGTCAGAATTAGAATATTTAGATTATCACATCACCAAGGAAGGGGTTAAACCATATCTAGGATTAGTACAAGCAGTTAAAAATTTCCCAACACCCACCTGTGTGAAAGAATTGCAGTCTTTCCTAGGGTTTGAAAATTATTATAGAAAATTTAACCAAGATATGCCCTTAAGGCCAAACTATTGACGAAACTGTTGAGAATAGGAGTCAAATGAGAATGAACAAATGAGTGCACGGAAGCCATGAATATTTTGAAAAAAGTTCTTACCAATTATCCAATTCAAATATTTCCTGATTTCTCTAAACCTTTCGTCCTCGCAGCTGACGCATCAAATTATGCCCTTGGTTGTATTATCTCAGGGAATAGACAGTGAAAAATAACCGGTAGCATTTGCAAATCGGAAATTAACTAAACCAGAAACTAAATAGACAACAACAAAAAAGAATTATTATCTGTGACTTGGTGTTTCAAAAATTTCCTTATTTACCTTTAAGGCAGAAAATGTACTAACGAAACTGACCATTCCCCGTTAAAATGGATGTTTACTCTCAAAGATCCATCAAGGAGATTAATGCGATGCACCTTATAACTTTCAGAGTATTAATATGATGTAGTCCAATAACCAGGAGTTTTGCACAAAAATGCATATGGCTTAAGGAGAAAAATCAGAGCAGTTAATAGTGAAGAAACATCCTGACATATAGAGTTACCTATTGAACAGGCCAAAGATGAACAATGTAGCAAGTGGATAAAGCAGAAATGGTTTGTGTATCGCGATAACATTTTATATCGTGTTACCAAGCGTGGTGATCGGGTTGACGTAACAAAATCACTGAGAGAACCTATTATGAAATTGTATCATGACTCAATCTTATCACGACATTGAGGCTTTAAAACAATTAACCGCCGAATATAGGTGTCCGCACAGTATAGGGGATGTACGAAAATTTGTGAAAAGTTGCATAAGATCGAAGTAAAAAGATAAACGAGTTTGGCCTTGTTAGGGAGATCCCGAAGGATTGTTCGGCCACCGCGAGACCGAGTTTCGATTAACCCCGCACGCGCCTCTGTCATGACTAGCCTACCCCGATAATACTACCGGGGAAAGGAGACCTACAGCTTTACGTTGAACAAACCACGGAGCTTTCTGACAATGTTGAGAATTAATATAGTCTTCTTGGGTGACTAGCCGAGTGAGCAGGGTGTTTTCACACGACATTTTGACGATTGGGACTCTGTCGCCATCTTCCGGTGAAATGCCAGAAGTGGCCGAAGGTTGGGGTCTTTATAACCTTAGAGGTGGCCGAACGCGCGTGATGTAGACGTGAGCGCAGCTGATTGGCTGACTTGGTCGACGCCTAGGCTGTGGAATGGGGATAGCCCCGGTGGTTGCCAGGTGCGGCCTCAGTTGGTTTGCGCTCGCCGTGCCGCGAATACCTCGCCACACTGGCGACGTACTGCACCAATGACTGGTGTCCAAGCTTCTCTTACTTGGTACACACAGTCCCAGTTGAGAATCTTGAGTTTAATGCGAATTTCAACTGCTACAGTTAGAATACTGTCCCAGACGTTTCTGGTACACGCCCATATCCTAGTGTTTTCGAAGCCATTGCGGTGTTCATGGCTGTGTTCCACCACCGTAGATTTCTCGCTCTATCCCAGACGCACGTGTCGGGCGTGTTCCCGACATCGCTGCTTTATACACCATTCCGTACCTGGCCTATGTTTCGTTTTCCTCATTCACAAGGAAAGCTATAAACTCCCGGCGTTTGGAGAACAAGATCATTCTTGGGGGACGGCAAGTTGTTCTTTAGTTTCGAGGGCGGCAGGAAGATGCTCTTAATCCCATTTTTAGCCAGAACTCTACCAATCCTCGACGTTATAGCACCAGATTATGGCAAGAAGGCTAGGTGTTCCTGTGGTTCGTTCTTGATGTTATTAAGCCTGCGTCTCGGTTCCCATAAGGCCAATCGTATCTGATTTTCTGAGTACCCGTTGTGTCTGAATATCTGACGTAGAGGATTGACTTCTCTCAGCAGGCTGTCAGCATCACATACACTCGCGCCTGTGCACTAGCGATGTGAGCAGTGTCTTGCACTGTGCTGGATGGTGATGACAACGTGCGTTCAAGTACAAGTCCGTAGGTTTTCTGTACACAGAGTGTCCAAGTGTCCCATCTGGTTTCCTTTCTATAAGGATATCTAAGAAAGGTAGCCGGCCTTCTTTCTCCATCGTAAACTTGATGTTCTTGTTGATGTTGTTCAGGTGATGGAGAACACCTTGCAAGCTGCCTCTACCGTGTGGCCAAAAGTCAAAAGTATCGCCCACGTAACGGTAAAAGGCACTTGGCTTCATGGGAGCGCTTGCTAAAGCTTTATCTTCAAAGTACTCGATGAAGAAATTTGCGATCGTTGGCGACAAAGGGCTGCCTCTGGCCATTCCATCTACCTGTTCATAGTATTCTCCATCATACAGGAAGTACTATGATTGGAGTGTGTGTCGGGACAACCCAACATCCCCGGGCTCAAAATGCTATTGTAGTAGAGCCATCGTATCAGCCAGAGGGACCCTGGTAAAAACAGACACCACATCGAAGCTCACACGTAAATCTTGCTTACCCAGGTAAACTTCCTTGATGATGTTAATAACTATCATGCTTACTTATCTCAGACCAAATATTACAATAAGAGCGCGAAACCGAAAAATATAAATGTAGGAGATTATATTAAGCTATGTAAACCATTTATGAGAAAACATGAGTCTAAAAAAAAAAAGCCATACTAGATGGCTTGGCTTTTACCAAGTCAAAGAACTTTCATCACCTCTAACAATAAGAATTCAACTACCAGAGAGAGCCACAGTCGTTCATAAAATTAGACTTCGGTTATATTAGGGGATTCCTAAAAATATTGTGCACACAAACAAACCAGTCGTTAACAAAACACAACAGTCCAAACCAGTACAGCAAACCATAATACAGGTACGAAAACTAGCAAACATTCGTATGGGTTACACAGCTAGAACATCGATCTCGGAGATCACAAAAGTCATGTTAACTATAAAATCATAACTGTATCCATAGTCAGTTTAAATTTATTCTGTGCAACACTTGAAAATAAATTATTGAGTGGAAACTGATTCAAAGTTTCCGTACTTGTAATTTATGATATTTGAATTAAATTAAAAATTAAATTTATTTGTTCCGCCCACAAAGAACTGGTCACATGGTGTCATCAGTCTTGCCGTGGCTAGGCTACTTTCTGGATTTCGAGAATATTTTACTCCTGTTGAGGAAGCTTTAGGTCTTACAGCATGCCCCAGACAGGCCACTGGATAGCAACACGAGACTCGCCATCTTCGCAAGTCTCAGCATTGTTGTCCCGAGACATTTTCTCCTTCAGTCTTCTCTTGAGTGGTCTTCTCTTCACTTCTGGTTGGTCGTCTTGATGGCGTATTATTAGTTGCTCCTTAGCGCTCTGTCAGCACCAATCGCCTGATATGTTTGTCAGCGGCAGTAAAATATTCGCCGAGACAACTTACCAGTGGATTGGCTGAGTGATGTGCTGCACTGCAGAATTTATAGGCATGTTGCTGGAATCTGTCAATGAGTTTCGCTGTTCCCGACGCCTCTTGGACTGCGACAGTGGGGAAACGGTCGGGCAGATGTAGTTCACGCTTCAGTGTTCTGTTTTGCAGCACCTGCAACTTTCTCAGGTGGCAATTAGCAGCGTATCCCCAGACAGGCCAAGCATACTCAATTATCAGCCTAATCAAGGAGCAATAAATGGCAACACCTAGATGTGGTGCCAACGAGCTTTTCCGGTTAAGTATAGTATAATGATAATGGAGCCGAGCACTTACCCTTTGCCTGATTTCTTTTACGTGAGTTCACCATGTCAGCTTCCAGTCAAGTGTTACACCAAGGTAGCGAGCAGTTGGTGCCCATTTACCTCTGAGCTGAAGTTGCAGGTGAGGTAATAGCTGACCACGGAGTCCTAGGAGTCGCGTCAGCATAATCGCTTCAGTTTTGACAGGGTTTATAATTATCCGCCTCCTTCTGGCCTAAGCTATCGACTGCTGAAGAGCTTCCTACAATCGTCTCGTGGCGATGACTCTGCTGCGGCTGGATATAAAGAATGCCATATCGTCGGCGTACGTGGCTGCTTTCACATTTGCAGGTGCTACAATGTTGGCTGTGTAGAGGGTGTAAATAATTGGTCCCAGCACTGAACCCTGTTGTATACCTGCACGAATGCGCCGTCGTGTTGACATGGCATCGCCAACTCTGACGCAGAAAGTGCGCGCCTCGACAGGTAGCTGCGGATCAGTTTCACGTAGGGTCCAGGCAAGCCCCATTCTTACAAATTGCAGAGTAGATCCGTATACCACACTACGTCAAATGTACGTGCGACTTCGAGCAACACCAAACCACAATAGCTTCTCTCGCTGATGGCTGTCTCTACAACATGCATCAACTGCTGATTTGTGGAGTGCCCATGGGCACCTGGAGGGGGGTGCAAGGGGGTGCACTTGCACCCCCCTGACATTCCAAAAAAATTGGAAAATACACAGAAAAAATTTAAAGAATAAAAAATTATTACTAAATTCACAGTTTGAACAATAACTTTAGGTGTCTAGGTTGCTGTCCAAATTTGTTCAAAACCTTGTCAATAAATCCAGTGTCCTCCTCTACCCTTTTCCTGTGAACACTGAACACGCACAGGCCGTTTAGCCTCGCGTTTCCCATTGTTGACCGGTTCCAAGTCTTGACCCGTCGTAAGGTACAAAATGACCTTTCAATGCTACATGTTGTCGCTGGAATGATTAGGCCAATCTTGATTGCGTCGCATACTGTTGGGTAAAACGGGGTGGCTTGAGCAATCAAATCTGCGTATTCAGTAAGGGATTCATTTAAGGCGGCATCACTCACTTCACCTGTCTTGTGCATCTCGTACCATGTGGTAGCCTCGGCAATAAAATTCTGTAAAAAAATATCCATAAAGATTCTGTATCTTTTCTGCCATGACTAAAAATGAATGTGTGATTATGTTTAATAACTTTGGGTAATGTCTGCTGAGATTGAATACAAGTGACACTGACAGTACAAGGTGTTGTTAACAAGGTAAATATCCAATTAACATGAACTCTAGAAAATACGATTTAGTGAGGGTCACAACTTCTTTTTGACTTGATTCAACAAAATATTCTGAAAAGAACATATCTGATTCACAACTTCTTACACTTACATCATTCAAAGTCATCAATGGCCATATTTCTACAATATTAGATTCACATTTCTGCATATCATTCTGAGTAAGTGTCATATATGATTTATGATCTTTGCTCTATAAAATTACATCTTTCATAACCCAGCTTACATATCTGTCTGTTTCACTCCAATAAATCGGAAAAGTATGAATACTATATCTCTCTAAAAATAAATCATGTGCACCAATAGGAATATTGACAACTAACCTCAAATTACTACCCATTAAAACAATATTTACCTTAGACAAATGATAATTCACACTTAAACTCCACTCTGTACAAGGGAAAATCATAAATATACTTGAATCTAATTTATTCCGTATCAATTGCAAATATTTCAAAACACTCTAGGGCTCAACAAAACATCACTAACTCTCCCACTAGAACCTTGTATTAGAGCAATTCTCAATCTGCCTAATTCCATAAGTACATTTGTCAACTCAAAAATAAGCTGTTGTAAAGTTTTTACACTAAAAATCTGAAAATTCAAAACTGTTAGAACTCTTTCTACTTCATGCATATTCTTACTTATTACTGATTGAATTTCCTTAGTTTGTGAGATGAAGGCATCTGTTAATACTTGTATCGCTTGTGTATGATTTGTAACAGACTCCTCCATATGCTGAATCAAAATCAACTGTGATGAAAGACTAAGTTTGACATCATTTCCTCCAGCTTCCAAATTATTTCACCTTGACTCTAAATGCTCTAAATCTTCAGAATTTAAAGTTCCAATACAGTTTTCAAAATTTTTCCTCCAAGATCGAAGTATGACCTCCTGACTTTTGTGAGGTACACAACCTCACATTTTGTGATTTTGACATTAAAAAAGCTATTTTTATTTAATAATTGTAATTTTATATAATAACTCTGAATTTTAAGTTCCAAAGTCAAATTTCGTCAAGATGAAGATTTTGAGATCTTTTGAAAATAAAGAATAGTCAATGGAGTTGAAGAAAAGATTTGAAAGGAAGAGGACGATTTGGTTTTGGAAAGAACATGTTTTAAGAGATGAGATGAAACAGAATGGCTCAATGAAGAAGCCACTAGAATCCTGGGGGGGTTAAGAAGAGGAAAATATTAGCCTGAGGGCAGGAGGTTTAGAGTTTTGATAAAGATAATGGAATGTGACTTTGGAAATGATAATTGTTTGTTCAATGGAAAATATAGCAATTATGAGATAAGTACAAAGTGTTTTATTTGGTATTGAGATTGAAATATAGATATAGACAAAGGAGTTGATTTAAAGTTTGTATGGTAAGAATTTGATTATTAATAATTTGATTTACAGCGTGTGTATCGAAATAAAACCAGCAACGGACAAAGAGGGATTAAGGAAATCCTTATGTACTGGTCTGGTACAGGAAATATAAGCAAAAGTAACACTCTAATGTGTTCTCTTCAAAATAAAGGAGCAATACAGTGGTACGTTACACTCTGTTAAGCTTATGAGGTAGAATTTCCAAAATATTGTAAAATTCTTGCTGTAAATCAGCATTCATCACTTTTAGAATCAAAGAAACTGAATTTATGGCTGAATCATTATGCGAAAGATTTTCTTTAGTAAGCTCATTAACAGTACTGATTATGCTATCTAGCTTGGTGCATTCATCTCTTACAATTCCCAAATCATAATCTATTACTACTGACCAAGAATTATCTGAAGCAGTTACATCACTCTGCTTATGAAATATTACACCATTACTAAGAGGCTTTACACGGACTAAATAAAAGGAAACAAGATCCTCTATAAAATCACTGAATAAAACACTTCACTTGCACACACGTACACGTGCCACTCTAAGTTTCCTCTACTAGCACTGCCTGGGGCGTATCAAGTGCTGTCCGCGCTCTGCACTGCTCGGCTGCTCCACTCGACTGCTCTACACGAGACTACAACAGTTTGTTGACCGCAGTAAACGTGTTTTATACACACTTCCAAAGTGACAAAGCTAGGTGGTTTAAAATCACCATACGCACATGTCTCTTTGCAACACGTTGTAACATGAGCATCATCAATTCAAATCTTAAACTTACCCACACCATACAAAATACCAAATTACACTTGATGTTACAGCAGCTACAAAATATGAAATACATATATTCTAACGTTCACTGATTATTTCCTAGGTCTCAAACTATACCTTTCTCCTTTTGAGATGTATGAGATGGCTGAACATGGCCTTTACTTCGCAACGAAATGGAGGTGAACTTTGAGGTTCTACTGTCTTTGGAATTTGCATAGTTTGTCCCACTTGTTGTGTTGCCGTTCTGTCTGTTGTAGTTTTTCCACCTGGGTTCACTATATGTTTCCTATTCCAACTGTATATTCGAAGACGATTTTTATGAACAACTATATCCCTTTCTGGTAACTTAATTTTATCCGGCACTGGTAAAAGAATCGGTATTACTTCTAATGGACCTGACCATTTTGTTGTGAATTTACGTGTTCGACCTTTTCTCAAAACTGGTGTGCTCAACATTACAAAATTTCCAACGCTAATATCTTGCGGTTTAGGTGTTTTGTCATACTGTTTAGCTTGTGACTGAAAAGCTTTCTGATTGTTTCTACGAACTTCTGACCATATTTTCTTGAGTTTGAATGCTAGACTACGTACTTCTGGATTATTAATATCTTTTGAGGTTTTGAATAGTTCGAAAGCTGACGTCATTTCTCGACCATAGATAAATCCAAATGTAGTTCTCCTTGTGCTGACATGGACTCTAGTATTGTAAGCTGACACTATATATGGTAATAATAAATCCCAATCATTATGTGACTTGTTTACATTTTTCCAATAGTTTTGTGAATTCTTTCAGTTCTACCATTTCCTTGTGAGTGACAACTTGTAGTACGCAACTTCTCAATACCCAATAACTTACAGACAGACTTGTGTGAACAACGCTGACATGAAATTTGATCCTTGATCTGTAATAATAGAACTCGGTACGGCAAATTTTAGTATCCATCCTAATACAAAAGCTCTTTCTACGCTCTCTGCTGTTTAATCTTCCAAAGGCACCATAACTAAATATCTCTAAAAAGCATGTGTGATGGTAAGTACAAAACTGTAACCTGCTTTAGTATTGTTAAAAGGACCCATTATATTTAAACCAACTCTCTGCAATTTTTCTGCTGTTTCTGGTAATTGTTGTAATTTTTCTCTACCGCTTCCAGGACCTAGTCTCTCATTTCACTGAAGCTAACTTTTATATACTCTCTGACATCTCCTTTATGACCTGGCCACCAATATTGTTTAGCTATCCTTTGTTAGTCAATTTCCATCCACAATGACCTGACAAAATAGAATCATGATACAATTTCATTAGTGGCTCACGTAAGACTTTAGGAACTACTACTCTGTCACCGCGCCTGGTTTTGTGATGCAACACATTATCATGAAATACAAACCATTTATTTTTTATCTGCTTACTGCATTCTTCATCTTCTGCTTGCGCAATTGGCAATTCCACTAGTGAAGGGGGATCTTGTGCCTCTACAATTCGAACTTTTCTATTCAAACCATCCGCACTACCATGTAATTTTCCGGGCTTGTTGGCAACATCAAATTCAAACTCACTTAGCCTTAATGTCCAACGCATTAGTCTGCTCGACGAGTCTTTTAATCCTAACATCCATTTCAACTCTGCGTGATCTGTGATTATAGTAAATTTTTTCCCATAAATGTAACATCTGAAAAAGCTAATACTCCAAATGTCTGACAAAAGTTCGCACATGGTTACACTGTAATTGGTTTCTGCTTTATTAAACTGGCGGGAATCATAGGCAATTGGTCTTTCTTTTCCATCTATGACCTGAGATAAAACTGAACCTACTGCTACATTACTCGCATCTGTGGAAAGAACTAAAGGTTTAGAAAAATAAGGGAAAGTCCAACTTGGAGAGGTCACAATCAACTGTCCATTTGAATTTTACACCTTTTCTCAACAAGTTGGTTAATGGTTTAGCCTTAAGGGCATAATCTTGAACAATTTTTCTGTAATAATTAACATGACCAAGAAATGACTGTAACTCTTTTACACAAAATTGGTGTTAGAAACTCTTTTACTGCCTAAACTAAACGTGGATGCGGTTTAACTCCTTCTCTAGAAATGACCCAAATATTCTAACTCTGAAACTAAAAAATAATATATTTCAATCAACAACGTCAAAAATTCTCTCTGGTTGTGCGATCGATTGGCTGTGTCTGTCGAGATCTGCTCATCAAACTGCGATTTTGCATTCATGAGCTAAGTTTTTGTAGACTAAATTTTTTAAAATCTTTAATTATCATCTAAACTCTTAGAATTATTGCTAGCAAGAAGAATTATTTAAGATTACACCATAAATTACAGTTTTTAAATTTCGCGTCATTGTTGTTAACGTTATTGCTAGTTATTGCACGTTTCATTGGATTAAACTTAGCATCAGCTTGATAGTTAGATTACTATAATACTATAGCATAGGTAAAAATAGTAGTTTAAGTTATTTTGTAGTATTAAATTTCTTATATACCATCAAAAATAGTTCAAATCACTAGTTTGAATTTCGATTGTTAAAGCTTTCTGTATTGTCCTATATTAAGGCATTAATAGGTTTAAAAAAACACAGTGTCTTAATTAATTAGTTCCGGAATAGTAATAAAATCAACTGGAAATAATAAATAATAAACATAAGTATTCATATATAGCATTTAGTTACTCACATAGGTTATATCATCGTTAAGATCGACTATCGATATCGAAATCAAGTTTACGATAACAAAAACGTACGTTCTAATAATTAACGTGTTCTATCTGAAATTTAATAGTGTTCAATTGCCATCTAATATATATACATATATTTATAAAAAATTTCCACCTTTTTTTTTTTTTAACTTTCATAAGTAACAAAATAGTTTTTATCCACATTAGCACTAAATAGTATCCACCTACCATCTTAAGTTTGTTTCGAAATCCATTAGCTTAAGTTTTATTCATTGGTTCTTAAGTAGTTTAATTACCTAGTCGTTATAATAAAACTTCAATCAAATTAAATATATATAACAATTTAACAGTTAGTCGAGTATAGCGCCTATCATATTTAGTAAAAAACGTTAAACAATATAGTATAAACTTTATAAGACTACTTTATCAAATAAATTTAAGGTTTGTTTAGAAGATGGTTGAAGTATTTGGGAAAATCATGACTGGAAACTTTGGCGCCTGTCGTAGGTACGTTGCGAAGGGGATGGGTTGTAGTTGGTGTAAGAAGTGGTTTCACTGGGCATGTGGGGAAGAGGAAACGGGTGAAATAAATGAGGCTCTCCTATGGTTTTGTTCACTGTGTCTTAGGGATGATAGGATGTGGGAGATGGGCGAAACGATTAGGGAGTTGCGTGAAAGGATCAGGGTTCTTGAGGCTCGTCTTCTGGAGGCTCAGCATCTGCAGGCGTGGTCTGTGGTGGCCTCGCCTGTGGAGGTTCAGCCTGTGGAGGCTCAGACTGCACAGGCACAGCCTGTGGGGGCTGAGCTTGTCGAGGCTCAAGCTGTAGAGGCAGAAAGTAGAGATAGTGGGTTGGAGGAAGTTGATAAGGATGGGTGGGAGCTGGTAACAGGTCGTAGGAGAATCATGGTTAACAGGATGATCAAGCCAGACAATTCAGTAATTATGGGAAAAAATAGGTTTGACATGTTGCCAGAGTCAGGAGGAGAAGAGCCTCATGTAGATGTAGGAGTAGGAGTAGGTAAGATGCAGCAGACCTTTAGGAATAAGGGCGTGCAGGGCAAGAATAGGAAAAAAAGGGTTCTGCTGCTAGGTAGTAGCCATCGGAGAGGTGTAGGCCCTCTTCTGCAGGATCAGTTAGGTACAGGATATCAGGTCACAAGCTTTTTCAAACCTAGTGCAACATTAGGCCAGGTAATAGAGGATATAGGTTCCCTTTGTAGGAGTTTCACTAAGGATGATAGAGTAGTGATGGAGGGAGGTGCGGGAAATAGTATTGATAGAAACGCTAGTTATAGTATAGAGAGTGACCTGAGGAAGTTGGTGAAGGAGGCACAGCATACCAGGGTGGAGCTCATGCAGGTCCTAAGTCGCCATGACCGGCCACAATTGAATTATGCTGTGAGGTGGGTTAATGTGGAAACGGAAGAGCTACTTGGGAGAGGCATGGAAGATATTGCAATAGGTACTCGATTTCAGGCACAAGGGTGTGGGAAGATTCTCTTTTTTAGGTAAGGGTGTCAGGGATTGGAATGAGTTACCAAGAGAAATGATGAATAATTTACCGAAAACTTTGAAGGAATTTAAAGATAAAATTTGTAGAGGGCAAATATAGGTGGGTGCAGGATAGGGGGAAGATGGGTGTGTAGGGAAATTGCCACCGGAGCCTGTTCTCCATTGCAATTAAATTAAATTAAAAAATGAGCCTTCTACGGACGTTCAAAAACACTTCTTATTCTCCTGACATGCTCATCAATATCTTTGGAAATTACGATTACGTCATCCATGTTAAATAATGTAGAAAATGGCTAATCCCCTCAAAACCCTGTCCATCAGTCCCTGAAAAGTAGCTGGAGAATTTTTTGATCCGAAAGGAATTCTTGTATTTTCATAATGACCGTTTGGATTATTGAACACAGTTTTTGGAATGTCTTCGTCAACAACTTTTATCTGATGATAACCAATACGCAAATCAAGGTTGGTAAAATACTTACACTGGCCTAGGTAATCCACTGTCTCTGAAATAGAAGGTAAAGGATAGACGTCTGAAGTTGTAACGGCATATAAACACCTGTAATCTATACAAAATCTGAACTTAGTTTCTCTATTCGGACTCTTATTTGGAACGATAATGACTGGGGCCGTCCACGGCCTATTTGAAGGCCTAATAATACCATCCTTTAATTGTTGATCAATAAATTCATCGATCAATTGTCTTTGATGGAAAGGAACCCGATATGCCTTCTTGTAAATGGGTAACGCATCTCCTGTCAAAATTCTATGTTCAACTATATCTGTGGCTGGGAGGGTTCTAACTGGTTGAAAGAATTCTATAAATTCGCGCAAAAATCCTTCAATCTTCTCTAAATCTTTCTGGGGCAAGTGGCTCAACTTAATCTTAAAACATACTTCGCGCTTCACTTCGGCAACACGCGCCTTTTCACCTTTTACTCTATGGTCAGCCTCATTAACATCATCATGAACATCAACAAATATACTGCTAGCTAGCTCCTTATCACGTAAAGGTTCAAAATGTGCTATCTCATGACCACGTGATATGTCAACATCTTCTTCACGAACATTCTCAATTATAACGGGAACACATCTACTACAGTTAACCGCGCGCACTTTACAAATACTTCCCTTAACATAGCATTGGTTCACATACAACCATCCAGACTAATCTGGTGTGTCGACCAATACTACAGAATTTTCATCACACCCTAAACCATTTCGGACTGGGAATTAATAACTCTACCTGATGCTTTAGGAAACTTCTCTGCTTTATTTGGACTGACGTCAGACTTATAGGTTCGGGTAACTGCCAAATTTGGGATAGCCTGTCCCTCCTTTGAACACTAACACTGTTTATTATCTGGTAACGTCGAAGGTGGGTCTACATTCTTGTGTTTCCGCAAAACAATCAACCATTTCGCCACATCAATCACTGCATTGTGGTTTGATAGAAATCAATACCTAAAATACCCTGATATGAAGAATTTAATGTAGGTACTGCATAAACTAATACATCATGTGCATAATTATCTACTAAGTTGGTAACATTCTTCATTCCCAAAATTGTGATATCTCTACTCCCATCCAGACCAGTAATCTTACAATCGGGAGGACATAATCCCTGAGTTCCACAAATACTCTTAGATAACAAGGTTACCTCTGCACTTGTATCAACTAATAAATCGCACTATCTTCCATTTATCCCGACACTTACAACTAAATTTGCCACTTGAGAATTTTCCCTGTGGAATACAACACGTACCCTCTTTACTGGGGGTGTTACATCACGGCTCTGCTCACCCCTTCCTCGTTTAAATTCTTTTGTTCAGCCCTCTCTGCACGCCACATCCTATTGCCCCTACTACGATAATTGCCCTAAAATCTAGACTCTCATGAACAGTTCACAGCTATATGCCCAATTCTCCCACATGCTTAACATCTTGGTCCTCTCTTAACATTGAATACTCGCCTCGGTGGCTTCTCTCTGTGATCACCTACTGGCCAACTCTTCACTTGCTCATACGTCACAGCATGCTCAATCGTCTCGTTAAATGTCTTGGGTTTCGGCAGGCTAACATATTCTCCAATTTCACCTAATAAACCACCTAAAAACGCGTCAAGTGGTTATACTCCTTATGGTCTCTCTCTTCAGCGTCCTTCAATGTGAATGTGTTATCATTTACTATCTTAAGCCTATCAGCAAAATGTTGAATGTCCTCCCGATGCTGTCTTCTCAATTTACATAACTGTTCCCCATAAAATCTCAATGTCTCCATCTTTGAAAAACGCTTTAAAAGATTCTCTTTCATCTCTTAAGACGTCTCGATTTGTTTGCAATCATCATCATAAACAACAAACTTAAATGCCTCACCGACCAATTTGGATCTCAGAATCCTCATTTTCTCGCTATTTGACAAATCACTGAGTGACAAAAAATCTTCAAATTTCATAAAAATTTCTTCATTTGATTCATTAGCTGTACCACCAAATGTTATATTACTATTCACAACTGCATTATTTACTTTAAACTTCAATTCAGGATCAACAACTCTACGCGGATTTAATTCCGCCAATTTTTGACTCCAAATGTTAACTGCGTCTTGCAAAGGGACTTCTCTATTCTCTAGAAGGACAAACATGGCGATTTCTACTCACCTATTGGCCGAACTTTGAAGTTACTGCTGGGTGTGCTCGAATCCCCGTCACCTACTACTAACTACCGACGCTGGAATTCACCGACCGACGCTACTGCCATTGTCCGCAGGCTGCTACCGCGTTGTTCCTCACCACCGTTGGACTGCTGGTTGGCTCCACATGCATCTTTTGGTTCCACTGGTTCCTGGGCTCGAACCGACGTTCTCCTTGTTGCGGGCACTGTTGCACAAGTTTTTATGTTCGCAACTACCAACATACACTTTCTAACACCTTCCCTATCGAATAAATCCCACTTATGACTCCATTTTTGTTGTAGAACTCTGCTTATATGCGTGTGGTGCAGGGTTTAAGTCCCGCAGATGACGCCAAAGTTCTGTTTTGGGTGACCGAGTGGATATTGATTTACTGATTGACTATCGGATGTGTGATCACTAACCTGCCCGATAGTATCGTCTTCTTGATGTTTCTTCTTGTCAGGACGACGACCTTCTGACTGACACCAGGCGATTGTTGTTGAAGCAGTAATGGCCAAACTGTGCGGATGATAGCTGCGAGTACAACTGTAGACTATCAAAGATGTTAAATATTTTAAATGGAAGGCTGTGTAGAGTTCTTTGGCTTGAGTGATGTTAGCCTGATACGGATGAGAAAGGTTTTACGGAAGGAAACAGAAGTTACAAAATACTTCCGGTTTATTTGTCGTAAATCAAACACAGACAGTTTCACAAATGCAAGAACGTATTTTCTGTCCCACACAATTTGTTAGCTGCACCCCCTCTATCTTCAATTTAGACTCCAGTTGCCGAAATGGGGTACAAAGAAATATTGTTGGTTCCACATCCCCGAGATTATTCTCACATGGGATCAAAGCGAACATATCTATCTATCTACTGGCAGTCACGAAATTAGTCCTGTGAAGGTCACGGAGTATCCGAACAGTGTTGCAAATCATCAAAAAAATCAACTTTCAGTAATGAGTGCGTAAAAATTTTTAAAACGTAATAATTAACATGCGGAACAAGGTGATGTGCTTTATAAGTCCAAACATTTGTGTGACTGTTTTTAAAAAAATAGTAATTTGTTTCCATGAAAATTAGAAATCAAAATACTTTTTCACTTCAACCGACAGAAAAAGCAATAAAAATAATAAGAAATAACTCAAAAACATTATGCGCCTTCCTGAAAGTTAACAGACTCATACCGAATACATTGTATTCATTAAATAGGGAAGCATGTGAATATAAAAAAAAATGTTACACGAAGCGCATAGTTGTTTCGCCTGTGTAATGTGAAATGTTGTTGCTGACTAACTTCCGTTTTATTTGTTTACGTAAAAACTTCCAGCGAGAAAGCTTCTAAGAAAATACTGAAATTAATTCTGGTAGCAGGCAAAGCCTCTTAAGACAACCCCTTTTGGATTTTTTCACATTTTATATTTGCGCGAATGATTGCGCGCAGCGCATGCCGCGGTGCCGGGTGGTCGGTCGGTTCATTTACGACTGAGAAACATATTTCCTGTCCTCCACAGAAAAGCTATTTTCAGCTTCTGTAAGAATTATTATTGTCATTGTACACAATGGACCATACATGACAAATTTCGCGGGAAATCTTCAAAAGTAAAGACAAAACAAAAATTAATTCATCAAACATAAGGGACCGATTATACATAGAAATGACTGCCACAAATACCTCCATGTCAGTTTTGTAATTTATGGAAGAATTTTTTTTGCGTATTATTTATTGGTAATATCCCTTAAAAATACTTTAAAATTTCGGCTACAATGATTTTAATTAGGTTTCCAATGTCCAGGCAGCCTGCAGATTTGCGAATATTACTTCTGTCTGTTAATACACTAATTGCATGATTATGTTCCTGAACATCACCACCATTAACATTACTCGAATAGGCCTTAAACTAAGGAAATAAAACGACCGCGTGTAAAGATACGAATGGACGACCAGCAAAAGCTAATGTGGCAAAGTCGCCGGCCAAACCTAGGGACAGAGGGTTAGTGCAGGCAGGGGAGGCAGTGGAGACTACGTGACCTTGGCAGGTCTAATTTCATGACGCCGACTATAGTGAATCACGAAATACCCGTTACATCCGTGCCTTAAGTTCGAGTTCCCAAGTGCCGTCCTGCTGATGAAGTTCAAACCAACTTGTGTTACCTCGCCGGCAGCGTAGCTAGGAAGCCAGCTATATTCACCACGCTTTAACACAATATTATGGGAATTTATTTGGTTCCCTTACGCCACATCCCTCAGAGTCAGTCTCTTATACTGGGATCAATGGAAAATGAATGTATTGTATTGTATAAACGAATGTGTGGGATTTAAACTCTCTGCCAATAGGGGGAGGGGGAGTTACTGGAGATTTGGATACTGCTATAGCAACATTCCACCACGTGAAGTAATGGCATCATGATACTGCAGTAGTAAGTCACAAGCATATAATTTGTAAGAGGTAATTATATTGTAACACATCTTAAACTAACAAGACAGTGCTTTAACTGCTTTTCAAAGTAGAATCTCATCAGAAAGTAGTTCTAGCTGTGTTATGCTGGTCCAAGGTTCACGCAGAAAGTTGTTCTAACAGTTCCAAGATCTCCAGTAGATCCGCCAATGGTTCATGTGTGGAGCAACAAGGTGCAAAATAGTGGAAGATACAGGTACCAGTTATCACTAAATTGCTTTAAAAGAGTTGATACGTTTTATGGTTGAACTTTTATGTTCAAAAAAAATAATACAATGTATTCAGATTGATTACATTTCTTTATTAAAAGATAATTTTTTTAATGAGTAAATCTTGCAAATTTATCAATGCACTGGCAGCTTTTATACATAAATTTAAGATACCAATAACATTAGAATTTATAACAGAATGCAACTTTAACATGCCAAGTTCTCTGAGTCTTCAAATCACTTTCTCAACTTGAATCCTTAGACTTGTTATTTGATTTGTCTGTTTCACTTCAGCCTTTGAAAGTTTGGATCCAGCAGCAACACTTGGAGGTCCCAAGAAGGTGAACCCTTTTTAAGATGAAAACACTTCAAGATGCTTAAATATGCTACTACCTACAATACATGCACCAGGTTCTAAGGATTCTAGAAAGTTGCTATAATCTAGCAAGTTCACATCATTAATCCTACCAGCATAACCAATAGACACAAAGCTAACAAGACCATCATATGCTTTATTGTATTCAGGGGCGTAGCTACTATGGGGCTAGGCGGTGCAGTGCACCGGGGCCCTCACGTTCAGGGGGCCCCCAAGCATACCTCAATGAAGCGCACCTCTATAGGCCCTCAACCACACAGCTTAGAGGGCCTACGAGCCTTCACGGCAAACTGGCGACCTTTTTTTTTTATCTCTACCGTCGTCTAAGAGGCCCCTGAGAAAACAGGAGCCCCTCACTAAGGGCCCTCGCTGCTCAGGGGGGGAGGCAACCATTGCTCAGGGGCCCCTAAAAAACAATTCAAGGGCCCCCATCCTCAGTTCAGGGGGCCCCTACCAGCACACAAAGCAAAAAAAAGGTCGCCCGTCTGGCCTGAGGGCCCAAAATAATTTTTTTGCACTGGGGCCCTTGTTGACCTGGCTATGCCACTGATTGTATTTGATTTTTTATAATCTGACCAAGTTAATGCTTCATGGAAGGTTTTTGAATTTCTGGATAGAGAGATAGATGTGTTCACATTGATCCCATGTGATAATGGTCTCGGGGATGTGGAACAGTATATACACTTATCAATAATATCAATTATATTACCAGCAATTGATAACAAGTTAGCTACTTAACAACCCATTAGTGTAATCAATATCCACTGTAATCTGTAAATACAATCCCGAGTTAGTTACCACATATGTGGAACAGTGTATACACTTGTTACCAGCATCTAGTAATCAGTTATTTTCTTACCAACCAGTTATCACAATACGTTTCCTCTGTAATCTACAACTACATATTAAATCATGTTAGTTCCTATTTATGTGGAACAGTACACACACTTATTAACAATATCAATTATATTACCAACAAGTGATACAATACAAGAAAATACAATACATTAATTTTCCATTGATCCCAATATAAGAGACTGGCCCTGTAGGATGTAGAAAGTTGTCAATTTACAGAAGAACAATTGCATAACAAAATAATACATATACCTGAAGATGTACAGTCATATCATACAAGGTACACTAATTATGTAAACTACATTTACACAAACTACTAACAGTTTATTTTGTAGATACCTTAGAAATAAATTCTTCAACAGGGTAATTAAAAATTCTTTCAATTTTTTCCTGAATTTATTCTTATCGTCTGATAGAAATTTAATGTTTGTTGGGAGCTTATTGAAGCTATGTATCCCTGAATATCGGACCCCCTTTTCAACAAACGACAATGACTTGTAATCTTTGTGAAGATTATTTTTACTTCTAGTGCCACAGTTGTGTATTTCACTATTGGTTTCAAACAAAGTATAATTTGTGACCACAAAGGACATTGATGTGTATATATACTCAGACATCAGTGTTAAAATCCCAAACTTCTTGAACAGATCTCAACATGAAGTTCTATTGCTAACACAAAACATAATTCTTATTACTTGCTTTTGAGCTATGAGTACTTTGTCTCTATGGGTAGAATTGCCCCAGAATATTATTCCATATCACATTAAGGACTAAAAATAAGTAAAATAAACTAGCTGCCTCACAAGGAGCTCACCTATAGCTGAAATTGTACGAATTACAAATGTGGCTGCACCCAATCGCTTTAGTGAATCAGATACATGTATCTTCCTATTTAAATTATGACCAATATGCAAACCTAGGAATTTCAAGCACGCTACCTCTTGAATGGACTGGCCTGCAAAATTTTATGTCAATTTCTGGTGTTAATCTGTGTGATGTACTGAATTGCATATACTGAGTTTTATCAAAGTTTAAAGACAAGCCATTAGCTGTAAACCATTTTTTAATAAGGTCAAAGACATAATTTGAAATATATTCTGTAGATAAATCTGGAGTATTTTTAATTCTTATGTTTTTGTCTTCTACAAATTGTACAAATTTTGAGTTTTCAGATGCAATGCAGGGTAGATCATTTATATATATTAAAAACAATAGTGGCCCCAATATAGAACCCTGTTGGCACTCCACATCTGATTAATTCCCACTCAGAAAACAGTGGACCACTTAAGGGAGCCTTAAAATTCTCCATTGAAACTTTCTGTTTTCTATTAAGAAGGTAAGATCTAAGCCATTTATTAATACCATCTATACCATAATATTTTAATTTCTGTATCATAATTTTATGATCTACACAGTCAAATGCCTTACATAAGTCACGAAAAACTCCCACAGGAATTAATTTATCATTTATTCCTTCTAAAATATTGTCAGTGAATGCAAATATAGCTTGTTCTGTTGAATGACCCATTTGGAAATGAATTTGTGATTTAGTTAGAATTTTATTATATTAAGAAGTTCATAGACTACTGTACATTGCTTTCTCAAAAACATTGGAGAAGTGCGTTAGTAATGAAATATGGTGGTAATTTGATACAGAAGACTTATTCCCCTTTTTATGAGTAGTTTAACTACAGCACTCTTAAGCCTTTCTGGAAAGGTACCCTCAAGTAAACATATATTAAGTAGATAACTTAGTATAGTACATAATTCTGTGGAGCACAGTTTAATTAATCTACTGGATTATTTGTTCTTAAGAAACCTGATAATTTTTCTTATTTATTCTGGAGTAGCTAAATTTACAGACAGAGTGTTAAATTTTTCTTAGAAGCCTGTTCTGACAAAATCCATACTTTGTGTCACTGAGCTATTGGCAGTCAATTTATCAGCAACAGATAAAAAATGTTTATTAAATATATCAGCAATTGAAAGATTAGATGCTACCATTTTATATATATATATATATATATATATATATATATAGATATATATAATGGCATTACTGTTTTGATTATTTTTTCCTATTTCTTTCTTTACTATGTCCCATATTGTATTAATTTTATTTTCAGGATTAGGAATTTTGTGTTTGTAATGCATACTTTTAGAATCTTTAAAAACATTTAAAGTATTTTGCAGTACTGTTTGTAATGTGTTTTAACATTAGCATTTTGACTGATTCTAGAGGGAATATATAACTTCCTTTTACAAATGCTTGATGTTCTAATGCCCACAGGTATCCATGGTTTTTGTTCTTTTGGAGAAGCACAACACTGTTTTAAGGGGGAGCAACTTTCAAAGTAATTTAATACAATGCTACTAATAATGTTGTATTTTTCATTCATTTCATGTGCACTGTTAAAATGTTCCCAATTAGTGGTATTGAGGCACTTTCTGAAAAAATTAACTGATTCATCATTTAGTATACGCTTAAGTTTAAAAGTACCGTATTACTCTTGGAGCTAGTTTCTATTGAAGTGTTGATACTTAATAACTGGGCATTGTGATCTGAATGTCCGTTGATAGATGGCTTGATTGTATAACTGAAGTTTGAGGTATCTAGGTCAACATTATATATAGCTGAGTGACTATTATTTATTATTCTAGTTGGAAAATTAGCTACCTGAGTTAAATTGAATGAACTGACTAATGACTCCAACATGATTTTTCAGGGTAACTTAGTTTAAAAAAATCTACATTAAAACCACCAAATATGACTATGTTAACTACTTTTCTGTTTAAAAATGTTAATAAGAATTCAAATTGGTTCAGAAAAATAGAAAAGTTTCCCGAGGGAGCTATGTATACAGTTACTACTATGAAAATTTCATTATTGAATTTTAGCTTTGTAGCACACACTGATCAAGACAATACTCGCTAATCCTTATATCCTCAAAACTATAACCATTTCTAACATAAGTGATAACTCCTCCTTTCTTCAAGTTAGTTCTACAATAATGAGAAGCTAAATTAAAGTCAGTTGCATTTAGCATACCTATTCCTGTAGTTATATGGTGTTCAGAAAAGCATAAAACATCATTTCTATTGATAGCATTTAATGCATTTATGTGGACTAACAATTCATTCAATTTGTTTGATAACCCTCTGATATTCTGATGTAATAAATTAATCCCTACACAATTTATATATTTTTGTATCTAAAAACTCATTATTGTTTTAACTAAGTTTTCTTAAAACTCTCTGCCTAATACTAATCTACAAAAAGGGGTTTCCGTTACACCATTAACAACAGGAATCTTTTAATGTGAATTTGTAGCCCCAATTAATCGTTTTACTATCAGATCTGAAAGAACCCCTTTCCCTCTACAATTGAGGTGTAGGCCATGCCTAGTATAACCCCACGTATCAATAGCATCTACAGGTACCAAGCCCATGCCAGAGCCAATATCAGACATATGAAACTGTTCCAGTTCCAGATTCACTCTCCTCACAGTGGCTGATCATAGCGTCTCAAGACTGACATCACACTAGTCTTGTGTAGTTCGCGAACGAACTAGTTCGGAAGAGCGCACCCACAGGCGAACTACGCGAACTAGTTCCCAGATTTCTTGCTCCTTAGTTCGTTAATTCGTTCAATCCTTTCCCAAAGACCGACTTTTGTTTTAGTTTATTATCTAAAAGGAAACGCAGTTCACTGTGGACACATTTCACTGAAAACACAGATATTAAAAGAAAAGAAAAAACTGTTCAACATTAATAATTATTGCAGAAGTCGTAAATGGAAATTTAACACGGAATGTGAAAACAAAACACAATTTGATACCATTAAACTAAAAGACAGCCATCGATAACCACAACTACCATAACAAAGAAGAGAGCGCATGCAGTAGCGCTAGCAAAGCGAGCTAAAGAGCTGTCTTTCTGGAATTCCAGAGGGAAGCGACCTAGTTCGCGTACTAAACTAAGCGCAACCGGTCGCGAACTAAACTGAGCGTTACCGGTTGCGAACTAAACTGAGCATTCCCGGTCGCGAACTAGCATCATTAGCCGCTAGGTTTACCAACAATTTTTTGGTAGACGGTAGCATTTTTTTTTTTTTAGAATAACCTGTAAGAAAATATAGTACACTTCAAAATATAATATTTACGAAAGAGTAGAAAAGGACAAAAGATATGTTTTTTACTATTTAATTTTTGTACTTCTTGCATCTTTAACAATTTTTTTATCTACAGTAAAATTGTCATACGCTTTATCGCTTTCAGTTGTTAAATTAATGTCGATCAAAAGCTCGTTTTTTTATTCATGAACTACTTATCTTACTTTTACCTAGATTTCGTATAATATGGTTATTTTAGTGTAAAGTTCGTTCACTTTGATATTCATTTTTTCTCGTAAATTTAGAACCTCTAATATTGTCTCACAGTCATCAACCGAAACCTCATGTTTTGAATTTAATTAGATTTTGTACAGCCAATTGCTTTAATTAAAATCTAACCATTTATTAAGATACTCCAGACATTTATCAACGAATACTAGAACATTATTTTTAATATTATCACTATCTGTGGAAAATTTGGTTTCTAAGGACTTATTCTTGTTTCCTTAACATAAGAAACAGTCTCTTTTACATTTTTCTACCAGTGATTTTAAAGTTGAAAGAATATAATACTTATCTCAGTCAGTGACGTTAATACCTTCTAGTTGTTTAAAAGCTTTGTGAAAGTTACATTAAGTAATGGCCCGCGAAATTCAAAATGATTTTAGCTTTTATGTCTTCATCAGTTTCATTCGTTGCCAAAATATTTTGAATGTGTGTTGGATTATCCTCCCCTACACTAATAAAATAATCGCTCAATGACTTCCAATTCACTGGAAATTGACGAACTTTCGTTATTGCTACAACTTTCTCATTCAAAGGTCTATGTTATTTTTATATGTTTAATTGTTATTTATCACATTGGAAGTATTAATGTTAATTTGTTTACTAATACCGGTAATATCGTTTCTGTCATATAGTACTCTAAAGAATTATTTTTTGTTCATGATTTTCAAAATTTTATAAAAATTAAAAATCCGATTACTTATAAACAAGTTTTTTAATTCATCAAAATAAACGCATTTATGATATTGTATAAGTAATGTTTCTTCAGTGAACTAATAAATAAATCCAATTAAAAATTAATACTCTACGAATGCATGTAAAGTAAAAAGTAAAAACAGAAAAGTTATTCAATTTACCCATTTGTGCACAGGACGATGAGCACTTTGGTTTATCGGCGACAATTGATCACGCTAATGTGATTTGAGAGGACTATTATTAAGTTATAACTTTTGTTAAGAAGGTCATGTTAAATTCCATTTAGAAAATACAAAAAAGTTATTAAGTAATGCCCTAATAAAACTGACATAACAAACAAAACTGCGCGAGCAATTGCGGTAGCAACACGAGCGAACGATCTGTTTCTCTGAATGGGAGACGCGAACTAACGAACTAAAAGAGCGAACTAGTTCGCGAGGGAGCTGCGAACTAAACTGAGCGCTCCCCTTCCGAACTATTATGAGCAAGTCTACATCACACTGACCCGAGTGTGGCACGTTACTTCTGGTATTTTCTCCAGGTTATCTCTGATACTATATCTATCATTCCTGCATAAACTATTTACCGTTCCTCCCACTATAACTACATGACCCTGATTTGTGAAATCCTTACACAAAGAACTTATATTTTCTACTATCTGAGTAAGACTAGCACTAGGTTTGAAGAAACTCATGACCTGGAAACCTGATCCTAATTTTTCCTGCACCAATGGGCCAATACCTCGTCCATGACTACTACCTAGCAGCAAGACTTTCTTTTTCCCTAATCCCTGCCTACCAGACTTAACTACACAGCTTTTCCTACGAGTCTGCTGCTTATTCCCTACACCTACATCTACAGAAGGCTCATCCCTGTCTAACTCTGACAACAGGGCAAACCTATTTTGCACCCCAGAAGAATCAGAAGCCCATCTTGTTCTAACTACCCTAATTTTCCCTGTTACCAGTTCCGAACCATCTCTGTTTCCCTCCCGTCGCAGCCTGTTCAACTCTTCTCTAGCGTCTATCAGTTCAGCCTCAGGGGCACAAATACTTACCTCCTGTTCTAATTTCCTCGTACTTTGGAAAGAGTCTGTACACAACCATGGGAAAGGCTCCTCAATTTCTTCGTTTTCGATGCCACTACAATTCCCTCCCCAATGAATCCATTTCTCACATCCATCGCAAAAAATTCTCGCCCTCACTAATCTAAGGCAATTTCCACACTTTTCACTCATGATTACAAGAAACTAAGAAAAACAAAGTACACAATGCGAGAGAGAAAATTTGTTGAACTTAACCTTACTAAAAACTGGTAAATTATTTTACAAGTAAGCTTTATCTAAAGATATTTATAACATAAATCTGAATTTAAGCCTAGCGTTCAAAAATGTAAACAAACACAGAAAATAAACACGGAATAGACCACAGCAGTAAATCACAAATAAAATTTTTCTTCACGAATAAAAACACTCAGTGTAGTAAAATGTATCAGAATTCATAGTTTCAAATTACTATTACAACAAAAACTAACTATTAACTATATTTATTTATAACTAGCTGGTACCCACGATTTCGTTCGTGTTTGTAAAGAAATTGGATTGACAGCTACCGACATCTAATAACCATAGAGCACGATGGGTGACTCGATGCTATTACCACACACAAATGCCAGTCATCGGCGCTATGCATTTCAGGCAGAAAAATAAAATTTACGGACACACATGTCTTTGGACGAAATATGAAAATATCCTGGATCGACCACTTTCAACCACCATATCTCCCACACTCCCAAAGTTACCGAAATTCTTCCAAAGTTATGATCGATGAGTGACTCTGTGTTACTACCACACACAAAGACCAGTGATTTGCGCCTAATAGTTTTGGCTGAAAAGTGATACACAGGGACACATAAGTTTTTGGTAGAAATTTGAAAGTGCCGCAGGTCGACCAGTTTCAAACCCAATAGCTACCGTTATCTAACCAGGGCCGGCGCTAGGAATTTCGGGCCCGGGGTAAAATGGGCGACCTTTTTTTTTAGCTCTACAAATTGGCCGGGCGACAATGGGCGGATCCTTGGCTTCGTGGCCTGATGGCCCCTACAGTCAGTGATCGGGGCCCCCCAACAGCCATCGGGCCCGGGTACTTTGACCCGCTTACTCACCCCTAACGCCGGCCCTGTATCTAACAACCATAGTGCACGACAGGAGACATAATACTACTACCACACATAAACAACAATGGTCTATGCCATGTAGTTGTGGCAGCAGAGTGACATATAAGGAGACACATGTCTTTGGTCGAAATACGGAAATGTCCTTCATCGGCCAATTTCAACCACCATATCTCCCACACTCTTACAGTTACTGAAATTCGGCAAACGTCGTGATCGATGAGTGATTCTGTGTTAGTCCCACACACAACCGCCAGTGATATGTGATAGATGGTTTTCGCTGAAAAGTGATACACCAAGAGACATGCGTCTTTGGCAGAATTATGAAATTGCCGCAGGTCGACCACTTTCAACCCCTATATCTCCCACACCCCCATAGCTACCGACATTTAACAACCATAGTGCACGACAGGAGACACGATTCTATTACCACACACAAACACCAATGGTCTATGCTATATAGTTGTGGCAGGAAAGAGAAGTATAAGGAGACACAAAATTTTGGTTGAAATATGAAAACCCCGTGCATTGACCAATTTTAATCATCATATCTCCCAAATCCCCACACATTATTCGGTCAACGTTGTGCATGACAGGAAACTCCATGCTACTTCCCCACACAAACAGCAGTGATCTGTGCTAGGTAGTGGTGGCTGAAAAGTAAAATATAGGAACACACTCGTCTATATGTATATATAAGATTTAAATATATATGTTCGCGCGATACGTGCTTCCACGGTATTCCAAAGATATTCAATTACTTAAAAACCTATTAGTATGATAATTTTTCACAGCAATTTTTTGAGAGCATGCTATCGCATGTTAGTTACTATGTATGAGTGAATTTTTTAAATAGTGTAATTCCTTCATTCGTCAACAGTTTCAATAGAAAGAAAAACCATATATCATTTTAGTAATTTTGGAACACTTTGTCATTTTGTGATATAACAGGCTATTATACTAATTACTAGCCACAAAGCCCGTCAAAATTGACGGGTTTGAAGTATTCTGGCAATTAATTTCTTTTTAGTTGCTTACCTAAACAGAATTGTTTTGAAATAAAGCTCAATGTGCTGTAATTTCTCATCCCTTGTGAAGTAGCAAAACGTTTTAGTTGTCAACTTGATGCAGGTCGCATTTCAGTCAAACCACAATCTTCGCTAATAATGCGATGAAGATCGATGTGTTAACGGATGACATAAATTACATAGCCTACAGTTGAAATAATGACCACAGTGAAAACGAAGGATACTGAATTAAATCATAACAACTTCAGTATTCTGGCAAATCATTTCTTAGCAATCGCTTAAATAAACACAAAAATAAATCATAATATAATTCCTATTGCCTTGCGCCATAACAAAATGTTTCTGTTGCTATCCTGGTCCAGGTTGCATTTCAATCTAACAACAGGCAGTTTAATCATTACCGTGGTGCCACAATCTGATGATGCATTCTTGTAGAACTCGACGAAATAAATCGAAAATAAAGAATAAAAATTTTTGATATCTTTCTTGGTTTTCGAGATATAGCATGTTGAAAATCAATTATAACTGTGATTTTGGTGAAGTTTCCTCTGGTCCAGGACGTATTTCAACCTTACAACGACCACCAGGGAAAAAAAACACATATAGTGCATTTCCACCGTGTAGATATAGCGGTTTTGGTAATTTGTTTTTTCTGGTCCAGGCCAGATTTCACCCAAACCACCTAAATTTTGAGATACAATATCTCGAGAACTAAGCGAGATATGGAAAGAAAATGTATTATTTGTTTTCGATTTGTCTCTTCGAGTTACATACGATATCATCATCAAATTTGGCAATGTCGAAAAAAATTTTCTGTTCCAGGCCGCATTTCAACCTAACCACGTCAATTTTGAGATACAATATCTCGAGAATTAAGTAAGATATCAAAACATTTTATTCTCTACTTTCAGTTTTTTTCGTCGAGTTACATAAGAATCCATCAACAAATTGCGGCTTCACGGTTATCTTAGAATCCCATAACCACATACAGTACTTCGCTAAACCATGGAGGAAATATTTCCTTCCTCCATGTGCTAAACATGCCACCAGAGAAACAATACTTACTTTACACGCATATTAATACATATACTTATCACATTTCAATGGTCACATTGCATCGCGAAATAAACCAAATAAAAAAATCTATAAGGGTTCTTCAATCTTAATTTTTTATATTCGTTATTCAGCATTATAATAACACATTTGAATAGCTGACACAGTTACATGCGGCTGAAATAAGGCATCAGTAAAACCAAAGTAAATTAAAAATAAATCTTAACAGCTTACGTCATTCCAATGTAATATTAGTTTTAATGGGTGAAAGGTGATATTTTCCACCGGCCGGAAACTGGTACTGTCCTGTTGAAATTTGTATCAATTACTTCGCTATAATGGCATCTTCTTCACATTTGCACCCTCCTTTTTTCGGAAAAGTCGCCATGAATTAAATTAAAAATTCTGAAACGTAAGATGCTCCGCAACCGAAAAATGTTAGCAACACTTTCGTTAGAACGAAGTAATGAATTAAGTAACAGAAAAAAAAATTACTAAACGCATGCCCTCTGCTGTAACTTCAAGTGCCAATTCTAATAACAATCTATCAAAACTGCCACTAACATTGCGAAAATTAACTTAGATATATGTGATATCAACGAATACCTCTACATAAACTAATATTAAATAAATCTAAGCAACTAATAAGTATGTTCTGTCAGTTAATTTATTCGTGGATGTCTAGAAATGTTATTAAATAACGTGGATATTTCTCTGCAGTTGCTTAACTAATCAGAATTGTTACAAAATAAAGCTCATTGTAATTTATCGTCCATTGTGCTGTAGCAAAATTTTCAGTTCTCATCTTGGTCCAGGTTGCATTTCAGCTTAACCATAATATCCGCTAAAATTTCTGATAGAAAAGCAAAGCTTCAATCACGCGCAATTTAATACATTCCATGCATCGCGATATAAACTTGATCCCAAATCTTCACAGGTTCTGACACATTTCTTTCTTAATAGCTACCTATGATGAACATCGATATTTCAACGGCTAAGAAAGCTTACATCTGCTGAAATAATCACTCCAGCAAGAACGAAGGATGCTATAACAACTTAAGCTATGCCATGTAATATTTCATTGTGGTTTAGGCCGTATATATCGCGAACAATTTGCAACTTCTTTCATTTGAACCATGTAATGTTTCAGTAAAAAAACTGATAATTAATATGCCAATTTAAACACAAATAATTTCAGTAATAGGACACTGTAATTCTAATCCATGCTAGTTATACTCTAACCAAACATTTAGCAGCACTGATGCTCGTAATACAAAGCTTTTATCTTACAATATCTATGGACAAAGAATTTAAGGAATACTTCAATATATCAAAAGAATATTACGTAAATATAAGCATCTAATGATTGATATATCGATTTTAAGGCAATACATACTTTTATTTCAGTGTTCTGTGAGTTAATTTATTCACTGTTGCTTGGAAATGATATTAAATAACGCGCACTCCCACAAATAATATCGTAAAGCGTGACGTCGTATCGCAACGTCATAGCTTGACGTCTCCGCGTGACATGACGTAGGAGCTACACGCTACATCTTGTCTATTATACTAATAGATTTTGTGCGATGGGTAACTAAGGAAACGTTTAGATAAACGGATGAAAAAAAAAAAAAGATCAAGACAAGCTTGGTGAAGGCCGTTTCGTGTTCGCTTTCTATTTTAAAGTTACTGTGAAAAAAGAACCTGTACTTATTCAGATGATTAAGAATGTTATAATATTATAATAAAAAAGGGAATTAAGTCACATTATAGTATTATTTATTTGGCGAAACTGGATGATGGATGAGTTAAGGAAAAAAGAACAACGATTAGAAATACGAGAAACTTCCTCTTCCACGTTCTATATATATAGAATTTTCTCAGCCATTCTTGGTTACCAAATTCCAAGAAGAAAATTCTTCACAGAGTAAAATGGGTTCTGAAACATAATATCTTTCAGTTTGGACTTAAAGTAGTTGGGTTTTTGTAGATAACATTTAGTTTCTTTTGGTAAGACATTGAATAAGGAAGCTCTAGTAAATGTTATCCCTTTCTGTACAATTGACAGTGATTTGTAATCCTTGTGAATATTATATTTATTCATTTCCAGGCAGTTAATAATATATGTGACCTGTTTTTATTTATGTCTAAAAGGTATATATACATTCTTTTTTATTGATGTAGTTGAAAACTATTTTATAAATGGTAAAAGTACATTTACAATATGAGGGAATTTATTGAAAAAAATGTTGCTAACTTGAGTAACTGACATGTCAAAATCATCAGCCAGTTGCAAAAATGTCCTATTTATTTTTATTTTCATCAAGCATAGTAAAAAATTTTGTTCAGTTATGTTAGTTTGTGATAAATTTACAAGAAAATAATGTTCCTTTGAGAGGCCAATATATAATTTTAGTTTGTTTTTTATTTTAGCTAATGTACTATGTAGGTTTAACTTTTCCGCCCTGGTGAGCTAGCGTCTAAAGAAGTGTTGGATTTACTTGTTTGTTTGTATGGGGAGGAGCCATGATCTATTGCTGTCCCTATTATAGATTGTGTATTTGATCTATAACTATCACATATATCATCTGCAAAACAACGAGTAGATGTAGATAGCATCATTTCTATTTCCTCAGATACTTTTAATGGAGAAGTAGCAGTACACACTGTTGCCTTGAAAGGTGTGTGTAAAGTAGTAGTCTGCACCTGTTTACTTCTAAATTTTTCTATCAATCGAACTTGAACTGCTTTATGTTGTTGGATTATAGATACTTGAACAGCTTTGTAATGCTTATTTTCAAGGTTAAAAATGCGCACTTCAGTCACTAAAGCTGTAAGCAATGAATGTGCCTTGTTAATTTTACAATAATTTAGGTTAAAAAACAATAATTTATGATTTCATAAATGAGCTTCACTGCAATAAACCTATTTCTGATTTTACACTTTTTCTTCTTTTGATTTATCTTTATCCCATGTTGGTAGGTCAACATGGGATGATGATAAATGCAAAGAAAAGTTAGCTTATTAGGTATAAAGAAACTAAAGATTGATTATGATTATAAGGTGAGGGAAAACTGCTTGTTGAACACTTGAAACATTAATACCTACATGTAACATTTGAAAACAAACTCAACTGACCAGGACACATTGGACAGGTAGTAGCAAAAGGTTTTAAAATCAATCACTCCTTAGAGAAAGTGATGAAGAGATATACCACAGAAATAAGGCAACTAGGTTAGAAAACTTTGGTGAGACCACTGTTTGAATATGGTGGTGTAGAATGCAGCCCACACTTTGAGTCTCAAATACAGGATTTGTAGGAAGTGCAAATAAGGGCTGCCGGATTTATCTCTGGAAATTATCGCAGAACTCAATCAGTAACTGATATGATAAAGGATCTGAAATGAATTCATTGGAAGACAGGAGGAGGGTGAAGAGTGTCATGGGAGTGTATAAGGCATATATTGGCAAAGAGTGGAAAGATATTAGTGGAAGAATTAGGAGAGTTGCATGAAAGCTAAAAGATGACCGTGACACAAGCTGGCACTCGATTTCAAGCTTAAGGGTGTGGGGAGATTTTCTTTCTTAGCTAAGGGGTCAGGGACTGGAATAAATTACCAACAAAATAGCAAACTTATCAAAATAAATTTTTATAAAACAAATCACATTAGGGTTTAAACAAAAATTTAGTGTGTTTGGACTTATATATAAACTGTAAAAGTAACACAATCTTGGAAACAAAGAGTATAAAAATTATTGGGATTCAAATAGATTAGAAACTCAGCTAGCAAGATAATATCACACTATTGATTAAATTAAGTAGTTCCACTCTTGCAATAAGAACACTTTCTCAAACAACGGGTCCAGAATTAACAAAACTTTCATTCTGTCATGTGGTATGGCATAACTTTTGGGGAAACTCTTCAGAGAGTAAATAAGTTGGGTATTATCTAGATTGGGATACCGCTGCTACCACTTTTTGCCTCGCGTTGTAAACACTTCCGGATGGAGAGAGTTTGACGCTAGGGTGTTTCCATGTGTGACGTGTTCAGCCATGGGCGGCGGCAGGATTGCTTCTAGGGGGGTGCACCAGGGCTGCATTGGCGCCCCCACCCCCCAACGGCCCAAAAATTTCCGGGCTGGCCAACTTTTTTTTTTTTAGCTCTATTACTGCCCAGACGGCGACCCGGGTTGTAAGGGGGGGGGTGCACCAAGGCTGCATAGGTGCCCCCCCCATATCGGCCCAAAAATTTCCGGCCTGGGCGACCTTTTTTTTAGCTCTACTACTGCCCAGACGGCGACGCGGGATGTCAGGGGGTGCAAGTGCACCCCCTTGCACCCCCCTCCCGGCGCCCATGTGTTCAGCCTTCGATCAATTTGTGTATACACGTGAGACCATAGAACGTAATCAACAGTAATAATGATAAAAAAATTTACTGATTGAAAAACTTAAAGAAAATTATTACTTGTGCAATTAATAATATTATTAAAATATCAACAACCTTACAAACTGATAATTGATATCATTCATTAGTAACGTTCCATAACGTCAGTTCCTGTAACGTTAACGTTATTAATCACAATTCCATTGATTTTTATTTGATTCCGTTCTTCTGTATTTCCTCGCGTGGCTGAAATTGCTATTAAAGTCATTCATACGAAATAAAATACTTATAAAAAATAGATTTAAACAATAACAGTTTGCGTTTAGGTTGTAACGCAGCCTGGACCATACTAACAGAGATAGATACGATTTGGAAATTAGGTATGAGTAGTATCGTTGTGCGACGGTTACGTTTCACTATGGTCCAGTCAGCATTAAGACGTAAACGACAGTAACAGCGATAGATACGACATAGAAGTTAGGTTTCAGTGTGGTCCAGGCAGTATCAAAACCTCGTCGCTAATGAATGTATTCCTGTACTACTAGTGCAAAATTAACGATTTCATGATATGAGACATATTAGTGATGGACTACTTTCCGTGGAAGGCCCCGCTGGTGACATTTAAAGCTGTACGCGGAATGTATACGTCACATTCACCAACGTAGTGACGTCATACTCTCTCCATCCGGAAGTGTTTATATCGCGATGTGGTAACCGATTACAGCAGCAGGGGTGGATCCAGGGGGGGGGGGCTAGGGGTCTCAAGCCCCCCAAAAATATCTAGGTCCATCTCTGAAATTGGAATTTAAGAGACCTTTTTTTTTTTTAGCTTTACGGATTTGAGTCGCGAGGAGACTACAAATACTACCTTCTGCCCCCCCCCCCCCAAAGCCACTAAAGGCAAGCCTTCTCCAACAACAAACCACTCAAGCCCCTGCCAAACCAAAATCCTGGATCCGCCCCTGTTCAGCAGTATCCCAAAATAGATATTACCCAACAGTTTCCATAGCTCAGAAATTAGATGTTAGGATGCTATGTGGATAAAACCAAAAACTTCTTGCAAACTACTCATTAGAAAAGCTCAATATTCTTACAATGACTTCTCATGTTATATATATATATATATCCTCTCTAGAGATGTGCAAGATACCTCATAAAATGTATCTGGAATACAAGATACAAAATATGTATTTTCAAAACACTTTTTCAAGAGAAAATACTTTTTTACATAACGCATTTTTAAAATTTTTTGAAACATGTTTCTTTGTCTACACTGTACAAGATGCTCTTTAAAATTTTAAATCAGACTTTAGTAAGATAAAACCAGTTCTTCAAACATCTGATCGCTCATTTGTATTCTATAATTCCACAGAGAGTAGCACCAACGATTATTTACGAATTATTATTACTACTGACAAGTTGGAAAGTAATAATTTTAATATTTCAGAACTAATTAAATAACAAATTATATTCTAAATGGAATAGCTCCTACTGTAGGGGGTAATACAACAATCTCAACAATCAGAGTTAAAAAATGTAGATTTAATTTGATACTGTATATAAGAAATTAAATTTATTAGATAACTTATACCACAATTTATAGTATAATATTCTTTAAAAACTAACTACCAAGCATTCAGCTATCTGTAAATCAATAAAACTTTTGATAAACAAAATATCTTCCAACAATGACACAAATTCGAAACTTATTTTTATCTTTTCATATAAATATTTCTTCTCGCTAACAATAATCCTAACAATTTAGTTGACAATTTAAAAATTTTAAAGAAATTTATTCTAAAAAATTTAGCTACTGTTATACTAAATAGGAGTTTCGTGAGCATCCTTCACACAAGCTACCAACTAGCAAGCAGCGCCTGCCAGGTGAAATCTAATGTGGATATAAACCTTCTAAAAGTAAGTAAAAATTAACGTGTTTCGTTCATTTATTTACTTTAATTTTAATACTGTCGTCCTCGATTATGGTTCAATAATAATAATGCGACTTCGTAATACCAAACATAATTGGCGAGGAGTAAAACCAAGAGGCAACAGACAAGCGGGCGGGTGTTGGTTTATGGTTTTTATAGTTCTGCACAATAAAGGCAGACAGAGGTGACCAGATCATACAACCTTATCCTTTGATATAGATTAATAAATTTTACGAATACGTTCCACTGTTATCTTTATCTTTGATACCGTGAAGTAAAAAAAGAAAGAAAAAAAGAAAAAGAAACAAAGAAAATAGTATTTACAAAATATCAAGATAACGGAAAAAGTATCTAAATACATGATTAAGAAAAGTATTTCAGATACAAGATGAAAATACGTACTTTGTATCTTGTATCTGTATTTCAAATACTTTTATCTAAAATAAGTCACATCTCTATATTTCTCTCATGTGCTTTGTCATAGAATATTTTTACTTGTTCACTAATGATGTCATACTACTGCCGTAGTCAACCGCAAGACATATTATTTTCAAGCAGTAATTCCGTTGTGATACAGCCTGGGCCACAAGCAGACATTAAGTTGTAAAACACCCTGTACCAACATGACACCATTAATGTACTCAAGCAGTAATTCTGTTGCAATACAGCCTGGACCAAATTAGGTTTAAATACTCCCTGGACCAACATGTACTTCTGGAAATATTTCTAGTTGTATCTTGCGTTTGACTACTGTGCTATTATGATGCCAATTCCTTGCAGAATCGTGATTTCCAGTAATTCTCGCAATTAAATTAAATTATTAGTGAACTACATCATTCTTAATCTAAAATTTTATGCTTACTACCTAAATTATGGGCAAATACGTTCTAGTTATTATATTAATAGTACAAAATTACCTTGAACACACAATTTCGATGCTATTACATCATATTCGTCTTGTACATTCTCTTGAAGTGCTTGAATGTCAAACATTATCTGCCTTTTGGCGTAGACTTCCGTATTCTGTCGGCCTGGCAATCTAATTTGGATGGTACACAGTTCCGTTTCATTCTAATTCTTTTTACTGAACCCAAGATTTTATACTGCGTATAGTTTTCGTGTAGTTTTCAAACTGAAGCATGAAACAGAAATTACATTATAAGTTAATAAGCTCATTTTGTAATCTGTATGACAACTAATTAATTATTGTTAAAGATATGTGCTTACGTCAAAGTCATCTTCACCGCAGTACAGGGGAGTTGGATCTCTACTTACAAGTTTTAACCAGGTTTTCTCATGTTTATATCGACAGTTGGCACTTTAATCCACAACTTTCCAGGCGTTTTTACACTCGTATTTTTACACTCAGGAACAACAACCCAATGATACATACTGTAACTCATTTTAAATTACAGAATACTAAGATTAGTAATTTTTCGGAATCGCTTTCGTAAAAGCGGGACCACACGCTTGCCAAACGTCGTCTAGCCATCACAAGTTGAAACGTGTGGATACGGCGCGGCGTTTAGCTTGGCTTGACACGGCGGACAGACGTGCGTTCCTGTTTGTTGTGATACAGGTGCTGCAGGAAAAATGATTAACTGGTCCAACAAGCATATTTTACAGTTCATCAAATGCTAATATTCAAAATCAGTATAGCTCATGTGGCAGAAGTTACCAACCTGTCCAGATGGCTCATTAAATTTTTCTTCCATAAATTCTCTGCAATGAAAAATAATTGATATAGGCATTATAATACCGTTAAAACAATAATTATTATAGAATTTTAATTATAAACAATAATTTAATATACATACTTGTATTAAATGAAACTATATAGTAATCATAGTTACATGAATAAATTTACAACAATTAACTGGTACGGTTTTTATGGATTTTTGACATACACCATCTTCTTTGCTATCTTAACCGGTTTTTTATTTTATTTTAAATTTTTATGATGAAAATAGGTTATGCTGATTTCGAATACATACTAGCATTTGATGAATTGTAAAATATCCTTGTTCCACCAGTTATTCATTTTTCCTGCAGTACTTTTTCTATCACAACAAACAGGAACGCATGTCCGTCCGCCGTCAGTGCACATACATATAGACGCTTCGCAAGCGCTTGCCGCAAAGTTTCTTTGATTTGAGCCAAAAAACGGATATTCGATCGGATCAGCGACAAGTGCTAGCAAGCCTTCAAGAGCCAAGCCAAACGTCCTATCCACACGTTTCAATTTGTAACGACTTGACGAGGTTTAGAAAGGGTGTGGTCCCACCTTTACTCTTGGCAGCTGTTTGTTAACCATATAGTGACGTCACAAACCGAAGCAGCATGGCGGCTAGTGTTTTCGCGCTGAAATTAAAAATTTAAACTTTAAATACCCTTTTATATAAATTAAATAAAAGCTCTAGTGGTTTATTATTACCATAGGATCAAATTAAGACAGATTTTTTTAACAAAATGGTGTAATACCAGCAGTTCGCAGTTTACAATCTTTGAATTTTACGATCTCAATGCCAAAACGGACACCCACACGCAGTTGGACTGCAGTTACCGCGCCTGACACGTTTTTCTTTGCCTGACGACAGGCCACAGATCTTTCGCGTTGTTTAATCTGTTTTGGACTGTCTAGGAAATGGACAACAAACCACAATTCATTTCCTCATTTATTGAATTATATCGGCAATTTCCATGTTTGTGTAAGATAAAAGATGAGTCATATGCAAGTAAACGACTTAAATCAGGCATACGGGAAATTATTGGAGTTTTACAAAACAGTCACTCCTACAGCAACAATAGATACAACCAAGAAAAAGATTAACAATTTGCGATGCGCGTTTCGTAAAGAACTGAAGAAAGTGAAAGCATCAAAGTCTGCTTCATCTGCTGTTGATGCATATACGCCATCACTTTGGTCCTTTGATATGTTATTGTTTTCAACTGATCAAGAAGAAACGAGAAGCACTGTTTCGAGTGACGAAGCCTTCATGACACTTTAAACGGATCTGAGAAAGAGGAATAATGATAATATCACTTGTTACTTATCCACTTTGTTTATTTTACTCATACTGAATATCAATTAAATTCAGATACTTATACTCATTACATGTTTGAACTAATTAGATCTGTCAACGAAATTATGTTGCCACGAAAAAGCACCATCATTAACAAAGTAATATTTAAACTGCTCACGATTACGTTTTGCATCAACACATACATTTCTAATAGACCCGCATTGTAAACCTGACAAACGATCATCTCCTCTGTCACCGTGAACTACTTGACGAGTCTGTAAATCTTCAACGACCAACGTCCAACGAAGGTCGCATGCGACTAAAACAATGTAATATATTTTTTCTGGTTTCATATTTATCTCAGTGTGGAATACTCTGAAACGACACGAAAGTATCCCAAAAGCATTCTCAACAACTCTACGCGCTCTGCTTAAGCGGTAGTTGAATATCCGCTCCTCCAGATTCAAAATTTGTTTGAGGATATCGTTTCAATATATTTTCATGTAATGCGAAAGCATCGCTAGTGACAAATACAAAAATTTTGGTATTCATATCAATAATTCGCAGATTAAACTTCTTATTAATCAGTTTTTTTTTTTTTTTTTAGAAAGATGTGCACTGTATAACGCCTCCATCAGATACCCGACCATTACACCCAACATTTTTTAGACTAAATTATTTTAAAACCTTTAATTACCATCTAAACTCTTAGAATTATTGCTAGCAAGAAGAATTATTTAAGATTACACCATAAATAACAGTTTTTAAATTTCGCGTCATTGTTGTTGACGTTATTGCTAGTTATTGCACGTTTTACTGAATTAAATTTAGCATAAGCTTGATAGTTAGATTACTAGTAAAAATAGTAGTTTAAGTTATTTTGTACTGTTAAATTTCTTATATACTGTAAAAAATAGTTCAAATCACTAGTTTGAATTTCGATTGTTAAAGCTTTCTGTATTGTCCTATATTAAGGTTTTATTAGGATTAAAATAACACAGTTTCTTAATTAATAAGTTCCGGAATAGTAATAAAAATAACTGGAAATAATAAACATAGGTATTCATATATAGCATTTAGTTATTCACATTAGATTAGTACATTATCGTTCTTTTAAGTTCGACTATCGAAATCAAGTTTACGATAACAAAAACGTACGTTCTAATAATTAACCTGTTCTGTCTGAAATTTAATAGTGTTTATTTGCCATCTAATATATATATATATATATTTATAAAAAACTTCCTACTTTTTTTTTAACTTTCATAAGTAAGAAATTAGTTGTTATCCACATTAGCACTAAATAGTATCGACTTTCCATCTTAAGTTTGTTTCGAAATCCATTAGCTTAAGTTTTATTAATTGGTTCTTAAGTAGTTTAGTTACCTTTTTCTTTTTTCATAAAACTGCAATGAAATTAAATATATATAACAATTCAACAGATAGTCGAATACAGCGCCTATCATATTTAGTAAAAAGCGTTAAAAAATATAGTATAAACTTTATAAGACTACTTTATCAAATAAATTTAAGGTTTGTTTAGAAGATGGTTGAAGTTTTTGGGAAAATCATGACTGGAAACCAGAGACAATATATAGAGACTATCCACGGCTGGAAACTGTGGCGCCTGTCGTACGTACGTTGCGAAGGGATGGGTTGTAGTTGGTGTAAGAAGTGGTTTCACTGGGCATGTGGGGAAGAGGAAACGGGGGAAATAATTGATTTGACCTGTTGCCAGTGTCAGGAGGAGAAAGCCTAATGTAGATGTAGGAGTAGGTAAGATGCAGCAGACCTTTAGGAATAAGGGCGTGCAGGGCAAGAATAAGTAAAAAAGGGTTCTGCTGCTACGTAGTAGCCATGGGAGAGTTGTAGGCCCTCTTCTGAGGGATCAGTTAGGTACAAGATACCAGGTCACAAGCTTTTTCAAACCCAGTACAACATTAGGACATGTAATAGAGGATATAGGTTCCCCTCACTAAGGATGATAGAGTAGTGATAGTGGGAGGTACGGGAAATAGTATCGATAGAAACGCGAATTATAATATAGAGAGTGACCTGAGGAAAGTGGTGAATGAGGCACAGCATACATGGTTTGAGCTCATGCAGGTCCTAAGTCGCCATGACCGGCCACAATTGAACTATGCTGTGAGGCGGGTTAATGTGGAAACGGAAGTGCTACTTAGGAAAGTCATTAGTTCTAAGTTGGGTGTTGTGAACACCTTTGGTAGGTGGGGTTTCATTAGGCATGGCCTACACCTAAATAGAAGGGGGAAGGGAGTACTTTCTGAGATATTACCTAAAGCAGTGAGGGAGCCCATTTCCAGTGATGATGGGGTCAGGACTGTGCCTTTTTTAGGTTAGCGCTGCTGGTGAAAGGGCAAAAATAGATTATCAAAGTGATACTGATTGCAAATTCACGATAGGGAAAGTCACAGATGTTAAAGAAATAGATGAAGTGGCTGAAACAATAACTGACTGCGGTAAAAGTGGGAAAGAGGAGATAAATTCTGAAAATGTAAAGATAGTAGTAAGGGTGTTAATGGTAAACTGTAGAAGTATAATGAACAAAGTAATCGAATTTGCAAACTTAATAGAGATACACGAACCACAAGTAATAATTGGGGTAGAGAGTTGGTTAAAAGAAGAAGTACAAAACAGTGAGGTTTTTCCTGATGTTTACAGAGTGTACCGCAGAGATACGAGAAAAAAGAGGAGCAATTGGTGGAGGAGTTTTCATACTAATTAGTAATTAATAAAAACTACCACAGTTCACTGGCGTTCATAGATCAAGACCCTGAGTTATTTGGGGTAGATTTCTAGGGTAATAAAAAAGAAAAAATCAGTGTGTTGGCTGTTTACCGCAGTGGAAGAAGAACAGAAGAGGATGAGGCTCTTGGGGAGAAATACTCAGATTTCAGAGGTGAGAATAGAATGATCATCATCGGTGGGGATTTAAATTTACCAGGTGCAAACTGGGAAGGATATAAGATCAATAACACAAGGGAACAAAGATTTGCAAATATCTTAATAAGAGAAGGAGGATTTACACAAGTGGTTGAGCAAAACACTAGGGGACAAAATATTTTGGATATATTTCTAATTAACCCTTATGAACACCTTTTGAGGTATCAAGTAACTGAAAGAATAAGTTATCATGAAGCAGTTCTGATGGATATTAGAGGATTCAGTAAACCAGCAGCCAAAATTGAAGGGGGAAATAGGTACAATTATAAAAAGGCACAGGTTTCAAATTTGAAGAGATATTTCAGAGAACAATTCAGCAAATGGAAGGAAGGCTCAAGTACAGTAGAGTCAAGGTGGGAAGAGTTCAAGGAGATAATAAGAAAGGAGGAAGAAAAATTTATTCCAAGGCAGAAAATAAAGAGAAGTAGAGAACCTATGTACTATAATAGGGGAGTGAGGAGGTTAAAGAGGTTGGTAAGAAAAGAACATAACAGAGTTAAGAGACAGCAGGGTAGTAGGGAATATTTAAAACAACTAAACAAGGACTTAATAACAGCAAAGAAAATGGCTAAAGATGGGTTTATGAAGAGTATTGTCAGTGCAGGAGGGCCATTGACTGATGCATCTAGAAATTTCTATGGCTATATCAGGAAACTGAGGGGAAGGGAGGGTGTAGAGACACTTATAGATAAGGATGAAGAAGAAGTTACTGACGATTTGAAAAAGGCAGAGATTTTAAGTAACTGGATCAGTGAAATCATTAGGGACAATGAATCACAAACAGGAGGGTCTAATTCGGAGACCAAGCTTAACAACACAATTAGAAATGACGATAGTAAAAAAATTGATATCCATCCTGAGGAAATCATGAAGGAGATAAGAAAGCTGAAAAAACATAAAGGGGCTGGTGCAGATAATATTACTACAGATATCTTAAAGATAGCCGGATGTGACATTGTACCTTATCTTGAAATAATATTTAAATTGAGTCTAGACACTTGCTGCTTACCACAGGACTGGAAAAGTGCAATAGTAGTACCGGTACATAAAGGAGGGGTGAGAAATAGAGTTGAGAATTACAGACCAATCAGTTTGAGAACAGTGGTAGGTAAATTAATGGAAAGATTGATATGCAACCACACCAGAAATATATGTGAGGAATGTAAGTGGTTTTCAAGCAGGCAACATGGATTCAGGTAAGGATATTCATGCGAATCTCAGTTGGTGGGATATATGCAAGATATTTCAGATGATATGGACAAGGGATGCCAAATTGATAGTGTAGCACTAGAGCTGTCAAAGGCGTTTGACAGAGTAAGCCATAAAATGGTAGTAAATAAGGTAAAAACCATTGGAGTGGTTGAGAAAGTGATTTGCTGGGTAGACGAATTTTTAAAAGGTAGAAAACAGAAAGTTAGGGTAGGAAATGTAGTATCAAAACAAGTAGAAGTAAAAATAGGTGTGCCACAGGGTAGCGTATTGGGACCATTGCTGTTCATTATTCTAATGAATAATTTTGTTGATTGTTTACTATGTGAAATTAGATTGTTTGCACATGGCATAATGCTGTATGAAATAATCAAAACGATAGAGGATTGTAAACAGTTGCAGGGTGATCTGGACAGGATATTTAGTTGGGTTGGTAAACATGGAATGAAGATAAATACCAAGAAGAATCAGTTTATTAGATACACAAATAAAAAACAAAAGGTTAATTATGAATATAAGGTGGGGAAAGAATTGCTTGCTGAAGACGTGAAATGTAAATATCTTGGCATTACTTTTGATAACAAGCTTAACTGGGCAGGACACATTGTACAGGGGGTAGGAAAAGGTTTCAAAGTTCTGCACTTGTTGGAGAGAGTGATGAGGGGATGTATGGGAGAAGTCAAGGAATTGGGTTACAAAACTTTTGTCAGACCATTGCTCGAATATGGTAGTGTAGTATGGGATCCTCATTTTACGTATCAAATACAGGAGTTGGAGAGGGTTCAAAAAAGGGCTGCTAGGTTTGTTTCTGGAAATTATCGCAGAATTGAATCAGTGATGGATATGATAAAGGAGCTGGAATGGGATTCATTGCAAGACAGGAGGAGGATGAGGAGGGTCTTGGGAGTGTACAGGGCATATACTGGCGATGAGGCATGGGAAGATATTGCAATAGGTATGAAAAGTAGTGCATGGAAGGGAAAAGATGACCATGACCATAAGCTGTCACTCGATTTCAGGCACAAGTGTGTGGGAAGATTCTCTTTTTTAGGTAAGGGTGTCAGGGATTGGAATGAGTTACCAAGAGAAATGATGAATAATTTACCGAAAACTTTGAAAGAATTTAAAGATAAAATTTGTAGAGGGCAAATGTTTGTGGGCGCAGGATAGGGGGAAGATGGGTGTGTAGGGAAATTGCCACCGGAGCCTGTGCTCCACTGCAAATAAATTAAATTAAATTGACATAAACAAACTCATAGTTCGCATTAACAATGGCCATCAAAACTATGCTACAATATCCTTTATAGTTATAAAAGTACTAGCAGTTACCCGCGACTTCGTCCGCGTTGAAAAGTGTTGTAATATAAGATTTTCTTGAGAGGTTTGGTTGCTCAGTGCTTAGGGCGACCAACTGGAGATGGATACGTCCCCAGCTTGAATCCCAGGCTCGGTGAGGATTTTCAAAGGTCCTTAGCTCGACCTTCACATCGGGCATAGGTTGTGTGACGTGAATTACGCCACAATGCTAACTTGGTTCTGATTCCGTGTTGAACTGTGGGTCCTCTAAGTCCGGTAGGATTACTGGGTTGTATTAAGAGGCTACGAAAGGGACTAATTGCGGAGACGTAAAGAAGTCTTGTTACCAGGTCAATACGACCATACATTTTATTTTATAGCTATTTTTATTAGTAATAGTAGTAATAAAATAAAAAAATCTATTTATGTTCCACAGCTACTTCTCTGAATTTTTAAAACAGTAAAAATATTCTATTTGTAAAGAGTATTTTCAGTTTAATATATCCGTATATACAATATTGAGGATTTGTCTCCTAGGTTTTGGCTATTTTCATAGCCCTAGTTTTCTTACATTACTTTGAAAGATTTGAATTTCGTTTACCCAACATTTCTTAAAATTACTAATTTCATCTCGCGAATAAAAATGAATATAGTTTTAACTAATGGAAGCTCAAAAAATCAAAATATTAGCAATACATTGATGGAATCCACTAAATATCAACAACAAAAAAAATACTAACATCCATACAGCAAATAAATACTTAAGTGGCCCAAGGACGCTCATTTCCATTAGTAAAATTGCGATACTAAAAATGAATATTTTGATTTGCATTGAATATCTGAAAACAATCTTTAAAAAAGGAGAACTTAATTTGCTCTCTGAATATTGATTTTTTTTGAGGATATATTGGTTCCATCAACAGAAATCTACATATTATAGTAGTAAGTATAGTAGTAATTGATTCTTTGGTATTGCGGTAATGGTTTCTCTATCTCTGGAAACAACTGAATTGTCTATAGACCAGTTTGCTATAGTTCATTCGTTTCGATCCATTAATTCTGCGCTAAAATATAAATTTCAATATTAAAGTAGTAATAGATTGTATCTTCATATTTGGTTTCTCATTCTGCAAACATAATTGAATGACTACCGGCGCCGCTTGTCCGCCATTCCACTATCTGAATAAAACATTGA
Organism: Vandiemenella viatica; assembly: GCA_031002005.1. Taxonomy (NCBI): domain Eukaryota; kingdom Metazoa; phylum Arthropoda; class Insecta; order Orthoptera; family Morabidae; genus Vandiemenella; species Vandiemenella viatica. Next base: position 154,691,525 of record CM061920.1, read on the forward strand.
TAAATTTAAAAAATTTACTTCGGGCAACGCCGCATGGTTCTGCTAAATCGTCGAAGCTTACTATAGATCTTTTGATTCAATATGGGTACAAAGCGATACATGATGTCACTAAAACGGCGCTCATGAAAGAAGCTTAATAACTAATAACGTTTCAGTTCTCATTCTGGCCCAGGCTGCGTTTTAAAATTAGTGCTAGAAAATCAAAGCTTCTATCACTCGCACGTTAATACATTCACTATATTGTATGTTAGTGACGTCATGAATAGCGAAATTAACTTGACTTATTATTAACGCAGTAAATTAAATACTGAATGCATCTAAAACTACATTCATCCGCATGAACTATGTCGTCAGCTTCATGACAGTTATTGAGGTAACGTAATTAAAAAATTTATACTAAAATGCATTTAACTTACAGTGTACAACGGAAAGTCCACAATTCTCTACGATCGTTAATATTGCTGGTCAAATGTACGTCGCGAAAAAGTGACTTTTATTGCTCGTGATTTAGTAAGGTATATAATGAAATTAATTGTGATAGTAATTTATGATATACTAATTAGGAATTTTGATACAGAAAATTCTGTTACTACTCGAAATGTAGTTACAGAGCATTTAATGTGTTGCGATGTGTTCGTATCCTTTGATTTTGTAGCGGCAGTATTAGCAGAAATAGTGGTTTGGTTGAAATGCTGCCTGGACCAGAATGTTTTTTGTTACAGCAGATGGCAGAAGGATTTTAGTTATTATTAGTAATAAGTAAGCAACTTTCATATGTTCCGTGCAAATGAGGTGTATTGTGTTGTAAACGACTTTCAGTGTTACTTCATGAAACCATAAGTTTATACATTAGCCCATTGAATAAATTCGTTTTAAGTGTAGCATTCGATAGATATTTGCAGAATATTGAACAGTAAATAAAAAGCAGTACTATTCGTACAAAAATTCTGAACAAAAAATAAAAAGGGTTAGTTAAGTTTTAAATTTCGGCAAAAATAATTTGTAATACACAGACTGTTTAGTAACAAAAAAGAAACAGGAAATAACTTAAACCGAGATATAATGGAATCCTTTACATTTTTATAAATGCGACAATTGGGGCACTACCATTTTGCACTTTTAGTGAACCGACTTTCGTGCTGGTATACTCATAGCATTTTACATTTTGTTCCAAGCTTTGATTTTTTATATTTATTATAACGCATATATTATGAACGAAATTATGGTGTAATATTTGATATGTCATACTATTTTATGTACGCAAATGAAAATATCTCTTTGCGAACTTGATAACAGTACCTACCTATCTTTTTTTAATTTAAGGTTAAGTACAGATTTGTATTTCCTGCTTCCAAACTATTATTTGTCAAGTGCGTCAGTTTTATGGCTTTTAAACTAAACACAAACTTGCATATGTAAACGGGTTTTTGCTTTTATTTCTGAAAAGTAGTGTTTGTGATTTACGTAAAAAGCAAAGAGTAAACCTGGCACGCCTATCTACAAAGTAGGAAACTCTTTGTTGCTTCCGAATCGATATTAACGGCAATTTCTAAAAGAACTATGCGTTTTTGCGGGATAAAATCTATCCTATGTCACTTCGCACTCAATTAACTGACTTCATGCCAAATTTCATTTAAATATTTTGAGTTATTAAGGCCTGATTGATTGCAGACGTACATCCAAACACACATCCGAACTTTCTCATTTTCTCATTTATAGATATATAGATAGATGAAACACTGTTCGGTGGTTTCTTAATCCTGGCGTCTTTTCAGTCAATTGCGCCACCGCAATTAAGAAAATTCCATCTGTTTTCGAAGTCCTCTGCTACTGCTTGCCACTCTTCAACGGAATCTGGTAACTGAAAACAAAATCATCAAATAGTTCAGTTAGTAGTGCTATGAATATACCTACAAAATGTATTGAAAATTTCTATGTACACTGTACCTTAAATCTTACCTACACAACTGGTTATTACTTAATCATAAAGTACCTGCGTAATTACATACATACATTACATTAATAATGATTGAATTAATTATTCACAAATTTATTTCTAAGATGCTGAAGAATACACTGCATCCCTACCATCACCAGCAGAGCCAATGTTTTCTGCCGGGCCATCAGAAGAAGGGGCATCAATCTCTTCAGATGTTCCAAAGAAAAAATATTCCTCACGGGATTGTGTTAAGGGTAGGGGAGGAAGTTGCTGTTAAGGAAGCCCTTAAAGCACTAAGGGAAGATGTTGAGTTTGACGGCATTGGATTAAATGTTTCATGTAAATTACGACACATGGATGATGAACAAAGAATTTACGCGGAGTTATTAATCAATAAAATTTTAATCTATGGGATTAAAGGAAGACTTTCAGTAGAAACTGATATCACTGCTCTCTCATTCATCCAGCCGCCTTCTCCGATGGCCTCTACATCCAAGATAGTCATTACTACCAGCGATCAAAAGCCTTCAAGTTTACACCCCATAAATTATTATTGTGAAAATGATCGTAAAGAACCTAACGCTTCAGAACTGTCATAGTTTTTGATATTTAAAAAAATGCAGTGACTAACTGTACATGGAATTGAACGTATTCTGTCTTGTCTAGTTATTTGATTATAAGTTATATTTTCTACAAATTTCTATCGTTTCCGTGGTTTTTTATAATGTAAAAAGTTACTGAGCAACAAACAAAATAAAAATTATTCTTACCTTTATGTACAAATCCTTGAGAGTCTTGTAAATAAATTTGACGGTTTCTAGTATTATCATGCCAAGTGCTTGTGGTGAAATCGTCGAAGGAAACTTAAAATCTTCAAAACTCTGACCCATAGCCAAAATCTAAACGTGACTATTAATTTTTCGTCTGCAGTAATTGCTTGGCGCTTTCGGGTGTCTGCCTTCGTGATGAATGGACTAACTAAACTTAACAGTTCATTGAAATTTTCTTCACTCATTCTTAAGTAATTAATTAAGTCAACCATTGATTGTCGTAGTTCACAAAGTCATGTAGGAACTTCTTTCTTGCAACGACTGTTTCAACCAAAACGTCTTTTCGCGTCCCGGTGTTGAAAGTACTATCATATTATTCAAGATCGCAATCACACAACGTTTTCTTCGTAATAAAATGCGACCCATTATGAACGTAAATTATATTAATTTATTTTTTTATTTATTTTTTATTTATCAATCTTGTTTCATGGATCCCTGCTGAGGAAGCACCTCTGGGATGTGAAACATGTCATGGTTAATATACATACATACAATATGAGTCATAATAATAGTAAAAAACAATTATATGTTACAAAGAAAAAATAAAGACAATAAAATAAACATAAAACAATGAATTTGAAACTCACAACTACACTGCATCCACGCAAGGTATTCGATTTCACGGCCCTGAAGTTCACGAACTCTAGTGAGTGGGCTGCAGCACAGTCCATGGCGTGTACAGGCAGTTCTCGTGTATGTTTGTGGGGTTTTGAGATTTCAGCCTATGGTTCTTCCTTACAGGCATCGGCCTGCAGTTCGTCTGTAAGTGTGTGGGGCGCTTTAGATAGAGGCAGTAAGAGAGATAGGTTGAAAAACTTGCTAGCACATTGTAAGATTATATGGGAACATTTTGGACGTTTGAAAATCTCTCTGGCGTGCGGCCGGGTGAGTTGATCGTAGATGAACTAATTTTCGATGGTGTAACATCCCATCATCTCCAAGCATGGCGGCCTTCCTGTTATCTACTGCTCGCCTCTGCACATGCATTAAGTTAGTATTTCTATAGGTGATCACAGGAACGGGATTGTGATTTATTCCATGCGTCCAGGCGTCCGCCCGTTTACATCGGTCCATCGGATAAGATAGACAGAAACTTTTGAAAGAAGAGACAGGGAAGAGGGAAAAAAGTGCCAGGGTTTTACCCCCGGGAAAAAAACCTCTGCGACAGTTAAGGTGGGATATAAGGGTGGCTGGCTAAGATACTACCAGTACCGCGACAGAATCTATACTACAGTTGAGGATGATGTGGGAGGTATTGTTAATTTGTTAGGGTATCATGCAGTTACTTACCCCGGGAGGCGGCATGCCGTCTCCCGGTGTGGATGTCCGTGTGGATAGCGTGTTGATGTGCCTGGCGCGGTGTCCTTGCAGCCGCCGCGCCAGTGTAGTCCCCTGTGGCAGCACGGGTCCCGGCGTCAGGCTGCGACGTTTCCCCCGAGCATAGGTCCAGCGTGTACGTCTCACGACCTCCCCGCCACCAGCGGTCACCAGGTCCCCGGCAGGACGACTAGTAGGCATCCGCGTTCCAAGACCGACGACCGCCGACCACGACTCGACTGTTCAGCCACGAGGGTAGGTCGAGCATCCACCGGCCACATAGCGGAAGTGGTTTCACCGGCTTGCGCCGCAGCGATTTCACTGGCAGCCAGATAATTCCAGTGTCCTCGCCGCGACGGAGCTCCAGTGTCCCCACCTGGCGGTACGCCGGTTTCCGCTTATGCAATGGCATCCCAGCCGAGACAGGCCAACGGCGCCAGCCTCTTAGCGCTTCCACCGACATCCTCACCATGCAGGTTTGCCACATCACGCACAGCATCAGGTCCGCAGCGCCCGCTGCAGGTAGCTCGCCGAGTTCTGCGTCGCCGCACTGTCGCCAGCGTACATGCCGGGGATGTGGTGATCTTCATCCGTCCGGCTTGGCTCGCCGCTACGCACAGCAGCGGTCAGCCGGCAGAGCGAGCCGGCGGCCGGCCGGCTCCCACACCGCTGCGCTTCCCCCAGCATCACGCCGCAGCGCACCCCCGGCATGCCCGTTGGCATTTAGCCAGCGCCTGCACCGCAGCGATTTGCCCACGGCCACGCAGTAGAAATCAACCAGCCAAGATGGCCACCCCAGTGCTTCCGCCGGCGCCACACACTGTTACGGTTTCCGGTGGTTGGTACAGCTGTGGCTGTGCACTGCACGGTTCCCGGTGGTTGTGCAGTGCATACCAGCTTTCACGCCAGGGCGGTGGCCGGCATTCAATCCACCGCAGGCGGCTAGCGCCCCGCCTTGGTGTTTCCGCCAGCGTTCCCACCGCAGAGACACACCGACGTGGGCACCGAGGCAGACACCGGTATCCGCCCGGCAGCAAGTGGCCAACCACACCGCCAGCCCGCTCCACCAACATCACGCCGCCGCACCGAGCCGGCGCGCCATCTTCTTCCTGCTTCCGTTTCTTCTGTGCGGTTGGTTACGCCGCTCGTCGCAGCAGCCATCCGGCGGCCGAGCGCCGCGGCAGCCCGCAGCCCAACACGCCGCCGCACTTCCCCCAGCGCCATACGCCGGCAGTGCCCCCGGCGTACCCGTTGGCGGTTAGCTCACTTCTGCACCGCAGCAGTTTGCCCGCAACCACGCAGCAGAAATAGACCAACCCGAGGTCCGTCACCCTAGCGCTTCCACTGGCGCCGCACACTGTAGCGGTTCCCGGGATTCGGTGGCTGCTTAGCTGCAGCGTGCACTATATCGGTTCCCGGTATGCGGAGGTTGAGCAGTGCATACCAGGTTTCACGACAGGGTGGAGGCCGGCGTTCAATCCGCCGCGAGTCGCTAGCTCCCCACCTTGATATTTCCGTGAGCATCCCCGCCGCAGAGAGTCGCCAATGTAAACCCCGAGGCAGACACCGGTATCCATGCGGCAGCGGCCGGCCCACGAATAGCCAGGCCTCCCCTCCGACATCAGGCCACAGCACCAAGGCGACGCTCCATCTTCTTAGTGTTGGCTACTGGAAGTCCCTAGCACCGAAGATGAGAATGGTGGACATTGCTGACGATTGCTTTTTTGCGAATAGTCCACCACTTCGCCCCCAGCAGCCAAGGGACTCCACTTGTCGCTCCTCGCTCCTCGCTGTAGGTAGGTCCACTCCGGTCGGCTGCCCGGCGCGAAAGTCGGGTCGGTCATCCGTCCTTGACATCATAACTGGGATAGCCTGGGTCCCAGATTGTGGGGAAGTTTTTGCGCTTGTGCGCATCGCCTTCCATATTACTTTGTGGTTGTCCTGAGAGTGTGTGTCCTGTCGGGGTTTGTCAATATCCGGTATTTTATTTCATAGTTTGGGTTTGATCATTTCTTTACTGGTGGTCCAGGAGTTTTCTTGGCCATCTGAGAGAGTTGTCGTAAATCGGTTCAGCTCCCAGAGCTGTTATCAGAGGGTTGGTAGACTTTTGGCTTGCATTGTAGAACTGGGCTGCCAACTTTACGTATCTTTGGCGAAGTCGTGGTAGTCCACTTATCTGGTGGAGGACGTCTACCCTCGTCTCTCTCGGCAGATGGTACGCATTCCTGATGGCCCTGTTCTGGATTACCTGCAGCAGTTGAAGGTTGGAGGTAGCAGTGTTGCCCCAGACGACCGCAGCATACTCCAGTATGGGTCTGACGAGAGCGACATAGAGTCGGATGCCTAGGTCCGGTCTCAGTGCTGATGTGGGATTTAGGAGAGGGTATAAAGTTCTTAGTCTCCCTGCGGCTTTTCCACGGACACTTGTGACATGGGGCTTCCACGTCATCCTTCTGTCTATTTTGACTCCTAGGTAGGTGGCAGTCCTGGTCCAATTTATGTCTTCTCCGAAGATGGTCAGAGGCGTTAGGTGTGGCACGTTCCTCCTTGTTAAAATGATCGCTTGACTCTTCAGCGCGTTAAAGGCTAAGCGCCACTTGGTCGCCCATTGCTGAACTTTGTTGCAAGCCTGTTGCAATCTTGTTCGCAAGGTATTGACGTTTAGGCTCTTTGTATACATGGCTGTGTCGTCGGCGTAGAGAGCCTTCTCAACGCGAGCTGTGCTAGGAGTGTCCGCCGTATAGAGGCTGTAGAGTATTGGTCCCAAAACTGACCCTTGCGGGACTCCTGCAGAGATGTTCTTCACTGAAGAGTACGCGCCGTCCAACACAACCCGGAAGGTCCGTCCTTCCAGATAGCTCCTTAGCAACCTGATGTGTGAGAGGGGGACCCCGTGCGCAAGAAGCTTGTAGAGGAGGCCCTGGTGCCACACTGAATCAAAAGCTCGGCTTACATCGAGCAAAACCGCACCAAAGTATTCTCTGCGCTCGAAGGCTGCGAATGCTTCCTCAGCGAGTCGGAGCAGCTGCTGAGGTGTGGAATGCTGCTTCCGGAAACCAAACTGTTCGTCCGGTAACAACCTTTCTGCATCGATAATTCTGCGAAGCCTCTTTAAGTAGATACGCTCGAACACTTTTGATAGTGTCGGCAGGAGGCTGATGGGACGATAGGAGTTTGGTGACCTCTTATCCTTTCCCGCTTTTGGTATCGGTATCACCTCAGCGTGTTTCCATGTTTGTGGGTATTCCCCTCTTCGAATTGCTTCATTGAAGGCATCCGTGATATATTGTATTGCAGATGGGGGCATTTGGCGAAGGATGCCTCCACCAATCCCATCATGGCCTGCTGCTTTCTTGACTTTTAGACTTGCAAGCGAAGACGAGACCTCTTGGATCGTGATCTCTTCTATGACGTCCTCATCCGGGGGTTCCGCTTCAAGGAAGCGCCTCAGGCGTTGTTCTACAAATCTGATATGTTCGTCATCCCTTGGGTCCTCAACTGGTTGGAAATTAGTTCTGAAGGTCTCTGCGAGGGCCTCAGCCTTCTCCTCAGTTTCGCAGATGTAGTTATTGCCAACCACTAATGGCGGGATCTTCAGTCCTCGCCGGAGAATGGCCTTAGTGGTTCGCCATGCTGATCCATCATGCAGGTCCAGAGTAGAGATGAAATTGGACCAGTCTGATATCCTATGATGCTCCACTTCCGCTTTGATTTCCCGCTGCATGCGGTTGATGATCCTCTTGGTAGTCGGATCCCTTGTGACGTGCCACTCCCGAGTTAGTTGATTTTTGGTGGCAATTGCCTCTCTAATGTAGGGAGGCAATTGTCTTGAACAGGGAGGCCGGTTGCGTCGTGGTCGGGTGGCTGCGTCCGCTGCCTCGTTAATCCAGTCTGCCAGGTTGGCCACTGCGGCAGAGGGACCGGTGACTGAAGGTGGTGGCGCCGTTTCGATACGCTGGGAGAGATGGCCTTGGAAAGCTTCCCAGTCGATGTCCCGCAGGTTTCTGTTTAGCTTTTTCATTCTTGACGAGACGTCTGCCGCCATGTAGAACATCACGGGGACGTGATCTGATGATAATGCAGTTTTAGTTGTCACTGCGATGTTGTGCCGCAGGCCTTTGGTGATGGCGACATCTAGTACATCTGGCAGGCCATGTCCAAATATTGTTGGTTCTGTAGGTCCCCAGATTACAGCATCGTGGTTTTCGACGACGCGCAGTAGTCTTCGGCCGTTCGCGTTAATAACACGCGAGTTCCAGGCAACGTGTTTAGCATTGAAGTCACCTGCAATGAAAAGGTTGCCCCTCAGGCGGAGAAGAGCAGAGATGTCATCTTCATGCAGGTTTCCTCGAGGTGGTCTGTATGCAGCTATAAACAGGATTCTTCCCCTGGGCGTCTCAACAGCTACACCTGATGCTTCGATGGTCTGTATCTGAGGTAGTTTTACCTCATAATGTTTGATACTGTTCCTGACGAAGACCGCGGTTCCGCCTCCCGCGGTAGGCCGGTCATATCTGTGGCAATTATAGTTGGAGACGGCTGCCTTGATCCCCGGCTTTAGATGCGTCTCGTTAACTAAGCATATATCAACGCCCTCATCTCTTAGGAACTCTCTAAATTCGCCTAACTGACGCCATAGGCCGTTGGCATTCCAAATGGAGATAGTCAAGTCTTCAATGGTGTTCGCCATGGCTTACTTGATTCCCTAGTTGAACGGCGGTTATTGCCAGCCTGACTGCCTCCGCAATCTGACGCGGTAGGTCTTTAATCAATGTAGTTACTGTCTCCAGTAATGACTGGACCATATTCAGGAGAATGGAGCTGTCTTCCTTCTGGGAGGCTGTTTCAGCTGGTCGGTTGCTCTGGTCGTCAGCTTTCTTACTCAACCTAGGCGGTTTTCTCTGGGCGGAGGTAGTCTCTTCCTGATTGTCCTTTGCATCCTTCGCCTTGGATCGCGAGCTGGCAGGGGGGTTGCTTAGCGCTTCCGCGAAAGAAGTACCCGGTCTTAACTCGGGATTTGGTGGTTCCCCGTCAGCAGACGCTGTCGTCTCCTCTTTCTTCCTCTGCTGCTGCTGCTTCTTCTTGAGCATGGCAATGTATGAGGCGTTGTTAGCCTTCTGCCTTTCATTAAATTTGTTGAAGGCTGTGCATTTGCGATAGCTCGCCACGTGATCACCGCCGCAGTTGACGCATTTGGGCTGGGCTTCGCCTTTCTTAAGGGCACATTGGCGAGAAGGATGTTCTCCGGCGCACTTAACACATTTGGATGGCATCACGCAGTGGCGGGATACATGCCCTACCCCTTGACAATTATAGCACTGAGGGGGCCCTCGAGTGCTGCGGAGCTTCTCAATAGTTTTCATCACAGAACATAGTGAGGTCATTTTGAAGATTGCTCTGTTCTCGATGGTATCTGAAAGGACGACCAGGAACAGGGGTACCTCTTGGCGCGTTTTTGGAGAGCGCAGCCGGACAACAGTCCTCGCCACCATTCCACGCTCTTCAAGCTCTTCTTTGATGTAATCCGGCGAGAAGTTGAACGGCAGTCCTCTGATGACAACTTTCAGATTCTTGTCGGCTTCTGTCGGGAAGGTGTAGAAGGGTATGTTATGCGTTGATGCATAGCCAGATACAGATTGATGGTCAGCCTTGGTTTTAAGGAAGAGCTTATATAGTTCTCTTCCTGCTGGTTTTACGCGGAACTCGTGCTTGCAGAGCTTCTTTAACAGCATGCTAAGATTTCTGTAATCCTCTTTGTATGAGATGATTAGGGGGGCGGGTTTGGACTCCCTGCTGGGCGCAGTCGTTTCAGTTCCTTCAGCTTCCAAATTTGTCTCTCCCTCTATGGGAAGAGGCGAGAAGGAGTTGCTTGTGCTGGGTACGCTGGCCTCAGGGCTCAGTTGAGCGGCGGGAGCAGGCCGACGTGGTTTACGCCAGCCTTCTGCATCTTCAGATGCCCTTGTCCGAGTGGTCTTTGGAGGTGGCTTTTTTGATCTGGTTTTAACGGACACTTTTGCGACCCGTTTGGACTGCGTGTCTTCCTTGCCGAGACTGTCTGCAGCACGCTTCCGTGATGCAGAGTCCTCGTGCTCGAACTCCATTGCCGAAGTGTCATCGGTGAGGTCTTGCACGCTCTCTGTGTACGAAATAGAGTCGAGGTCCAGTTCTGTTACTTCCTCTGATGCCTTGATGTCACGAGACGAGGCTGTAGATGTCGCAGCAGTTGAGACGGGAATATTGTGCTGGCCCCGTGTTATCACCGCAAGGTTCCTGGGGCCAGGCACAACCCTATTTCTCACGCCAGGGGGTTCCACTCCACTCGGGAGTGGGCCGTGTGGCGGTATTTGCCTAGCAGCCTCGGGGGGAATCTCCAAAGAAGAAACCTTTTCTTCGTTGCGAGCGCTGACAGAATTGCGCTTTCTCAAGTCCGTAGAAGTTAGCGGAGTCGTCATCTGCGGTGGCTGTGGTTTTCCAGTTGTGTCCGTAGCGTGATCCATTTCAGTTTCGAAGGTAGTCAACAAGTCCGTGATTTCGGCCGGTAAATCCGACAACGCGAGTGCGTTGGGGCCTCCCGACGCGGAAGCACGGTGGATGTTTTCCTGCTCGGAGTCCGGTGTACGTTGCCTGGTCGTCGATACAGCCGCTGCTGTCGCCGGCAAAGCCGAGTGCACTGGGGCACTCGGCCCGCCTGGCGCGACAGTGCGGCGAGCACTTTCCTCATCGCACATCTGAACGTTGCTGATGCCAACTCGGAACTGTACACTTCGGTCATCCGTTTCGGGCGAGTCGGTATTTATACCCTCCGACTCACCCCCTCCACTCCCGCCACGGCGCTGCGATAGCGGTGGGGAGGGTACCGCGCTCCAGCGCTTCGAGCAGTGACTATTAGTCTGTCCGTCGCTTCCGTCACGCTGTGCCTCGGCTCTGGTGTTTGCGGAGCCGCTTCAGTGCTGGGTTCCAAGCTTGGCTTAGTTGGAACCCGTTGTCTTTGTTTATGAGGGTACTCCGTAGCCGGATCTCAATGGCTTTACAGTCCCAGGTGAATATACCTTGTAGCATTTCTTTTTAATCATATCCAAAGTTCAATTCAATAATAATTATTACAAATTCGCACATTAAGTTTTAGTTAACAACCTTTTTTTTCCTTTCTCTTTTTTTTAACAACCAAACAATCAAAGATACTAATACTAATAAAAAAATAAGACATTTATATTATTCTAACGATATACAATTTATATATACCGTCTGTGGAAATACTCGTTACTATAAATTTTACAAAAAATGTACACAAATCATTAATAATTTCTTTACCATAATTATTTCAAGTATAGAAAATAATAATTTCTTAATTCATAAAAAAATGATCCATCAGGGAATGACCATATGTCACACAGTCCCAGAAATGAGATGTGTTTCTCAGAAATTCGGTGTCCTCATATTTAATAGTATGCCGTGTCTCGAGACAATGTTCAGCAACATTCTTCGATTGTGCGAATGGTCAGCCCGACGTATGCTTTTCCACACTCGCACGGTATGTGACATAAGCCAGGTTTCCTAAGTCCCAGATCATCTTTAACTGAGCCAAGTAGTTCTTTAATCTTGGCTGGTGGGCGGTAAACGCACTTGATGTTTTGTCGGCGTAGAATTCTGCCAATCTAGCTTGATACATTGCCGGCGTACGGGATAAAGGCTGTGGCTACTGGCTTGTCCTCTTCGTCAATTAGTTCTTGAGTGGTCTTCCGCCTAAAGGCGTGCCGAATTGGACGGTTGACGTAGTCATTACCCTGGAACACGTTCTTGAGATGTGTTAGTTCAGCAGACAGACTGTTTTTGTCAGAGATCACCCGTGCTCTGTGAACCAGTGTATTTAGCACTCCTTCCTTCTGTGATGGGTGGAGGCAGCTGGTCGCATGTAAATACTGGTCTGTGTGAGTAGCTTTACGGTAAACACTATGCCCTAATGTGCCATCCGGTATTCTCTTTACGAGCACATCCAAAAAGGGTAGTTCGCCATTCTTTTCCACCTTCATGGTGAATTGGATCTGGCTCCGCATGGAGTTCAGTTGTTGCAGAAATGATTGAAGTTCTTCTTTTCCGAGTGGCGAAACGACAAACGTGTCATCCACGTATCTGTAGAAAACCGTTGGTTTTAACCGTGCCGATTCCAGTGCTTCATCCTCAAAGTGTTTCATATACATGTTGACAACCACAGATTACAGTGGGTTACCCATAGCTACTCCATCCGTCTGCTCATGGTACTGTCCAGCGAAGAGAAAATATGTTGATGTTAGGACAAAACTGAACAGTTTTGTGAGCTCAGGCCCAAATTTCTCGCCAATCAATTCCAGTGATTCCTTGAGAGGAATTCTGGTGAAAAGTGACACTACGTCGAAACTGACTATGAGATCAGAGTCGGACAGTCTTAGTTGTTGCAGATTTTCGACGAATTGAGCCGAGTTCTTGATTTGGTGCTTACGTTTGCCAACTAACTGGCTCAAGACGGACGTCAGGTATTTGGCCAGAACATACGTGGGCGCACCTATTGTGCTTATTAATGGGCCTCATGGGCAAGCCCAGCATGTGCACTTTCGGCAGTCCATATAGCCTGGGTGGTGAGGCAGCATGAGGACGAAATTTCTTGGCTGGTAAGGAATTACGCTGGTAAGGATTTCACACAGAAGTCCAATCGTTTTACGTTGTATCCTGCTGCTGGGATCTGGCACCATCTTCCTGTAAGCTACGTCGTCAAGAAGTTTGTACATCTTGTCCTTGTATTCTGCAGCTGGTAGTAAGACTGTTATGTTCCCTTTATCAGCTGGAAGGACGACTATTTCAGGATCTTCTTGTCTGGAGATGTTGTTCCTCGGAGCAGCGTTCCTGGTAAGAGTACGGCTTGTCTCACGACGTATTTCCTCCGCTACAGCTGATGGTAGGCTGTAGGAGACCTGTTTGATGCCGCTGATGAAGTCAGCGATTGGCAAAGCTGCTGGTGTTGGTGCAAAGTTTAGTCGTTTTTCAAGGACTGACAAGGCCGCATCTTCAATGATTTTCCCCGTAAATTCAAGACAGTTCTTTTCTTCTCTGCTTTATCTTCTTTAGGCTGCCTTGATTCCAGTCGATTGAATTTGGCCGCCTGTTTTAATGTTGCATAACGCTGCGTTCGTTCTGTTTGCGCCCAGGAAGAGCATTCAACCCACTCCCAGGTGTCAGGGGCTGAGCGAGTGCGCCAACTCTTGGTGGAGGTCAAGTAGTTGACATCCAATAGTATCAAGCTGGCGGCGAGTGTCTCTGATCCGTTCTCGTACCAATGGAAGGCTGACTCTTCTGGTAATCCTTTTCACAGCAGTTGTTTGGATGTGATGAGCAACCTAGGTAAAAATTGGTACAATGCAGTTGTCACGGCATCTCTTCAGAAAGGCAAGTGCGTTCAGAAAGTGTTGTTTCCTGTTTTGGAGTTTATCAAGCTTCCTGACTTGCTTTAGCATTCCCTCCCCGTAGAGGTAACTGATACGTAATCGTCCTGGACTGCGCTCCCCACGCCGACAAGCCGATGCTACCTGTAGATGATGGGATGTTACAACATCGAAAATTCGTTCATCTACGATCAACTGACCCGGCCGCACGACCGAGAGATTTTCAAACATCAGATTCGCCGGGAAAACTTACGATTCCATGACATTTTGGACATTAATAGTCTGTAGGGGTGCAAAGGAGGGCAGCTAGATTTGCCTGTGGAAGTTGTCTAAAGGCCGATCTACACGTAACGTCTTGACGGACGTTTTGTTTGATCAGGCAAAACATATCAGACAAAACATTGCGTGTGGACAGCAAAACGGCTGTTTTACCTGATCTGAATGAAGACGGACGAGTTCCAGAAAACGGATCGGCGGGAGGATTGTTTTCGGTCTTGACTGATGTTTTCCCTTCACTCTTTAATCATTTCTCAGCTTGTGCAGAGTTAAAATAACTATTATTTTGGTTTTCTTTTCGAAAACATTTTACGCGGTGGTCTTTTAGAATCTAGGACAGTGATTTGTTTACGGAATTCATTGAGTTGTATCCTAGTTATCCTTCTTTACGGCAAGTTAAAGTCAAATGACTACAGCGACCGGGACAAGAAAATTAAGCATATGCTTTGGTTGATAAATGTAAGCAAGTGTATCTTGGAGCAGGGCCCGCTCTAGCGGTTTTGCCGCCCCGGACAAATAGACAAATTGCCGCCCCTTAAGATTATGTACAATTATATATATATATATTTTTAAAAATAACTAATGTTTAATCGAATAAAATATTTTATTTTAATTTTAAATTTTAATAAAATCATATATTCATAAATAAACTTATTGAATTTTGATCTTGCGGCACAAAATAGAGAAATTAATTCTGAAATATCTGTACATAACCACAAATTAACCATATTTTTAAATGCTATTTCAAATGGATATTATCACACAAACAATCAATGATTTATTTCGGCATTAATAACTCTTTGAGTGGCAGCATCTACAGTTTTACAACAATTTAATCTTTCGTTCATTTCTAGCCATGATTTTTGTGCCTGAATATGCTTTTTCGAAATTTCATGCTCTTTTAAAGTTTCGTCGAGGTGCTTCCAATTTTTAAAACCCTCCTTTGAGAGAGAACTAACTAAACAGCCGAAAATTTTGCAACAGAAGCAGTAATGCAGTTTTGTGAAAGATAGTAGCTAATATCGCAATATTTGCTCTCCGTTGCTTAAAATTATTGCATAATATTTTGCACTAAAATGTCGACCTGTGTCATTGGAAGGAAATTTGTAATTATGCAATAGTTTAAGTGGACCTTGCGTTACTAAAATGCTTCTTACGGCTTCTCGTAAAATTCTTGGCCACAAAGTTTTAGAACGCCTTCTGTGAGTCTCACGTTGGTGTCAGTTCCAATTGGTTTAGAAACTTCGTTCATTTGTTTGCTATTATTCTCTGACGATTCTGTACTTGTTTTGTATACCGACCTGATACTGGATTCTAAGATTTGTTCTGATAAACCCTGAATACAGAATATTTTTTTAACGCGCCACATTGATTCTGCCTTTCCGCTTCCTTTCCCAACTTATTTTTTTGTGCTGGTAACCAGATAGTTTTTTGACCGTCAGACATTTTGGAAGAGGCACGCACGTAACTCAAACAATGTACACTACAAAATAATATAAAAAGTAAATATTCATCCTTGTTCTAAATATGCTAAAACCATAACAGATAAATTATTCTCAGTCGATATAAAAAAATATTTATGCACAACACAAAATATTTTCCATGCCCTGTGAACATAAAGAAAGTCTAGTGTTACTACACAGTCAAAGTTTATTCGCGAGTGATACGATCCGTAAATTTGCTGCAAATACAGAAACCGTGTATACAGAATGGCAATTTCTATAGGCTTAAACGGAATACGTTCCAAGTTCACAAACAAACAAACAAAAAAAAAAAAAAAAAAAAAAAATGATGTTGTGGAGTAATTGTCGCGCAGTGAACTTATTAAACCAACTGACAAAGTTATTCACATTCACTAAAATAGTTAATGAATTTATTTTTGTTGAAACAAATGCTGCAACTAGAGTACGGTATCTGGAAATCGCATTCGTATATATAATAAATATCGTGGGTTATTATATATTAGCAGTTAACATTCGAAATTGAATATACTAATGTTATGTGAAGTAACTAATCGGTAATCAACAGCTGGTAATATTATTTATTTTTTAATGATTGTAAGTACTGTCCCACACCCACTAAACTACAGTATTTTCACAAGCGATCAAAGCTAGCGTATGTAATTTAACCCAACAATAACTCTTTCAATGCCTGTATCTAATTTATACAACAAATCTGTGAGGCTCGGATTATGAGAAGAAATTATTATGCAAATTATTCCATTTCAATTTCCAATAACTAAGATCCATATTGATTTGGTTCATTAATTCAATAAAATAAATACTCAGAATCTCCCGCCAAGCACTATCGATTCCATGTATTAGAGGCTAACTGCAATTGCGTGTCTAGTAACTTGTGGGCAATATAACGTCGGAATCAGTGCAGGAAGCCGAGGTCAGGTGTAACAGCCCCCACCTACCGCGCTTCTGTTGTGCGCTTTTGTCGTTGTGCGCTTATGTCGTATATTCAACTAAATAACAGTTTAATCGTAGATGTACTTACCTTTAGAAATTATGAAATCCTGAAGTAAATTTTATGAACTTCCACTTATCACTAATAACGTAATAGTAAGACTAATGCTGTTGTTTAATGAAACCACTTTTATAATTAGCAATAATAAGCAAGTTGAGACAGCAAAAGTCGAAACAGCGTTCTACTTGCGTGCTAAGACCCAATTCACACAGACGAGACGTGGCGCGGACTTCGGGCTGAGACATGGCGCGGACGCGGCGCATTTTGAAGTTGCTCTTATGACGCAATTCACACAGAGGCGGCTGGGCAGCGGCGCGCCCCTTTGAGGTCCGTGCCCCGTCTCTTCGAAGTCTCTAGGGGCGCACACAAATAGCTAAGAACTGTACTGTAAGTTTTTAACGAACGAAAAATTCGGTAAGTGGATTTTTTTTATTAATTGGGTATTTAACACATTAATATCATTAATATTTTTCTCTCACTTATAGCCGAAATGGCGCCCCTAAATTTTAGCGCCCCGGGAAAATGCCCGGTTTGCCCCCCCCCCCCCCCTAGAGCGGGCCCTGCTTGGAGATACAAAGGAAGCGGATATGAAAAATATATTCAATAGTGTTTCTTAAAAGGTTGCTAAAAATTAAGCAGCTGGCACGTTTTGATGTTGGTGCTGATGATATTTGCAAATCTTCTGCGGAATTTCGACCTTCTTTTATTCTTAAATTATAAAGATACCCCAAGAGAAATACAGAGGATGATTCAGAAGTTGAAGTAAGTTAGTTTTTAACCGCTGCAAATTAACAGAACTGTACATAGAAATGTACATATAAAAATAAAGTAGATTTATTTAATAGCTAGACAATAGTAGTGCTTAATATAGACGAAAGAAATAATTATTGTCTTCGAAATTATTTTCTTTTATCAAATTCTCCTAAAAAAGTTATTGCGTTGTCCTGCCAATGTCATGATCCGTCTTTAGTAAAGTACATCTTGAATGTTCCCTTACACGTTTCGCATCTTCCAGAACAAGTCTACATATTCGTAATTGAATTTCCTGGTTTCAACATTTCATATATAACTCGACAAGATTCTGATATAAGGCGGCTAAGAGATTGTTGCAACATTACAGCTGTAAACTCAAGATTTTGTAATTGTTTCGTCATTACAGTTGTGAACTCTAGATCTTCATAGTTTCTACTTGTTACTAGAAATCTTATTATAGCCATGGAGGAAGGAATATATGGAGGCGACGGAAGGGAATTTCACCACGCATTGAAGTGACGCCGTGCAGAGGAGGAGTGGGGACTTGGCTATCATATTGTCCATCCATACAGACACGGGGAATATGTACAAAAACCTCAAGGGCACTCTAGAATAAACGTGATGGCGTAGTCTGGTGATGGATTATTATGTAACTCAATGAGAAAAATAAAAAATGAAGAATAAAATTTTTTGATATCCTGCCTAGTTTCCGAGAAATTCTGTCTCAAATGTGAGAAGTTTTTGGTTGAAA
Source organism: Vandiemenella viatica (assembly GCA_031002005.1). Classification (NCBI taxonomy): domain Eukaryota; kingdom Metazoa; phylum Arthropoda; class Insecta; order Orthoptera; family Morabidae; genus Vandiemenella; species Vandiemenella viatica. Next base: position 154,709,276 of record CM061920.1, read on the forward strand.
TTCAGAAGAAAAAATTGGTCAAAGTCAAATTTGATGATTGATTCTTATTTAAAAAGACGAGACAAATAAAAAATGTCGATATCTCTCTAGTTCTCGAGAGTGAATGCAGAAGAAACATTTCACAAAAGTCAAATTTGAAGATGGATTCATATGTAACACGACGAGACAAATCAACAATAAAGAATAAAATTTTTCGATATCTTGCTTAGTTTTCGGAATATACTGTCTCCAATTTGAGGGAATTAGGTTGGGATGCCGCCTGGAACAAAAATTAATTCTGCCAAAACCACAATGAATTACATGGTGGAAATGCAGAATGGATATTTCAGTTTTATTACTACCACATGTGGTTAGGTTGAAATGTGGCCTAGACCAGAATAAAAATAGTTATCTTGTTACCATACATCGTAAGTTTAATTGGGAATAGCTGGAAATGGTTTACATAGCGATACATGTTTCGTCACTAACATGGTTCTCATGAAATAACTAACAATCATCATATGCATTAGTTCTATAAGGTTGTTTTTTTTTTTTTGTCACAAGCCTGTATCTTCCTTAACCGAAATCAATGAATGAGGTGTCATTTTAAAGCATATGGTCTCCAATTTGGTCACATCTAGGGATTGCAATCCAGCAAAGCGGGATCCCGGAATCCCGCGGGATCCCGCGTCATTAGACAATCTGGCGGATCCCGCACAAAATTAAGCGGATCCGCAATCCGCAAAATCCGGCGGAAACGCGTGTCAGTCTGCGTGACTCGCTGCCCCACTTGGTCTCTGTCGGATGTTTTGCACTGTTTGCCTGTACCCTTCCAGTTGGCATTTGACGCTAGTGAACAAGCGTTTGTTTTTGTCTACTTTCGTCATTCGTAAGTAAATAAATAGACTTTTACGTATTCATCAAAACTTACGTTTGTTTCGAGTACACATTTCTGTAATTTGAGTTATGTTGCGTATTTAGTACGATTTTCTAACTATATAATAAGTATTTCTTATGTGTCGCACACGTTATCTGAACTACATGGTTACAGCTTTTTATTCACGGTTTCATTATTCCCATTTTCTGTATTTGCAGATAAAGTAATTGTGACAATTTCCTAATTTGCGGCTGAAAATTTGATTATTCGTTGATAAGAAACTAATGTTATCGTAATTCTGACGATCGCGTACCTATTTATTTAACAGCTATCAAAAGGAAATTGTATATCCTTTGACTTATTGTTATTTTGGCCGCTGCCTCAATGCGTTTCTTTGACGAAAGCCACCTGCTTACGTGTGCCGCTCAGGCTTTCGATTAATCCCTCTTCTCCTTGTTATTATTTCGACTAAAGGTAAAAAAAGTTATAATGAAATTTTCGCGGGTGCATCGATGAATTGTGTTGTAGGAGCACCATACTTTGACAGCTGCCTCCGCCGTCTCCCTCACGTGTGTAATTTCGTGTGTTTGCAATGAAATCCGGAGATACAACCTATGAGGACTTCACTGCAATCATTCGCCGAGAAAGTCTCCTTTCTTACTAAAAAGTATTAATTTCCACTCTAAAGACGTCGTTACGCCACATAAGTAAATCTGAAATACTTGACAGTTTACGTGTTGGTGAGTAGTTTCTTTTAATAACATTGGATCAACTGTAATATCAATCAAGGAATTAGGAGAAATAATAATGAATCACGCAAAAAAAGGCCAAGTCTCGTGCTTGTGCAGTGATAAAAAGTTATGAGATCTTGTTCTGAGCCAAGTCTACACTTTACAGAGTATATTCACTTCACTTTGTGAAATGGAATGCTTTTCTCGGTGTTATTGAAAGTTTATTTAGAATTAAAAAAAAAAAAAAAAAACTCTGGTAACTTGGCCATTAATCAAACCATATATTTAAATTTATGTGATGTATTGTATGGCACATAATATGACCTAAGACTCAATATTTTCAGTTTTTATTATTTATTTAAAAATTGGTTTAGATTAAAAAACAAAAATGTAAAACCTCGAAATACACGCTAAAAAGTTTTAATGTCATTTTGCCAATCAAAATATTGTTAACTGTTAATTTTTATCATTTAACATTAAAAATTATTTATTAATTTAATTATTATTTAATTTATTAACTTTTTAAGTAACTATGTTTCAAATATATTCGTTAAAAAACTGTTTGTACCAATCCCGCACGGATCCCGCGGGATCCCGCGGGATTGGCGCAAATCCCGCGCGGATCCCGCGGGATTGAAAACACTGCGGGATTGCAATCCTTAGTCACATCATATTTTAAGAAATGAAGTTTTGGAATATGATCCTTAAAGGGCAAAAATGTCAATTTTTCTAAAATGCATTTTTTGTCTCTCGAGCCATTTATCTCCCTGGATATCTAACCAAAATCGATAAATGAAGTAGGGTTATGAGGAGTAATTTTTCAGCTTTGTAACATCATATTTTAGGAAAGAATGTTTTTGGAATTCAACCCTTAAAGGCAAAAAGTATAAATTTTTCTATAACGCATTTTTGTGTCACGAGCGATTTATCTCCCTTAATATCTAACAGATATAGATAAATCAGGTATCATATTAACGAATAAGGTCTCCGCCGTGGTAATATTATATTTTAAGAAAGGAATATTTCGTAATTCGACCATTAAAGGGCCAAAAAGACAATTTTTCTAAAATGCGTTTTTTGTATCTCGAACATTTATCTCCCAGGATATCTAACCAAAATCGATAAATGAAGTAGGATTATGAGGAGTAATGTCTCAGCTTTGTGACATCATATTTTAAGAAAGAATGTTTTGGAATTCAACCCTTAAAGGGAAAAAGTATATTTTTTCTTTAACGCATTTTTGTGTCACGAGCCGTTTACCTCACTTAATATCTAATAATATAGATAAATGAGGTTTTATATTAAAGAATAAGGTCTCGGCCGTGGTAACATTATATTTTAAGAAAGGATTATTTCTTAATTCGACCCTTAAAGGGCAAAAATGTCAATTTGTGTAAAATGTGTTTTTTTGTGTCTCGAGCCACTTATCACCCTGGATATCCATCCAAAATCGATAAATCAAGCAAGATTATGAGGAATATTATCTCAGCTTTGGTGACATCATACTTTTGTAAAGAATTTTTTTTATAATTCAACCCTAAAAGGGAAAAAGTATAAATGGTTCTACAAAGCATTTTTGTGTCACAATCTATTTATCTCCCTTGATATCTAACCGATATTGATAAATGAGATATCATATTAATGTCTAAGGTCTCCGTCGTGGTATCATTATATTTGAAGAAAGAAATTTTTCGTAATTCGAACCTTAAAGGGCAAAAATTTCAATTTTTCTAAAATGCGTTTTTTGTATCTCGAGCCATTTATCTCCCTTGACAATTAAACAAAATTGATAAACGAGGTATAATTTAAAACATTGAGGTCTTCATAATCTCTTCGGTTCCGTTACCATATTTTAAGAAAGAAATTTTAAAAAATTCTAACCTTAGAGGGCCAAAGTATAAATATTTTTTACAACACATTTTTCTGTCAACAGATATTTGTTTCCCTTGATACCTAACCAAAATCAATAAATGAGATATCGATTTAAATATCAAATTATCCGCTATGGTCACATCATATTTTAAGAAAAAACATTTTCCAAATTCAACCCTTAAGTGACAAAAATATCATCATTTCTCAAAACTTTTTTTTTACCTCGCCTGATAACTAACCGAAATCGATAAATGAGGCATCATTTTAAAGACCATGGTGGCTGCTTTGCTCACTCCATATTTTATGAACGGAATTTGTTGGAATTCGACACTTAAAGGGCAAAAGTAACAATATTATTATACAACGTGTTTTTTTTTTAATTACCAGCCATTTATCTTCTTCGATACATAGCCGAAATCTATAAATAACATATCGTTTTAAAAATGAAGGTCTCCAGCTAGGTAAAATCACAAACTAAGAAAGAATTTTTCCGAATTTGGTGCTTAAAGTGGTATCGCGTATGAGACTTTTTAGAGCCAAGTTCCTAGATTGCAGCAGCAGATATCACAGAGATGTCAATAAACCATTTTTTATTCAATAAGTAGCTTTTCGGATATTTTTTGCGGTTGCGGAAACACTATCGTTTTGCTATACAAATCCAATGTAAACATTTTATTCACACAGCAACAAACATTTCAGAGATGTTGATATGTTGTGTGGATTTTTTCAGGTTGTTTTTATTCTGTTAAGGTCAGTGACATTTTGTCATTAGTACAGAGTGTTTTAAATTTTCCTAACTGTTTCATAATATGTTGCGAATATTTTGATGCGTACCTATTACACTAAAAAAAATAAAAAAAAATATTTGCTACAAAAGTACGGCTCTACTTTTCATTATATTACAAGCATTCATCCTCACTATTCATTGCATTTTATTCTCAAAATTTTCGAACGGATAGTCTAGTAATAGATAAATTCTTTGTCCCTTATGCAACAACAAAACCATTCTGGTACAGACTGCATTTAGACCTAAACACAATCTCCACTAAATTGCCGCTACAGAATCAAACTATGGAGACACACCAACATACGCATATTTGAACCGCAAACAGCATTTGGGGTAACAACATCGTTTGCTTCATAAAGATTCCTAGATTGCATATCATAATTTAACACATTTAGTCTCCAGTCTTACACATTTAGTTTCGTCATACACTGTCAGTATAAACTGCAACGTGACGAAAGAAAGCACAACACTAAATTCACTGAATCGCAATGTAAAAAATAACCCCTTTAAATCTCATTTTCAACACTCGTTAAAAAGTAATGCTAGTCTATTATTTGCAAAATAGCAAGGTATGCTGATTTTCTATACTACACTACACTACACCATATTGAGAGCTATGATTAAATATTTATAGACAGGCACCAAACTTTCCAATACCTACTGCACACTTCAAGAACAATAATTAGAATGTAACTTACTTATGAAATGATATTCCACGATCTTTCCTCTCTGGCGTATTTGTGCAACCGAATGCAACACAAGATGGCATTATAAAAAACTTAGACACATTGGAAAATGAAATAATCACAGCATCAAACACAATGTGAACTTTGCATTTGTATGGAATCACAATGTGGCCGCCACCACGCATGCGCAGTATTAGCCGAGAGTTTAGAGGCGGTGTCACAGATTTAACGTCATTTCGTCTCCATATATTTCCTTCCTCCATGATCAAAGCAGTCTCTCAAGGGGTGAGATTCTTTTTCTCACGGCAGTGTTTTGTTTTTAGATTATTTCAAATAAGGAGCCGTAACCATTCGTAAATAATTATACCGGTCTTCAGGTTCATGAGATAATTTCCGAAGCAAATTAAGATTAAAGAACCTTTTAGCAACCATCTTCTAGACCATTCTTATTTTTTAATCTCATCAGGCATTGTGAAATAACCATTAAAATTAATGCTTCACCCATGATTTCAATAGAACTGAGCTAAAGACTGAAGTCAAAAACGTAAGTGTGTGGACGCTAGCATTTGGTCAGTATTACCTGACGTCTTGCCTGATCAAGTAAAACGTTAGTCAAGACGTTACGTGAAGACCGGCCTTAAGAGGACACTCAGTAACAGAAATGATGAAAGAGTTGAGTTGAGAACCATTTCAGGGATAGATGTCGGGTATAGAGAATTGTGGACAGGTACTGGCAATGAAGCCTGGTTAAATACTGGTAGAAGATTTATAAGCAGCATGTGTCAGGAACCATAAAATAAAATAGCAATTGGTATCAGGAAAGAGGGAGCAGGAAAGTTTTCATTTATGTGAAGGGGAGGTAGCGAGGGACTGAAAGAAATTACGTAAGGAACTATATACTTCAGACTAAAGGATAGCAATTAATAATAATAACGGCAAGAATGCTGCCAATGCTTGGCTTGGTAAGGATAATATTAATCAAATCGTGATTTTGAAAATAAAACAGTAATGTTTTGTACTCTAATTGTTATTAGATAACCTAAAATTCCTTTCCTATCTAAATTGTTATTGATTCATCATTTCGCTGTTATGACATCGATTCACGCCTTCTTTGTGAAGTGAAAAATAATATTTTTCTTCTTAATTTTCTGTGTGATACATACAAGTGGCGGCAATTACATCTGTGATTTAAAAATCCTGTGCCTCACTGATATTTTCATGAAGTTTATTACTTTGATATTGTCATTTACTTTCAATACTTTGTAATATCTTTGACGTGCTCAAGGTTTGAAAATGTGAAGTGATAGACGAATGTTTGGCGTTAAAAACAAACTTTTTTGTTTTGTTTTTGGTTGAAGAAATACGAACAGTGTGACTTATTCAATTTGATGTATGCTACTACTGTAAACAATTATGTGATCTTCGTTTCTATGTTCGTATTAAAGATTCTCCCGTAAGTAATTCGTCTTTAAAAAGGAAATAAGTCTTATGGATAATGAGTGATATCAGCTGAGCCAATGCCAGGATAGTTCTTCGTATACTTGTCTTCTTAATTTCCTTCTATTTGAGTGGGGAGTACCGTTTATAGTTTTGCTTTTTTGGCTTGGTGTCTACTTGTAATATGACTTTTATTTACATAGTTTACAATAAATTATCAGCATCATTATTGATCGTAATCTATCTCATGCCTCGGTGTTAATTTCCCTGCACACCTACTTCCGATTGATAGGCTTACTTGTTTTTATCTTAAAATCATTTAAATTCTAAAGTTTATCGTTAATTACATCCTCAGGTAAACTGTTCTAGTCTCTCACACTCCTACCTAGAAATGAAAACTTACCAATTCTCTTAATGCGTGAACTAAATCGCTAATATATTATCATGGCTCCTTTCACATGGTGTTGCTAAATCTTTCACAAATATTTTTTCAGGCTTCATCACCAGTAAATGCAGTGTGCCTGCCCACATTTCTCTTCACTAGTTTTCTGTTCTGCAATAACTTGCAACTCAAATCTTTTATCATTTCAATTACTGCGTGCATCCTTTGGCAATATGCATAGACAAATCTAGCTGCCCTCTTTTGCATCTCCTCCAACTCCAGTATTTATGAGAAAAATCAAAAGTAAAATTATTTCATATCTCACTTTGATATATATATTGGAATTCAAAAATTATTTGTAGCTACAATGATTGTGCCTTTGGCAGCATTTTTGTTCTGGTCTAGGCCACTTATCAAATTAACTACAGCTGCTACGAAGAAAACAAAACACCATTGTTCATTTCCAGTATATATTTCCTTGTGTTTGTGGTGAAAATTTTTTCTTGTCCAGGCTGCATTTCAATCTTACCACCGTAGTTTTGAGGTAGCAAAACTCAAGAACTAAGCGAGATATCAAAGAATTTTTACTCTTCACTTTCAATTATTCTCATTGAGTTAAATAAGAATCTGACATCAAATTGCAGCGCCACATTTATCGTAGAAATCCCCGAAGTGGGTCCCATATCTTTAATTTAATTCAGCTGCAATGGAGTGCATGCTCTATTGGCAATTTCCCTATACACCCATTTTGCCCCTTTCCTGAACCCACATACTTTTACCCTCTAAAAATTTCGAAGTTTAATTCTTTCAACGTTTCTGGTAAATTATTATCATTTCTCTTGGTAACTTATTCCAATCCCGAACCCCCATTACCTACAAAAGAAAATCTTTCCACACTCTTGCTTGCCATCAAGAGCCAGCTTGTGGTCATGGTCATGTTTCTCCTTCCTTGCATTACTCCTAATTCTTACACCAGTATCTTTCCATGCCTCATCACCAATATATGCCTTGCACACCCCCGTGACTCTCTTCACCCCCCTCCTGTCTCTCAGTAAACCCATTCCATTTCTAACATCTGTTAACTGATTGTGTTCTGGGGTAATTTTCAGAGATAAATCTAGTAGGGTCATTCCATGTCAAATCAACCAATTCTACTATATGATTTGAACCTCGACCTCTCAGATTTGGATGAATTTTTTATCAGGTATTTTACCCACCAACACTATTTTAAATTTGAAATTTCAATTTTTTCTGACTTTTGGTTTTTGAGTTTCAAGGATTTAAAAATAAAAAAAAACTGTTTTGATTGATTTATGATTGAATTAAAATGCTGTAGCTTATAAACTGTACAACCTAGAGAGCTCAAACTTGCACAATTGTTTTCCACAAAAAATTCCCTTCCATTTGAGATGTAACATGACTATGCTACCTAAATTTTAAAATTTTTAAAAATTCCAAAATATGTATATTTTTTTAAATTTCCAAAATACATACTCTCTGCCTTTTTTTTTTTTATAAAAATTATATGTGTTGTCCAGTCTAACTGACTACATGCATGCAAAATTTCAAGATGGGATCTCAATGGGTTCTTGTATAAAAAAATATTTTACTACCGGAATAAATGCTAGTGAGGTGAAAAGCAGACTGCTTCTAGGCTATGAATACTAAGATTGGCCTACATAATTCTAACAAACTTAAATTATTAAGTTAGCCTTTTTGTGTAACATTACCCTCTTGTTGTTTGTTGATTCATTAGATGGTATAGTGTTGTTTTAATTTAATTTTCATGATTCTTTTAACTATCATATCATATCATATCATATCATATCATTTTATTCACCATTAGTCAATACAATATTGAAATAGGCTTCGTCATATACATACTATAATTATATATACATATTAATACAACTGATAGTATAAGATAAATAATGTAACTAAATATATATTACATCAATAATTCTTCAGTTTTATAAGGACATATTGCAGTTATAAGATCCTTAGTGCTATTTTTAAATTTATTTAGTGTCATCATTCTCAGATTCATAGGTAGATGATTGAAGAATCTGATTCCCATTGACTTAAAACTATATTTAGTTAAGCTAAGTGAACAGTATTCAATTCTTATATTGTGCTTATCTCTAGTGTTATGATCATGTACCTCAATATGTCTTTTAAAGAGGTGTTGATTTTTCTTTACAAAAAGTAAACATTGATATATATATAAACCCGGTAATGTCATGATTCCTAGCTTTAAGAATAATTCCTTGCAGTGTGTTCTAGGTAATGCTCCACATATCAGGCGAACTGCTTTTTTTTGTAAGACAAAGAGACACTGTGAGTAGGGACTATTTCCCCAAAGGTAAGTTCCATAGGATAGGTAGGAGTGGACATAACCATAATAAATGGAGAGTAAGACATCTGTTGTCACTGTACCTCTAAGTCTCCTAATCATGAAAATTCCTTTAGCGACTTTATTCGATATCAATTCAATATGCCTCTGCCATTTTAGATTTGATTGTATAATTATTCCCAGGAATTTGACAGAATTGCAGGTAGAGTTGCTCTTTAAGGATATATCAAGGTGGTGTGTTTTTTCTAAGTTAAGAGATAGTTTGTTGGCACTACACCAATCCATAAGTAGATCTATCTTAGATGAGAAAGCTTTGTCATTTGAAGTTGTAGTGGAGCTTACTTTTACACATAGATCATCAGCATAGTTGTAGCATTTGGAGTTACCGTTTTCCATAATTGGTGATAGGTCATTGATATATAGGATGAACAATAGGGGGCCAAGAATAGATCCCTGAGGAACACCATGTCCTACCTCCCTAAGATTAGATACATTATTGTTGAGTGAGACCATTTGTGATCTATTACTTAGATATGATTTAATTAACTTTACTGCCTTATCATCAAAACCTAGGTGCTCGAGTTTCGATAGTAAAATTTCATGGGATACAGTGTCAAATGCCTTGGACAGATCAAAAAACTTAGCATCAACATTGAGTTTATTTTCGAGGTCCTCAAGACAGTCCTCGATAAAATTTGCAACTGCATCACATGTTGACCGATTTTTCCTAAACCCAAACTGGTTGTTACAGAGGAGATTGTGCTGTTCAAGATATTTATAAATTTGTTGACTGATAATTTTTTCAATAACTTTGGACATAATTGGGACCAGGGATATTGGCCTATAATTACAGAAGGATTTTTTATCACCCTTTTTATAAATTGGAATTACCTTAGATACCTTCAACTGTTCTGGAAAAATTGCACTATCAAAGCAGCCATTTACAACCTCTGTCATCATTTCTGATATAAAGTAACTACTAAGCTTGACAATTTCTGAATTTAGGTTGTAGACATCCATAGACTTACTATTTCTTAAAGACATAATTGCAGAATGGACTTCCTGTACAGAAGCGGATTTGAAAGAAAATATTGTATCAGCACATTTGACTTTGGACAGATAGTAGTTGGCTTCATTTTGACTAACTGCTATTTTCTTAATTGTTTCACTAATACTATCAATAAAATAGTTATTGAATTCTTCAGCTGTTAAGTTGGTTGGTGTCCCATCCTGAATTATGTTTCTATTTGTAGGTAGATTATTTTTAATGATGTTCCAGATAGCCCTTGGTTTATTTGCACATCTAAGGACTCTTTCACTGTTATAATTTAGTTTAGCCTTTCTGATTTCATCTTTGTACATGTATTTGATTTGTTTATATTTAGTTTTTATGTCCGCAGACTGACTTTGTTTGGATATAAAGTGGTACTTATCACATATATTTTTTAACTCCAATAACTTAGGAGTGAACCATTTATTTGCTTTGACCTGTCTTTCTCGACTATTTACAACTTTTAATGGGAAGGCATAATTAACACTGAACATAAAGTCTGTGAAGAAGGCTGAGAATTTATCAAGAATATTAGTCTGAGAGTGAATGAGAGGTCTATTCATATTATTTAAACAATACCAAAAGTCTGCTATATTTGTGTCATTAATCTCTCTATATTGATATTTAATATTTGGTCTAATCTGTTTGGAGGTTTTTTCTGAGGTCAAGAGAAATGATGAGAGAATAGCATAGTGGTCAGATAGTACAGTTTGTATGACAGAGGATTTGACTCTTGAGTAATGGAAAGTAGTAACAATATTATCAATACATGTACCTTCGTTTATAATCCCTGGACGTGTAATTACATTTTTTAGAAGAACATTTAGGCCATAGCTAGTAAAAAGGCTACGCAGGTTATCTATATTTGGCCCATTTAAATTAAAGTCCAAGTTGAAATCAGCACACATAATTATATTGCAATTTTTAGAACTGAGTTTGGCTAACAGATTATCCATTTTTTCAAAGTAAATATTCATATTATCGACTTGAGGAATCCGATAGATACACAGCACAAATGTGTTAATATTTTCTAAATACAATTGTGACAGTTCAAAAACATATTCAGTTGCAAGGTTTGATGTGTCAATATTAGGCTGTTCATATACTGTCAAGTTATTTTTTATAAAAATCGCTGAGCCCCCTCTTTTACCCTTTGCCCTACAGAAGTGACTTGCCAGATTGAACATGAAAAGTGAACACATTTTAATTGGTAATATACATGCTAAAACTTAAATTTTGAATAAAGCCACTCACCTTCATCCTTAGTTTTAAATGGCAGAGATTATCTTTTTCTTAGTTTTCCAGTGTTATTTGTAATCATTTATAACAAGTTCCTGGCAGTTCTATCATTACCGTGGCGCCAAAATCTGATGATGAATTCTTGCAGAACTCGACGAAATAAATCAAAAATAGAGAATAAAATTTTTTGATATCTCGCTTGGTTTTCGAGATATAGCATGTTAAAAATCAGCCTTAGGTATAGTTCCTTCTGCTTTTTGATGTTTTTTCATCTGGTCCAGGCCGTATTTCAACCTAACAACAATCACTAGGAAGAAAATAAAACACCTATAGTGCATTTCCACCATGTAGATAGGGTGGTTTTGGTGAAAAAAATTTTTTTGGTCCAGGCTTGATCTCACCCTAACCTTATCACTTTTGAGATACAATATCTCGAGAACTAAGTGAGATATCAAAAAAATTTATTCTTTATTTTCCATTTGTCTCATCGAGTTACGTAAGAATTCATCATCAAATTTGGCTATAGCGAAATTTTTCTTCTGGTCCAGGCCGTATTACAACCTAACTACGTCAATTTTGAGATACGATATCTCGAGAACCAAGCGAGATATCAAAAAATTTTATTCTTTATTTTCGATTTGTTTTGTCGAGTTCTATAAGAATCAATCATCATATTGTGGCGCCACGGTAATGATAGACTCCCCAAGTTCCTTATAATAGAAATTGGCAAAAGTAATTTCACTTGGGAAAAGATTACCTTGTTGATATTTGCGTGGATAGAACTGTATTTCTAATAATAATTGTTATTTACAAAGTTAATATGCATAGTATTTATACAATTAAGTGTTTAATGAGGGTAGACCTAACATAATTTAAACAATTCTTTTTGATCTTTTAAGATATTTTTCCAAAGCAAGAGACTCCATTTCTTTAGCACTTAAAGTGTAGGTTCTTCCCATAGCTGTAGTTGGATCCACTGTTTGTAAAAGAGTGTTTCCTGGGACATCTAATAAATCTCTTGGTTGCGGATAGTAAAAAGAATGGGCTGGATCTTTTGGGTGTAAAAAATTTATTTGGTACATGTCATTGTATTTTTGGGTCTACTAGAGATCGCGATTCCGCTACAACAACATTCAGTAATATCGTTGGAATACTGCTGTAGTCAGTCGCAAAACGTATTGTTTTCAAGCAGTAATTCCATTGTAATTCAGCCTGGACCATTATTTTCAAGCAGAAATTAGGTTGTAAATCGGCCTGGACCAGCATGAAACCGTTAAATGTACTCCGGAAAGAATTTTTAGTCTTGTCTTGCGTTTGACCACTGCAGTATTATGATAACAACTCCTGGTGGAATCGCGATCTCCAGTAATCCCGTATTTTTCTTCAGTGCATCCTAGCCACCAAGAGTCACCATATGCTACTGTCACAAAACCAGCAGCAGTATTTTTCATATCTGACGGTGTTATTTGGTTCACAGTTGTCACATATTCAAGAGACTCATCAAGACTAAAATGATAAGGCTTCACAGTAATTTGACTCTCTGTGTGGGGTTTATATGAGTGAAACTTATGTGTTCCCACAACCGCCTTTGATTCACTAAACTGAGGAAGTTAGTATTCTTTGGTCTCTTCATAGTCTTCTGTTGTGCAGTATTCAAAGTCAATGTTTTTTATGTTTTCCATGGCAAATACATAAAGAGATTTGGGTGTTAAGATTTGTTGGTCATATCGCCTCTTACCATGGGATGTTGCAAAGAACTCCCACTCTGCCTCAACTTCAAAATCAGTTTTATGCAAACACAAATTAAGTTGTTTTTCTTATTTTTATATTGTGCAGTGCTGCCATCAGAAAAATAAGTAATCTTTTTAAGTGCAAAAGGCAAGGTTTGCTTTAATATTTGTAACAGTATTTTCTGGAACACATAGAAAGCGACTGTATTATGTTCCAGGCAATCTGATATGAAGACATACTGCAGGTGTTTTAGTTTTCCCTCCTATTTATAATATATGATGAAAGTGTAGCTTGGGTGGTAGTCCTGTGGAATGATTGTATTTCATCTTGTACAACGAGAGTAGTTTTCTGCAAAATCACAGTTGACTACTACATTGACTTCAGTTAAACTGTCCTTGATTTCACTGTAGTATTCTTTCTGCTGACTAGCTATAAATGAATTAGTTTTTACCTGAGTTAGAGTGTCCAAAAACTCATCAATAAAGTCATCAGTACATTTTACTACAGTTTCCATCATACACCTATCTACAGTTATCCACTTCTACATCTACATATATACTCTGCAATTCACAAAATTGTGGGTGGCAGAGGGTGCTCAGCACCAAAGCTAATCTCTTTGTTTTGCATTCCAATCCCTAATGGTATGAGGGAAAAAAGAATTCATATAAGAATCATTGCAGCACCTTATTTCTCTAATCTTATCTTTCCTGTCATTCCGGCTCAAATAGGTTGGTGGAAGAAGTATTTCACTACACTCAAAAGTGAAAGTGGGAGTACGCATGTTTACCAATAAGTTTAAACGAAATGTGCGTCGTCTATCTACCAGAGACTCCCAGCCTAGTCTACTAATCAGTTCTGTGACGCTTTCATAAGGACTGTAGCAAGCTGTCACGAATCGAGCGGCTCTTCTCTGTACTTTCTCTATATTTTCGATCAACCCCTTACGAAACGGATCCCAAATGGCACAACAATAGTCCAAATGTGGACGCACAAGAGATTTGTACGCTATCTCCTTTGTTTGTTCATTACAATTTTTCAATATTCGACCTATGAATCGCAGCCTAGAATTAGCTCTACCTACCAGCGAATTAATGTGTAAGTTCCATTTCATGTTCCTTTGTACCGTTACTCCCAAATATTTCATAGAATCGACCATATCAATAACTGAATTGTTTAACTCGTATTTCTGAACAATCGGATTCTTTTTGTTAGTTATGCTCGTTGTCTTACACTTTTTACAATTTAGCGTAAGTTGCCACTCAGCGCACCATGCCAAAATAATATCCAGATCACGCTGAATTTCTAAGCATTCGGCCAAATTCCTTACTTCCCTATAAATAACCGCATCATCAGCAAACAATCTAAAAAGGCTTTTCACTTTGTCTCCGAGATCGTTTATAAAAATTAAGAAAAGAAGTGGTCCTATTACATACACTTCCTTGAGGTACCCCCGATGTAACATCTAGACTAGAAGAACTTTCTCCTTCAACGACGACATACCGCGACCGACCAGTTAGAAAATCCTTTATCCATTCACAAAGCTGAGCTGATATACCGTACGCTCGTGGCTTCGCTAAAAGGCGGTTGTGTGGCACAGAGTCAAAGGCTTTCTGAAAATCTAAAAAAATTGCATCTACTTGTGAACCTGCATCAATAACTTTCATTACATCGTGTGTAAATAGGGCAAGCTGTGTTTCACATGATCTTTTCTATCGAAATCCGTTTTGATTTGCTGTAAGCAAATTATTGTCCTCTAGAAATTTCATAATGTTCGAGCATATAATATGCTCCATAACTCTACTACAAACAGATGTTATAGGTATGGACGATAGTTTCCAGGATCACTTCGATCACCTTTCTTGAAAATCGGAGTTACTTGTGTGATTTTCCAGTCTGAAGGTACTTTCGCTCTTCTAATGATTTACTGAATATATCAGACAGAAATGGCCCGATTTCCGCCGCATATTCTGAAAATATTCTAACTGGAATTCCATCTGGCCCCGGTGCTTTCCCCCATTTCAGGAGCTCTAATTGCTTTATGATACCTGCAGTATCTATCCGTAATGATTCCATCACCAACTCGACACGGCGTGGGAAAACGGGAACACTATCCTTATTTTCATCAGTAAATGAATTTTTGAATACAGTATTTAGTACGTTAGCTTTATCGCGGCTTTCATTAACCTCTGAACTTTCACGGATTAGTGCTGGAATATTGCTATTGGTACAATTGACTTTTCGTACATACGACCAGAATTTCTTTGGGTTTTCTGTGAGACTCCTAGAGAGAGAGTTGGAATGAAAATCGTTGAAGGCCTCACGCATTACATTCTTAATACGTCCTCTTAACTCGACTAAGGTTTCTAAATCGCTGCGACAACCCCTTCCTTCTTGAGCGTGCGTGTATCCTCCTTTGTTTTTTGAGTAATCTTTTGACTTCGCATGTGTACCACAGTTGATCATCCTCCCCATTTATTATCCACTTCAGTATATGTATATCCATACCTTCCCTTACTATTCGTATAAATCGATGCCACATCTCTTCAACGGTGTCCTTTTTTTACTTGAAATTATGGTAATTATTCCTCAGGTAGGTTCTAAAAGACTCCTTAGAGGCCTTACTGAATTTGTATACAATCCTCCGTTTTCTCCTTTTTCGCTTGGTCATTAGTCTTTTTGTAGGTAACTTCATCAATCATATCATCATTGAACTTTGCATTCAATAGATCTTTAAGTCTAGAGACACCAGGACATTCTTTACAAATATCCATAAAATGTTGCTGAGATGGTGGATTGCATATCATCTTGACCAAGCAGGAATGATAAGATTTCAAAGCAGTTTCACCTCCATCCAAAACAATATTTTGCATTTTAGCACCAGTGCCTGGGTGAACGATCTTCACTCGGAATCTTTCGATTTATGTTCAATATGTAAGATTTTGAATAAAGTTTGATTAAAGTTTAAGGTTTTTTTGAAGGCATTGTAGGAATTTTTAAGTGCAAAGAGAAGTTTAACTAAAATTAGTAGGCTTATTGGTACCTGAATCTTACGAGATGAGGTAAGAGCCGTTTCCGAAATACCAAATCCAAGAACTGATTTTTGTAAAATCGTATTACAAACTTCTAAAGCAAATCGTTATCTACATATGAAATTTCACCCAAATCGCTTGAGCAATTTCCGAGATCGTCTGATTTACCACCTCATAAATTTCTTTTAAAGAAAAATGCTATTATTATATTAAATAGAAATTTGAATGCTAATCAGGGATTAATTAATAGTGCAAGATTTGTGGTAATTTTCCTATACGAGTATATCATCTGTGCTAAATTAATTTACTCCGATAAAATATGGTCTTACCTCACATTAACCTCACACCACCAACCCTGCCTTTCTAAATGATAAGAAAACAATTTGAACATTACAAAAGAAAAAGGTCAGATGCTTCAAAATGCAGGATTATATCAGAACCTGTTTTTTTATATAGATACATGTATGTGGCTTTTTCACGAGTTTGTAGATTAATTACGATCATAAAATCAACGATGATCACATTACAACTGTTAATATTGTTTTCAGATAATTTATGTAAAGTAAAGAAGATTGAAAAAATTCTGACAAAGCCAATATTTTTTTAAAATATTTAATTTGAAATGTTTTACAATTAAATATGTAGTATTTAATGGTAACGGAATTTTACAGTTATGTAGTAAGTAATGTTAACGACTTTTTACAGTGAAATTGATATTTATTACTAATCTTCAAATAAAATACCTTTAATTAATAAATACTTGTGTTTACTTATTTCCTCATTATTATATTACCATTCGGTGACTGATCATGATATTTTGCGAAATATTCACATGGGTTAGTTAGTATACATGAATTGTTCGTTTAAATATATGATTTCCTTGAAAGCAAAGAAAAAATATTAATAGGCTTCCTAGTACCTGAATCTTCTACGAGATGGCGTTAGAGCTGTTTTTGAGATACCAAGAGCAAAAATTGTTCGTATTTTGTACAAATGGGTTTTTGCAGGGAAGACAACTATTTAGGTAATCTTAAAAAATACAACGTTATCTAAATATGAAATTGCATCCAAATCGGCATAGCCGTTTGCAAGATCCAAACTATATATTTATACATATACAAGAATTGCTCGTTTAAAGATATAAGATTCATCATTAGCTTAATGTTTTGATGTAAGGTACACACACAGACAGTATGTGTGCCACTTTTTCCAGCCAGGATACAGTTCTTTGGTCTCAATTCGCAAAACTGGAAAAACCAATTTTGTTTGCTGGGAACTTTTCCTTAAATAATTGGTATATTTCTTGCAAATTTGCCAACACTGTCCCCCTTTGTACCTGGAGCTTTCCATCTTTATTTCTTATGGTCACACAATCTTTTTTTCCCCGAATCAATCTACTAATGTTGTTAGAATTGTAGAAGTCTTTTACAGAGTCAGCAATATTCTCATTTAGAGTTCTTCCAGGTTTAGATTGGGATTTGACAAAATTCCTTTTTCTTTTATTAACAATTTTACTGCATGGGCCATGTAGTTTGTCACTCCAAATTCTTCTTCTATTTTCTGACAGCTTCAACTCATAGGTAAGATAGAGAAAATCATCATTTTTTCACTTCTTTTTGTTGTTTGAGCAAACTTTTATTTTAACTGTGGATTCATCTTTGAAATGTTCAATAATAACTTCTTCTTGGCTCGATTCTGGTAGTAAGTTCTTTTCTAAGCTAGACTTTATTTTATCAAGCTTTTCTTTGTATAGCTAGGTACATTAATCTCTTTCTTCTTTAGTGGTGACTCACCCATGAATTCTAGTGACTTGTTCAAATATTCTAAGGAAGATTGATGATCAATAAAAGAATCATTTAAATTTTCACTACTACAAGGTAAAACTTCATCTTCTGTTTTGTGTTTGTCACTAATCTTTTTCGTACATGCATCACATATTTCATGCCACTAATGATTCCTAAGTCTAGAGAGCACATCTAGTCTGTTACATTTCTTAGTGATTGTACACGGACTTTCTTATGTTGTTCAACTTTAAAAGGGTTCCAACATTTAGCAGAAATAATTGCCCAATTCTTTTGAGATGCCATTTTTGGAAGTTATGAAAATCTACTATCAAAAAGTAAAAATATATACAACTTAAAAAACTACCTTTATATTGGATGTAGTCTCCTTGGGAGACTAGCCAAGTAATTAAGGTGTTTCCACACGATATTTTGGTGATCTGAATCTCTGTCGCCATCTTCTGGTGAAGTGCCGGATTTGTCGGAAGGCTGGATCTTATAGCCTCCGAATGCGCGCGTTGTTGACGTGTTCACCGCTGGTTGGCTGACTCAGTCGGCGCCTAGGCGGTGGAGGGTGGGCTGGCACCGGTAGGAGGCTGGCGTGGGTTCGGTTGGTCCGTGGCCACCGTGCAGTGCACTTCGGCACGCTTACAACGTATAGCATTAATGACAGGCGTCAAAGCTTCGCTCAGCTGGTATACACAGTCCCGGTTGACGAAATTGCGCATGGTGCGAATTTCAATTGCTTCTGTGAGAATACTATCCCAGAAGTTCCTTGTACGTGCCAATATCCTGGTATTCTCAAAATCGAAGCCATGGCCTTGTTCCAGGCTATGTTCCGCTACCGCTGATTTTTCGTTCTGCCCCAGACGCACATATCGGGCGTGTTCCAGACAACGCTGGTTAATGCACCGTACCGTCTGGCCAATGTATCTCTTCCCACATTCGCATGGAATGCTATAAACTCCCGGTGTTCGGAGTGCCAGGTCGTCCATGGGGGAGCGCAAGATGTTCTTCAGCTTTGGTGGCGGCAGGAAGATGTCTTAACCCCATTTTTGGCCAGATCTCTGCCAATCCTTGACGTTGTAGGACCAGAGTATGGCAAGAAGGCAATGCAATCCTGTGGCTCGTTCTTGGTGTTATTAAGCCTGCGTCTCGGTTCTCGGAATGCCAATCTAATCTGATGCTCCGAGTACCCGTTGCGTCTGAATGTCTGCCATAGATAGTTAAGTTCGCCCGGTAGGCTGTCAACATCACATATCGCTCGCGCCCTGTGTACCAGCGTGGTGAGCAGACTGATTGGCCTATAATTTTCATTTCTATTTGTCACCCCTCCTTTATACTATTACAGTTTTCATGATACTCTAGTAAGGGCTGACCAAAGTTTTGTAATGCACCAGTGCTACTTCCATGGTATATCCTCTCACAGATGCAATACTTTCCCAGTGTGTTCGTCCTAGTCGATCAATAGTCGCATCAAACTAGTTGCTCATTACCTCAATCATTTTCATATTGTCTGTAATGACTACTTCATCTTTATCCACAGTTATATCAATACCTCCTTTTCCTCTTATTTTTCTAACATAGCAACAGTAATTTCTGTTTGAATCATTCCATTCTCCCTTCCCAGCCATAACATTTTTCATGAATTTATCGTTAGCTTCTGTCTTTGCAGTTATTAATTCTCTGTTTAGCCCTATAGCCCCACTACTTCTTTAATCAATTATGTTTCCTTTACAACATCTTCACCCTTTGGACATTCCTGTGGTATGTAAATTTTGCGCTCCTATTTTTGTTTGTTTTGGGATAAAAATTTCTTCCCCTTATCTTACTATATCTTTGAACTGTTTCCACTTACTTTCTGCTATACTTGTGCCTTCCTGCCACACATTGAAGCTTTCCCTAAAACTTGCTGAAATTAATATAAAGCAACTGTGTGAATGTAAAGAGACACTTCTCTCCATGACCACCCATTGGCACCCATTCACAGTTGTGGTGGTAGATAGCCCTTGGTCTCCTGCTGTTAGTAAGGGAGTTTGGTTGCAGTGGGTGGAAATGTGTGGACGTGATTGGCAAAAATGTGTAATGAGATATATCTATATATTTTTTCGCCCATTGTGTTTATGAATAGAGGCTAAAATGTTTTGAGTGGCGTTTCATATCTCAATGATAGACTAAATAGAATATTATAGAATGATCTAAAATATTGGAAAATACCTTGAAATGTTTGGGAATAATATATAGTCTATACTATCTTTCTAATCTACATTTAAACTCTAGCGGGTTGAGTAGCATGTGAGAAAATTAGATCTCAAAGATATATAAGGCTGGCAGTTATATTTGGAAACATATCAACAAGCATGTAAACTATTAGGTTTACCAGAAAACCACATTCACTGGGAATTGGCTATGAACAAAGCAGTACAAACGGCAACAGCAAATCAAATTACATAACTGTTTGCATTATATCAGCTACATGTAATCCATCAAATCCAAATCGATTATGGTTGAAATAGCGAGAAAATATGAGGGATGATATCCTGACTGAACTACGATGACAAAACCTGGATGTAGAAATCAGTTTCAATGAGAAAGTTTGTAACAAAGCCTTGATATTGCTGGAAGACAAATGCTTAGTGACATCTATCCAAACACTAATACAACTGGGAGTTAGTCATCTCAGTGAAGTCAATTTGATGCTATAAACAGTGCATTACTAAGAGAAAAAAATCACAATCTCTACGAATTTTGGTACTACAGCCAACACAACAAACCCTTATTTATTCAGAATCAAAAAAGGCATATGACTAAGTAATGGATTATTATAAAAAACAAAAAGGTGGCATAATATTTCTGGATGCAACTGGCGGTATGGGGAAATTTTTTTTATTTAGTTTAATGCTAGCAATTGACGCAAACAAAGAAATAGTGCTCACCCTGGCATCATCGGGAATAGTGGCTGCACTTATGGATGGTGGAAAAATAGCACATTCTGTGTTAAAATTACCTTTGAATGTAGCTGAACATGAATTTATAGTATGTGACATTACAAATTAATCAGCATAGGGACAAATATTGAAACAGTGCAAGGCCATCATGTGGGACGAAAGCACTGAATAGAACACTCCAGGACGTTAGAGATAGCACGAGTTTAAGTGGATGTGTATTACTAATATTGTCAGGTGGTTTTGATCAAACACTATCTGTCATTACAGAATTGACACCAGTGAATGAAATGTTTGTTTAAAAAAGTAGCTCATATGGCAGCACATAAAAATAATTAAGTTAACAACAAATATGATAGCATAAATCTCGGGAGATGAAAAAGCACATGAATCTGCTAAAAACCTTTTACAAATAGAAAATAATACCAAGATTGCAGCAGATGTGATATTGGGGACCCTGATGTAGCCATGCCACTCACAGATTCTCTCATATCAACCATTGCACTTGCAACCCACACTGAGGGGATGGAGGCTCTGCCACCATCGCCTTTCGGTGACTAGGATTTGGCTTCTAGACTTCGAAGCCACACATAGGGGCAGTCAAACTGGCTTAAAGGCCAGGAAGCTAAACATGTTCGACTGTCCAACCGGTTTGACATACTGTCAGAGGCTGACTCAGTCTCAGAATCGTCATCCTGTGACTTGGCTGTCTCCCAGCCTGTTAGGTCAGAGCAATATCAGAAGGAGATGTTAGGTGGTTTAAAGAGCCCCTGAACGTACGGCTACACTGCAACCGACTTCGGCCGATTGTTCACTCTGCAGATTACGGCCGATATCGGGGTACGGCTACACTGTTAACGGCTTCGGCCGATTGTTCGCTCTGCTGGCAGACCTGGACCGATTGTTATTCAGTTCTCAACACATCATGTTGCAAGATGGAAGAAACTGACGTTATTGAAATGTTGAAAAAGAACTCTCTGTTGATATTTAATATGTTTGGACATGGAAAAAGTGAATGGGTAAACGACATTTTTTTTTATCAGAGAGGGAGGCTGTGGGAGAATTTCATACATTGTTCTCAAAACTATTGGAACAACCAATTAAATTTTCGGAATACTTTAGAATCAAACCGGAGAGTTTTTTTTTATATTTTGGAAGAAATCCAACCTGCTGTAGAAAATTTTTCGAATTTCAGGAAATGTATTTCTCCAGAACAAAGGCTTGCTGTGACACAGTTATTTTATTTAATGCAGGTTCAGAAACACAATAATCTCTCAATCCCGTATAATGTGCCAATGACTTAGTTATGGTTTGTTAAGAATGCATTTGGATACTATTTTTGTACTAAGAGATCGAACAGTGAAGTGATAACGTGAGTTAGGTAAAACAAACCCCACTATTTTAACATACTTTATTACTTTCGTAGATTATAAAGTACGCCTACAGAAAATAAAGTATAGTATATTGGTCTTTATAGTACGGGTTGCAATGCTAGCTGTAACCCCCAGGGATACTGTTCATTTGATTTATAGGTTTATTTTCAATTTAATAATTATATTTTTTTAAATTTTTTATATGTGTATATTAGTCATCAATATATACTGGTCTGCTGTTAACTGAAATCGAAAATTTATGAGGTGTGATATGAAAAAACGAATATGTTTTAGCAGATAAGTTCGGCTGAATGAAACAGAATTATTTGTTCGGCGACGGAAGTCAGCTGAGTTCGGCGTAGTAGGTCGGTTGTAGTGTAGCTAGAGCCCATATTGTTGCATACTTTTGCTTGGTTCGCCGATATCGGCAGTATTCGGCAGAGTGAACAATCAGCCGAAGTCGATTGTAGTGTAGCCGTACCCTCAGGGAAATGGCGAATACTTCGGGGAAGAAATCCAACGTTCATTTCGTGTGTATTCTGGGTGGTCTGATCCGAGACGTAGAACAAGCCATCCTGGATGGTATAGAATGGAGGGGGTATAGCCAACTGCAGATTCTGGCACATGTCGGCACCAATGTTGCTTGCTGCCTTGAGTTGGAGGTTATCCTCTCTTCCTTCCTTCCTCAGCACTCATCTGCCCACAGCAATCACAGTCCCTAGATATACTGTAATTTTTTTTTAAAGACGAAGAATAGAGAAGTGTTAGTTCAACACAGTAACTTATTTCTTACAGTAAATGAAGGATGAGCTCTGTGCCCACTGGCCACAAGATATCGGTAGAGCTAACCATCTGCAGCACTATAGACAGAGTTGGTTGTGGTCCTCTGGTTTGGAGCCGTATTGAGAGCCAGAACCAGAGACTACAGTGTTTCTGTTATCTTATTGGCTGTAGATTTCTCGATCTTCGTCCTAGGGTTGAGTCACGTAGGGTACCCCTAAATATTTCAGGTGTGCATGACACGTGTGAATCGGCTACTTGGGTGGTAGGGGCCGTGTGGAATGCACTGGGAGGATTTTCAGGCTGAGGGAGGAAGACCCAGAACACAAAATACTGTTATGGGCAACCCAATCCTATGCAACACTGGAAGATGGGAGGAACTTAAGAGAATCTCGACAGTTAAAAATTCTTGTAATTAATTGTAGAAGCATTTGCAATAAACAACCTGACCTAGCAAGAGAATCAGATACCATTATTTGTACAGAAATTTGGCTAAAACTGAACAGAAGTTTTGCAGAAATTTTTAAGGATAGAATGAACTTTTTTGTAAGGTTAGATTACATTCTCATGGAGGAGGGCTATTTATAGCTGGCAGTAAATTCCTCCAATGTAATGAAATAGACGTCAGTATGGTCTGTGTAATCATATGGATTAAACTCAATGTTGCCCGGTCAAAACACTTCATAGGCGCCTTCTACCATCCACCTGATACAGACATAAATATCACTGAGGATTTAAGAAATAATATAAATAGTATCATTCGCCGTTTTCAGGTTCATGCTATAATTCTAGGAGGTAATTGCAACCTTCCTCATATTGACTGGCATAATTATGTTCATGTTACAGGTGGCAAGGATAAGGCAGATTCTGTAGTCATTCTCAATCTGTTCTCAGATCATCATCTCGAGCAGCTAGTTAATTAATCAATGCGATGGCATATTGGTAATGAAAAAATTTTAGATCTAGTGGTTGCCAACAGGCCAGAATTATTCAGTGATATTTTAACGACTACAGGAATAAGTGATCACAAAGTGGTAATTGCAGCCATAAAATTAATAACCAAGTGGAAAGGAACGGATTGTTTACAGATTCAATAAGAAGTGTTTTAGAACTGTGGAAGATTTACCATAACTTAAGGTTAACAGGTGAAACTGTTGAAGGGATGTGGCATCAATTTACGAGGTAGGTCCGATAAGTACTTAGCCTCTCTTCCTGGTGGTGCCACTGTCACCAGAGAAATTTATTATCGTGTAGTACATTATCTTAGACGGCTATTGTTAAAATTTCAGCTAATTCGGACTCATAGTTTTGTTTTGATTGCTTGTGAAAGTGGGTGTGTCCGTGGATTTTAGAAAAAAGGAAAAAGAGCCAAATCGGTCGGTGATTTGATTCTTGTATTTGGAAGGAAAATCGCGCATGCAAAATCAAAGAGCGCTTGGATGCTGTGTATGGTGACTCTTCTGCTTCGATGGCGACTGTCAAAACTTGGTTTAACGAGTTTAAACGTGGTCGCACGTCGGTTTTTGATGAGCCACGCCCAGGTTAGCATGGAGGATAACGTGACAAAAATCCATGATCTCGTATTGGCAGACCGCCGATTGAAGGTGCGCGTGATTGCTGGGACAGTAGCCATCTCAAAAAACCGTGTGGGTCATAACTTGCATGAAATTTTGGGCAAGAGAAAGCTATCGGTGCAATGGGTGCTGTGTTTGCTCACTCCGGACAACAAGCGCAACTGTGAGACCACTTCACAGCAGTTTTTGATGCTGTTTAAGTGCAATCCAAAGGAATTTCTGCGTCGTTACGTGATCGTCGACAAAACATGGGTCCACTGGTACACGCCAGAGACCAAGGAACAGTCAAAACAGTGGACTTTAGCCGGCGAACGTGCTCCGAAAAAGGCGCATCGGCCGGAAAGGAGATGGCCACCGCTTTCTGGGATTCACAAGGTGTGATCTACACCAACTACCTGGAGAAGGGCAAAACGATTACAGGGCTTTACTATGCCAAATTATTGGGCCGATTTGACAACGAATTGCAGAAAAAAAGTGCTCTTCCACCATGACAACGCAACGGCTCACACCTCTGCCGTCGCCATGGCCAAATTTGTTGAATTGGGCTACAAACTGGTGCCCCATCCACCATATTCTCCAGATTTGGTCCCGTGCGACTTCTTTTTGTTTCCAAACTTGAAGAAGACACTTGCTGGGCGGAAATTTTAGTCGAATTAGGAGGTTATCGCCGCCACGGAGGCCTACTTTGCATATCTCCAGAAAACATATTATTCAGATGGGTTAAAGAAGTTGGAGCATTGCTGGGTCAAGTGTATCGAGCTAAAAGTAGCCTATGTTGAGAAATAAATTGCCACTTTTACAAAATTTTTCTTTTTTTCTTTTGTAGGCCAAGTACTCATCGGACCGCCCTCGTATACGCATAGTCAGGGAAGATATGAAAATGTATATACTGAAATGGACAATAAAGGAGGAGAATGATTTGTTGTGGTGTATGCTTGAAGTCAAAAAATTACTCAAAAAGCAAAAAAGGATACACACATGCTCAAGAAGGAAGTGACTTAGAAATCTTAAGTGATATAAGAGGACATGTTAAAAATGCGATGCAAAAGGTCTTTAACGATTTCCATTATGACTTTCCTTCTAAGAGTCTCTTAGAAAACCCAAAGAAATTTTGGGTTGTATGTACGAGAAGTTAGTTGTAGAGACAACAATACTCATGCATTGATTCATGACAGTTTCAAGGTTAATGAAAGGCGCAATAAAGGTAATGTACTTAACATTGTATTAAAACAATTCATTCACTGAAGAAAATAAGAATAGCATACCCATTTTCTTAAGTTGTGCGACATTAGAGATGAATTTGTTATGAATACATACTGCAGGTATTACAAATCAATTTAGAGCTCTTGAAGTGGGGGAAAGTGCCGGGTTCGGATGGAATTCCAGTAAGAGTATTTTCAGAGTATACTGTGGAAATCATACCATTTCAAGCTGATATATATGGTGAATCTTTAGAAGAGCAAAAAGTACCTTCCGACTGGAAACTAATGCAGGTAACTCCAATTTTCAAGAAAGGAGATCTAAGTGATCCTAGAAACTACCACCCCATATTTATAACATCTGTTTGTTGTAGAGTTATGTGCAAGCATATTATATGCTTGAACATTGTGAATTTTCTAGATAGAAACAATGTGCTTACAACAAACAATTTCGGAAGGAAAAATCATGCAAAACACAGCTGGCCCTATTTACACATGATGTAATGAAAGTTATTAAAGCAGATTAACTTTTTTTTTTAATTTCAGAAAGCCTTTGTCTCTGTCATACAACCGAATTTTGACAAAGCTTGAAGAGCATGGTATATTGGATCAGCTTTGTGAATGGATAAAGGATTTTCTAACTGGTTGGTTGCAATATGATGTCATTGTGGGAGAAACCTCTTCTAGTCTAAATGTTACATTGAGTGCACCTCAGAGAAGTGTAATAGGACCACTCCTTTTCTTAATTTTTACACACTTTATATTAGCTTGACTTGTATGTATGTAACAGAATTTTAGAATTCCATTTTGACCCACTTCCAGATGTCTGAGCTGTTTGAAATTTTGCACACATATTAAGAACCGGTGACAATACAGTGATTTCATAGCAATGTACTGCTATTCTCATTACTTTGACAGTAACAATAGAAAAATGGTTGAATGTTGTGGAGTTTTGCAATTTAATTTTAACCCAATTCCAGATGTCCGAATTGTTTGAAATTTTGTTCATATATTGATAACCGAATACAACACAATAATTTCATAGGTAAGTCTTGATATTATCATTACTTTGACAGTAACAATAGAAAAATTTTGCACACATTTTAAGAATGATTGACAATATAGTAGTCTCTTACCAATGTCCTGCTATTCTTGTTACTTTGATGGTAACAATAGAAAAATGGTTGCATGTTATGGAATCTTCTATTTCAGTGTTCACCCACTTCCTGACGTCCGAATCATTTGAAATTTTACACAATTATTAAGAACCGATAAAAATTCAATATTTTCACTACAGTAAGAAACAGACTTTTGAAATAATCTGAACTAGTAACTTAAAAATAAAATTGTAGTTTAAAAAACTAAAAACATGCTTTCGTATTAATGTGAACTAAAAGGTTAAAAATAATCTTTAAATATAAAGATTTTGTTTAGCGGCGATAGGATGTCCCACAATTCAGGATAAATTAATTTTTTGAATAAGCTTAAAGAATAACGTCATTTATTACAAAATAACTTTATTGTAAAAAAGTATGGGGTGCTCTCTACATAACTTTTTACAGTGACTCAATTTTTACAAACAGCTTGCGACAAAAAATATAAGACAATTGATATAGCACCCCACACTTTTTTACATTAAAGTTAATTTTGTAATCAGTGACTTTATTCTTTAAGCTTATTCAAAAAATTAATTTATCCTGAATTGTGGGATGTCCTATCACCATTAAACAAAATCTTTATATTTAAAGATTATTTTTAACCTTTTAGTTCACATTAATACGTAAGTGTGCTTATAGTTTTTTATACTAAATTTTTTTATAATCGATCTCAGAAACAAGGTGAATAGCAGTCTGAGATTGTTTGCTGATGATGCGGTCATCTATAGGGAAGTAAAGAATTTGGCCGATTACTTAGAAATTCAGCATGATATGGACGTAATTTTGGCATGGTACAACAAATGGCAGTTTACACTAAATTGTAAAAAGTACAAGGCATTGTGTATAACTAAAAACGGAATCCATTTGTTCATAAATATAAAGTAAATGGTTCAGTTATTGACATGGTTGATTCTGTGAAATATTTGGGTATAACAGTACAAAGGAACATGAAATGGGACTTGCACATTAATTCAGTTGTGGGTAGAACTAATTCTAGACTGTGATTCACAGGTTGAGTCTTGAAAAATTGTAATGCACAAACAAAGGAGATAATTTACAAATCTCTTGCATATCAACATTTGGACTACTGTTGTGCCATTTGGAATCCATTTAGTAAGGGGTTGGTTGACAGTATAGTGAAAGTACAGAGAAGAGCCGTTTGACTCATGACCACTTGCCACAGTCCTTACAAAAGTGTCACAGAATTGATTAGTTGATTGGGCTGGGAGTCTCTGGTAGATAGATAACGCATGTTTTGTTTGAACTTGATGGTAAACATACACCCACTTTCGCCTACGAGTGCAGTGAAATGGCTACTTCGTCCACCAACCTATTTTAGTCACAACAACAGGAAAGATAAGAATAGAGAAATAAGGTACCGCACTGATGCTTATATGAATTCTTTCTTCCCTTGTAACATTCGCGATTGAATTGCACAGCAAAGAGATTAGTTCTTGTGTTGAGCACCCTCTGCCACCCACAATTTTGTAAATTGCAGAGTATGTGTGCAGATATAGAGGAGGATGTATGGTTTCTCCAGTAGTGGCCATCACCAAATTCCTTCCCATTCGTTTCTTCCCAGTCCTCTCCCACCTCTAACGACATGGAACAAAAACCAACTCCAAAACTTTATTCATAATATTTCTGTGATTTAGAGACTTTTCCTGTGTATTAAGTGTGTAAAATGTTTTCCTGGGTGGGCTCTGATCGAGAGAGCTCTTTCCTGGCAGGAGGCCAGCGTACATCTTATACACTATTGTTTGTTTATGTATATATAAAATTTACATTAACGTCCTGTTTGTACTGATACAATCATTCATGAACTTTTTTTTTTTTTTTGCAGTGATTTCTTGTAAACTGCTTGTAAGCAGATTCTGATCCAAAAAATGAATCAGTTTGGCCTATTCTTTTGGAGTGCTGTGATACAGTTGTTTCATTTAAAACTTTTGTTACTGACATTTATTTTCAAAAAGTTACAACAAAGACACAAGTAATAACAGGGAATGATTCAAGTTCATAGGCACTTGCCTCTCCCCACCCATATTTTTCTACGATTTATGGAACTAATCTAACCTTTCACCTTCCAAATGCACCAACTTGGTTGGTACAGGGTGTCCAGAAAAGGACTCCCTGATTTCAAAATTAAATATCTCAAAAACAAAAATCGATAGAGGAATGCAGTAAACGGTATGTTTATCGTGACAGCTGTAAGAAGTGTATACAGCAGTTTGAAATAATAGTTACAAAAGCTGCTAACAGATGGCACTGTAATCGCCATACGTAATGCCTAAATAGTGATCCGAAGCTCAGGGCGATCAGTTCCACCATTGAAACGTGAAAGGAGGTTAGTGTACCGAAGGAAGAGTTTAAAACCATGTACACCATTGAACAACGCATTTTTCTGGTGCTAGAGTACCACAGGTTAGAAGAGAGTCCTACGGCAACACGGCGAAGTTTTCAAGCACGATTTAATGTTCCAAAAGGACCCGATGCGAAAACCATTCGTACGCTCTTCGCAAAATTTCAACGAACAGGCAGCGTAACTGATGATCTAGTGGGGCATGTTGGCCGCAAGCCAACCGCAGTTACGCCTGAAAATATCGCCACAGTGTCTGGAATTATTCAGCGAAATCCAATGTCATCCGTCTGTAGAATTGCATCGGAGACTGGTTTGAAGCGTTCCAGCACGCAGAAAATACTGCGAAAGAGCCTACACATGTTTCCATTCAAAATTCAAACGCACCAGGCCATACCTGGACGAGTTGTGCAACAAAGGGTTGCCTTTGCTACTCAGATGCTCACAATGATTGATAGTGAAGGATTTGATGTTGGCTGCATATGGT
Source organism: Vandiemenella viatica (assembly GCA_031002005.1). Taxonomy (NCBI): domain Eukaryota; kingdom Metazoa; phylum Arthropoda; class Insecta; order Orthoptera; family Morabidae; genus Vandiemenella; species Vandiemenella viatica. The sequence goes on from CM061920.1 coordinate 154,739,082, forward strand.
TTACAGATGAAGAACATTTCCACCTGAATGGCTACGTGAATAAGCAGAACTGGCGATTTTGGGGTTCCGAAAAGCCATATTGGTGTGAAGCGAAACCCCTGTATTCTCCTAAAGTTACTGTGTGAGCTGCAGTATGCAGCAGAGGCATTGTTGGCCCTTTTTTTCATTCGAGAAACGGTCACTGGTGCACGTTACGTTGCAATTTTGGAACAATTTGTCGCCACACAGCAAGCGTTAGAGGATCAACCAGGTACTGAATGGTTTATGCAAGATGGGGCCCGACCACATCGGACCGAACAAGTGTTTCGCTTTCTTGAGGAATACTTCGGGAATCCCGAATTTACTGGTGCAGGCATGGATTGGCCTCCATATTCGCCGGATGTGACTCCCTGTGACTTTTTTTTGTGGGGCACAGTGAAAGACATGGTCTACCCGAAGCATCCCGCCACGCTGGACGAGCTGAAATCGGCGATCTCTGCGGCATGTGAATCCATTTTGGTCGAGACACTACGAAACGTGATGGCGAATTTCATTCTTCGTTTGCGCCACCTCTGTAGTGCCAATGGTGAACATTTTGAAAACATTGTGATGTGATTGTTTGCAAAGATTGTTTTCATACGATTATTTCACTTATGTATGCTGATATGAGCTGTACAGCATACAGCGCCATCTGTTAGCAGCTTTTGTAACTATTATTTCACACTGCTGTATACACTTCTTACAGCTGTCACAATAAACATACCGTTTACTGCATTCCTCTATCGATCTTTGTTTTCGAGATATTTAATTTTGAAATCAGGGAGTCCTTTTCTGGACACCCTGTATATGTATGCTATTTTGAGACAGTCGTCAGCACTGTCTTCTTGAGTTCCAGAGAAATATCTGAAATGTTGTGCTGAAAAAATTTGAGAACATAAACAGATTTTCATTACTTGCTTTGGAGGCAGGTCACCTAGCATCATAAGACATATGGTATATTGTAATTCAGATCCTTTGAAATGGCTGTATGGATGTAAGCCTGAATGTCAATATAAATAAATAATCCAGTACTTTTCAATTGTTACTGCTCCACTGTTATTTGTTCTCTTTTTTTGTGCTGGAACAAACATACGTTTGAGTATATATTTTGATACCGAGTACTCAATTAATAGTTCATGTTAATAATAATATCAAAAATCATCAGACATGTGTTTGTTATTGAACATATAACACTAATATAGTGTACATAGAGCTCAGTTAGTTTAATTTCTCCTTCAAATACCTGTGAATGTAGTTGTTCATCCTGAGAAAATACCTTTCAGAGCAGTGATGGTTTGGGTTATATATCATAGAAATGCAAATTATCATCACTGATTTATGTGCTTTCCTTGTGTGCCATTATCAGCCAACATGTCGATCTTTGGTGTTTAGAGTAGATACCTCAAGTCTAAGACAAGATCAGTTGCATCACAGTAGATTGGTGTTAATGTTTTTATCATATTTTAATTTTTCTAACTTTCACCTGTTAATATAGTATGATGATATAAATAATATGCTTTCCTGAGCCTCATGTAACTGATCTGGTGTGATTGTTTTATACTTTTTTATTTTTGTTTTATTTATCTATTTATTTATTGGTTTTTTGTTTCTGGTTTTACGCCTTGATGATGTCAAGGTCATTAGAAGCAGGGAAGGACTGGTGGTTCAGAATGGGAAGGAATTCAGCCTTCACTTTTTTGAAGGAACCATACCATTCGGCTTTGGTTTTTTTGAAGGAATCCGCCTGTAGTGATTTAGGGAAAACACGGAAAACCCAAATATGGATGGCCAGGTGAAAATTCGAAACTATGTTATCCCGAATATGAAGCCAGATTGTTACCTCTCACCCACTACACTTGGTATCCTCTTATAAAAGATGCTGATCTGGAGACTGCGCACATCGTCTATAGCTACTTGCCAGCTTTCACTCGCCAATCAACAGCCACCATATTACATTTGTTCCTATATGTTGCTTTTTGTTTATTTATGACAACTAAATGCAGAAATTCATGTAAGGAGAAGGGTATTCAATATTTACGCTATTTTATCTGTATCAGTTATAAGAACTAGTTTAAACCATAACCTAAGAATTTTTTTGGCAGACGATAAGAAACAATGAAGTTTATTAAAAACTCAGAGAAACGTACGTAATCACAAAATGCAACAGTTATCTGTTTTCGAAGTTATAGTCTCCGTCATTTAAAGTAAAGTAAAATGCATTTATTTTTTAAAAAAAATCCTTACCAAATACTCTGTGAATCTAACCAGAGTAAGGTACTCATATCATGAAAGATATAATCAAAAATGATTTATTTTTGTTTTTTAAAATTGCAATTCAACAACGATATTCTTGCAGCCAAATAGCGGCGAGCAGAGGTAGTAGAAATTATTTACCCGGTTTAATACATATGCAACTACTATGAAATTAATTGCCATAATACAGGCATTAAGTTTGATTTTCGTAACATTTTATTCTTAAAAAAAATGTGGAAAATCATTTCGGCTAAAAAAAAAATGTGAAACTACGAGTACTTTTCAGTAACATATCACTAATGAAAGTAAACTTTAATTTCTCATGGTCTCTGCTATAATGTAACTGCTTTGCCAGATAAAACGTAATGTCCTTTGTTTTGGAAGTAACTGCATAAACATACGGAGTGCAGGAATAATAATAATAATAATAATAAAAAATTATGTGAGGCAATCATACGTTACAAAGTTACAGTTGGTATGTTCGTTTAAATTTACATGTTGCTTTTTGTTTATTTACAAAAACTAGATGCAGAAATTCATGCAAGGAGACGAGAATTCCATGTTTGCTTTATATTATCTGTATCAGTTATAAGAACTAGGTTAAAACATAACCTAAGAATTTTTTTGACATATGAACAATGAAGTTAATTAAAGACTCAGAGAAAGTTTACATGAAATCTACGAATCGCGAAATGTATCACCCAGATAAATGACCGTTATCCATTTTTGATATTATACTTTCCGTAGTAAAGTAAAATCCATTTATTTAAATAAATCGTAGTCAAATACTCCGATAATCTAACCACAGTATGGTATTCATATCACTAAAATATCATAAAAAATGGTCGATATTCGCTTTTCCAGAATAAGTTCAGACTACCACCATAGGTGCTGCCTGTCGTTATTCATATGGGGGTAATAAAAGCTATTGTTTTTGACTGCAATGTTAGTGGAGGTTATGGCTAAGTTGACAAGAGTCACAACTGACACATTTTGTTACAGCATAATTCACTCTGAAATCAGTTTTACAAACCATTTAAACTGCTTTCATAAGCACCATGTTACTGAAAGTATTAATTAATGCGGGTGTTCCATATTTATCATGCTAAATTGTGCCTGGACCAGGAATAAAACTGATATTACATGGATAGCAAAGGTTTTTGAGATTCCTAATTTGTTTTTAATTTTATTGGTTCTATACTTCCGTCATTAATCCAGTGGAAGTCACTACTGTGTTGCTATGTGAACTGCAAATGAAATATGTAGAACATTACCAGAATATTGTGTTCAACCCGTCATTTTTGACGGGCTTGAAGCTGGAGAACTGTCACATGTCAGCCTTCGTTCGCAAAACAGTGACCAGAGATACCATTAGAAGAAATTTGTGGTTATGTCCACAATTTAATAGCTAAGCAACTGCTACCAAATTAATTTCCATAATTCACTCATTAAGTTAGATTTTCATAGCATTTCATAGCTTAAAAATATCGATAAACTATACATCTAAAAAAAAAGCGGATCTGCTTTTGAGTAACATGTTGCTAATGAAAGCAACTTACAGAAACTTTATATAAAAAAAAAAATTACCACGAATGCCTACTGTCATTCTGGCTTAGGCTAAATTTAAATTTAATTATAATGTTCACTAAAGTTGTTGCTTAACCAAAGTTTATGCATTACAGTTTATTTGAATTTTAGGTATTTTACTAACAACTTTCGTTAATGGTCTTTCTCCATGTTCGCTGTACGAAAGTTATTACATTATATTAAGTGGACATAAGACCAAAAATGTTACCAAATCAACTATTCTGGCAATTAATTTCTTCGGAGTTGCTCAACTGTTTAATAATATGGAATGTGTATTAAGTTCTCTGGCTGTTACAGATACTGTGAACAATGATTACATTATGAGTGTTTGCCCCATCTCATTAAAATAAACAACGTTATGCTTTCGAAGTAAACGGGAAATTTTTCAATTTTTTAGAGTGAACTTTAAGAGTCAAATACAAGTCAAGTTTGTATTTAAGCAAGTTCGAGTCTACGACATTTGAAATAATTATACGATTGTACGATCTTACCTGTCCGTGTTTAATACCTATGTTTAATAATAATAATTCTGAGTTCTTCAAGGTCAAGAGATTTTATTCACCCTAAGGGTGAAACACAGGTCAAGTTCATATTTTGTCAGATCAGGTAAACCTGTTATAATCTTTAACCCTAAAAACTGAAAGTATTCTAGACCCGTGACAATACGTAAAAAACGGCCACGGGCTTGCACTAGTATTTTATAATGATGGAAGTAGTTTCACATGTATGGCGATCCATCCAATGTTACAGAGTACCTGGAATTACTTTTTTTAATTATTATTTTTAATCAAAACCACGGTGGATAGAAGAAAATCAGCATTAAAGTAGTGTGCTTCTTATTTTATTGATTAAATACTGCCCATTTTGTTGTAATACTTGTGTGTAAACAACATTCTTAATTTCACCTCCAGGTACCAAAATAAACAGATTTTGCAGGGGACCCACCATTGAACTTGCAACATAAGGTTTCCCATGTGAGAAACATAATTGTCTTAAATCAACTCTGCAGTAGCAAATAGACTGTCCCTGTGACTTGTTTATCACGATAGAAAATGCAAGTGTTGCTGGAGTTGTAGTCTTTTAAAATTTAATGAAAGATCACTCAGAATAAATGTTATCCATGGAATAATTTTTTTTTGCCTTATCCCTTTCATGTCAACATGTCAGTCTGTGTCACATTAGGTAACATTTTCCTCTCACACTGCCTTGTTCCATTGCACTGGTTTTGTGGATCGAGGTTTCATAGTAATATGTTAAGGCATCCAACAAGACAATGCAATGGCATTCCAGCCGGATCCAAGGAATTCAGAAACTCTGTTGGGAAATTCACTGCCTCATTAATATTAACTATAGTTTCACAAGATTTATATTCACTAACAGCATTGGGTACCACAGCAATTATTTGATTGTTTATTTCATTTACATCTGGGTGCACGGCAATGCACCTGCCACGTTGAGTCAACATCGGCACTGCCTACCCTTTTCACGAAGCGATTCGGGCCATTATAGTACCTCAATTTCTTTGGTCTTACTTGGAGACCATCAGACCTGTTCAGAACGGATTTCGATCCCCCGAGTATATGTTGAAGGGTATTTATTCCATATGTCTGTGTTACAATTATTTCTTCAAAATGAGCCCTAGGTATCGAGAAATTAACGTGCAAACATATGTGAATATCTTTTAAATATTATAATTTTAGAACTTTGTTCAAGAGCTACAGCGTCGTGTATGCAGTAAGGCGTTTGCTTCCCATTTTGCGAACCCGGGTTCAAATCCCCATACTGTCAAATATTTTTATTTCTTTTTTTATATGCAGTAATCATTGAGCATTGATTTTATTTTATTTAAAATTCATTTACGAATTTTTACTATGCGAAATAACAGACATTATGTTATTTTGAAACATTTACATGCTACTACCACTGCACGGAAATAAGTAAAACTGTGGTAGGGTGATATTAATTGTAGAGATACAAATATAGATACCTGTTTCATTTTTTTTAAAAAAAAAAAACACAAACAATAAACTTACCAACAATAAACAATGAAATAATGGTTTTCTAAAAAAAAAAAAAAGTTGGAGCTGTATATTCTGTAATATTTTGTTTTAAAAGTTATTTCACATAGTAAAAATTCGCAAATGAATTTTAAATGAAATAAAATCAATGCTCAATAATTACTGCATATAAAAAAAGAAATAAAAATATTTGGCAGTATGGGGATTTGAACCCGGGTTTGCAAAATGGGAAATAAACGCCTTACCGCATACACCACGTTACAGCTCTTAAAAAATATACTAACATTATGATATTTAAAACATATTCGCATATATTTGCGCGTTAATTTGTCGATACCTAGGGCTCATTTTGAAGAAATAATTGTAACATAGACATATGGAATAAATACCCTGCAACATATACTCGGGGGATCGAAATCCGTTCTGAACAGGTCTGATGGATCCCAAGTTAGTGATGCTACATATCTCAAATTTCTGTTACACATATATATCAGCACCTTTAGCAAACACACTAAATTTGATTTCGTTCCCAATTTTAGTTTGGATATTATTGATGTGCAAATATCACCGATTTTGCCACTCACTCTGTCACTGACTGACTGACTGACTGATAATCATTAAAACTCTTAGGCACTTCCCACTATCATTGAAAGCTGAAATTTATTACACAGATAAAATTGTACACTCAAAGTTATGAGAAAAGTCTGAAACTCCATATATTACCCCTTATCCAGGGGCGGCCCTAGCTAGTTCTTCAGGTGGTGTGAGATCTCATTGTGGCACCCTAAATGTACAATCACTTATTCGTTATTAAGGTGTCCATATATAGACTGAAGATAACATTTTTTACATCCTACTAATATTATTAGCGAAAAAGTTTGTTTTCTTGTATGTTTGTTACTGTTTCACGTTGAAACAGCTGAACGGCTTAGGATAAAATTTTGGATAATGTATTGGCTACCTACTTTTATCCCTGTCAAAAAGTAGTTTCATGGGATTCAAATATGAATACGTATATGAATGCATTATGAATTCCACTCGAGCAAAGCTGCAGTCATAAGATAATCTTTATATATTAATTAGCTGACCCAACGGATGTTGTCCTGTCCAAATTTCAATAAATCTGGTGGTGATCGTTTGTTAAATTTCTGAAAAGCTATCAAAAATGTGTAAACAAAGTAAAAATGAGAAAAAAATGCATTTCTGAGTGATAATTGTATTTATTAACAATTGTATCCATGGATATTTAATTTGAGAGGCAGTACATTCAGAAGTATGCCAATGAGAAATTTTACATTTGAGATTAATTTTATTGGCAATACATTGCTGAATATGTGTGATGTGCCTGGAATGTGATCGACTTGAAACCGATTTAGCTCCAAAATTTAAGTCACTATTGAATTAAGTCAGAGTTTCACATTAACCAAATAATTTACTTTCTTCCATTAAATTATAAATCTCAATTAATCTCAGGATGTTTTGTTTAAATTTTGATTTTGACCATCGACCACCAAACCATTTTTGATTGTTTCATAGGTCTTGAATAGTTTGTTTGGTCTAATGCCTCCAAAGACATGTGCCATTATACATTCATCCCAAATGATCAATTTGCAGTGCTGCAAAAAAATTTGGCTATCGCACAGTTCTTCGAAAAGATACACATTGGAGTTTCATTGATTTGTATATTCAACAGCAACTTGAATGCTGAATGAGCTGTTTAACCGTCTTCCAACAACATAGATGCAATTCCTGATGAAGCAGGTGCAAGTGCATTATCATTCTCATCACCGGAGATGAAATATAACAATGTTCAATGAGGAAGAAGCTGCTTGTTTTCCTGATGCCGGCTCAGAGGAAAAAGAGTAGAATATGCTCCACAAATCTGCATGATTATTATATATGGAAAACTAACTCAGTTTATTTCTATGTTAAGGAGATTTCAAGGGGTGTGTGATGGAGCGAGCAGTCTCTCTACTTATTAAGCGTTTCGTCGCTGGATCTAATCTCACAGCTGGTAACTTTTTTTTTCTTTCCAAATACACCAACACATCTTTCAGTTTTTTTTTATAGACACTTCACTGTATGTTGAGTGAATCTTCTTCAATCACATCACTTTTATGAAAAAGGGCCCAGACCACTCTCAGATTTTCCCACCTCAAAAAAAAAGTTTTTTTTTTTCTGGCAAGGTAAAAGGGTGTAAAGGTTTGGGAGAGACTAGTTTATACGCTTACAACCAAATGTCAACCTCTCCTTTACGTGGTGCCTCCGTTTGCACGGGTGAGGCTCTGGCAACCGAAAGATTCGCGTTGTAAGGAGTTGCCCAGTGCTTGCCAACTGCCTATGAATGTTAGGCAGAAGAGTGGGGAGTGGTCCAGAGCACCCTCTTGCTCTTGGGGTTGTAAATGGCCTCCAAAGGTGGATGAATCAGAAATGATCAATGGCATGGGGATGTAGAAGGTAACGTGAAACCACTTTATTAATGACCCTAAGTGTATCCTGAGGCCATGTAATCCTCTCAAATTACATGCAGTATAATGGCTTCTTCCTGTGTAACATATTCTGTAGGTAAAATAATCCCCCAATCAGATCTCCGGGTGGGGACTGCTCAGGGAGTAGTCATCAGAATGGATAGACATTCTACGAGTCGGAGTGTGGAATGTTGGAAGTCTGAATAGGGCAGGTAGATTAGAAAACTTAAAAAAAGGAGATGGAATGACTTAAGTTAGATGTTGTTGGGATTTGGGAGATTAAATGGAAGGACTCACAGGATTTCTGGTCTGGGGAACACAGAAAATTAGCACACAAGCCTGCAATGGAGTAACTGGTGTAGGATTTGTAAAGAATAAGAAACTAGGGAAATGGGTTAGTTATTGTGAACAGTTTAGTGACAAGATTATTTTGATGCGGTTAGAGACTAAGCCTGGTCCAACCACATTAGTACAAGTGTACAATCAACGTCACGGGAAACTAAGCCCGTCCCCAACCACGTTAGTACAAGTGTATATGCCAACATTACAAAAAGATGACGAAGAAACAGAGAAAATATATGCCGATTGAAGAATTAATCCAAAATGTGAAGGGGGAGGAAAATCTAATAATCATTGGTGATTGGAATGTGGTAGTGGGAGATGGAAAAGACGGGAATGCTGCAGGAAGTTTTGGTTTAGGAGAAAGAAAATGAGCAAGGAAGCAGATTGTTAAAATTTTGTGAAAGATATAAACTAGTCGTGGTGAACACACTATTTAAGAATCAGGCTAGAAGGATACACACTTGGAACTGTCGAGAAGATACAGGTAAATTATATCATGGTCAAACAGAGATTCAGGAATCAAGTTCTAGATTGTAAAGCATACCCAGGAACAGACATAGAATCTAATCATAATCTGGTTATTATGAAGTTCAGGCTGAAATTCAAGATAATAAAGATCCTATACAAGCATAACAGACTGGAAGTGAATAAATTGAAACAATCTGTCACGAGAGAAAAATTTGCATAAATGGTATATGTGGGTCTAAGAAGTAACTCTGAAAGGAGCTCAACTGAGGACAAATGGAATGCATTAAAGACAGAAATAATTTTAACTGGTAAAGAAACATTAGGCTTTATGGAACACTTCACCCAAAAACCTTGGACCACAGAAGGGGATTCTGGTGGTAGGAAGCTCCGACGTTAGGCGTTTCATTGAGCTCCTCAGGGACATGGCGAATAGGTGAGGGATGAAGTCCAATGTCCATTCATTGTGCATTCCGGGAGGTCTGATCCAAGATGTGGAACGGGCCATTCCGGATGCCATTGAACGGACGAGGTGTAGCCAGCTGCAGATTGTAGCTCATGTCGGCACCAGTGATCCTTGCAGCTTTTGGTCGGAGGGTATCCTCTCTTCCTTCTGGCGGCTTGCTCATAGGGTGAGCTCTGTGGTTGATGATCACAAGATTTCAGCTGAGTTAACTATCTGCAGCATTGTCGATAGAACCGACTGTGGACCTCTGGTTCAGAGCTGAGTCGAGGGTCTGAACCAGAGACTGCGGCGTTTCTGTGATAATCATGGCTGCAGATTCCTTGATCTTCACCCTGGGGTCGAGTCATGTAGGGTTCCCTTGGATAACTCAGGTGTGAACTACACACGTGAATCGGCTACATGGGTGGCAGGGACCGTGTGGAGTGCATTGGGGGATTTTTTTTAGGCTGAGGGAGGAAGACCCGAAACTGGGATTACAGTTATGGGCAGCCCAATTAAATTCGGCACCATATGTTAGGAGTAGCTTAAATCAATCTCGACTGTTAAAAGTACTCGTTATTAACTGTAGAAGTGTTTGTAATAAGCAGCCTGAGCTTGAAAGCATTATTAGTAGCACAGAAGCAGATACTGTATTAGGTACTAAAAACTGGTTAAAACCGGAAATAAGTTCAGAAGAAATTTTTAACAATAGCATGACTGTTTTCCGTAAAGATAGGTTACATTCAAATGGAGGTGGTGTATTTATAGCTGAAAGTAAACACCTGTCGTGTAACAAAATAAATATCAATACGGTCTGTGATATCCTATGGATTAGACTAAAAGTAGATAGGACAAAACTTGTAATAGGGTCTTTCTATTGTCCACCAGATGCAGATGTAGCTGTTGCTGAGGCCTTAAGAAATGATGTAAGTAATTTATCTCCTCAATTTCCGGATAATGGAATAATACTAGGAGGTGACTTCAACATTCCGTATATCGACTGGACTAATTACGCCCAGTGAGATTATTCTTGACCTTTTCTCAGATCTTAATCTTGAGGAGCTCGTCACTGAACCAACGTGGTGCCACAACTATAACAAAAACATTTTAGATATTCTCGTTACAAATAGGCCTGAATTATTCACAGACATTTCTACCACCACAGGAATAAGTGGCCATAAAGCTGTAATTGCTACACTAAAATTAACAGCCGCGCGCAAAAAAAGGGTTGTTTACAGGTTCGAAAAGGCCCCAAAGGAGAGTTTAAGAACGTTTTTGAGGGATAATTACATTACCTTTATAGAAGGAAGAGACTCAGTAGTAGAGATGTCGGTTCGATTCATTAATATAGTCAGGGAAGGTATGGACTTACATATTCCGAAAAGGACAATCAGGGATGGGAACGATCTCCCGTGGTATACACATGAAGTTAAAAGGTTACTTAAAATGTAAAGGAAGATAAATGCACGCTCAAGAGGGACGAAGTATAGGAGTGATTCAGAAAAGTTAGGTGTTACAAGAGGACATGTCAAGAATGCGATGCGCGAGGCCTTTAATGACTTTCATTGCAACTCACTTTCCAAGAGCCTCATCGAAAATCCAAAGAAATTTTGGTCATATGTAAAAAAAGTAAGTGGTTGTGGCAACAATATGCCAGTTCTACTACAAGACGGTTGGGAAGTTGATGACAGCCGCAACAAGGTTACCGTATTTAACACCGAATTTAAAAATTCTTTCAATGACTAAAACATGGAAAATATTCCCGTTTTTCCACGACGTGTAGAATTTGAGATGGATCCAGTACAAATTGATAGTGCATGTATCATAAAGCAATTAAAGCTCCTGAAGTGGGGGAAAGCGCCAGGTCCCGATGGTATACCAGAAAGAGTATTTTCAGAATACGCGAAAGAAATAGAACCATTTCAGTCAGATATATTTCGTAAATCTCTAGAAGAAAGAAAAGTACCTTCTGACTGGAAAATAGTGCAGGTTATTCCAGTTTTCAAGAAAGGAGATCAGAGAGATCCTAATAATTATCGACCCATATCTCTAACATCTGTTTGCAGTAGAATTTTGGAGCATGTCATATGCTCAAATGTTATGAAGTTTCTAGATGAAAACGAGTTACTTACAGCAAACCAACACGGATTTCGGAAGAACCGATCATATGAAATGCAACTGGCTCTATTTTCGTATGACATAATGAAAGTTATCGATGCAGGATCACAAGACGATGATATTTTCTTGGATTTTCAGAAAGCTTTTGACTCTGTACCACACAACCGACTTTCAACGAAGATTTGAGCGTACGGTATATCTGACCAGATTTGCGAATGGATACATGATTTTCTAACTGGTCGGTCACAGTATGTCGTTGTTGACATGGAAGCTCCTTCTAAGCTAGATGTTACTACGGGCGTTCCTCAAGGAAGTGTAATAAGACCACTTCTTTTTTTAATTTTTATAAACAATATCAGTGACAACATTAATTACAGGATACAATTTTTTGATGATGATGCACTTATTTATAGGGAAGTGAGGCGCTCTGACGATTGCTTAGAAATTCAGTACGATCTGAATGTTGTTTCGGAATGGTGCCGTAGATGGCAGCTTACACTTAACTGCAAAAAGTGCAAGGCAGTGCAAATAAATAATAAAAAGACTCCATTTGCTCACGAGTACAAAGGTAACAATTCAGTTGTTGACACTGTGGATTCCCTGAAGTATCTAGGCATAACAGTACAAAACAACATGAAATGGGACTTGCACATAACTTCTGTTGTAGGCAAAGCTAATTCTAAACTACGATTTATAGGTCATATTTTGAGAAGTTGTAATGCTCATACAAAGGAAATAGCATACAAAACACTAGTGCGTCCGCATTTGAATACTGTTGTGGAATTCGGGATCCATATCGCAAGGGATTGATTGTCCCACTGGAGAAAGTACAGAGGAGAGCCGCTCGATTCGTAACTGCTAGTTACAGTCCTTATGTAAGTGACACAGAGCTGATACGTGGGTTGTGCTCGGATTGTTTGAGGGAGAGACGACGTCGTTTTCGTTTGAATTTGTGGGAGAATACCCGAAAATCTTTAATTTACGAGTGCAACGAAATACTTCTTCTGCCAACCTACTGTATTTAGGTCGCAATGACAGGAGGGATAAGATTTTAGAAATAAGATGCCATACTGATACATTTATGTATTCCTTCTTTCATCATTCTGTACGGGATTGGAATGCACTGAATTAGGGTTGGTGCTTAGCACCCACTGCCACCCACATAATTTGTGATTTGCAGAGTATAGATGTAGATGTGAATAGAGGAGAAGGCACAAAAACGCTCACGATGAAGCAGGAAGAGACCGAGTGATACAATTTGGAAATCAAATAAACAGGAAATCCAAAGAAGCAAAAGAAAAGTGGTTGCAAGAGAATGTGAAGAAGCAGAAAATGAAATGGTCTTAGGTAAACTAGAGGTGGCTTACAGGAAGATCAAACAGAATCTTGGAGTAATGAAGAAAAGACGTCTAAACATTGAAGCTGCTGATGGGAAATCTCATCTAAGCTAAGAAGATAGAGCTTACCTATGGAAAGAATACATTGAGATGGAGATGATTTGAAGAACAGTGTATTGGACAAAGAAGTTGATAAAGATATTGATGACATAGGTTATCCTGTTTTGAGGACAGAATTTGATAGAGCTTTGAATGATTTGAAATCAGATAAGACAGTTGAAATGAGGAGATTCCTGCAGAACTTCTAAAATCCCCAGGAGAAGAAGGAATCCAAAGATTATTCAATCTTACATCAAAAAGTTATGAAACAAGAGAGATTCCCACCGATTTTAATAAAAGTGTCATCTCCACACTTCTGAAGAAAGAACAATCTGACAGATGTGAGAATTATTGCACTGTAAATGTAACATCACATGCTTCAGAATTACTGACCAGAATAATATACAGAAGAATGGAAAGTGTAGGTAAAGATCAGTTTGAGTTTAGGAAAAACCACAGTACAAGGGAACCAATTCTGGCCCTAAGATTAATGCTTGAAGGGTGGATCAAGAAAAGCACAGATAATTTTATGGTATTTGTTGATTTAGAAAAAGGTTTTGATAATGTTAGAGAGGATAAGATGTTAAAATTTTTATAGAAGTCAGGTCTAAAATACTGAGATAGAAGAATATAATCTTCATAAGAATCAAGTAGCTATAATTAAAGTAGAGAATCATGACAGACTTTCATTAGTTAAAAAGGGTGTGAGACAAGGTTGTTGTCTATCGTCATTAATATTCAAGTTGTATGTAGAAGAAGCAATAAAGGAAGTGAAAGAAAGATTTGAATGTGGCATAAGTCAAGGAGAAAAAATCATTATGCTGTAATTTGCTGGTGACATTTTCTTCTGAGTAGAACAGGTCAAGGATATTGAGAAGTTACTGAATATTATGAATAAATTACTGAAGAAAGGTTTTGGGCTAAATATAAACCAAAGCAAGACAAAAATGATGAAATGTAGAGGAAATTGGTACCAATAATAGTAGATTAAATAGGGACAGATGTAGTAGAAGAAGTTAGTGAATTCTGCTACTTAGGAAGTAAAATTACAACCGATGGCTGAAGCAGGAATAATGTTAAAAACAGAATAGCACTAGAGAAAATAGCCTTCATAAAAAAGATAAATCTTTTGGTTTCAAATATTGATTTAGGACTCAGAAAGAACTTTTTAAAGCTCTAAGTGTGAAGCACAGCACTTTATGGTAGTGAAGCATCAACTTTAGGCATACCAGAAAGAAGGGAAATTGAAACATTTGAAATGTGGTGCTATAGAAAGATGCTGTAAATTAAGTGGACAGATAAAGTTCGATACAAACGAGTTTTGGAAATGATGGGCGAGGAACGAAGTTTGTGGAAGAGTCTTACAGAAAGAAGATACAGGATGATAGGTCATATTTTCAGGATTGGTTAACTTAGTGGAGGGAAAAGTAGAAGGTAAGAATTGCAGAGGAAGACAGAGATTAGAATATATGGAGCAGAAGGGACCGCTTCTACCTTCTAATCTTAGAAGGCTACTACTCTGTTATGTGGTGTCTCTTTTCGACTCTCCTGTCCCCTTGATTGGGAAGGAGCATCTATCCTTCAACTTTAATGGTTTAATAATTGTATTTCTATTTGATACCTGCCACAACAAATATTTCTGTTTTTGAAATATAACTGTTTGCCAACAAAATATTCAAGTTTGTAAGCATAAGTATTTCCACAACAAACTGCATGTAAAAAAAACCTTATTATATATGCATAGTTATGGAAACTGATTGCCATGAATTATCTGTGTTCATATTTGAATAAATTAATAAACAGTTGCCAGCAGTGAGATTTGATCCGGTGACAATGGGCTTATGAAGCAGACAGCTTGCTTATTACACCTCCCTTCACTCGAAATAGTAGAAAGTATTTAAGCGACTTTATCGACAACGGACAAGAAGCACATGTTACTGCACACGGTCACATTTCACCCCTGGCCATGAGCTTTTATTATACACAGGATGAATGGAATCTGATATTTACAATTTGTGACCTTCCCTTTTCAGTATAACAACAACTCAAATCAATACCAGTATTTGCTGAAGAAGTGTGCCACCACTCACGTGATTGTTGTTTAGTCACAAGTGTAAAGTGAAACTCCCAAGTTTCGTCACCTGTGACAGTAGAGTCCAAAATCGTCAAAGCAGCAAACATTCAAACAAACTTAGTCTTCTGGAAAAGTGACGCCAATAGTTTTTCAGGGTCAGAAGTGTGTATTATTAGCTGTGACAATAAACACAGGGAGGTGATGTGAAGCACTGAAAAAACACGGAAGGGCAATTCAGAACCAAAGGAGGAATTTTGAGGAAGGGCACAAACATTCTCCATGATAAAGCTTGCCAACATGTCGCCCATTGTACCGTTGCTCTTCTGGATGGAAAATTATCATCCATCCACCCTATATTCTGGACTTGGCATCCAAATCTGAGAGAACATTTGACTGATGAAGAGGTGAAAGATGAAGTTCAGCGCTTCCTCAAAGTCATGGAGTCATGGTGGTGGTTTGGTGTGATAAGAGCATGGGCGCCGGCAGGATTGCTTCTAGGGGGGTGCACCAGAGCTGCGTTGGTGCCCCCCCCCCCCCTATCGGCCCAAAAATTTCCGGGCGACCTTTTTTTTTTAGCCCACACGGCGACCCAGGATGCGGGATGTAGGGGGGTGCACCCGGGATCCAGGGGGGTGCACCAGGGCCGTAATTGGTGCTCCCCACTCCCTATCGGTCCAAATTTACGGGCGACCCGGGATGTCAGGGGGGTGCAAGTGCACCCCCCTCCCGGCGCCCATGGATAAGAGCATACAAAAACTGCCACAGCTTCTACAAAAATGCGTCAGCTGATTGGTGATTATGCAGAAAAATAGATAACTGTTAAACCATTAAAATGCTGTATATAGTAAAAAAATAAATTGATTATATATCTATAAATGCTTTGGAGAGCCCTCACACAGTTGACATGGATTCCCATTGTATTTGTAAATACCAGCTATTATTTGCAACCTTATTACTTTAGTTGTTTAATTTTAGTTGAAATCAATTAAAGTTTAAACTGAATGTGCTGCTTGTGATAAATTGTTTGCTGTATTTGTTATAAAGGTATTTTTTGTTGCTCAAGGAAAGAGGAAAGTTAAGATTTATTTCCTGGTATGGCATTAACATTTGTCAGTGCTGGGGAACCATTGACTGATGCATCGAGAAATTTCTGTGACTATGTTAGAAAACTGAGGGGAAGGGAAGGTGTTGGGATGCTTATAGATAAGGATGGAGAATAAGTTTCTGAGGATATGGAAAGGCAGAGATTTTATGTAACTGGTTTAGTGAGAGCATTAGGAACAATAAATCAGAAACAGCAGGGTCTAATTTGGAAAACAAGCTTAACAACACAATTAGAAATGAGCAGACCAAAACATTTGTAATTCATCCTGAGGATAACATGAAGGAACTAAGAAGGCTGGAAAAAACATAAAGGTGTAGACAATATTACCACAGATGTATTAAAGACAGCAGGATGTGACATTGTACCTTGTCTTGAATTATTATTTAAATTGAGTCTGGATACTTGCTACTTACTAGAGAACTGGAAAAATATGATAGTAGTACCAGTACATAAAGGAGAGGTGAGAAATAGAGTTGAAAATTATAGGCCAATCAGTTTGACATCAGTGGTAGGTACCTTATGTGACGAGTGTAAATGGTTTTGAGGTGAGCAACACGACTTTAGGCAAGAATATTCATACAAATCTCAGTTACTGGAATATATGCAAGATATTTTGGATAAAGGGACAAAGGAGGCAAAATTGATAGTGTAGCACTGGATCTTTCAATGGATTTTGACAGAATGAGCGATAAAATGGCCTTAAAAAAGGTAAAAGCTATTAGAGGGGATGAGAAAGTGATTTGCTGGGTAGAAGAATCTTTAAAAGGTAGAAAACAAAAAGTTAGGGTAGGAAATACAGTATCAAAAGAATTGGACGTAAAAATGGAAGTGCCACAAGGTAGAGTATTGGGACTATTGCTATTAATTATTCTAATGAATAATTGTATCAAAACAGTAGAGAACTGGAAACAACTGCAGGGTGATCTGGACATGATATCTAGTTTGGTTGGTGAACATACGATAAAGCTAAATGCAAAGAAGAGTCAGCTTATTAGATACACAAAAAAAAAAAAAAAAAAAAAAAAAAAAAAAAAAAAAAAAAAAAAAAAAAAAAACTGAAGTTTGATTAGGATGGTAAGGTGGGGAAAGAATTGCTTGTTGAAGTCTTGAAATGAAAATATCCTGGCATTACATTTGATAACAAGCTTAACTGGGCAGGACACATTGGACAGGTAGTAGCAAAAGGTTTAAAAATTCTGCTCTTGTTTGAGAGAGTGATGAGGGGATGTATGAGAGAAGTAAAGTAATTGGGTTACAAAACTTTGGTCAGACAATTGCTTGAATATGGTAGTTTAGTATGGGACCCACATTTGGAGAGGGTACAAACAAGGGCTGCTAGATTTGTGTCTGGAAATTACCGTTGAACTCAATCAGTAGCAGATATGATAAATGATCTGGAATGGGGTTCATTCGAACACAGGAGGTTGGTCAAGAGGGTCTTGGGAGTGTACAAGGCATATATTGCTGATGAGGCAGGGAAAGATATTGGTGTAAGAATTAAAAGTAATGCATGGAAGGGAAAAGATGACCATAACCACAAGCTCGTACTCAATTTAAGGCATGAGGGTATAGGAAGATTCGGTTTTTTAGGTGAGGGTGTCAGGGATTGGAATAATTTACCAAGAGAAATGATGAATAATTTACCGAAAACATGAAAAGAATTTAAAGTTGAAATTTGTAGAGGGCAAATGTAGGCAGGTGCAGGAAAGAGGGAAGACAGGTGTGGACAGAGGCTGCTACTGGAGTGTGCACTTCATTGCAATTTTAATTAAATTAAAAAAGTGTCATATTTACTTCCTGCAACGTTGTCACATTTTCTGCCTGCTAGCAGTGCTATAGACATTTCCGTAATCAAGGAATCGTGTCTCAGAGCTAGACATTATCAAAAGGATTGAGACATTGGCGACGTGAAATGTTTTTATTCTTCCCCTTTGATCTCCCATATTTTTATTTAACTGATTATTTCGTTAATAATAGTATTATTCTTTATATAGGTTATCAGTAACTATTCGATCATGAAATTTTATATCTTTATGTTTCTTTACTTCACTTATACATTGGATAGGGCACTTTTTTTGTACAAGTCATCGCGGTTCAGTGGTAACGCAATGGTGTGGAGATACACTGTTCATTTATTTATTTATTTATTTTATTTATTTATTTTCCATATGCAACATAGCCCAGCACCTAGTATCTAATCTGGGCCCTTATTTCCACTCTTTTACAATTACATATATTTGTATCTTATATATATATATATATATATATATATATATATATATATTAACATATAAACATGAATGAAAGAAAATTTTGATTCGATTTCCAATAACTATTACATCTACTGCTATTAAACAGAATGGGTACCACACCACTACTAAATCTACTACTACTGTTATTGCCCCTAATATTACTACTATCATTACTACTACTACTACTAATACCATTACTAATACTACTAATACTACTATTACCACCACCAATTGTCACAGCCGCACTTCGGTCCACTATTGTTCATTTTTCTTGGTGTTGTGTGCGCTCCAAAGGCAGAGTCCCCTGGAACCGGCAGCAAAGTCAGCCGCCCAGGCCATCAAGAGTTGACCTCCTGGAATACCAAGACGGCCCCAGTTGTCGCTCAGAAGACGGCCTCTCTGGAGCACACTGAAGTTCCTCCGACGATTGATGTTGCTCATTGTCGTAGGATATCTTCCGTCAATCCGGTGTAATTGTGTTCTCCTCTTCTGCTATCTGTGGCCTTTGATTTCGCTCGGCATTTTTCCTTTTTATAAATTTCTCCTTCCAAAATTTTGAGGCTAGATCAGCTGCCTCGTCCAGCAAATGCCACAAACTTTCGTCGCGCAGTATGTCAAATATTCTCCTACCTTGCAGCCGAGCTTGTTGGTGTTCTCTCAAACTGGCTGTTGTTTCACACTCCCATACCACGTGCTTCCGGCGTACTCTCTTCACCACATTCGCACCTGTCTGAGTCCACAATATTTCGACTTCGGAGCCAGCTATTGTATGGCCCGTGACCTGTAATGTAGTGTACCAATCCGGGAGAGGGTTGAAGGTACTTCAACTTTAACCTCTCCTCTACGGATGGGAACATATCATATGCTCTTCGACCTGTTTCACTGTTGTTCCATTCTTGTTGCCATTCTGCCAATAGAAGCTTCCGAATGTGCATCTCCGATGTTGCTTCGCTGCCTACAATTTCTGCTACCTTATCTTGTTTCCCTTTTCTGAGCCAGTATATGGCACCCCGTTTCCTTACTTCAAGGTCCAGTGGCCATACACCAATGGCAACGGTTAATGAATTTGTTGCCACGGTTCTGTATGCTCCTGTCAATCTTAAAAGTATTCCTCGTTGGACACGTCTGACTCGCTGTTTTAGTTTTACTTTTCTTAGTTGCTTTGCCCACACACTTGCTGAGTAGCCCACTAAAGAGGATAAAATTGCGTCATGGTATAGTCTTATTGTTTGGACTGGAACAGTAAATTTTCGTTGGCCAATATTAATGATTTTATTCATGACCGCCACTGCTCTTGCTATTGTCTTCTCTAAGTGGGCTTCGAAGTTTAAACGTTCATCCAATTGAATGCCTAAGTACCTGCACACTGGGTTTCTACGAATTGATTTACCGTCGATTCTTATAGTTGGTTTTCGAGTCAGCTTGCCCTTGAGCAACATAAATGTTGTTTTATGTGGTGCTAAACTCAGTTTGACTTTACTGCACCATTGGCTAAGGCAGTTAAGTACTAGATTACTATTGTACTCAATCTCTGCTCTTGTTGCTCCTTCCACGAGTAGTAAAAGGTCATCAGCAAAAGCTATTAGACCTAGAAGTTCAGGTATTCTTTGTAATAGTTCAATCACTGGTTCCATCCCTATATCCCAGAATATGGGACCGCAAACGGAACCTTGCGGGCATCCTTTAGTAAGGATCTTCGTGATGAACGAGTTCTGGCATCTCAAGGAAGCAGTTCTAAATCTGCAATAGTCCCTGAAGGTGTAAAATAATCTTCTTGGACAACCAATCTCCCTCAGCCGTTCAAACAGAGCGGGCCACCATAAATTGTCGAAGGCTCCCGAAATATCAATAAATATGCCTACTACGTAGTTTTTTGTACTGCTACAAATTATTTCCATCGACCGATTTATGGCATCCTCTGTCGACTTCCCGGTTCTAAATCCATATTGACTAGGATTCATTCCCTGAACCTCCCGGTGGCTTTGTAATTTTTTGCATAGAATCTTCTCTTGAACTTTGCCAAGCACATTCAATAAACAAATCGGCCGGTAAGATTTCGGTTGAAGAGGATCCTTGTCGTCTCCTTTCTTTAGAATTACCACCTCGCTTTTCTTCCATATCCCGGAACTCTACCCTGATATAGACATTCGTTCAGGAGCCTGCATAGGACGGGGGTTAATTTTATGATTAACTCCTGCAGGACCTCGGCTGGAATTCCATCTGGACCGGGAGCCTTTCCTTTTTTCATTTTGTTTATCGCGGTTATTACTTCTTCGGGTGTAATATTATTTCCTTCCTCTTGACTCCAGCAGGGCTGCCACATGTTCCTTCGTAGTGTAGCTTGTTCTACTGTTTCTTCTTCCGGGTTGTCATCAGGAAGCAAAACTTTTAATAACTCCTCCGCTGAGTCTCTCCAATTCGTGGTTAATTGTCCATCTGTTCTTTTTACTGTGGATAGTATTGTGGGAGGCCTAATTTTACCAGCAGCTATTTTGTAAGGAATACCCCATGGATTGTTCATGAGGTTTTCCCTCACGAAGACTTCCCAGCATTTTTGTTTTGTCTCTCTCATCGCGTCTTTGAAAATCTGTCTCTTCTGCCTGTAGTTTTCAAGGAGGAAACTTCTATCTGCTGCCACCATGCTTTGTTGATACATTCTCCTCGCTCTTCTCATGTTTAGTCGTAGTTTTTGAAGTTTTTCTGTCCATATTTTGTCAGTAGGGATCTACTATCTTTTTTAGTGGTATCGCCCGTTTCATGGCACTTTGTATTGCAGTTGTCAGCTCTCTTGCGGCTTTGTCTACATCGAAGTGGTTTTCTGGCAAATCCGGTGGAATGAACACATTCCTTAATTTTCCCCATGCTGCTTTCTTGATGTTATATGCTGTTTTAATGTTTCTGTTGCCACTGCTTTCTTCTGTCTGCATTCTGCCCAGTTCATAGACAATCAAATTGTGATCACTTGTTGTCATGTTGTCAAGCACTCTCCAACCCCAAAGCAAATTCCCCGCATGAATGTTTGTAATTGTTACGTCGATATTTGTTCTTGCGCCAACACTGTTGCAGAAAGTAGGAGGATTATGTGCTTGGTTTCTAACCTCTAGACCCAATTCACTTAACAGTTCTTCTAGAAGTTGCCCTCTCCTGTCAGTCTTCTTGCTGTGCCAAAGAGCAGATTTTGCATTGACGTCCGCTGCAATAACTAGTGGATAATTTCCCAGAGCTGCATCTATCTGCCGTATTCTATCTAAGTATGGGAAGATCTCGTCACTATACTGGAAATACATGCTTACAATTATGAAGCTTCCCCATGCTGCTCCTATCTCAGCACATACTGTGTGTTCATCACATAACTGCGTAATTTTTGTAACTGTTATCTGTTTATTTAAAACGATTATTGCTGCCATTGGGTTATTGCCCTCTGTTATTATTCGTGATGTTACAGGCATGTGCGGGATTTTGCTTTGCCAGGAGTACGGTTCTTGTAGACAAATAATATCTGATCTCAATTCCTCAGCCACCTTTCTGATTTCATGTAGAACCATGGCGTTTCCTTTAGTATTCAGCTGAGTAACTTTTAACATAGAATTTACGGGGTGTCTTGTGTGCACATTGCACTGGGGCCAAGGTAGTCTTGTATCTAACAGAATGCGTCCATGGGTCATGACAAACTGCTTGTATGTTTCCTCAGGATCAAATATTTCTCCTCTTCTCTCGAAAATCTTGTGAACTAGTGTGAGGAGCTGAGATGGATCTGTTGGAAGATTTAGTGATCTCAGTTGTATTCTGTCAATTGCCGAAGGTTGTGGGAACGTTATGTTTTTACCGCCAGGATGGAGGACTCTTGTCAAATGTCGGAGGGCAAGTGTAAGTGTATGCACTTCTTCAAGTCTAGTTAGCCGAAGTGTATCTTCAAAATCGGCGTACAATACCGCTGGATCTGCAGTAATGGCATTCGGTTGACTTTTCACAAAGTTCGGGTGTTTTATTTGGCTGGTACGCAATCTTGGTTTGCGAAGATGATATTCGTTTTCTTTGGAATATCCGAGCCCACCGCCTCTAACAAAACGCTGGCAGTAATACGATTCAGAGGTGGAGGAAATTTCGTCTAATTGCTCGTCTATTAACAGCTGCCGATCTGTTTGCACGCCGGCGCTTACCATCGTTTTCTGCAGTTTCCATTCGCCTTCTTCTTCCTAAATGTTTCAGCTCTTGCAGCATTTCTTCGTCTACGAGATGGGGGGTTGCCTCTCTTCTTTTGATTTTTCATTCCCACTTTTGCAACTGCTATTTCAACTGCTCTGTATATCAGATCTGCTATATTCTCCATCATTTCTTGATCTATCCTGCAACTGGATTGTAGACTAGCCATAATCTATTCTGTTAACTAGGCGTTGCAGTAGCAGTTGATACGTGGGACAATCCTTTCCTTTGTTTTTGCATGACTTACCTCTTTTCTGGCATGGGATGCACGTTTGAGGCATCGACTTCTTATCACATTGATCACGCTTGTGATTGTTCTGACCACAATGACTACAAGTCTCTATGTCCATTTGGCAGTGTTTACTCACATGTCCGAGGTCTCTGCACTTGACACAAGTTGGTACCACGGTGTAGTCTTTGCAATTGATTGCACTGAATTCCACGTATATTTTATGTTGCTCTAGTAATAATTTGCGCATAGCTGGGCTTACTTCTATAACGTGATGAACGGTTGGCTTTTCACGGGGTCCTGTTTTAAATTTAGGGCAGAAACCGCTTTCGAACTCCTCCTTTGATAATTTAACTTCAAAATTTTGCTCATATACCTTGTCTACTAGATCATTTATTTCCAAATTTTTTGGTACATCATATAAGATTACCAATGGTTTCCTCTTTCTTGGAAGCTCACATTTTAGCGTCTCATTTAATTCTTTGTGTTCCATCAATTTTTTGACATCCTCTTTAGTTTCTGCATCTATAATTACTGAGTTATTGGTACTCCTTATTTTATTAATTTTTATTTTGTCTTTTGATTATTTTGGTAATCTGTTCCACAATTACTTTTGGATTTTCGCCACGTCTTGAGCTCACGAAAAGAGAACTTGTTTTCGCGGGTGTGATTCTATTTTTTGCTAAGCTAGTTGCCTTACTAGCCGCTGCAGCATAGCTTGGCGGAGAAGTTGTTTTTCCATTTGACTTAAGTTCCTCAATTGTTTTATTTAGCCTCTCTAATTCTTTGTTTAATTCTGAATTTTTTCCTTCTATGAAAGAAACCGCAACCGCCCAACTGGCAAGCTTGTCTTTAATTTCACGGAGTAGCGTTTCATTCAATTTTTTGCCCAAGTTTTCGTTTAAATAGCCGACCAGATTTTCATATTTTTCAGCTAGCATTGGGGTTTCATTGGTTTTATTTGCTCTTGAGGAAGCCGCTGCCATTGTTTTGCGAGCGCCTTTTACTTACGTTGCAGCTGTTGGACACCGCTGAGCTGTCAACATGCTGACGTCGCTTGGCGTTGAACTGTGCGGCGATGCCGGTGACTGCCGCAACCAATCGCAAACCAAATAATTATTCACAGAGCCAGAGTTAGTTTAGCTATTATTGATCCACTTTCACACACACTCACTAAAACACTAATTTTCCACCGTCGCGACTTTTGAAAGTTCTGCGTTTCGTTTTTCCCGATCAAAATGAACTAAACTTCGAGAGCGAAGCGCGACGCGGCTGCTTGTGTGGCACTCCACTCGTTCACTGTTCATGGATTCGAATCTACTTTAAGTTGATTATTTTTTCATTCTTTATTTCCTTTCCATCTCTTGCAAAATGCATACCACAGAATAGATGGCCAAGTTAAATGAAGTGTCTGTTATCTCTATCCAAATCATAGATGGCTAGCAATAAATCATATTATCAGTATATATTATAAAAGTAAGTGTACAATGCGCATATCGCTAAAACTCAAAAACGAACAAGGGAGTTATATTGAGTGGTAGCCCCCTGTCCCTTATCCATGAAGAAGTTTCTCATTTTTACCTGAAGGGTGTGCTGTTGAAGATATATGGGCTGCAAATTTCGGCCTCTAGAAATTTCTAGAACAGTCCAGAACATTGGGCAGTATTCGAGGCCATTCCACAACTTTCCAGAATATTCCGGGATGTTCTGTAATGTTTGGGAACTACCTGGAACATCACAGATCATTGTGGAACTTTCCTACATAAGAAAATATGGACGACCTGACGTCTTCACAACATTCACCAACATCTTAGGCAGAAATCAAAGGACATCTTATGAGATTTATTGAAGTCATCAAAGAATACCACATCTTTGGAACTGTTACATGCTGTATATACACAATCGAATGGCAAAAATGAGGACTTCCTCACTCGCACAATCTCATATGGCTATATGAGAATTTAACGTGGAGTCCAAACCATGGAAGTGTTCTGGTGTACTTCACATTACAGAGGAAGCTATGCCAGATGTGAAGGTCGGGTTAATGGTCTATGAAAAACTCTGCTGAGACAGAGATTCGTACCGGGGACCTTTTGTTCATCATTCAGACACCTTAACCACTGAATCACCAGAATGCAACAGATAACTATTAACATTAGCATATCAGTAATGTGAACTCATAAGATTTTACCACTCTAAAAATTGCACCTAAAGAACTTTTTGCTTCAAAAACTAAAAATCTAACTTAATTCGAAGGAGAGGTAACAAGCTATTGTGTCAGAGGCAACAAGGCTAATTCCTTTCTTCAGGAGCCTACCACGGAACGTCCCAGCATAGCTCATATAATCAAATATAACTCCCAAAACTGTGATAAAAACTTTGTGTTTGAATAAAGATTTAAAAAAAAAAAAAAAAAAAAAACGTCCTGTGCAACAGGTGGTCATGGCCGTCACGGCCACAATCTGATATGCAACAGGTGGCTTCTTGCAAACTCGTAGATTTACCACCATTCAAACATTGCATACACGTCTATAGAAGTTTCCACTTAAAAAAACTACATTCTAACTGGAAAATTGTGCAGGTATTTTCTATTTTCAAGAAAGGAGGCCAAATAGATCGTTAGAACTGCTGAGAAATACCATGAAATCTGTTTTTAGTAGATTTCAGGAGCAAATTGCTTACATGAACTAACATGGATTTTGGAATCACATGATGTAATGAAGGCTATAATAATAATGTGTATGACATTATTGGCCGGGATATCTCTGAAGTGTTCAGCTGCCAATTGACAGAGTTTCGTGTTGCTGTACATTCACCTCCATCATAACTACTATAATCAAAACTCGTAATCATATCAGTTAAAGAGAACCTAGAATCTGAACCATGGAAACATTCTGACATAATTCATTTTGCACAGCAAGCTGTACCAGAAGTGAAAATTATGTTACAGGCCTTTGTAAATCCCTGATGAGACACAAATTCGAACTGGGAATCTTTGATCCTCAAGGTGCCTTAAATACCAATGAAAGCTGTTGATGCATGATCACAAGTTTATGCAATTTTATTGCATTTTTGACTCTTTACGTGACAACCAGATCACATTTGTGAATAGGTATGAGATTTTCTAACTGGCTGGTCACAGTATGTCATAGTTGACAGAGAAGCTACCCAGAATTTTGTGAATAGCAGATTATAGAGGGAGATGCAGGTTGTTTGCAAATATTACATCCTCTCTCCACCTCCAGCTTTATCATCCTCTCTATTAATAAATAATCATCTGGATTGATTCATGAGGCTACTTCTGTCTTTGTGTGGCATGGTGCATGTTTCATTTATTCTCTTGTATGACTAGAGGTTTTACAGTTTTGTATCTCTAATTTTTCTCACACTGTCATTGGTTCTGGTAAGTGATGGATTTAATTTCCCTACCCATGTTTGACTAAAAAATGTTATTCATAAATAACTTGGTGTGGTTCACATTACATTTATACAGTATCGATATTTTAAATTCCACTATTGATATTGAATTTTTACATTCAGTTAAGTTTAGAAATACATAAGTGTAAATTAAAATAATGCCTGTTTGGACTGAAATATAATTGCTGTTTAGTTATTTTCTGTTACATTGAAACAATATGAAATATATTCTGACCTGTGAATATACATACATATATATACATACATACATACATACATACATATATATATATATATATAATTTAGTCCTTAGGTTTGTTTAAAAGGTATCAGTAGGTATTGTTTTGGGGATAATCATGCCTGGAAAGCGCAGCGCCTGTCATAGACGTGCAATCCATGGTTTGGATTGCAGCGGGTGTAAGAAGTGGTTTTGCTGGGAAGACATGGGACTGAGAAAAGGGAACTAAATGAGGTTCTTCTATGGCAGCAGTTCCCAACTGGCAGGTCGCGGCGTGTGTTTTGGTGGGTCATGGAACAATCGAAGATTTTGCCATAAAAATATATCTTTTAATTCATCTATTTTAAAAATATAACGCAATATTTTACAAGTGCAATAATCATGAAATCCTTAAGTTTCTTCTGGATGAATGTATGAACAGAGTATCCAGAAATCTCTAAATTAGCTGTGAAGTTCTTGATGCCATTGAACACGACATACTTGTGTGAACGAGTTTTTTCTACATTATTGTTTTGAAAAACAAATACAGAAATAAACTATGTGTAGAACGTGACTTAAGGTTAAAATTAACCAGTGTTAACTCTGATATCAATGCCATCATCACTAAACACCAGGGCCAGAAATCTCACTGATTGTAAAGTTGTGTTTTTATAATAACTGAACATATTTTTCATTATCTTTGTAATAAAGTGGGAGGCAGCTACACAAAGCATCACCTCATCGAGTTGGTAGCTGAAATTCTAGGAATAGTTAAAACTCAATTTGCAAATAAAAATGCCACTAATCGAAGCTTGGTGTAAAACACATACAAATCCCATTTTAGTGGTTGAGTGATAAGTTTACCATTGTGTTTTCCTCCTCCCAGTCTTCCATATTTTCATACATTTTGGTGCAGTAAAACACAGTGAAAAACCTACCAATCAACCACTAAAATCGGTTCTGCAGGTGGTTTCCACCAAAAAGAGTCTCGGCAGACCAGTTGCATTTTAATATGCTGATCGAATTACTTCTAATCGTGGAATTTCAGCACTCACGTACTAATCAATCACTGAAATCGGGTCTGCAGGTGGTTTCCACCAAAAAGCAACTTGGCAGACCAGTTGCATTTTAATATGCTGATTGAGTTACTTCTAATTGTAGAATTTCAGCAGTCAACTTGATGAGGTGATAGTCTGTGCAGCTGCCTCCCGGCCTATAATATGTCTTGTTTATTACCAATTCTTGTTTTTGTTGATAGTATATCCTTTGTATGAAAATTTTCCCTATTGTAGGGTAGGATAGTCGATAGCTTATCAGTGTCATACAACAGTTCCCATTCTGATATTAGATAGACTCTCATATTAGGTGGGCCGCAAAACATTTTTTACTTAAAAGTGGGTTGTGTCCCAAAAAGGTTGGGATAGACTCTCATATTAGGTGGGTCGCAAAACATTTTCTTACTTAAAAGTGGGTTGTGTCCCAATAAAGGTTGGGAACCACTTTATTTTTAGGGACAGGAAACTTTCGGAGCAGTATAGGAAAATTTCAGAGCAGGACAAAACGATCGGAGAGGGGGGGGGGGAGGGGAAGGGTGGACTAGATGAAGAAACCAGAAACTTCAAAATTTGTGGGGAGAAATATGTTTGAACTGTTACCGGAGTCAGGTGTTGAAGAGCTTCTTGTAGATGTAGGAGTAAGTAAGGTGCAGTAGTCCTGTAAGTATACGAGGGTGGTCTGAAAAGTTTCCGACCTAACAAAGATACAAGACATTTTTTCTGATTTTTTATTTTTTTTATTTTTCAACATAGTCTCCTTGTATTTCTACACACTTCTCCCAACGATGCTCCCATCTCTGTAACCCGTCCAAATAGTACTCGGCATTTTTCTCTGCAAAATAATTCTTCACGAAGGTAATTGCCTCTTCATTTGATGAAAATCTCTGTTCTCTGAGCCCAAGTTTTAGATGAGGAAACAAAAAGAAGTCGCTTGGGGTTAGATCTGGTTAGTAAGGCGGATGGTCAAGCAGTTCAAACCGTAAATCGTGAATTTTCGCCATGGGAACCGCTAAGGTGTGAGACGGTACGTTGTCTTTGTGAAACAGGATTTTCATTTTCTGCAAATGTGGCCATTTTTCTGCAAGTTCTGCCTTCAGCTTGTGAAGTAATGGTGCGTACGAGGGTCGTTTGAAAAGTCCGTGCAAAAAATGAAAACTACTTACGTGTTTGGGTTAAACCTTTTTTATTTTTCGACAGTCTCCTTTTAGGCTTATACACTTCTTCCAACAATGCTCTAGTTTGTTGATCCCTTCCAAATAATAGGATTTGTCCAAGTCTGCAAAATATCCACTAGTGTGTGCAATCACCTCCTTGTTTGAATAAAATCTTTATACCGCCAGCCATTTTTTCAAATTGGGGAATAAATAGTAGTCTGAGGGAACCAAGTCTGGAGAATAGGGGGGATGTGAAACGAGTTGGAATCCTATTTCTATTAATTTTGCGACCATAACTGCTGAGGCGTGTGCTGGTGCATTGTTGTGATGGAAAAGGACTTTCTTGTGGGCCAATCGCGGGCGTTTTTCTTGCAGCTTGGTTTTCAAACGATCCAATAACGATGAATAATATGCACCTGTAATAGTCTTACTCTTTTCCAGATAATCGATGAGGATTATCCCTTGCAAATCCCAAAAGACAGTTTGTTAGGGTCCTCGGTGGTTTAAATTAATATACTGATTAATTAAAATATAATCCACCAGAAGGTTATGTTGAAGATGTTTGTTTATTTTTCAAAATAATGAGTCAGCGATATTTTCCACAAGCAAAGATACAATCCAGAGATACTGGCGCAGTCTTTGTCAGATGCAAAGTGACTGTAAACTCAACTGTGAACTTACTGTAAAACCAAACTATAAACTGTACATTGTAAACTGTCTGTATACTATAAACTAACTCTGTCCTTCTGCCAATGTGTTTATATAGTCTCTATTGAAATTTCTGGAATTCTTCAAAGGCATCCGCCCGATATTTCTCGAACATTAACAATTACTCAAACAATTAAACATATTAAAAACAATTGTAATTAATATAAAATCACTTAACATCATTACAAAATGATCAAAAATGGTAATTAGAGGTACTTAACTACAAAATTATTTACAGAAATCATTTTAAACTGTACAAACATGTCCTGTAGACATCATAACTTGCATTAATACATAGAATTACAAACATTTAAGAAATTCTCTTGCACAATTCGGTTCTTAAACATGGACTTTAAATAATTTTCTTTCATAAAACAAAGTCTATATACACCGATTTACAAGAAATTGCAAAATAAACATACCAGATCACATTCAAGTAAACTTCAGCTCACTACAAATACTTCATACAGTACAATACTATTCAAAATTCAGGTATGAGGGCTGTTACAAGTTGCCATAACCTTTCTGGCCGAAGGAACGGTCTTCGCCTTTTTTGGTGCAGATTCTTCCTTGGTAACCCATTGTTTATATTGTTGTTTGGTCTCAGGAGTATAGTAATGTATCCATGTTTCATCCACAGTGACGAAACGATGCTAAAAGTCCTCCGGATTCTTCTGGAACAGCTGCAAACCATCCTTGCAATCAATCATCCTTGCAATACTTCACACGATTCCGTTTTGGTCAAGCGTCAGCAATCACGGCACCCATCTTGCGGATAGCTTTCTCATGTCCAAATGTTTATGCAAAATACTAGCTGACCCGGCAATGCTTCACTATTGCTGGACTTGAGTAGGCACATGGATTAAATGAAAAAATATTTACATATAAATTTTAAACTGCTGTTTCATTCATTTTCAGTTGGAAAGGGTGAGAGAGGATGCGCTTTGGAAAACATATGTAGGCAGTATTTTTCTGTTTGTTTTAAAGTATAAGCGTACAAATTCTTATCTAAATCGGATAAAAAATGTGCTTTGCCTAAATTATGGGGTGAAAACGTAATGGGGCTGGAAAGGGGGAGAGGGGATGAATATTCGGAAACCATACGTAGGCAATACTTTTCTGTTTGTTTTAAAGTATAAGTGTACAAATTCTTATCTAAATCGGATAAAAAATGTGGTTTGCCTAAATTATAGGGTAAAAACGTAATGGGGTTGGAAAGGGGGAGAGGGGATGAATATTTGGAAACCATACGTAGGCAGTATTTTTCTGTTTGTTTTAAAGTATAAGTGTACAAATTGTTATCTAAATCGGATAAAAAATGTGGTTTGCTAAATTATGGGGTAAAAACGTAATGGGGGTGGAAATGGGGAGAGGGGATGAATATTCGGAAACCATACGTAGGCAGTATTTTTCTGTTTGTTTTAAAGTATAAGTGTACAAATTCTTATCTAAATCGGATAAAAAATGTGATTTGCCTAAATTATGGGGTGAAAACGTAATGGGGTTGGAAAGGGGGAGAGGGGATGAATATTCGGAAACCATACGTAGGCAGTATTTTTCTGTTTGTTTTAAAGTATAAGTGTACAAATTCTTATCTAAATCGGATAAAAAATGTGATTTGCCTAAATTATGGGGTAAAAACGTAATGGGTTTGGAAATGGGGAGAGGGGATGAATATTCGGAAACCATACGTAGGCAGTATTTTTCTGTTTGTTTTAAAGTATACGTGTACAAATTGTTATCTAAATTGGATAAAAAATGTGGTATTGCCTAAATTATGGGGTGAAAAAATTATGGGGGTGGAAAGGTGGCGAGGGGATTAATATTCGGAAACCGTATGTATGCAGTATTTTTCTGTTTGTTTTAAAGTATAAGTGTACAAATTCCTATCTAAATCGGATAAAAAATGTGGTTTTTCCTAAATTATGAGGTGTTATGGGGAATAAGGTGTGACTTTTTGGAAATTTTTTTTTCACAGGAACCTTCGCTGACGCACACTCGAAAACTCTCCAAAGTTTCATTGCAATCTGATAAATAGTATAGGAATACATAGAAGACAAACAAAGCCACAAACATTGATTTTTATATATAAGATTATGTACCCCTTCATTCGAGATGCCCACAGCACTAGCAATCTCATGCACCTTAACTCATCTGTCATCCATCACCATATCATGGATTTGATCAATGATTTCTGGAGTCGTAACCTCCACAGGCCGTCCAGAACGTTCAGTGTCACTTGTGCCCATATGGCCAGTCCGAAAATTTTGAAACCACTTATAAACTGTTCTAATCGAAGGTGGAGAGTCACCATAATGTTTATCATGCTTCTCTTTAGTATCCTGAGGCGTTTTGCCTTTCATAAAGTTATGTTTAACCACACAAAATTCTTTTTCGTCCATTTCTTGAAAATCACTCGACTTCCTTCTTTCACACGAATGCCAAACACAAAGAAATAGACCAATATGGCTGAAACTTGGTGTGCGTTCATTCAAGAGATGCTACTAACTAAACATGACCTCGATACGCGCTTGTGGTGCCATCTCTCAGACTTTGCACGGACTTTTCAAACACCCCTCGTAGTATGCTCCTGTAATGATTTTTCCCTTTTGATGGTAATTGGTTAAAATAACTCCATGACTATCCCATAAAACGGTTGCCAGCACTTTCCCAGCTGAAAAAACAGTTTTTGCTCTTTTTGGAGCCCCCTTTGCAGTCCACTGTTTGGACTGCATTTTCGTTTCATGCGTATGGTGTATCCAAGTTTCATCTACAGTAATTAATCTGCGCCAAAACTCGGATTTATTGCGCCTAAACTGCGCCAACAGTGTGTTGGAAATGTTCATTTGAATACGTTTTTGGTCTAATGTGAGCAAACGTGGCACCCAACATGCGAATAGCTTTCTCATACCTAAATGTTGATTTAATATGTAATAAACACATTCTTTTGAAATGTTCATAACCTCTGCTATCTCTCTCACTTTAATTCGGCAGTCCTCTAGCACCAGTTGGTGAACTTTGGTGATGTTTTCGTCGGTAGTTGCAGTTTTTTGACGTCCCGAATGTTCATCATCTCCCAAGCTCTTACGGCCACGTTTAAATTCAGCTGCCCAAAATTTCACTGTGGTAAGTGATGGTGCAGAGTCCCCATTCACAGAATCCAACTCATCTTTGATTTGCGTAGGCATATTGCCTTTCAAAAACGAATATTTAATGACAGCTCGGTACTCGATTTGTCCATTTTCACAAAAACACTCACATCAACTCACTCAAACGACTGTTACATAACAACTGCGCGTCCAAAATGGCTAAAACTTTGGTGAGTAACTGTCAACAGATAAACAACGAAATTCACTAGCTTTTATTTGCGAGTGCTGCCATCTTCACGTTGAGGTCGGAAACTTTTCAGACCACCCTCGTAGAGGCATGGAAGGAAAAAATAGGAAGGAAAAGGTTCTGCTGCTAGGTAGTCATGGGAGAGATGTAGGTCCTCTTCTGCAGGATCATTTATTCACAGGCTACCACAACATTAGGACAGGTAAAGAGGATATTTGATCGCTTTTTAGGAATTTTACTATGGATGATAGAATAGTAAAGTGTTGATAGGAACACTAGTTATAGTATAGAGAGTGATCTGAGGAAGGTGGTTGTAAGCTATCTGTTAAATTTTGTAACTGCGTAACAAAGTTTTATTCCCAGAACCACGAGTTAGATTGGATTGAATACTAGTATTTCATTTCATTTCTATAGTAATTTTCTCTGATAATTCAAGATAGGAATAAGGATTTTATAGCTGTCAAGATAGTATTTTCTGTTACATCAGTTTTCGGCATTCTCCTGGAATGAGATTTTAAAAGTTCAAATTTAAATTATTTATTTTTGGCTAAAGTATTAATGTTACAAAATTTTTCATAATAACTAAAGTTAACGTTTGCTAAAAGATCTAGCTATTTGTAAAATTTTAGAGTGATTGAATTATTTTTATATTCAAGGTCAAATTAGATGATGCAAGGTTTTCTGACATGCGATTTGATATCTGATCAGCCTCCCAAGACTATCCATGTGAATAAGGAGAAGAGCTTGTTTCCACGGTTCGTGAGAGAGCAGTCGCCAGGAATCTTCGAGAAGCAGGGAGCACGAGGTGATATAGACGAGTATGTTCAGTTGGTCAGCCTCAGTCATACAGAAACAGTCGGCGCGACACGACGTTAGCCTCAGTCTGTCAGGAACCACAAACTCGATAACATGTAGCTCAGTCGTACAAAAGCAGTCGACGTAACACCACGTTAGGCTGTCGGCTAGGAACAGTGCGAGTGACAAGATGTAGTCTTGAGTAATAGCAACCAGTTAGTGTTTGAAAACCTGTAGGCTTGCTAACATGCAGCTTAGGTCACTCAGTTTTATTATAATGTCGCGTTAAGATAGTATTTTGCCAAATGAGGCCTCGGGATTGTCTAAATTCGGCATTAAACAAACAATGGAACAATGGGAGCGTGTGATTCACTTCCATTTAATTTCTACAACTAAAAGTTTGAATTGTGAACTATTGGTGTGTGGTCTGGCTCGAACGGTTAATCGAACTTGCAAACATTACTTTGGTAAAATTGTCTGATTGCCTGTGCAGTTTTCTGACTTTGCAAAATTTTGAAGAATATAGTTATTTAACGAGAATTGACTAGTGAACATTATTTGAACTTATACCATTCCGTAGCTTTTGGTTAAATAAGCTATATGGCGGCCAGGTCATGATATTTAAGTCAGAACTGTAACATTCTAGGCTATGCACGGTCAGAGCTAAGATTCAAGCTTTATGCAGAAACCCATTGTAAGCTAGTTTCTTACATGATGAAGGAGGCACAGAATACCAGTGATAGGTATCTTGGTTTAATTTGAAATAATGAGTCCAAGAAGATTCAGATTAAAATTTGTTTATTTTCCTTTAAGGCATCAAACTCCAAAGATACTAGGTGAAAATGTAAACATATGCTCCAGCGATTATTAAATTCAAACGACTACAACTCACAGTACTCTGAAGAACTAGAAACTGAATACTGCATACTAAAACTCGTCTCTGCTGATCGCGTATATAGGTTCTACAGAAAATTCCAGAATATTTCAAAGACTTCCGATAGACAAAATTATCCACATAAATTAGTCCAAACTGTCGCAAATTGTCCTATAAACATTGTAGCTTACTTCAAAACATAGAATTACAAACTTTAACTAATGTTTCTTGCATAATAATTTCCTTGAACATATTAAATAGTATTTATTTCCATGAAACAATGTCCATTTACACAAATTAACTATTAATTGCAAGAAACATATACAAAACCATATTCACCCAACTGCCAGGTTGCTACAAATAATTCTTAATATACAATTTCATTCAAGGCTGGGTCCTATACCAGGCTGGAATTCTATTTCAATGATTGGCACTGGTTGAACCACACTGAGAGCCAGGTAAACATGGGAACAGAAATGCTACTTGGAAAAGGCAATAGTTCTATTTTGGGGGTTGTGGCTGTGAACACCATTAGTAGGTGGCCAAAGGGGGAAGGGAGTATTTTGTGAGTTGTTAGCTAAAGCTAGAAGACAACCCACTTCCAGTTATGATAGGGTGAGGACTGTTACTTTTATAGATTAAGGGCTTCTGGTGAGGAGATAATAATAAATGATCATTGGGATTCTGATTGTTGATGCATGTTGGGAAAAAATGAAAATGTTAAAGAAATAGATGAAGCTGTTGAAATAATAATGGATGTGGGTGCAACTGGAAATATAAAGGTTAATTCTGAAAATACCACAATGAGAGAGTTATTGGTGAAATGTAGAACTGTCCTGTTATGGACAAAGTGATAGAATTTGCAAATTTAATAGAGATACATTAGCCACAAGTGATTATAGGTATAGAGTCTTGGTTAAAAGAAGTAGTACTAGACAGTGAGGTTTTCCCCGTTGGTGGCAGAGTGTACTGCAGAGGTAGTGGAGCAATAGGTGAAGGGATATTCATACCGGTTGGCAAAGATTATTACAGTTCTCTAGTGTTCACAGATCATGTCGATGAGTTATTAGGAGTAACTAAGGATGGGTTTATAAAGAATATTAATTGGGGGGGGGGGAATGACGGAACCATGCATCTAGAAATTTCTATGCCTATGCTAGAAAACCAAGGAAAAGGGAGGGTGTTCAGACAATTATAGATAAAAATGAAGTTTAAAGGCCCAGTCAAACAGAGCGCGGTCTGCCCGCGCGGTCAGAACGCGGTGGTCTGACGGCAGTCCGCCGAAGTTGTAGTGGACGAACAGAGCGCGGGCAGCTGAGGGGCGGACCAGTGTTGAAGCAATCGTGG
This sequence comes from Vandiemenella viatica, assembly GCA_031002005.1. NCBI lineage: Eukaryota > Metazoa > Arthropoda > Insecta > Orthoptera > Morabidae > Vandiemenella > Vandiemenella viatica. The sequence continues at coordinate 154,774,998 of CM061920.1, forward strand.
ACGAAGGAAGGAAGGGGTAGTTCGTTTTTTTTTTTTTTTTTTTATTTGTGTCTGCCCTCTCCTTATTAACGTGTCCAGCAGTTCATCTGACGAAGAAGAATTGCTTCTTCTGCTCGCTTTAAATAGTTCACGGCGATAAAGTCAGTTTATACTTCACGAAACTATCCTGCCGCCTAAACCATTACCTGATACAGATAAGCCCATTCCTCACGTATTTTTAGGCGATGGAAGATTCAAACTACAAACTTATTTAATGCGCCCTTTTGCAAAAACTACAGTTGTAAATGATGAAGGGGGAAAATATTCAACATCTTTGTAGGGTACGACGTGTAGTACAAAATACCTTTACAAGTTTAGCTCAGTTTTTTTTTTTTTGGCGTAAAGAATTGGGTGTAGATAGCGCAGTTGAAGCTGTCAAAGCTACATGTTGCCTTCACAATTTCGTAAGAAGTTACACAAAACAGTTCACTGAAATTGAACTATAAGGTGACACAATAATAACAGATCAACATGCCAATGCTTTCTCAACCGCAAGTCGATTGAGAGAAAGATCAACTGATGCTGCCTATGCGGTACGGAACCATTTTCTAAATTACTTCAACAACGAAAATTCATTTTAATTTTATCATAATTATACTAATATATTATTGCATCTATGGGTTATGGAAAATAAAAGATGCCGTATAAAATAAATGTATACTTTCTTGTCTGGTTGAGCTTTTCAGATATTTCATTCCACGTTTTTGCTTTCTTGGCATGTTTTTGTACTCGGGAATGCCGAGATTCTTATAAAAATAAACATTCTCGAACGCATTGAATGAGACTTTCTAACTCGTCCACCATTGCCCGCCGCGGACTCTGTGGAATTCACAACCTGCCCGCTGCCCGCCGCGGACTGGGCTTCCGCCGCGCGGTAGGCCGTGTTCTGTTTGACTAGGCTGATGCAATACTATGTACCACAGAGTCCGCGCGGACTGCCCGCGCGGGTTGCCCGCGTTCTGTTTGACCGGGCCTTAAGTCACTGAGGATTTTAAAATGGCAGAGATATTGAGTAACTGGTTTAGTGAGACTATTAAGGATTATAATCCTGTGATGGGAGGGTACAAGTCAGATGAGAGTCCCTGTATAATTATAAATGAAATAATTAGAAATAGATTCTCAGCAATTTATGAAGGAACACAGAAAGCTAAAAAAACTACAGAGGGGCTGGTCTAGATAATATTACTATAGATGAATTAAAGATTGTGGGATATAGTATTGTACCTTATTTTGAAATTCTATTTCAAATGAGTCTTGCTGCTTGCAAAGCAGGAATGACAAATAGGGTTGAAAATTACAGGCCTATTAGTTTGACATCTGTGATAGGCAAAAGGATGGATAGATTGATATGCAATTATATGAGAAATGTCTGTGAGGAAAGAAACTGGTTTGCAGATCAGCAACATGGCTTTAGGCAAGGATGTTCATGTGAATCTCTGATGGTGGGCTATATCCAAGATATTTTGGATGAATTGGGCAAGGGGGGTCAAGATGATAGTGCAGCACTAGATCTTTCTAAGGCATTTGACAGAGTGAGCTATAAAACGGTTTTAAATAAACTGAAAACTATTGGATTGGATGGAAAAGTTACTTGCTGGATAGAGGACTTCTTAAAAGCCAGAAAGCAGAGTGTGAGTAGGAAATACATTATCAAAAGAGGTGAACATAAATGTGAGAGTGCCACAGGGTAATTTATTGGGACTGTTGCTGTTCATTATTGTAATGAATGATTTTGTTGATGGTTTAAGGTCTGAATATTTTGTTGTTTGCATATGTTATAATCGTATATCATCATTATCATCAGTGTTCTGCTCTAAGGCAGGTTTTCACATGGCTGCTCTCCATGCTCCTCTGTCTTCTGCCATTATCTTTGTGCCCATGTAGTTGCAATTTTCTCTGAAGTTGTCTGTAATTTTGCACCTCCTTCTCCCTCTCAGTCTCATCCCACAAACTAGTCCTTCCAAGGCATCTTTTAGTAAGCTCTCCCCTCTCAGCAAATGTTCCATCCAGTTCTTCTTTCTCTCTTTGATGACTTATAATATTTTTTTCCTTTCATCAACCTTATCCAACACTTCAACATTACTTACTTTAACCACCCAGTTTATTCTTGCCATTCTTATCCACATCCAAATATCTATATAATCGGATAAAAACAGGAAAAGATTGTGAACAGCTGTAAGGTAACTTGAATAGAATATGACAATTAAGTTTTTCCCGGCGTATGGTAGACAGGAATTCTTCACGGGTCTTCTGCCGGATAAGAACTTCTAGACACGACGTTTCGGCAGTCACCTCCGCTGCCTTCATCTGGTGAGCTGTCATCGCGAAGTAGCTGCCGCGACGGTTCGGCACCGAATGTGTGCGCTTCGTGGTACTGGCTCCTTATATACCCTGCGGCCGGTGGCCCGCTGGCGGGAGCGGCTGCCTGCCGCGCTCCCATTGGTCGGCGCGTCAACCGGGCTCCGCCCTGGACTGCTGTGTCCCTTGCCCTCTCTCTGGGACGAATGTTATTCTGCTGCTGCTTCAGGTCATGGAGGATAGGCTTCCAAGCTTCACTTAAGAAGAGACCGCCATCTCTGTTGATGTTGTTGGTGCTGAGGCGAATTTCCAGCGATTCTCTAATTACGGAATCCCAGAAAAACTGCGTCTGAGCCAATACTTCAGTCTTACTGAAGTTTATGCTGTGGAAATTTTCCACAGCGTGTTCAGCTATTGCGGATTTGTCTAACTGCAGCAACCGCAGATGTCGCTGGTGTTCGTTGCGGCGTTCCTCGATCGTTCTAATGGTCTGGCCAATGTATATTTTGCCACATTCGCATGGGATCGAGTAAACAGGAACTAAGACACCTACGGCAGGTCTTCAGAGAAAATGGATACTCAAGGGAGCAAATTGAACAAGCATTTCGCCCCCGAAAACCGAAATTAACATCTGAACAAGAAGATGCTCCAAAATCCGTCGCAGTGTTACCTTACGCTGGAAATACCTCTGGAAAGATCGGAAGGATTCTAGCTCGATTTGGCATAAGGAGCATCTTCCGTCCACCTGCGAAGATACGAGACATGTTGCCCTCGGTGAAAGACGATCTCGGACTGCGAGTTCCGGGTGTTTACTCGATCCCATGCGAATGTGGCAAAATATACATTGGCCAGACCATTAGAACGATCGAGGAACGCCGCAACGAACACCAGCGACATCTGCGGTTGCTGCAGTTAGACAAATCCGCAATAGCTGAACACGCTGTGGAAAATTTCCACAGCATAAACTTCAGTAAGACTGAAGTATTGGCTCAGACGCAGTTTTTCTGGGATTCCGTAATTAGAGAATCGCTGGAAATTCGCCTCAGCACCAACAACATCAACAGAGATGGCGGTCTCTTCTTAAGTGAAGCTTGGAAGCCTATCCTCCATGACCTGAAGCAGCAGCAGAATAACATTCGTCCCAGAGAGAGGGCAAGGGACACAGCAGTCCAGGGCGGAGCCCGGTTGACGCGCCAACCAATGGGAGCGCGGCAGGCAGCCGCTCCCGCCAGCGGGCCACCGGCCGCAGGGTATATAAGGAGCCAGTACCACGAAGCGCACACATTCGGTGCCGAACCGTCGCGGCAGCTACTTCGCGATGACAGCTCACCAGATGAAGGCAGCGGAGGTGACTGCCGAAACGTCGTGTCTAGAAGTTCTTATCCGGCAGAAGACCCGTGAAGAATTCCTGTCTTGAATAGAATATCTAAATGGGCAGGTCAGCATGAAGTGAAGATAAATGTCAAGGAGAATCAGCTTATTAGGTACACAGATAAAAAACTAAAGGTTGTGTATGATTGTAGGTGGGATCAGAATTGTTTGTTTTAGGTTTGAAGTGTAAATATCTGGGCATAACATACCATAATAAACTCAACTGGGTAGAGCACATTGTGCAGGTGGTAAGAAAAGGTTACAAAGTCCTTCATTTACTGGAGAGGTTGTGCCAGAGCAGTTAGGAAATTAGGCTACAAAACTTTGGGAGAACATTGGTTGAATATGGTGGTGTAAGTGGGGAACCACATTTTGGGTATCAATTACAAATGCAAAGAAGGGCAGTTAGATTTGTTTGTGGAAATTCTCACAGGACACAGTCAGTAACTGACATGATAAAGGACCTGGGTTGGGAGTCGTTGGAGGATAGGAGGAGGGTGAAGAGAGTGCTGGGAATGTACAAGGCTTATGGTGGTGATCGGGATTGGAAGGTTATTGGTCAAAGAATTAAGAATGGTTCATGGAAGAGAAAAGATGACCATGACCACAAGCTGGCACTCAATTTCATGCATAAGACAGTGGGAAAATTTTCTTTTGTGGCTAAGAGCATCAGCAATTGAAACAAATTACTAATTGAAGTAATTAATAATTTATCAAAAATGCTGAAGGAATTTAAAATTAAAATGTGTAAATCACAAAAGCTGAGGAGGAAAGAATTTGACATTCAAATTATATAAGATAATTAAAAAATAAAAATGGGGTAACTAGATGACCCAACTGAATTGCTGCTGGATCGAGTGCTCTATCACAGTTAAATTAATAATAATAAAAGTACATTCTCTTTGTTAGTTTAATGCAATCCTTAAACTTTATGAACTGTGAGTTGATGCATCATTTCTCCATCTCTTGCGAGCTGTATCCTTAGTTATCTGTTTCTTATCCATATTTTCCACATGTTCAGTTTTCTTCAGTTGTACCTTTTGATAACAATCTGATTAATGCTTCTAATCCTGGAACATGTCCCATAAAATTATTTCAATCATTTTGTGGTTTTTATCAGCTAAATTCGTTCTTTGGCTTTCAGTTCTGAAAAACATTTATTTTATGTTATGCAGAGATGTTCACCATTACAGAGGGGTGTCATATTTGCTGAAGCCTTAAAATTGATGAAATAAAATATAATGACAATGTTTTTTTCAACTAGGAACTCTTTAATGATATTGATGGTTAACTGAGAGGTAAAAAATCTAGCATTTGTAAACAGTTAAGCAATATTTCTTTGAGATCAAGAAGCATACGGTAATTTGTAATTTTGGCAGCAGGGTGACCAAGTTTTAGAAGCATTGAAGGATAAATTTAACCAGTTGCAGTTGATTATAGGTTTGCCTCAGAATCTTGGATTAAAAACTGAATGAGGTTGTGACCTGTGGAGATATGGCAATTATTCATGCTGTTTAAACCAGGGAAGGAGATTTGCTATAAAAGGATACAGTTTCAAAGTTCAGCAAATGTTAAATAAATAGTGAATTTAAACTGGAAATAGTTAATAAGTTGTGATTAGGATTGGAAACTAACAAAATGTTATTTGTCATATTTCCTGAAGAAGAATCATTTGTAGAGAGATGAAAGTTTCAATAAAGAAGTGATGGTGATTTTTGGGCTACCATGTGTTAGTTATTCCTTTTGGGGAAGGTATTTATTTAAGCTTGTTTACTTTAAGACCTGTTCATATTAAAATATTAAACATGATATATTTTAAAGAACTGTTTTAGCATTTGCTTGAATTAATTTCAGGAAACCATGGAACAGCAAGACCTTGCTAGCTGGCCCAGAATTTGAAACCAGGCTATTACAAGTAAGAGCTCTACAGTTTAGTGGTAATTCAATCTTTTTCTATGGGTGAAAAAGGTGATTAAGTGGGGAGAAAGCATATATAAGTTTAATAATAATAGAGATGTCTGATGCTAAATATGTTACAACTATCATTTTCAGAGTTTTCAGGATTTTTTGGAATTGTAGTGACTAAGAATTGTTTAGCAGCTATATGAATTGTTATTGCCATAAAGTGCTATGATCTCTGGGAGATAGTTTGAATTTTTTATTGATACTGTATGTTCATTTTTAAGTATTGTTTTCATTCAAATTAGCTATGTTTATCTTACAGGGCACAATATGCACATAAACTGGGTTCTAGTACAACAGATTCCTGAGAAATTAAAAAATGTGAAGCCACAGATTATCACTTTGGATGAAACTCTTGCACTTGTAAGCTTTTCGTATAGATTTATTTCAAAACATAGTTAAAGACATAACTATTGAACAGATCAAAACTTGTTCAAAGTTCATATTCTATTAATATTTTTACTCTCTAAGATTTCATTTTTCGTGTAATTTTTACTTCAGTCACAGAGACAGACATTTTCCTCTATACTTACCCATATGACCAAGGTCTCATCTTGTAATAACTTTTATTTTGCTCTCTTTATTTTTTATGATGTTAATAACTAGTATTACAGTGTTATCCTCTTTAATGTGGCTGCTGACACATCTGGGAAAAAAAGAGAAATGAAACTTTTAACTGCATTGCAATGCTCTCAGTTGGTGTTCAAAGAAAATTGACACTCAAAATTGGGCTTATAGACCCACTATACATTATTTTTTTGTTCTTTAATTTTATCATATACTAGTAACTAAATTTTCCAGCCTGTTATATGTACTTCATTTTCCTCTCATGTGATAAGGTGTCACTCTAAGAGTTGCGTAAATGTATATTTTTTGTTTATGTTTTTGCAGATCTCCTTTCTTCAGTGTTGGTAAGAAATGGTTTTTCCCCCTGTATTTGTTGATACATTTTGTTTTATAATAGAGGTTGTAACTTTTACATTACTGGATCATTATTATTATTATTTTAGAAAAGAGGGCTTGTTATTTAAAATTGACTTCTTTGGACAGTACCATGTAGGACGTGCAAGAGAGAATGAAGTTAATATTCTTTCTACTTACGTATCAAGACATCACTGCCAAATTTTGAAAAAAAGAAACAAGTTGTTTTTGGTAGACAATGGGGTAAGTGCTATTTTTAGCAAATCACTTTTCTTCCAGTAACTTCTTTCGGGTTGTGCTTCACATACAATTTTATCTTCCAGAGTTCAAATGGGACTTTTGTAAATGGTATCAAAATTCTTCCCAAGAGAGAGATTCCTTTGGAAGTTGGAGATCTTATTGGTGTTGGTGTAACAGACTATGTTGATGCTAACTGTTACATTTACAAACTTCTACAGGAGTGTGTTGTAAGTGTTTATTATTGTGCTTATTATTTTTTTTTTTTAGTGGAATGTGGTTAAGAAAGTTACTGAATAGTAAGTTTTCAAGGAAACATGTTGCAGCAGAATGTTTTAGTAGAATTTTGTGTGCTTCTTGAATGATTCTCATTTTTAAATGTTGCTGTTTAATTGTTGACTAGAGAAGATTTATTTTTGTGGATCTATACAAATTTTCATTCAGACTCTTGTCAGAATCTTTGCCAACCTTTAATATGTTTTGCTAAATTTCACTTTGAAAATTTCTCAGTGGCGAAATAATGCTGGTTAGCAATTAATAATAATAATAAAAGGAGCATTTAGAGAGAGAGATAGAATTGTGAAATGGCAAGATCGTCAACAGTTTATGGCAGGGAAATTATTATTTCATATTTAGTTGAGGTTGTGTGGATGTAGAAATGACATTAAATCATAATATATTTTTAATGCTTTTATAATCTCTTCTTCCTCACTAACATTTTTAATATTTATCCAAAAAAGATTGTTATTAATTCTTCTTTTCCTCTCTCATGCAACTGATGTAAACATTCCAGTCACTTACTCTTCTCCATGACAGGCATCATATCTTGGTGCAAACATATTCTTCTCTCAGAAGAGAGTATGTGCCAGATTGCTTTGTTGTTTGTTGCTATATGTCATTACGATTACCTGGAAATGTCTGTTTCAGTCATATTAGTTTTCTGCTCTCTGATAATTTTGTTAATTGCTTGACGATTATATCTGTCTGAGGCTATAGTCAGAGAATTCTAATTTTCTGTCTTTCCATGAAATGGCAAACTTATCGAAGCGCCACTGGTTCAAAGTTACTCCCAAAATAATGTTGTAAACCTAAGGGAATACCAAAAAATTATAGCCACTCTTGTGCAAAGTTACTGGTGACTGTAATAATTTCCTACTCTGAAAATGCATTGGCTTCAGCCTGCTTTCTAAAACTGCAAACAAGCAAAGCATATAATGAAAGTGAAATTTCGAACGAAGGAAAATCAAAGTATTTAAAATGTAATGCATTAGAAAGAGGTTGACATTAAATGCACAGATAGAGTATGAAATAATTGTGCTCTTTAAATGACGAGCAAGGAAAGAAATTTTTGGAAGAGTCTCGCAGAATGGAAAGAGAGGATGGTGAGTCACTTGTGTGGGATTAGTTAATTTTAGTTGAGGAAGCAGATAAAGGAAAGAACCTTAAAGGAAAACAAATGTTAGAACTTACTGAAGCAGATAAATCAGGCTGCATGTTGTAATAATTATCGTAAGTTGAAGAAGTTAGCAAGAAAGATTTACAATATACTAACTGAGAGAGTGTTGTCAGAAAAAAGAAAGAATTTTCATACCCCGTTAACTACACTTATGATTTATTTTATTTTTGTATGTGCATTGTAGACCAGGATCTAGAATCTAATCTGGGTCCTTATTTCCCTTATTTTACATGTGTATACACTTTTTATATAACTAATATTCAAATTTTTATGACTCATTATTGCAGGTTAATTTAATTTGTATGAAACCTGTAATAGCTACAAGTATTTTTACTGGCACTACTATTAAATCAACCTCCTGTGGGTACCAGTACTGCTACTACTTTACTAGTATTAATGTTGCAATTGATGTTGAATATTCTACTAGCATCTATTCATTTACTCTCACAACTGCACTCCTAACTCTCTGGAAAGGGCTACATAGTGAATTGTAGAGGTCACCAAGACTGGAATACAAACAGAATCACAGTGGTCACTCAGAGATGGACTGCAGAGATATATCACCTTTTATGATGTAATCCAATCATGTTGAATATGAGACCTTCAGTTTTAATACTTATGAAGTTTCCTCCATTATTATTCATGGATAGTCTTCAGTTTCAGCATCTGCTTCATTTCTCACACAAGTTATAATTGTGTTCTCTTCTAGTGCACTCTGATGATTCTGAATGAACTAAACCTATTTTTCCTGTATGAATTTCTCCTTCCAAAATTTTGAGGCTAGATTGGCCGCCTCATCCTGTAGGGTCCACTAACTTCCAAGATAGTCCGTTGAATGTTCTCTTCTCTCATAACAGACCTTATTGGCAAACTCTCCAACTGACATTTATTTCACATTCTTGCACTGCTTGTTTTGGCACACTGTTTGCAGTGCATTTTCAGCTACTAGTTACCTTAACATTCTGTTTTCAGAGGAAGCTGTTGCATGGGCCATGATCCGCAGTATTCTTGAGAACGAAGATAATACTTTTGAATGTTACAGCATGGGTTATGGGACTACTGTAGTACTTGGTTTATATATATGGTGAGGGCATAATGAGAGAGCTAACAGGTGCATATTGCAAAGTGGGTTATTTCTAATAGTATCATTTATATTCCTGTGTGGGAATGTGCTGTGCTACCTAGCCAACATATAAATGGCTCTGACCGGTGGTCGGGAGGCCATGGTGTTATCATGATGCAAGTTGTTGAGTGGCCAGTTTCCAAGAGATAGTGGCTGGCCTCCAAGTCAGGTAGGATTTGAGTTGTTAAATTGTTTAGACCAGGGTGTGAAATGGCATATAGACGCTATGGGCAAAATTTAATTAATTTAATTTAATTTAATTGAAATGGAGTACACGCTCCGGTGGCAATTTCCCTACACACCCATCTTCCCCCTTTCCTTGTATCCAATAGTGCAAGAGCTAGGACAGTATTTTGTGCAGAAGTTTGGCTAGAGAAAAAGTGCTATGAGATCATTGTAAGACAATATGTGCCAGAAGAAATACCACACGTTTATATCATTCCTCATATTTTTTTCTTGCTACAAATCGTGCAAAGGAAAAGAAATCTGATAAGTATGATTGGCAATTCGTAGGGGAAGACTTTCAGGTGATAATAATCTTTTGAAGACTTTAAATTTTGACTGTGGTATCTGTTAATGGTGGTTTTACCCCTGAACATTATTCCATATTCCCTTCCCATATGGAAAATAGCACCTGTGAACATTTATGAACCTAAAGTATTTTCTTACTGTAGGCAGCTGATAAGTAATCGTACTGGGTACGACCAAGACAGTAATCTTACAACTTCATCTTTAACCTTTCCACTATGCAGTGAAACATAATTTGTTTGTCTCTCTGTTGTGCTGCCATTCCATTCTTTTTCCTAAAGTAACTTCCGAACAGCCCTTTCTGATTTTACTTCACTTCTTACACTTGTTTGGACTTTTTCCTGTTTTCCATTCTTAGCTAATATGTAGAACCCTGTTTAATGTATTCAGAATCCAACAGCCTAGCACCAATAGCTGTGGTTAAAGCATACGCTGTTGCAATTTGTTATGATCTGTGATATTCCTCACTCATGATGTCTGATTTGCTCTTTTGGTTTTAATTTTCATTAATATTTTGCTTACATAATTATTTATGGGTGATGTGGCCCCAAGTGTCCTATCACACATTTAATGGGAAGGACAACAAAACCTCGAAAAAGCCTCTGTATTTTTTCTTAGCAGTTCTACCAGCAGATTTCACTTCCCAATTCTAGAAGACAAAAGCTCCGTAACCTTCAGACAGTGCACTTCATGAAGGATGTAGCAGATTGAGGGAGGTGAAAGGCAGATCTCCATTGTTTAAAAACCCAGGATTAAATGAAAATATATTTTAAATGTAATGTGCATAGGGAAATTGAACATCATCAGAGGTTTTATAGAAACACAAGTAATGCATGCAATGGAAAAAAGAAGAACAAATGTGCTTGTCACTCCAGAAACTAAGATAAATTTTAGACATCTTGGATCTTTTATGTATGTGAAGTGGTGTAACACAGAAAAATCGAGGAAAGGCTGGTATAAAAATCACGTAGACAGAAAATTTAGGACTCTGGTAAGCAGCTACACATACCTAAAGGTTGTTGAAGGGGAAAGCTGACAATACTTAGAATATATGCCCCCTGAAGAGGAGAGAAAACTTCTATGAGGATCTATAGAAAATGTATGATGCAGTAGATGAAAATAATAACGTAATAGTTGCAGGAGTCTTAAAATCGATGATTGATAACAACACAATACATTGGTAACCAAGGTGAGCAAGTAATTAATGGAAATGGTTTAAAACTATGGAATATTACCACTTTCAACAATATGAAAATGATTAATACCTCCTTCAGAAAAAATGATACAAATAAATACGCTTGAGAAACCAAGGGATACTAGATTACATAATTGTCAATATAAAGCTTGCTAACTCTGTGCAAGACTCCCATGTCTACAGGGTGTAGTTGTTGAACTAGATTATTTTCTGGTAAAATTAGAATCCCATCGCTTTGGTGTAAGAACGATAGGGAAGTGAAGCCAAGAAGTGTAGAAAACACTTTTGCTCAGAGGAGAGAGTATTAGACTTTTGTAAACAAAGGCTATCTTATTATGTACTGCAGTAGGAAGAGAGTGTAGGAAAAGTGGAAAAAAAGTGCATAAAGCTGCATATCAGGCTATTGGCAAAAGAAAAAAGACCCATGGGAAACACGGATTAAAGATATGGAATGCTGAATTTGATATAGCTGCAAGAGAGAAGCAAAAAGTATACAACAACTTACAAAGGAAAAGAATAGTGGAAAATCAAATTGAATATAGGAGAAAAATGGAGCTCATGCCTTGGCCAGAAAAATGCGTTAGGAAAGCTGGAAAAAAAGACATCAGTAAAATCAAAGATGACGCGAATCACAGAAAGGAGAAAAAATGTAAAATACAGAAACATTTAAACAAGTTGGAGAAGGAAACTATACAGTTTAGTGTAATAAAAAATCAAATTTGAGAAAAACATTACAGAGTCCTGTAGTTTGATTCCAGCCCACTTTATGGGGGAAAAAAAAAAACAACAGGCCATGTGACAGAAAATACCAGTATAGATAGTATGACACTATATAATCCAAATTTTCTTAATAAATTATCAAAATTAGTTTAAAAGGTTGTGAGCTAGTATCAGTCCTATTGCAAAACATGTTTAAAACTATTTTCTTACAGTTTTAAAGTGATATATAGAAGTCAGATTCAATCATTATGATTTGTAAACATTGGCCATATAAAGGGAATCACCTATTTTCAAATAGAAAATGCTGCATTCATGTTCAGAGGTACATTATGTTATAAGGATAAAAACAAGGTATGACACTTTGTGGATAGAAAATAGCACTGACAAGATATTTGACTTTGAAGTTCAACTCCCCATATGTTTCAAAATATCAAAAGTAACATTTAAATAATTCCTAAGTACTTAGTTTTCAAGCATCTAAAAAGATTTATAGCTTAAAAGATGAGCTGAATTTTGTAATACATTATGTAAAAATTTAAAATCTGTAGGTAAACATTAAGTAACATTTTGGTAATATTTTGTGCAAAAATGATGCTTAGTCTTTACATATTATATTTCAGTGAGATACAGAAGAGGGAGTATGTTTAAAAGAAAGTAGATTTTGTTTTCTGAGCATAAGGAGCAATTTTTTTTTAAAGATCTGTATAGTAAGAATGGAGACTTTCCCGGCGTATGCTTGAAATGAAGTCTTCACGGGTGTACAGCTGGATAGTGTTCTGAAAACATGATATTTTGACGACTAGCACTGTCATCTTCATCAGGTGTTGAGACATCTGCACAGGTCGATTGTCTGTCGGATACTGAGACAGTCCAGGTGCGGCACCTCCTTATATAGGCCAACGGCTCTCTCCGATGCCCGTGCCCGGCGGCTGGCAGTGAGTGGGCGGGGCGGCGCGGGTGTCGGAGAGAGCTGTTGGTCTATATAAAGAGGTGCCGCACCTGGGCTGTCTCAGTATCTGACTTGTGCAGATGTCTCAACACCTGATGAAGATGACGGAGCTAGTCGTCGAAATATCATGTTTTCAAAACACTATCTGGCAGTATACCCGTGAAGACTTCATTTCATCCATAAAGTTCTTTGACCAGAATAGAAAAGGAGACTTTATGGTAAATACAAGGTAATGGCGACATCTGGTTGATAGATTTGAGAGAAAATTTAGGGTTTACCACTTCAATAATTTTTTACAGCCCATCCGTTAAAGCTAGAGAAATTTTCATTTGGATCAGTTTTAATATTTAGGCAATGGACTAACTCTCACAAAATTTTCAGGTAGATGAGAGGAAAAATAAGGATTCATGACTGAAAGATGTTGCAAAATCCCCTAGAACCGATACAAATAGACCCCTGGAAATCAAGGTGGGACAGTAATTGTAAAGCAATCGTGGAGACAGGTTGTGGCTTAGTGCGGCCAGGTAGGCACGAAACTTGGAGAAGAAGCTAGATGGAAATGGGATAGAACCAGCAGCCATCTTAAATTACTTTTAAGTGATAGTGCAGGAGTGATCATACATTGTAACTGAACTGTACACAGTTAGGGGTAATCGGGAGTTGTTTGTGGCTTGCTTCACGGTTCATATGCGTAATATTTATTTTCAGAGAAGAAGTTTCGATGCTGTAGATTGGTCACCATATGTTTTTACTGAAATTTGAACAATACATTGTTTTGATATTTACTTAAAGGTCTACAGTGATCATTATATCAAACCTACCTTCACATACTGAGGTTATCAGTATGTTGGCGACCGAATGACAATCTATCCTTAGGCCATAATAGGGGTCGAAGTTTAGCGTGGACAACTAGAAGAATTTTAAGGTGCCCTACATTGACAAAAAAAAAAAAAAATAACAAAGCAGCCAATGCATATGATATTAATCTGGAAATTTTTAAGTATGGTGGACTAATTAATAAGTGTTGACGATAAATGACGATCCCTGAAGATGACAGGAGAGATACCAACAATGTCTTGCTAATCAGATTGATAAACTCTGGATGCAAAATGTGTGCTTACATAATAACAACAAGAACTCAGAATATAGTAGAGTGTCGCTTAAAAGAAGAGCAAAGCAATTCCTGGATAGGCTGTTTATGTATCACTTTACTATTATAAAAATCTTATAGAAAAACCATGTGAATTCAATTTAAAACCTTGTATTTCTTTCATTGATAATGCAAAGGCATTTAATAAGGAAGCAATTAATAGATTGTGGGATATAATTGCCTGAAAAAAAAAAATCCTTCCAGAACATTAATTACTAGTTTTAAAAGATTTTACAGTTGCACCATCATAATTTTAGGCAACCAAAATGATGAACATGCCTTATCTGGATTTTTTATTTCAAACCAAGGTGTTAGGTAAGACTGTTATCTGTCTCCAGTGTGATTTGTTTTATATCTTGATGATGTAGTAGAGAAATGGAAAGAAATAATACCAAGAGCTATCCAAATTCGGACTAAATCACTTTAACACAAATCCACAATCAAAACATGTAACTGAAATCTCTGAAAATAAAATCAGATTTATGGTTTTTAAGAGGCAAAAATGTGATGAGATAAAAAGAAATTATGTTTGGATGGTTTCTACCTGGAACAGACATCATAATTTAAATATTTGGGATATAATGTCAGTCACCAGCACACCAGGGATATTGAGTATTAAGTTAAACAGATTTTCAAGAATGTGTGGAACAATTAGAAGGATGCTGGTAAAACTTACCTATTAAGATGTTCAGTCTCAAGGCTCAACACATTTTGTTAAAGAGGATCTTTTGTGTGGGGATTTTTTTTTCTTATCAAATCATACAAATGAACACAGTGTTTCTTCTTCTTCCGGGTATGTTTTTGATCTGACTTCTACCTTATGGGTTTATTTATTCCTCCTTTGTAGTCAAAAATCTGTACAGATGAATATCATTCATTATTTCGCTTACTATTTACTATTCGAAGATGGCAATTTCCAAATCCCCTTATATAAAACGCTAGGTCTGGAGTCTGCATACGTCGTCTAAAGCCGCTATAGCTATTGGCTGGAGAATGGTCACATGCCAGCCTTCATTCGCCAATCAACAACCACCATATTACATTCGTTCCATCATCTTGCTTATCATTCATTTACATCTAAACACAGATATTCATGTAAGGAGAAGGGGATTCAATATTTATGCTATTTTATCTGTATCAGTTATAAAGACTAGGTTAAACCATAACCTAAGCATTTTTTTGGCAGATGGTAAGAAACAATGAAGTTTATTAAAAACTCGGAGAAACGTAATGTGAAATGTATTAGTCAAATAAATAACAGTTATCCGTTTTCGAAATTATAGTCTCCGTCATCTAAAGTAAAATGCATTTATTTATGTAAAATCATAACCAAACACTCTGATAATTTAACCAGAGTAACGTATTCATATAATGAAAGATATAATTAAAAATGACTTATTCGTTTCTCCTTATAAGCTTTTCCATAATAAATTCCTACTACCATTAAATGTCATACCCTTAGTTTATGATACATGTGTTAACTATTAAATGAGATTTAATATAACATTTTTATTAGATTTAAATCATAAAGCATATGACTATTTACTGTATAAGCGATGTGACACTCGCAATTCAACAACGATATTATTGCCACAAAATAGTAGTGAGCAGAGATATTAGAAATACGGAGAGCAGGGGAAAAAAATTAATGCGAGGCAATTATATGTCACAAAGTTACAATTAGTACGTTGGTTTAAATTTACATATTGATTTTTATTTATCTACGACAACCAGATGCAAAAATTCATGTAAGGAGAAGGGTATTCTATGTTTACGTTAGATTACCTGTATCATTTATAAGTGCTAGGTTAAAAAATAACCTAAGAATTTTTTTGGCAGAATATAAGAAACAATGTAGTTATTAAGAACTCAAAGAAAGTTTACACAAAATGTACAAATGGCGAAATATATCATTCAAATAAGTGACAGTTATCCGTTTTTGATATTATACTTTCCGTCATTTAAAGTAAAATACAGTAAAGTAAGTAAATCGGGATTACTGGAAATCGCGATTCCGCCAGGATTAGCCGTGGTAAAACGCAAGAATCCTCTGGAAATATTTTCCGAAGTGCATTTAACTTTATTATGCCGGTCCAGGATGTATTACAACCTAATTTCTGCTTGAAAATAATGGTAGTCTACAGGCTGTATTACAACGGAATTACTGCTTGAAAATATGTCTTGCGATTGACTACAGCAGTATAATGACGTCATTACTGAATGTTAATTTGGCGGAATTGCCATTTCCAGTAGACCCGATCGTTATTCATTTTTCCTTACAGGCTTTTCCTGAATAAATTCCTGCTACCACCACAGGTGATGCCCATCTTTATTGATATGATGGTAATAGAAGCTATGATTTTCGAAAGCAATATTAGTGGAGGTTGTGGTTAAGTTGACCAAAATCCCCAGTGACACATTTTGTTACAGCATAATTGACTATGAAATGATTTTAACAAACCAATTAAACTTCTTTCTTAAGCGCCGTGTTACTGAAGGTATTAATTAATGTGGGTGAAAGTAGTTCCTGAATTGTGCCTGGACCAGGAATAAAACTGATATTACATGGATAGCAAAAGTTTTTGGGATTTCTAATTTGTTTTTAATTTTATTGGTTCTATACTTCCGTCATCATTAATTCAGTAGAAGTTACTGCTGTATTGCTATGTGAACAGCAAATCAAATATGTAGAACATTACAAAATCAAGGCCATTAGCATTTTTAATGACAATTCCGTATAATTAACCAACTGCAAAAAAAGATAATCTATAAATGAGAAAACGAGAAAGTTCGGATATGTGTTTGGCTGTACTTCTGGAATCAATAACGCCTTAATAAATCAAGATATTTAAATGAAATTTGTCATGAAGTCAGTTAATTGCGTGCGAAGTGACATAGGATAGATTTTATCCCGCAAAAACGCATAGTTCTTTTAGAAATTGCCATTAATATCAATTCGCAAACAACAAAGAGTTTCCTACTTCGTAGTTAGCCGTGCCACATTTACTATTTGCTTTTTACGTAAATCGCAAACACTACTTTTCAGAAATAAAAGCAAAAACCTTCTTACATATGCAAGTTTGTGTTTAGTTTAAAAGCCATAAAACCGACGCACTTGACAAATAATAGTTTGCAAGCAGGAAATATAAATCTGTACTTAACCTTAAATTAAAAAAAAAGGTAGGTACTGTTGTCAAGTTCGCAAGGAGATGTTTTCATTTGTACACATAAAATAGTATGACATATCAAATAATACACCATAATTAAAAAAAAAAAAAAAAAACGTAAAATGATATGAGTATACCAGCACGAAAGTCGGTTCACTAAAAGTGCAAAATGTCGTATTCTATCTCGGTTTAATTTATTTCCTGTTTCTTTTTTGTTACTATTGAGCCTGGGAGTAGTTTACGTCGCGATACATAACGTCATACCGTGATGTAGTGTTTATTAAAGTTTCTTAAATAACTGATAACTAGATTCCTCTTGCCTTTTGCTGTGACGATATGGTTTTGTTTTCATTCTGGTCCAGGTAGAATTTCAATCTAACCACAATCTCCATTAATATTGTCACTACAAAATCAAAGCCTCAATCACAGGCGCATTGATACAATAATTTTATCTTAAGTTATTAATGTGTATCGTGAAGTAAACTTGAACCTACAGTCTCTGTATTACAAATAATTTTTGCCAAAATTTAAGACTTAACTAACCCTTTTTAGTTTTTGTTCAGAATTTTTGTATAAATAATACTGCTTTCTACTTACTGTTCAATATTCTGCAAATATCTATCGAATGCTACACTTAAAATGAATATATTCAATGGGCTAATGTAGAAACTTATTGTTTCATGAAGTAACAGTGGAAGTCGTTTACAACGCAATACACAATTTACACGGAGCATATGAAAGCTGCTTACTTATTACTAATAATAACTAAGTTCCTTCTGCCTAACAAAAATCAATTTGGTCCAGGCATCATTTCAACCAATCCACTATCTCTGTTAATATTGCCGCTACAAAGTCAAACTATGCGAACACACCTCAACATATTGAATGCAATTATACACCTTACTAAATCACGAGCATTAACAGTCACTTTATCGAGATGTTGACTTGACCAGCATTATTAACGAAAGTTGTCTTAGAGTTGTAGAGAATTATGGACTTTCCATTGTACACTGTAATTTACAAGAATTTTAGTATAATTTTTTTAATTACGTTACTCCAATAACTGTCATGATGCTGATGACATACTTCATGCGGATGAATTTAGTTTCAGATGAATTCAGTATGTAATTTACACATTGCCAACATCATTATTTGGGTTCATTTAGTATCGCAATCTGAAATAATGAGTCAAGTTTATTTTGCCATTCATAACATCACTAACATGCAATAGGCCCTATAGTGAATGTATTAATGCGCAACTGATAGAAGCTTTGATTTTCTAGCAGTAATATTAGCTGAGTTTGTGACTTGGTTGAAATGCAGCCTGGACCAGAATGAAACATTATTAGTTATTACAAGAGCGCTATTTTAGTGATGTCATGTGTTGCTTTGTTCCGATATTGTATCAAAAGATTTATAATAAGCGTGGATGATTTAGCAGAACACGTGGCATTGACCGATTTTTGAAATTTATAAATGTTTTATTCAGATAGTGGAGTGGCAGACAAGCGGAGTGGTAATTTGCCGCCAGACATTCAATTCTGTTGGCAGATTGAGAAACCAATTATGAAGAAAGAATCAATTACTATTTTAACACTGAAATTTATATTTTAGCACAGAATTAATGGCTCCAAACGAGTGAACTATAGTAAACTTGGTCTACAGGCAATTCAACTGTTTCCACAGATAGAGAAACCATCACCACAATACCACTGATCATTATGGATAAAAGGATCAATTACTACTATACATACTAGTATAATATCTAAATTTCTGTTGATGGAACCAATATATCCTCAAAACAAAAACAATATTCAAAGAGTTATGTTCTCTTTTTTTAAAAAAAAAAGATTTTTTTTCAGATATGCAATGCAAATCAAAATATTAATTTTTAGTTTTGCAATTTTTTTAACGGAAACGAACGTTCTTGGGTCACTTATGTATTTATTTGCTGTTTGGATGTTAGTATTTTGTTGTTGTTGATATTTAGTCGATTCCATCAATGTATTACTAATATTTTGAGCTTCCATTAATTAAAACTATATTCATTTTTATTTGTGAGATGAAATTAGTAATTTTAAGAGATGCTGGGTAAACAAAATTCAAATCTTTCAAAGAAATATAAGAAAACTAGGCTATGAAAATAGCCAAAATCTAGGAGACAAATCCCCAATATTGTATATACGGATATATTAAACCGAAAATACTCCTAACAACAGAATATTTTTATTGTTTTAAATATTCAGTAAAGTAGTTGTGGAAAATAAATAAATTTTTGTTATTTTATTGCAACATTTATTACTACTATTACTAATAAAAATAGCTCTAAAATAAATTGTATGGTCGTATTGACCTGGTGACAAGGCTTCTTTACGTCTCCGCAATCAGCCCCTTTTGTAGCCTCTTAACGTAACCCAGTAATCCTACTGGACATAGAGGACCCACAGTTCAACACGGAATCAGAACTAAGTGAGCATTCTGGCATAATTCACATCACACAACAACCTATGCCAGAGGTGAAGGTCGAGCTAAGGACCTTTGAAAATCCTCACCGAGACTGGGATTCAAGCTGGGAACTTTTCCATCTCCAGTTGAACGCCTTAACCACTGAGCAACCAGACCTCTCAAGAAAATCTTATATTACAACACTCTTCAACGCGGACAAAGTCGCGGGTAACTGCTAGTAAATAAACAAATAAAATGGACTGTTATAATATGGCATTCAAACAGTTATAACAGTCATTTTTGATGGGCTCGAAGCTAGTAGAGTAATGTGTTTCAATTTCAGGAATGGCCTCTGATGCCAACTTTGATGGACAGCTAAACGGCTAATCCGATCGTGATGAAATTTGACAAGGAGATGCTATTTGACATTAGTATGGACATAGGATACCATTTTCTGTATAGATAATATGTATTGTCATTAAATTATGAAAACTATCTGAACTGTGACAGTCAGATGCATAATAACTATACGTCTCTGTAATGCGAGACGACAATGAGGTCTGGTAGTGTAGTGTATAAGGTGCTTGCTTCTTAAGAAATTTCCCCTGAGGCTTCGGATTCAAACCCCATTGGGAGCAAAAAATTTTTAAGAATTGTTTTTCATAGTTTGAGCCAAGCCTAGGATTTTGTAGTAAGGATACCATGTTGAAATGTAGGTCCCATAAACTCAGGGCTGGAATGCATGGCAAATCGTAGGCTGTAGAAGAGTGCCATAAGTGTTTACTTTATTCATGGTATACTGGTTCCACAGGCAATTTGTGTGTGATCTAAACTAATAATGTGAAATATGCAAAAGTAAGTTTCCGTCTTTTTGTTACATTTTGATGACTATATGTGTATACCAATGATAAGGAATTACTTTGGATCTTTAGGAAGGAAATAGGACACTTTTTACCGGTATGAATAACAGTTTTATTCATGAGACAGGTTCGACAGTAGAATTGTTTATCGATGAAGTTCCCATTATATTATGCCGACTCGGAGTTGTTTGGGACGTATCTTAGGTAACTTTCAGCTTTCTATATCCAATTTTAACAATCAAATTCTAAGTCCAAGCGTACGAAATTGCGGGTAACAGCTAGTTTGTCATATGTGCTTTACTGGAATAATACTTAGTCGTGGTATATTTAGCTATTATATGAACCACTTCCAAGTGTTTAATAATTCTTTAAGGCTGTACCTATTGCTTTATTAGTGATCAACTTGCTCTGTGCTTTAGACATCTTTGCGACCAGGGAGGAAGGTCCCTCCCTTTGGAAAAAGGAAGTCTAGACTGTTGATAACACTATTAGTATATTGCTGAATTAGTCTCCCAGCACTGCACAACCTCAATCACTAGATGGTTGCTAAATCTACAGCCATAGTTGATATAGGTCTTTTCTACAGAATTACTTTCATTTATTTATTTAGGCCTGATTTACCTATTTTAATTTAGAGTCAACTTTTTTACAACACTGTATGCAGATAATGCGACTATGGCAGGACTATTTTTCAGGGTGGCCACAAACCGGGAATATCGGGAATTATCAGGGAATTTCATGTAACCGGGAAATTTCATGGAAATATCAGGGAATTCAGGTAATTTCGAAAATAATCAGGGAATTCAATTGCGACTACTCGTAGTTTAGATATTTCTTAAGGTCGTCTTGAATTTATTTTAATAATGAAATTTCTCATTAGATACTTAAACTTATATACATCTAACATAAAATAGCCGACGATAGTGTAAAACAACACGCTAAGACTCGCCACGAGTTCCTTCGACTAGCGCCAAAAAGCCGCCACCGATGTTGCGTCACTCGCGAGCAACTACGCGAGAAGTCCGGCGTGCATACCACGTGCTCCTGCATTGTTATCTCGACTCGCACAAGCTCTCGCGAAAGTGTTAAAGTGGCATTAGAATCCTCGAACTATATCCTATGTTGAGTTTGCTAGCTAAGCGACAATCGCTTCATTTGTCATAAAATTTCGTCTGCTGTTTACAAACATGCAAACGCATATCGTGTGATCATATATAATTTAAAAGTGAAAGTATTTTCTAAATATCGTTATTTTAATTTATTATCAAATGGTAAGTTTTTCTTAATTTTTATGATTAAGTGGAAGAAAGATTGTTATTTTTTAAGTTATTAATTTATTTTAATCGTGAAATTTCTCATTAAACATTTCAGCTTATTTATTTTTCACCTGAAATAGCCGATTAAAGGGTATAAATAATTTATTTTACTGATCATTAACTCTTGGTATTTTCTTCTCGCAATGTTAATTACCGTTATCTGTGTTCGATCATCAAAGTTTTTTCGAATGTTGATTTGATGCGACACTTTAAACTGATTATTAGCGCTCGCAACGAGTGTCTTTGACTCGCACCAAACACCCGCCACGGAAGCGAGCGGCACTCGCGAGCAACTACGCGAGAAGACCAATGCGAGCGTACCGTGTGTTCAAGCAGTGCTATCTCGATTCGAATAAACTCGCGCGAATGTGTAAATGAGGCATAAGAATAACCGAGACACATCTCGTGCCGTCACATATAATTTTAAAGTGGAAGTGTTTTTAGTTCATTATCAAATGGAAGTTTTTCTTAATTTTTATGTTTATATCAAATTTTTCTACTGCTATTTTTTAAATTAATAATTATTTTTGAACATTCATTGGGTGGATGTCGATTGCATTTTGGATGTTATTACTATTGTTGACTATTTATATATTTAATTTCATTATACTGGTAAAAATATTAATTTTTAAAATTTTCAGACTAATGAATTCAGCATGATAACACACTTTTAAAATGATTGGATGATAAATCCAGATTTTAATATTTAGTTAAAAGAAGTTAAAAATGATTCTAAAAGTGCAAAATGCAGACTTTGCAATGCTACATTTTCTTTAATTAATATGGATAGAACAGCTATCAAAAGTCATGCTAAATGAAACATACTAACAAACTTAAGAATTGCAAAACTGTTTACCCTTTTCAAAGTTTTTTTAAGTCAGTCGCAACAAACTAGTAATGAGATAACTAAACGAGGTTTGTCTGAAAAATTTACTGTTTCTAATTCTATTACGGGTCAGGAAAAAGAACAAATTCCGGCTTCACAAAATACACTCTGCTCCTTTCTTCTCAAAGAAGTAAGCTGTGCAGTAATACTTTGATGTATTCAGATACTGATAACTCACAAGTCAATGTGCTCAGCGGGAAGTGACGTAGAGTATTTAAAAAAAATGTTCAACGATAGTCAAATAGCCAGAGGAATGGAATTGCAGCGAACTAAAATTACCTACTCAGTTCTTCATGGGTTTGCTCCTTATTATAAAAGTAGACTGATGGAATCTATAACTTTTTGTAATCATTTTGCTATAAGGTTTGATGAGTCACTCAACAAAGTTTGTGAAGAAACTCAAATGGTTTTGGAGTACTGTAAAGAATGAAGTTTGTACACGATACTTAACATCGGCTTTTCTTTGTCACACAAGAGCTTCAGATCTTCTGTCCTTCAAGCAAATGCTTCAACTCCTTATAAGCCTTAAAAGTTTAAAAATCTCAATAGATGGACCAAATGTTAATCACAATTTTTTTGGAGAATTGAAAGCTGAGCTACAGAAAACTAGATAAATAAATGATACTTTGGTACTTAACATGGACAGTTGTGGTCTTTATAACATGCATGGAGGATTTAAATGTGGAATAGAGGTGACTAAAGGGAATATTGTTCAGTTTTTATGGTCAGTTTATTATCTGTTTAAAGATGCACTGACATGCCACGCTCAGTTAAGAGTATTCAGGATCAACTCTTTATCCTAAAAAAATTTGTGCAGCCCATTAGATAGAAAATTACAGTTGGCTGCTTGTGCTATCGAAATTATTCCTAATCTTAAAAAAATGGTGGAGGGATTTACAGCATGATAAAAAAGAGCTGACTAGCACCAGTTACAAAATTGTAACTGAGACTCTTTCAGATCCTTCCCTACCAGCAAAACTAGAAGTTTTTCGGTCATTACCAGCTGAATCACAACCATTCCTACAAGAATATCAAACTGATGCTCCTATAGCACGATTTCTTCACAGCTCTTTAGTGACAGTTCCCCTTAGTATAATGCAAAGATTTATCAAAGCAGATGTACTGAAGTCTGTTGACTCATTATCAAGTATAGACTTAACTGATGAAAACAATTCGATTTTGTACCGTCAAATTGACATGTGATTTGTTACTAAAAGAGAGATTAAAATTTTTAAAAAATATCACCGATCTCATGGTTTTACAATTGCAGAAAAATACCACACCTGCTTTGAAAGCTTTTACAGGAAAATTGTTGACACAGTCACTTACTTTATAAACTTACTGAAGCAGTCTTGTGTTTTGATCCTAGTCTTGCACATTTTTCGAAGTCAGAAGTAGGAGACTAAAAGCCTACTCACTATTTTGAATGAAAATAATTGGATCAATGGTAATTAGGCTGATGAAATTACTCAACATTTCAACAATTTATGTTCTCAATGTTCGGCATTGCAAGTTCTTAAAAAATTATTCACGAACAAGTAAACGCCTAGATCAGTTGTGGGGTGAATTAATTCTTGGACATGCTAATCCAGTCAATAGTAAAACTTTTAAAGATAGTCATGGTTTTATCTCGTGGCAATGCTAATATTGAGAGAGGTTTTTCAGTAAATTCTGAAGGTTTAGTTTAGAATATGAAACTTTAATTGCTCAGCAATTAATGTATGACTGTCTTAAGTGAAACAAATGGGGATGTTGCAACTCTTAATGTTCAAAAAATCTTTAGTTCATTCTTACCATAACTTGTGTTCAAATTTATCTCAAGAAATTGAACGCCGAAAAAAGAAAGATAAAATAACTGAATCAGAAGATATGAAAAGAAAACTTGTAGCTAAAAAAAAGCATTTGGCATCAAATAAAAAGTTAAACTTCCAGCTGAGATTCAAGTTATTGATGAACAATTTAAAAATCTTAAATGATTTTTATATAGCAAATACTAACAGTTTAATTTGTGCTAATTTATCATTAGCTTGTTTCTGTTTTACTCATTTTAAATTACTTTTCATAATATTTTTAAATTAGTTTAAAAATACCATCTATGGCAATGTATAAAAAATTATTTAAATAAATTATGATATTCAAATAAACATAATTAGAAACGTCTTTTTAATTTATGTGAGTTTTGGAACAGTTTTTCCAATTAAAATGTAATCAAAGCTTAAAATATTATAATTATGTGAGTAAAATTTCTAATTCAGGGAAAAGTATGACAAACTTTCCTGGAAAACCTGGAAATATCAGGGAATTTTTAAATCATTTCTTTGTGGCCACCCTGTTTTTGTATATATAGCTATAATACCACCACCAACAACAATAAAGGTACCTAGAATAATTCATAAACATTTTTATAACATATTGTACTTTAGCATAATCTACTCAGGTTACGTCAGATCACTTACTTGACAGAGATAAAAATTAAAAAGGATAAACTGTTTGCATTTGTGAAGTTTTTCTCATTTTAATATAATGGAAAACACTATTATTGAGTTTCTGTTCTGTAAAATGGCTAGTATTAACGATTAATTTCAAATTTTTTTTAAGTATACTCTGCGTATGTTTTAGAAAACAACTGTGAATAAAGCCTAGTTATCATTACTTACTACAGGTGATAGCATGTATGAATTCACAGAAATGTGAATATACTAAGAGCAACTGAATTTCCAGTTTCAAACCTCCCGTTGAAACTTTGTGACTGTCATTGATGTGCATCATTTTAGCCTGCCATCAATGGATGAGTATTTCAAAGTACTCCATTCCGAACAATTTCTGCAATCTGTTGAAGGCAATGTTTCGTTTCACTGCATTTACTTGAAAGTTATAATTAGAAACATTTTTTTACATCGCATTCTTAGTAATGTAATTCCACAATACTTTTGATTTTCTCATTAAGAGCTTAAGTCTAGTAACTTACTAAATATATATGCTTTTTTTAAAATATTTTGTTTTGTTTTAATATTATTATATAAACAAGGAAAGTAATCCCATAAGAGTTGGCAGGAAGGTTCCATTGACAAAAAGAGAGAGATAAATAAAAAAGAACCAAAGTTGAACACAACAAATTGAGAATGTCCCAGTTGAAAGTTTGTACGCAGATACCTGTTTTACTCCATGAAGCTTATAATAGCCATCATTGCAGTTGCACACATGAGTTTACTAACAGTGTCATACACATTTTCAAATGACTCAGCTGGCACTAGAAATATTGCAATTTTTTGTGTGTTGGCTTAATTTTCGCCATTGAATTTCTCATGTCTTCAGCTTTGGCTGGTAATAACTTTATTTTTCCTGATATGTACTTTTCCCAATCCACATCACACTGTAGCTTTGTTTATATTTTTTATATAATTTCCATTAGTTGAATTAGTAACCACAGCATATAGTCATGTATCATAATGTTAGTTTTTTGCCTTTAATTAATTTTACTTTTCCCTTACAGGAGGAACATGAAGAAAATATAATTATTCTATCAGATTCTGATAATGAAACAAAGGAATCAGGGGACGATAAAAAATATTTGCTTGAAGCAAAGGAAGTTAAAATTAAATCTGATGTTGATTGTGACAGTATTTCAGTGAATGTTGAAACTAAGACTCAGCAAAATTCATTGAAACGCCATATTACTGACGCATGCTTGTTAGCGTCAAAAATTCCTAGATTATCTCAATATGAGGGTACGAAGCTGCCAGAAAGTAATATTCAAGAATCTTCCAAAATAATGTATGAAAGTAAGGCTAGTGTAATTAAGGACCCTCATAACAATGGCAGTCAGTGTTCAATCAAAGAATCACATATAAGTGACACACCAAAAATTAAAATTGAAAGTGAAGTGCTCAATAGCTCCTTGCTGTCAGATAACTCGAAATCTAAAATTGACTGTGACTTGGAGAACAAACAACTGACACCAACAGATCATAATGTAACTCTATCTCTCCGAGGCAATGTTAAATGGGAAACTGAAGAA
Source organism: Vandiemenella viatica (assembly GCA_031002005.1). Lineage (NCBI taxonomy): Eukaryota > Metazoa > Arthropoda > Insecta > Orthoptera > Morabidae > Vandiemenella > Vandiemenella viatica. Next base: position 154,801,639 of record CM061920.1, read on the forward strand.
AGATCTGAATCAGATCCATGTTCCTTTGGATGTATGAAAATGGATGTTGTCTCAGAATTACATTTAAACAAAAAGGAACTAACAGATGCAATAGAGAAATGTGAAAATTCTTCCCCCAAACAGGAGTTTGTCCCACAGCTAACCGAGAAATGTGCCACTGTTCAGGCACCAGAAATTATTTCACTGCCAAAAATGAAAGAACTTATTGTTAAGGTGGAAAGACTTAATGAAACTGATTCACAATTGTTGCACAATAATTCATGCAATAACAAAGATAATACAATTCTTGATTATACTTTAGAGGATGACATAATTGTAATAAGTGACGATGATGAAATGTTTCCTAGTTCCCAGCTTTTCTCTGAAATAAAGCAGGAACCTCAAGAGGAAAATGATGTTGAGGGACGTGTAACATACAATAATGAAACTGACCAAGAGAACAGTAATAATAACGATTTTATTGAGACTGGTGTCAGTGAATTGATTGATACTGTTGTTGTTGTTGATGTGATGATGATGATGATGATGATAGTGGGGACAGTTGGCTTGCTAAATTGTCCCAGTCATACTTTGAAGCAGAAAAAGATCCAATCCATATTAAAAAAAACAATAGCTTTTTGTCAGAAGATCAAATTTGTAAATCTGATCTTTTAGCATCTGAACAGAGCTATTCATCTGAAGCCATCCCATCTGAAGGTGATGTCGTTGACAGCAGCAAAGTAGATAATGAAAATCCAGAAAAAGTTGGACCTGAGGCAAGATGTGACACTATCTTCCTGAATGACATTCAGGAACCAAAAGAAAGTGACATTGATAAACAAAATAAAGGAGGAGTCCCTTCAACCTCAAAGGGCATATTTTCAAGTAAGCCCATCATAATTGAACCACCTCACCTGGGAAGAAGAAGACGAACTGAGGGAACCATTTTAACTAAAAAGGCGCACAGTAATAAAGCTTTACAGTGCCTTCTTTCAGGTCGTCAATCAGATTCTAGGTCAGAAAAAAAGAAGTCTGTTCGAAAAAAAAGCCATTCTTCTTCTTTTGCAACCTCTTTAATTTCTACTGTTGAAAAGAAAACACTTAATGAAGTAAGGAAAAAACGTTTAAAAGCAATTACAGAGAACACAAAGAAGGATATTGAATCCAAAGATGAAGTAAAGCGCAATGCTACGCTTCGTGTGAAGGTGACAGAGAAAAATAGAGGTGCCTTCCTCACAGAGGGTATTACTTCAGTTGATATGCAATTAGATGTTAATAGAAGCTGTGTTGAGAAAGAGTTTACCATGAAAGAAAAACTCACAACAAACTCTAATGGTGGTGTTATATCTGATTCAATATCTGATAGCAAAACTAGCAAGTCAAAGAAGACATGTGAAAATTTGCCACGAAAACAGTTAATATCACCTGCAGAAAATAATGGTTCAGCTAATACAAAAAAAGCACTTCCTAAAATACCACGCAAAAAAACGACAGGACTTGCAGATGAAACATTTGAACATATTTCACCACTTTGCACTTCTCCAAACAAAAGTATTAACACATATGGGAAGTATGATCCTAGCATGAAAAATAAAATGACTGTTTGCAACTCATATTCAGAAAAAAGAAATCTGCCTACAGGCTCTCAAAAAAGTGCTGCTAGCAGCACCAATCTTCAGCATAATACCTTATCAGACAAGATACATTTAAAACAGCCCATTAAGAGTTGTTTGGTGCCTGTTAGTCAAGTTAAAGAATCCAAAATAATTAAGAAAGTTTCCTTTAGTCATAACCTGACACAAGTGAGGACTTACCAGATTCCTGAAAATTCGAGGCTTATACCAGTAGGAACAATAAAGGATGCTCCTATTCCAAAAGCATCAGTTAAAATGAAACTACAAAATGTTTCAGAAATAGAGAGATCACTAAATGAAGTCATATCATTAATATGTCAGTGGAATCCCAAATGGCTAGAGGTAAGCTAGTGTCATTTATATTTTATGAACTGTTATTTGAGAAAATAGATTGTAAACATCTTGAATTTTTTTTAATGAAAATCTTGTCTAGATTTTCATAAAGTTGCAGGAAGTCTTAAAAACCAAAAAGTTTAAAAATCTTAAAAATCTTTTCAAATTTGTTTGTGGTTACAAGTTCTAAGAATTTTTGTCATTACAAGAAACTGACTATGGTTTCTTTTTAAGTACAATTCAAGTTAAGCAGCCTAGATTATATGAATTATGAATATGTGTTGTTTAATCAATGATCAGTTTAGATGTTTTTATGAAATTGACATCTTAATTTTCTTTTCTTTTGTCCTTAATCTCAAAAAATTAAATTGCTCTTAATCACTGTTCTAATCACAATTATATCAGTTGCCTCTAGAGCTGTCCACAATGGCCTTCTTGATACACTCTCCTTCATTTCCCTGCATCATTCACTCCTGAAAATTAAATTATTTTTCTTTGAAATTTGCTAGTATTTTTGTGGTATGGCCTATGTGCAAAATTGTTTTTATTTCAAAATTTAACCATTCTCCTTAACGATTTAATTAAAAACACACACACACAAGGAAAGAAGGCTATTTAGTTTTCTTTAATAATATATTTACTTCTCTATAGAAGTTGCTCACCTCTCAACAGTACCCCAAAATATATGGGTGTTACATTAGACAGGTCCCTAATCTACAAAAGGCACCTTCAGAATACAGCTGCCAAGCTTAAAAGTCGGAACCACTTACTTCAATGGATGACAGGAACTTCATGGGGAGCTGAAGCCGTAGCCTTGGTTTGTTCCACAGCTGAATACTGCTCCACATCCAGTTGGTGGATATTCAGCTTCGCCATACAATGTGCATTATAACTGGCTTGCTTCTATCTACACCTATTCAGTGGCTGCCGGTGCTCAGCAACATCCCACCATCTCATATCAGAAGGCAAAAGGTTCTAATAATACTGTGGTTGAGAATTTTGAACAATGAGACTCTTCCCATTCATGGAAATGTTAGGGAATACAAAACACGGCTGAAGTCATGTCGCCCTGCCCTCAATTTGGTGTAAATTAAATCAGATGTGGTGCAGGAAAAACTGCTTCAACTCTCCAGAGCTTGGGTTGGGCAGATTCTTCATACTGTGACTGTGGTGAGGTTTTACAAACTGTGTTGCATATTGTGCAGGACTGTCCACTGTGTGCTTTTCCTGGTAGTCTGGAGGTGGTGGCTTGGTTGGAGCACCTCGATGTCACATTGTAGTGGTTGTGACTGGAGACCCTGTCTCAGAGGCCAGCTGCGGAACTTGTCCGCTGAACTATGTGTATATATGTGTGTTTAGATTATTCATTGAATACAGTACAATTGTAATTGAATTGTATAAATGTCTTATAGAATCATATGCAAAATAAAAATAAAAACCTCTTTAAACCCTCCAACCACCACTCTCCCCTGTCTCATGTTAAAGGTGTATGTTCTGAGAAATTGTGCATCACCCTTATACTGCTAATATTCCATACTTCTACAACACAGGTAGAATTCACAACAAATTAAAAATCTCCTACCAGACTAAATGAAATTATTTTTTAGAAAAATTTCACCATTAATTATATTAACAGCGTTAAATTTATGTGTCTCCATCGTGGCTGTGAATCAGGTGGTTATATACTGAAATAAATCTTTCCTCCATAAAATCTTCCCTGTCCCATAGACTTCAGCAGTTCTCACTATCCAGATTTTGCTCACAGGATGTGAATTTTCCAATCCATTTCTCCTTCCTCTTGTTGTACCTTTCTTTGGACCATAACATACACTGGGACCTGGGGTGAACAGTTGTAACGTTCTCGCCTCACATTCGGGAGGATGCGGGTTCTAATCCCTGTCCAGGCATCCATTTGGGTTTTCCATGGTTTCCCCAAATCACTCCAGGTGAATGCCGGGATGCTTCCTTCAAAAAGGCAATGGCTGAATTCCTTCCTGTTCCTTGTCCCCAGCCCCATCCTGCCTCTAATGACCTTAGCTGTCAACGAGGTGTAATAAAAAAAAAAGGTGTGAGTACAAATTCCACCACAAATAAAACCATATCACACATCAATATAAATGTTACATAGTTCACATACAGATTGGAATTCACAGAAACATAGCACAAAATCCCTTTTACATCTTCATTTCCTGTCAAAATAAAAACTTTAATTTTGGAATTTAAGTTTGTATCCCACCAACCTTCAAGTTTATATTCTTTCATTATAGGTATACTTTCATTAGTTTTACAATTTGTTTTAAAGTGATATTTTGTACTGACATACTTTTTTTTAATGCCAATGTGTTTAACATTTTTGTTTACAGGAGCAGAAAAGCAATAACTCACCTCCACCATTAACAACCATGAAACTGTATCCAATGCTGACCTTTTTTAAATCTTATGAGGACTATAGAAATATTTTATTGCCTTTAATGCTTCACAATATCTGGAATATTCTTTTCAACAATGTAGAAGAGAGACAGTGTAATCCAAGGTAGTAACTAGTAAAAAAATTCTGTCACTTACATGCTTTTGTGTTTCCGTTTATTTTAAATTAAATGCTACTTATATTCTGCAACAATTTATCTGCAGCTATGAATAATATAATGTTGTGTACTAGCATTTGTCTATTGCTTTGTGTGTGTGGACCGTGGTACATGAAGAAATGCTTTTTTTTATGTTTACACTTTCCGTTTTTGATGTTATAAGTTGTTTGTGTTTATTATTTTTTTTACACTCACCACTTTAACATTGCAAGAAGTTTGATTCTTTTTTTTTTTTTTTTAAACCGACTATACATTGCGGTAGGAGTGTGGTTTCATGTTTCTCATCTGTGATGTATTATTCACCCTAATTTTGCTCTCTCAATATGCTACTTTCAGAAGTCTGTCTGTTCGGTTACCATTTCCATTCCTCACGTTTTGCCAAACTAAATTCTCACATTCTGTTTCTTCAGTCTTATCTCTCTCTAAATATTCCACCGAATGGTTTAACTATTAAACTTCCAGTTTCAGGCTGCCATCCACAAAATCACCCATCACTTCATGCTTTCCATTTCACACAATCCCATTCTCCCATCCAGCTGGTTCTTCAACGGTATATTCACATAATTTATCAACATTCTTCTCAGCTTGTCTCACACCATAAAATCCTCTGCCTTTCATCCTCTCACCTCATTCATCATATGCAACAAATCATGTCACAGTGCAGACAGATGCAGGCCCAACATGCACAACACCTTTGCAAGCTTTCCACTCTTGTTAGGAGCTATTTAGCTCAAGCCTGTCTCTTCCCTATCAACATTTCACTCCTATACATCACACACAAACTCCACCCCTAGTTGCCAAGACTCCATGCTTGGCTTACCTCCTCAATCTACCCCATCCAAACCCTCTACCACCTGCTCCAAAAGCCACTTCCTCTCCTCCAGTTAAACCCAAACAGTCGGTGATTAATCTCTCCTCCACCCCCCCCCCCCGACTGAACCCCAAATATTGGTCCTATCCAAGGGACTCACTTTTTCTCCGACCCCCAAGTTCGACCATGATGCTTTGGTCTAGGACTCATTGGCGTTCAGCCGCTGTCTTCTCTGGTGGTACCATTTTGCTTTCACACGAGAACACACCAGCCAATAGAATAGTCTACAACAGTTAAAATCTTCGTCTTCTCTGGATCCACCCCAACTCCCACAAAATCATCCACTTATTCTATTCCAGGAATTCCTAACAACCACTCTTTCCTCACACTCTCTTCTAAACTATCCCACACTCAAAAAACCTCAGCATCATGGAAACTCGAACCATGAGACAACTGTCCAAAAACCATAACAGTATCATCCTCCCTGCCAACAAAGACTCAACCACAGTTACTATGTGGCTGAGGGACTAAGGCAGCTGTCTGACACTTACATCTACCTTCCACAAGCTACAGATCCCACTACCTACATATGCCAGCAAATACAAACTCTCCTTGACCTACAAGGCCCCCAACAAGGCCTCTCTCCTCAGTCCATCTCCCTCCTAACTCCCCAGAACCATCGTACGTCCATGCTGTATCTTCTTCCTAAGATCCTCAATACTGGTAAGCCTGGGCAACCTATAGTTGCAGTATATGGATTGCCCACTGAATTTTAGCCTTTGTGGACCAACATCTCTAACCCTTTGTACAAAATCTTCCCTCCACATTTCCTTGAACGCCTATCACAGTCCACACACCTCTACCTCCAGACTCCTTCCAGGTCTCCATTAAAGTAACTTACCTCTATACCAATATTCCCCATAGTCAGGGCCTCAGTGCCCTGGAACACTACCTAGACCTGCTACTGCCACATAGCCAGCCTGGTACATACCTCCTTTCAATCTCTCCAAAAATTTCTTTACCTTCAGTTCTAAAGTATACCAACAGATCCATGGCACTGCCATGGGCACCCGCATGGCCCCATTCTATGCTAACCTACTCCTAGGTTGTCTGAAGGGACATTTTCTGAACCACACTCCCTCTAAACCCAATGTGTGGTTCAAATACATAGATGATATATTTATGATCTTGGCCCACAGTGAAAACCAACTCCTTGAATTTCTCGATCCCATTAAAAATAGCAACAATTACATCAATTTCACCTGGACCTACTCTTGCTCACACATCACATTCCTTGATGTTAACATCACACTCAGTCAGGCATGGTGCCCTTCATACCTCTGTCCACATCAAACCTACTAAGTTAACAGAAATATCTACACTTTGATAGCCGCCATCAATTCTATATCAAACGTTCCCTCCCATACAGTCTTGCCGTTTGTGGAAGTCACATTCATTCTGATACTCATTCCCTCCATCAATACTCACAGAACCTATCCCAAACGCCACTGATCTTGTACACAAGCAGATCTCTCGTGAGATCACTCACCCTCCACGTTACCACCCTCTCTTGTCTCCTACAAAAACCAACTATAGCCCTGCATTTGTCACCCAGTTCTCTCCTGTCCTTGAGTCCATCAACCATATCTTGCGACAGGGGCATGTCTTCCTTTGCTCCTTTCCAGAAATGCGTACTTTCCTACTCAATATTCTACCCAGTGTCCCCCGTGTATGTTTTAGCAGACCACCCAATCTTAAGAACATCTTAGTCCACAAATACTCTTGATCATATTCTCCAAAAACACCATATGGATCTTTTCCATGCAATAGACCTCACTGTAGAGCTTGCAGGTTTCTTCCACGCACCACTACACATTCCAATCCTACTACAGGGGAAACTTTCCCCATCATTCGACATGTCATGTGTTCAACAACTCACCTCATATACCAACTAACTTGCTGCCACTGCACTAGTTCCTACATAGGCCTCACCACACTGTAACTCTCATTTAGAATGAATGGCCACAGACAAATAGTCCACAGCTGCAACTTGTAACATCCAATACCAGAACATGCCAATAGCCATGACTCCTACAATCTCACCAACTGGTTTACTGTGAGAGTAATCAGAGTTTTCCCCAATAGCACCACTGCAGCAGAACTCCAGAGATGGTAACTAGCTTACCAGAATATCCTGGATACCAGACATCCCCCTGGCCTTAACCACCGATAAAATCCAACCACTTAACCCATCACTTTAATTTTTTTTATTTAATTTTTGAATTTCTTTTTATTTTTTTCCATCTTTTTTAAACTTAATAACTTTCTGGTACCCTGGCTATATAAATTCATTTTACCGTGACCTGCAATATATTACTCAGACATTGCCGATATATCAATAATCTACTCCTTTGCCATTCTCCAACCATTTCTCTCACTACCTAGCCAGTTCTGTGTGCACACGTCTGGAACCAAATGAACTGTTTCTCTACTACTTGAAGATGGTCATTGATGAAATATTTTATATTAGTTTGTCCGTCTTTTATGTTTTCTTTCATCACAGCTGTCAACTTTGGTATGTAGTGGATTAATTTCCCTTTCCTTTATTATTTTTATTATGCTGCCATATATTAGTGTGGAGAAGCAATAAATGTTAATTCCTTATAAAATCTTTTCCGTCTTTTAGTTATATTGGTTTTTTGGTTTTAATGCTAATGTCCAAAATTATTATTACAATCATAGTACCCATTTTCCCCTAACTAGTTGGGATTGATTTACCCATACACTATTTTAGTCACTCAGTGAGAAACATGTGTACCTAATGTCATTAAATTCGTGCCAGCTATTTTTGGGATTAAAGCAAATCTAGATTCACCCACATTCTACCCAGAAGGGGGTGGGCTGGAGTTGGTTTACTGCTACACTATTTTTATTTGTCCAATGAGAAACATGTGCACTAAGTTTCGATATATTGGTATCAGCTATTTCCTGGATTAAACCAAACATTGATTTACCCACACTATACCTAAATAAGGGCAAGTTTGAGTTGATTTACCCCTTGTAACATATCTATAACATTGTTTAAACCATTTAGTAATAGGTTTGTTTCACAGAACTAGTACAGCGAAGGATTTGTACCAGCTATTTCTAATAGTAAAATACCTTGTAGTTTGGTTGTGAAGGTGCCTTTGTAAAAGATATAAATTTCAATTAGAGTCAGTTTTAAAGTATAACAGATTTAGTTGCATGAAAACTCATGATGAAGGTCATTCCGATTTGTATTTCGTATGATCGGAAAAATTTAGTTTAGAAAATATTTTGTTTTTGGTTATATAAGACCATGTGCTTAGAGGAAGCCAAACATAGGATTTGAAATTACTAATTAATGCATAGAGTTATATCAGACCTTTTATCACAAGCTGTAGTCGCATCCATAAGCAAGTTCTGAGCATGGATTTGGATAATTAGATGAAGTGTAAGTATGATTTTAAATTAAGAGATAAAAATTAATAAGATAAAAGCTGTAAATTAACTTCAGGAGATAATGAAATCAAGCTGATTAAAATTATGTATTGGTTTCATGAAAAGTTAGGATTTAGACCAAATAAATATAATTTTCCAAATTGCATTGTTAGCGAGGCAGTGATGTGACGTGATGATTTTTTAGATAGTAGAAACACTCTTGAAAGAAAAGTAAGGATTCAAAATCACCAGAAAGTCATTTATAGTTCAAAATATTAAGCAGTTAGCTAGATATTAATTTTTAAAGTCACGGGTTGATGTCACGAGGTCAAATGAATCGATAAATTGAGGTGAGCCATCTTTATTTTTGGCCAGTCGTTTGTGAGTTTTTGTGCGTAACAGTTTGCTGTATTATGTAGGCCAGTCCATCTCCAGATTTTAACGAGGCCCGTGATCCATCAACTTTTACGAACGTCATTTTGCAACCACAATGCAATATACAAATAAGCAAATATTTTCACTGTGTGACATGCAACCAATAACATGCCACAGCAACATAGCTGGCAACATGTCATAGGAGAAATAAGATTAGAAGGAGAAACAGCCAAATACTTCAGATATTGTGGGCAGAAATAGGTTTGATCTGTTATCAGAGTTAGATGGGGGAGGAGCTTCATGTAGATGTAAGTGGTAAGGTACAGCAGGCCTTTAGGATTAGAGGTGTGGATAGGGAGAAGAAGGTTCTTATAAATAGTAGCCATGGGAGAGGTATAGGCCTTCTCCTGCAGGATCAGTTAGGCACAGGCTATCAGATCACAAGTATTTTCAAACCTAGTGCAACATTAGGGCAGGTAGTAGAGGATATAGCAGCACTTTGTAGCAATTGCACTAAAGAGGACAGAGTGGTGATAGTAGGAAGTATAGGCAGTAATATTAGCAGGAATGCAAGTAATAGAGAGTGATCTGAGGAAGGTGCTGAAGGATGCACACCATACCAGGGAAGAACTCGTCAAGATCTTGAGTTGCCAATTAATCCATGCTATGAAGTGGCTAAACATTTAACAAAGATTCTAATTGGGAATGGCACTTTTCTGTCTGGAGGGTTCTGCCTGTGGACACCATTGCTATTTTGGGTTTCACTAGGCATGCCCTTCACCTAAATAGATGGGGGTACTTTATGAGTTGTTAGCTAAATCTGTAAGGGAACCCACTTCCACTAATGAGGGGGTCTCGAGTGTGTCTTTTTTTCTTTTGGGGGGGGGGGGTGGGGGGGGTTAGGGGCTGGCGCTGAGGTAATAAAAATAAACAACCAAAAGCATTCTGATTGTAGATGCATGATTGGATGAAAAACTAATTTTAAAGAAATATGTGAAGCTGTTGAAATAATAACAGTCCAGGGTACTACTGGAGATAAAAGGTTGATGTTGAAAATGCCATAAATCCAATAATAAGTGTGTTACTAGTGAACTGTAACAGTATATTGGAAACTTAATATAGAAACACCAGTAATTATAGGAATAGGGTCTTGGTTAAAAGCAGCAGTAATAGAAAATGAGGTTTTCTCCAATGGTTACAGAGCGTACTGCAAAGATAGAGAAGCATCCATTAATTACGTGAGGTGTTTTTTTCGGAATTCTGGACCCCACCCCTATCTCTGGTGTGACTTCATGAGGTATGGTCGGAGCCCTCCCCTCCCCCCCCCCCCTGTAAAATGATGTGAGATTTTGACAGAGACCCTCCTTCCCCCCTACAAATAGACCTCGGACCTTTTTGAGACTTTTTTCTTTTTAGGTCTACCATTCTACAAGAATTTCAAAACCTCATGTGAGATTTCTGTTACCCTTCCCCCCCCCCCCCCTCACCCCGTTGGTGAAGTTTCGTGAGATTTCGCTGGACCCCCCCTCTCTATTTCACCTCACATAATTAATGGACTTCCCCTATTCAAATTGGTCATCAAAGATCACTGCAATTCTCTGATGTTAATAGATCATGACAAAGAAGTACTAGCAGTAGATTTCTGGGATGATCAAAAAGGAAAAAATCAAAAATCAGCATGTCGGCTGCTTATCGTAGTGGAAGAAAGAAATTATGAAGATGAGGCTGTTGGAGAGTAACTAAATTCATATTCCCAAGTTCAGAGGTGACCACAGAATGGTCAGTGATGAGGAGGATTTAAATTTAGCAGGTGTCAACTGGGTAGGAAATGAGATGAATAACGCAAGGGAACAGAGATTTGCAAATACCTTACTAAGAGAAAGAGGCTTTACTCAACTGGTGGAGCAGAACATAAGGGGACCAAACATGTTGAATATCTTTCTAATAAAGCCTATGAAAATCTTTACGGTGTCAAGTAATGAATAAGTGATCATATTGCAGTTCTAATGGATATTGGGCAATTTAGTAAATTAGTTGACCAAAATTGAAGAGGGAGATAGATACAATTATAAGAAGGTAGAAATTTTAGAACTGAAGAGATATTTCAGGGGTAGGTTCAGCCACTGGAAGGATGTCACAAGTACTGTAGAGATGAAATAGAAAGAGTTAAAGAAGATTATAATAAAGGGTGAAGAAATATTTAATCCAAAACAAAATAAAGAGAACTACAGAACCTACGTACTACAAGGTGAAGAGGTTAAGGAGGTTAGTGGAGAGAGAACACACCAGATTTAAAAGACAGTAGTGAATACTTAAAACAAATAAACAAAACAATTAATTACAGCAAAGAGGAAGCTGAAGGTTGTGTAATGTCACAGTTACCTTCTGCTGACTGCTAAGTAGTGCCTGAGAATTGGACTAATGCATTACATATGAACAAAGTTTTTCTCGGCGTTGAGAATTGGTATAGTCTTTTTGGGAGACTAGCCGAGTAACCAAGGTGTTTTCACACAGTATTTCGGTGATCTGAAACTCTGTCGCCATCTTCTGGTGAAGTGCTGGATCAGTTGGAAGGCTGGGTTCTTATAGCCTCCAAATGCGTGCATGGTTGATGAGCACACAGCTGGTTGGCTGGTGTGGGTCCAGTTGTTCTGCTGCCACTAACGACATTATGCATTAATGACTGGCGTCCAAGCTTTGCTTAGTTGGTATCCACAGTCAAGGTTGACAAGATTGGGTGTTATGCAAATTTCAACTGCTTTGGTAAGAATACTGTCCCAGAAGTTTCTGGTATGTGCCAATATTGTGGTGTTTTCAAAGTCGAAGCCATGGCCCTGTTCAAGGCTATGTTCCGCTACCACAGATTTATCACTCTGCCTCAGAGGAATGTGTCAGGCGTGTTCTAGACATTGGTGGTTAATGGACCGTACTGTCTGTACTATGTATCTCTTTCTGCATTCACAGGGAATGCTATAAACTCCCAGTGTTCAGAGTGCAAGATCATCCTTGGGGGAGTGCAAAATGTTCTTCAGCTTTGGTGTCTGCAGGAAGATGGTCTTAATCCTGTTTTTGGCCAGAACTCTACCAATCCTCCATTTTGCAGCACCAGAGTGTGGTAAGAAGACTAGGCGATCCTGTGGCTCATTCTCGGTGTAATGAAGCCTGCGTCTCTGTTCTCGGAATGCCAATGTTACCTGATGCTCCGAGTACCCGTTGCATCTGAAGGTCTGCCGTAGACAGTTAACTTCGCCTGGTAGGCTGTCGACATCACGTATTGCTCGTGCCCTGTGTACCAGCATGGTGAGCACTGTATTGCGCTGTGCTGGATGGAACGTTCAGGTACAGGTCTGTGTTCATAGGCTTTCTACACACAGGGTGTCTAAGTGTCCCATATGGTTTCCTTTGTATAAGAATGTGTAAGAAAGGAAGCTGGCCATTGTCTTCCACCTCCATCGTGAACTTGATGTGTTTGTTGATGCTTGAGAAATCTTTCCAGGCTGCTGTTCCTGCTGTGGGGCCAGACGACAAAGGTGTCATCCATGTATTGGTAAAGCACACCTGGCTTCATGAGAGCGCTTGCTAATGCTTTATGTTCGAAATACTCTACGAAGAAATTTGCGATTGCTGGCGACAAGGGGCTGCCCATTGCTACTACATCAACCTGTTCGTAGTATTCCCTGTTATACTGGAAGTACGTCAGTTGGTGTGAGTGTGCTGGAACAACTGGACTAATCTGGTCTCCAAATGCTGTTCTAATAGAGCCAGTGTCTCATTCAGAGGAACCCTGGTGAATAGAGACACCACATCGAAGCTCACCAATTAGTCAAGCTGACCAAGGTGAAGTTCCTCGATGATGTCAATAAACCTTGCAGAGTTTGTCATGTGGTGAGGACATCTTCCCACAACTGGGGTCAGGAGACCAGTTAAGAATCGGGCCAGATGGTACATGGCAGATCCGATGGCACTCACTGTTGGCTGCAACAGGTTGCCTTCTTTATGTACCTTGGGAAGTCTGTAGAGCATGGGTGGAACAGCCGCAGGGGGCTATAGCAGTTTAACCATATCCTCAGGCAGACCAGAATTCTTTAGCAGGACTGTTGTCTTCCTTGTCACAGCATTGGTTGGGTCTCGAGGAATCTTGCGGTAGGATTCGTCTATCTTACCCCTTTCCTCAATATTCCACAGGAGTCAGGACTACATAGATGTTTCCCTTGTCAGCCGGCAAGACAATAATGTCTTTGTTGATCCGTAGTGCCCGAAGTGTTCTTTGTTCAGCATCTGAGATGTTGGATCGCAGCGGCTTTGCTTTGCATAAAATATGTCAGGTTGTACGCCTCATTTCTTATGCCACCTCTGTAGGCAAACCACGGGAGGCCTGCTCAACTCAAGTAAGAATTTACTTATATGGTATAGACCTCGGTACTGGAGTGAAGTTAAGCCCTTTGGATATCACCGATATGGTGTCAACGTCATTTTTCTCACTGCTTAGATTAATGGCGGTTTTACTGTTTGGTTCCAGTGAGGCATTTGAGTTGTGGGCAAGTCGGGAGACCTTGCCGCATTGTTGCGCGGCGTTGAACTCTGAGGCTTTCCGCAACCGCGCAGCTATCTACCCAATACCAGGCATCACAGGAACAGATGGACAGCTAGCAGTGCTTGAGAGATGGAGTCTAATTGATGTCCGGTGTACCAAATCCTCGCCCGCTGCAGAATCTTCTTTGCGCACAAAGAATCAATCGCATGCCGAATCTCGGCAAACCGAAGTACATGTCCTGGTCCCATCATTTCCGAAGAAAAGCAAGCGTACTAAGAAGCGTGGACTTCTTCTTGCATAGTTTTTCCAGTCACTAACTCGACCATACATTTCCTCACCGTAGATGTGTGTTACATAAGAACAAAGTTTTTCTCGATGTTGAGAATTGATATAGGTGTTTTCACATGGACTAATACATTGTTTTAAATCAGTCATGTCTGGACTGAACTGTGTATTAAGGAATTAACTACAAAGTGTTGTACAGAACTTATTCATTGTGATCAGGACTGTACGCAAGTTTAAATATAAACCTTATGAAAAGGTCTTATATGTCTTACATGTCGATGTGTGACAGTTTGTGTGGTAGAAATTAGTACCAGGGGGAGAAGCAATTTTTCAAGCCTTGGGAAAACGCACAAATAGGAAAATTAGTGATATTCCAATACAACAACAATCAGCCCAGTGCTGACAATCCCCAAAGGTTTGGAAGAGATCTTACTCTAGGCGAGCAGCATAGCTGGTCAGAAAACATCGTAGAAGATACACTACACTATTTGATGAGGAAGTGGCGCGGTGTACCGGTGATGGGAGCAATCAATACAGGACTGAAGACAGTGAGCAGAGAGAAGAGCAGAGACATTGAAAGATAAGAACTTGCTGTGCACTGCTTGCTGGCTATTACAAAGGCTTTAATTCTTTCTAAGTTTTTCTTCGAGTTTTTTCCTTTTCTTTTGTAAAATATCCAGGAACAAAACCAGACAAGGTTTTCTCTCCTAACTTTCTTCCTGTTGTCATCAATGGTGATGAAAGGCAATTATTTTAATCCCTTCGGTAGTAATGCCTAAAGTACAACCTTTTATCTTCTTTTTTCCTTTAATTTTTAGTTAGTTTGTTGCAGCTTGCCCACTTCGCATGTGCCATCGTTGTTTGGTTTTGATCGCTTGGTTTGCAAAAAGTAAACTTTCGATATTCATGGTTTTCTGTTTTTGTTTTTTGTTTTTATGAAAAGCGAAACTATACAGAAAGGTAAACATGGGTTGGAAGTCAGTTCAGCAGTATGGTTTTATTGGAAACAAATTTCGAACTTTATAGAATCAATGAAGACATTGAAAAGATCTAACTTTTTTTTTTAGTATTGGGCGAACATGGAAAGTCTGTTTATTTGTTAGCGTACCCTGTGAATGAGGAAATAAGATATTCACCCAACGAATTCCTTAGTACCGTTTAAACTAAGAATGACAGAAGATTTGATGACAGCTTGTGAACAAGCAGTAGGAGATTGTGACCAAGAGAACGTCAGGAAGGAAAAAGAAATTATTGATAACCCAACCTGTATAGTGGAGAAAGAAGAAAGTACCATTTCAAGTGCTGATACGAATCATAATGGGTGCAAGAAGAGGAATCGGAGAAGCAAGAAGAATTAGAGGGAAGAGCGGAAAATAATACTAACTGTCAGACGTGTATATCAGAAGAGAGTGGGGAGAAACTTATAGAAGCTTCAGGAAAAAACAAGAAATGATGCAGGAAGAATAGGTTGAAGGTTTTCAAAGATGGAATTTTGAGAGAAATAGTTATGGAAGACAGTGGCCTTATGCAAGAAGAAAATACTAATGGAATCGAAACTTTGGTGAAACCAGTTCCAGAAACAGAGCAGAAAATGTTTACCGAAGAACACGCAGTTTTATGCAAAGATGAGAAAGACAGTGGATTGGATAAAAGAAACAAAAAGTCCAAAATCTCTCTTGGCAGCAAAGAAAAATGGGAAATAACATTCAACCACATTGGAGAAGTATTCAAGGAGTGGGCATTGAAGCAGAAGAGTTTCTGGATTGGTGTGAAAAGTGTTGTTCTTCGTTATTTAGTTTAGACGGTTGGACACCCGAAAGTCTACAAATATGTTTGTTAGTCTAGAATTGTTATATGAAATTTTCTGTTTTTGTCTTGAATGATAATTTTTCAGTTTTTTTCTGGAAAAAAAAAGGAACTGAACAATTATCACAGTTGGTAGGTAGGGAGTGTAAGATCACAGTTATCTTATGCTGACTGCTAAGTAGTGCCTGAGAAGTGGACTAATACATTGTTTTAAATCAGTCGTGTCCGGAGTGTCACGGAGGATGGCTTACGTAGCGTGACTAGTGGCCTTTATAGCTAGAATCATATATATTATTTCTGTAAGGTATTTTTTGTCACAAGCCTGTATCTTCCTTCATACACACCCGAAATCAATGAATGAGGTGTCATTTTAAAGCTTATGGTCTCCACTTTGGTCACATCATATTTTAAGAAAGAAAGTTTTCAGAATTCGATCTTTAAAGGGCAAAAATGTCAATATGTCTAAAATGTTGTTTTCTGTGTTATGATTCATTTACCTCCCTGGATACCTATCTAAAATCGTTCAATGAAGTATTATTTTAAAGATTCAGATCTCCGCTTTAGTGAGGTCATATACTAAGACAAAACTTTTTCGGAATTCGACCCTTAAAGGGCAAAAGTATCAATATTTTTGCAATACGTTTTTGTATCACGAGCCATTTATCTCACTTCGTATCTAACCCATACAGATAAATGAGGTATCACATTATATACTAAGGTCCCCGCCATGGTAACATTATAATTTAATAAAGGAATTTTTCGTAATTCGACCCTTAAAGGGCAAATATGTCAATTTTTGTAAAATGCGTTTTTTTGTGTCTCGAGCCATTTTTCTCCCTGGATATCTAACCCAAATTGATAACTCAAGTAAAATTATGAAGAGTAATGTCTCAGTTTTGGTGACATCATATTTTAAGAAAGAAGTTTTTTGGAATTTAACCCTTAAAGGGAAAAAGTATAAATGGTTCTACAACGCTTTTTTGTCTCACGAGCTATTTATTTCCCTAGATATCTAACCGATATAGATAAATGAGATATAATATTGAAGACTAAGGTCTCTGCCGTGGTAGCATTATATTTTCAGAAAGGAATTTTTCGAAATTAAACCCTTAAAGGGCAAAAATGTCAATTTTTCTAAAATGCGTTTTTTGTGTTTCAAGCCAGTTATCTCCATGGATATCTAACCAAAATCGATAAATGAAGTAGGATTATGAGGAGTTATTTCCCAGCTTTGATGACATCATATTTTAAGAAAGAATGTTTTTGGAATTCAGCGCTGAAAAGGAAAAATTATAATCTTTTCTACAACACATTTTTGGGTCACGAGCTATTTATCTCCCTTGATATCCAACCGATATAGATAAATGAGGTATCATATTGAAGATTGAAGACTAAGGTCTCCTCCGTGGTAACATTATATTTTAAGAAAGGAATTTTTGGTAATTTGACCCTTAAAGGGTAAAAATGTCAATTTTTCTAAAATACGTTTTTTGTGTTTTGAGCCATTTATCTCCATGGATATCTAACCCAAATCGATCCATCAAGTAAGATTATGAGATGTCTCAGCTTTGGTGACATCATATTTTAAGAAAAATGTTTTTTGGAATTCAACCCTTAAAGCGAAAAAGTATAAATGGTTATACAACACATTTTTGTGTCACGCGCTATTCATCTCCCTTGATATCTAACCGATATAGAAAAATGAGGTATCATATTGAAGACTAAGGTCTCTGCCGTGGTAACATTATATTTTAAGAAAGAAATTTTTCGCAATTCGACCCTTAAAAGGCATAAATGTCAATTTTTCTAAAATGCATTTTTTGTGTTTCGAGCCATTTATCTCCCTGGATATCTAACCAGAATCAATAAATGAAGTAGGAATATGAAGAGAAACAACTCAGCTCTGGTGACATCATATATTAATAATTTTTTTTGTTGGTATTTTACCTTTAATGGGAAAAAGTATAAATGGTTCTACAATGCATGTTGTGTCATGAGCCATTTACCTCCATTAATATCTAATCGAAATAGATAAATGTGGTATCATTATAAAAATTAAGGTTTCCTCTGTGGTAACATTACATTTTAAGAAATTATTTTTTCTGAATTGAACTCTTAAAGGGCATAATCAGTATTTCTAAAATACATTTTTTGTGCCTTGAGTCATTTATCTCCCTTGATAATTAAACAAAATTGATAAACGAGGTATCATTTTAACGATTGAGGTCTTCATAAGGTCTAAGGTTCTGTTACACCACATTTTAAGAAAGAAATTTTTGAAAATTCTAACCTTAGAGGCCAAAAGTACTAAGATTTCTGCAACGCATTTTTCTGTCACGCCGACTTATTTCCCTTGGTACCTAACTGAAATTAATAAATGAGGTATCGTTTTAAATATCAAATTATCCACTTTGGTCACATCATATATTAAGAAAAAATTCTCCAAATTCAACCCGTAAGGGGCAAAAATATCATCACTTTTAGACTGTAGCAGCAGATATCACAGAGATGTCAATAAACTTTCTTTTACTCAATAAGTAGCTTTTCGGATATTTTTTTCTGTTATGGAAACATTTCGTTTTTGCAATGTAAATATTTTATTCACACAGCAACAAATATCTCAGAGATGTTGATATATTGTGTGCTTTTTGTTCAGGTTGGTTGTATTCTGTTAAGGTCAGTTACAGTTTGTAGTAAATAGAGAATGTTTTAAATTTACCTCACTGTTTCGTAATATGTTGTAAGTATTTTGATGCATACCTATTACACTAAAAAAATAAATATTTGCTACAAATATACAATTCTACTTTTCATTATATTACAAGCATTCAACCTCACTATTCATCGTATTTTGTTAGCGGGGTTGTCTAGTACAGTGTATAATTTTGGTTCGTGGACTCAGTATAAAGGGGACTCGATGTATTCTGACAAGAACTGTGAGCAAGATGAGTGAAGTTTGAACAATATAGAAATGAACAGTGAACATTAGACTGTGTTAAGAAATAATTTTGTTGGAAGTAGATGCAAATACTAATTTTTCCTTTAAGAATTCTGTAATGTTTTGGATGATGAAGTTTCAATTAGCCTTTATCTTGAAATTTGGTGGTGACCAACCAGTTCGTGAGTGTTTATGTGCTTAGCAATAAACTTGTGGTGGACATAATTCTTTGTTAATTAACCTAATGATTTTTTATTAATTATTCTCCCACCTCCTGTTTAGAACTGGCTTGGTTACATCACCTGGCGACAGCGGCATTAATGAACCACATTAACTATTCAATCAACTTACCAAACTGTGTATTAAGGAATTAACAACAAAGCTTTGTACAGAACTTATTTATTGTGATCAGGACTGTACACTAGTATAAATTTAAACCATCAAAAAGGCCCAATAAGGTCTTACAATTGGTTCATAAAGAATATTATTAGTGTTTGGGAACCACTGGACGAAATTTCTATGGCTATATTGGAAAACTGAGGGGCAGAGAGATTATTCAGAGAATTGTAGATAAGAATGGAGAAGAAGGTACTGAGGATTTGTAAATTACAGAGATATTGAGTAATTAGTTTAATGAGAACTGAAGGGCCTATTATCCTGTGATGGTAGGGAATAAATAAGAAGAACATATCCAAATAAGGAGAAATCAGGAAACTACCGAATTTGGAATCGATCCTCGGGGAAATTGTAAACGAACCCAGAAAGTTAGATAATATTGCTATAGATGAATTAAAGATAGTGGGATACTATATTGTTCCTTACCTTGAAATTTTATCTAAAATAAGTCTGGATTCTGGCTAGTTACCAGAGGACTGGGAAAGAGCAATATTAGTATCTTGAACCAATTAGTTTGATATCAGAGAATGGCTAAATGATGGAAATGTATGTAAGGTAAGGAACTGGTTTGCAATTTGACAACATGGCTTTAGGCAAGGATGTTCATTTGACTCTCAGGTGGTAAGTTATATACAAGATAAATCAGATGAATTGGGCAAGGGAGGTCAAATTAATTGTGTAGCACTAGATGTTTCCAAAGCGTTTGATTGAATGAGCTAAAGAATTGATACAAATAAGTTGAAAACCATTCTAGTGGATGAAAAAGTGTCTTGCTGTGTATAGAAATTCTTAAAAGGCAGAAAGCAAAGTGTATCATATGTGTAACCAAAAGAGGATCAAAACAGAAGAAGTCTGTTAAGAGCTGCAGGGTGACCTGCATAGAATATCTGACTGGGTAGGTCAACATGGATTGAAGATAAATACCACTAAGAGTCAACTTGTTAGGTACACAGATAAAAAGCTAAAGGCTGTTTATGATTATAGGGTTGAGACAGAATTGCTTGTTAAAGTCTTGAAGTGTAAATACATTGGCATAATGTTTCATAATAAACTTATCTGGGCAGCACACATTGGGCAGGTGGTAGAAAAAGTTTAGAAATTCCTTCATTTATGGGAGAGGGTTATTAGAGGATTTATCAGAGAAGTTGGACTACAAAACTTTGGCCAGACCATTGATTGAACATGGTGGTGTGTTTTGAGATCCACATTTAGGGTATCTTTTAAAGGAGTTAGAGAGTGTGCAAAGGAAATTAGCTAGATCTTACAGGACCCATTTAATAACTAATATGATAAAGGAGCTGGATTCGGAGTGACTGATAGACCGGCGGGTGAAGAGAGTGCTGAAAGTGTACATGCTGTATGTTGGTGATAGGGCTTGGAAAGATATTGGTTGAAGAATTAGGAGTAGTGCATGCAGGGCCAGTGTTAGGGGGAAGTAAGTGAGGCAAAAATGCTCTGGGCACCAGATCTCGAAGGAGGCCCACTGGCCAAGATGCCTAGCTAAATAAAATTCAAACATCAAAAAAGACGTTTTTTGATTTTTTTGCAATAAGGTTTTTGTTTCTCAAAATAGCCAAAGTTTAAAGTAAAAATTTTTCTGGAAAAGGGGGAGGGGGCTAAGAATGGTTACCTTGGCCCCAAGAACCTTAGCAGTAGCCCTGAGTGCATGTTAAGGAAAAGGCACAATCTGGGACTCGATTTCAGGCATAAGGGAGTGGGAACATATTATTTTGTGGGTAAGGGTGTCAGGAGTTCGTATAGTTGACTGAGGGAAGTGATCACTAATTTACCAAATACACTGGAAGAATTTAAAATTAATCTAGATTGGGAATGGAATTTTAACACTCAAAGGATATAAGACAGCAATTAAAAAAAAATCATTCGCAAGAGATAAGTAGATGATTGCAGAATGGTACGATACTTTATATAAAAATGTCACAGCTGGAGACACTGTCAAGTATGATTTTATATCTGATATACTAGGTTATTATTAATTAGAGATATATCTTCAAATATTTCTCAACTAGTGGTATGAAATTGCGTGATATAATAATACAAACTAAGGAAAATGCTTGTCCCCTCCTTCCTTAGGAAAATATTACATGAGATTCAAAATAATGATAAATTGTGGAATAATGAAGGAAATAAAAACTTTTAACTATTTGGTACCAATGTGTCTCAAATCTGTAGTGTACTACAATAACCCATACATAAACAGTAAATGCACAGAAATGAAAAAAATTGTAAAGCTATGGCAGTGCCAGTACTAACTTTAAGTCTGTGAGAACTAGTGATTAAACATTGCATATTTGTTAAAAATTCGAGACAGCAGAAGTGAAACTTTTACATTCGAGTAACTCTTCTGCAGTAACAAATAAAAAAAATCAGAAGTTTATGCATGCAACAGAACAATACTTTTTTTCTTAGTGGTATCTAGATATTATTTTTCTGAAATATTACTTACTTATTATGATATGATTTATATGAAATTTAATTTGAATACCAAGGAAAAAACAATAAATTAGCACTTAAAGTTATTGATTGGAGAATGCCACTGTAAGCAGAGAATGCAAAGATGACAGAAGTGTTCTTGAACTTAACTTAAAATTGAATTCCAATAATAACTTAATTGGACTATAATTACTTTTTTCACACTCCAATTCAATATAGTCATTCTGATTTCTATTGACGCATTCACTTTCTGACTCAGTTTTCCGACTCCTTCACCTTCTTCTGTGCTCCATGCACCTACACTACCCATGGATAAGCATTTCAATCCTGCGGGTGATGCCCCCACTTATAACATTTACTGCATTTCATCGCCCTGTAGTCATGACACTGTGCCATGTGGCTCGACAAATTACTTCTCTCACACAACCTCGGCTTCTCTAGATTTAAATCTCTTCTGCAGTTGCCCTTAAATTCATGCTCATTCATAGCTCCTAGCTTTCCTGGCTCTGTTGTCCATTCTCTCAACGCCTTTGCCCTCTTCTTAGGAACGTCTATCTTCGGCTTGTTTACTTGCTTGTGCAGTGAACTCTCTCAAGCTTACGTCGCTCCGGCATTGTTTTGCTTTGTGGTGTTCTTGATTGCAAAATTGGCAGCGCACTCTCGCTGTGGGTACCACTTAACACATGACTGACGCTCTTGCACACTGCCTCACACTGTGTCCCCTTTTTCCACATATTTGAGAATCGCCCACTGTCCTTCTACTCCTAGAATTCCAAGCTTTGCTTTTTCCTCTATTCAATTCTATATGCGGGTTGTTGTGATTGTTTCCTTGGTATTGCTGTTTCTCTCTGACTTACAGAATTACAGTTTATTCTAAAAGTGCGATATCAATCATCTCTGACAAAGGCAAATCCGTTCCACGTGCTCTTAATACTGCCACAATCTTCTCGTCTATTAAACCTTGCGTGAACACAGCACGACTCAAGTTATGGATTAGCTTCAATGCTCCTGTTAACTGACTACCTTTTATGTCTCTCTTTGTGGCCTCTCGAAATTCGTGTACAATGCCATGCAGTCTACTCGTCCAATCTGCTACCGTCTTACTGACCCGCTGTTGACTTGCAAATATACTGATTGTGTAGTGATTCACTGTATGTTTAGGCCGATAATTTTCCACCAATATCGCTCAGACATCTTTTCATTCCTTCACCTTCTTTCGTACGAGAATTCGTTGCTTGGCTTGATCTCCGGTGCTTGATTTGACAAACTTCAACAGAATTTCGTGTTCTCCAACATCAATAAGACTATATTCTGTATCGTAGTTATCCAGAAACTCATCTAATTCTCCTTTTTCGTCGCAAAAAGTGTTTGGAATTAATTTTAAAACTTCTGCTAAACTCACTCGCAGCTTCTCTCTTATTGCTACATTCTCACTTTTGGCTGAATCACTGCCTCCCGCACTGTTTGACATTGCTGCAGAGCATGCTTACTCACTCTTTTGTTGCGTTGTTGAAGTGCTGACCAGCTAACTTTTGCTGCTCCCTCATTCTGCATCTGCCTAGTCGTGTTGTGCTGACTCCGCTCGCCAATACTGCCACAGCAGCAAGCAGTTAGCGGCCTTGTCTATTCTGTAACACTGTTTAACTGAGAGGTATTTTCTGTCTCACAATTTCTCTTACTTTACTTTTCCATTAATCCCATTAGTTACCACTTACTGGAGTACTACTACCCTCACACCCAATGCTTTATTGTTTGCTAATGCCACACTATGAGACCAAATAAATTCCTATAATATTTTTCTAGGCCTGTCTCGGCCAGATAATTATTATTCAGAAGGCTTTTGTGCGGTTGTGAGTGGTAGTGCCATTTATGATAGGCTCAGCACGGTATATGCATATTTACATTTATTTACACATTTCTTTATACACAGATAATCCTCTATAGACTTCTTGAACCCTTCAAATGTTTAAGCCAATTGCTACTTGCTGCTGATGCCTGATATCCCCATTACATGTCCCCAAATGGTTTTGTACAACCTGTTGGGTTTAAAAATGATGGTGTATGCTTCTAGCTGCTTCCATCACTGCTGCTGCTAATGTCGACGGCTAACTGTCCACCTCGAACATGCCACAGCTGATCTACTCATTCAACTTATAACAAGAGCCTCGAGCCAACATGATCGACCAGCTTGGCTGCTTTCTCCTTCATGCACCCTGGTTTTGATCTCCAGTCTCCCACCATCCTCTGGTGGTAGGGAGGCTTTTCAACCAATCGCAGCCTCCACGACTCTCCTATCCTTTGCCAAATGACGTTGTGTTGCAGCGTATTTTTGCTGACTCCTGACCTGCTTTCCTGGGCGTTGGCTTCTCATCTCCCCATTCAAACATCAGAATTTGTTTCCCTTGCTGTTGCAACCGACCTGCTTTAACTAGAGCTGTATGAAATCGTAGCTGCTACAATACTTTACCAAAAAATTCTGTGATCTACCACTGGCTTAAATGATTTGAAAATAAATGTTTTAAATCACTTGAAACTCCAATTGAGATAAGTATTACTTTCTTTTTCCCATGATTTTATGCTTCACTCGCCACGCCTTTTAACCTCAAAGAGTTCGGGATTCAGAACCTTTGTTTATAATCGAATTTGATTTATCATAGAATGATTAACTGCCATTCATTGATTAATTAATTATTTTTTTTTTAATTTGTTTATCAAAGTAAGTAGTTTACGGTGTGCTCAAATTAGTGAAATGTTAAAGGTATGGTATATTGGTTGCAGTCCGTAATTTATAATATACTAGCTGACCTGGCAAAGTTTCACTATTACTAGACTTCAGTACACCTATAGATTAAATGAATACATTTGAAAGTTTGTATTTAGTTAAAATTAAATATTTAAAAATAAATTTTAATTACTGTTTCTTTCAATTTTAAGTTCATTGCAATGGTCTTAGATATACAATGATTTTGGTGATTCCATTTGGCATGTATACAAAAAAATATCTTGGGTCGTTTTGGAGATATATGCTAAATATGGAAATGTTGCACATGTAAATCAGTCTTAAGAGGGGTGAAAGGGAAGGAGAGCAGTTGTGGTTTTCTAAACTAAATGTAAACATCAGTTTCACTTATTTTAAAGTATATGTGTGCAATCTTCCTTGGATATCAAATGAAAACTGTAGGTTTGTGTGTTATCACAAAAACTTTGAAATAGTTTTTTAAAATTCAAGTTCAAATTTCAGCAGTTGTCCGATCAGAATCGGTCCAGTTCTGTTTAACGTAAAATGTTGTATATTCTAACAATATCCCTATCCACTTTGGCTAATTTTTCCACCATATTTGATATATTTGCAAAAAACTGAATGGTTTCAAGTGTAAATTTTGCTTAATTGGGGCGATGTTTGTAAACCAAAAGTAGACAGTAGTTTTCTCTTTGCTTTGATGTATAAATGTGAAAAGTATTGAATAAAAAATGTGAGTTTGTGTCAGGAATGTTGGAAATTAAGAGAGGAGGGAGTAAATGGGGCGAGGGGTTGGAATTAGGCATCCAAATGTAGACAGTACTTTTTGTTTGTTTTAAAGTATATGTGCGCAAACTTCCAATGATATCGGATAAAAAATGTCGATATGTATAAAAAATATTGGCAAACATTAGGGGGTTAGGTAAAGCGGGAGAGTTCATGACTTTTTTAAACCAAATGTAGGCAGTATTTTGTAAGCACCTTAGAATTTTGGCAAATTCTAGTTTTGCTTAGGAGGGACTTAGAAATTTCGAGAAGAGTAGTTTCAACTTTAAGGAATTTCCCTGTAATCTTGCTCGCAGTAACAACTTGCTATAAAAATCATTTTAAAGTGTAATTATCATATCGGGAAACGTTTGGTTTAAGAGATATTCCGCTTTGTTCAAGTTTTGAAGCACACAATCGTAAAAGTAGAAATTCTAAGATCTGCAATATCTTTAAATCGAGTAAAGCGACAACCGATCTTTTATCACCAGCTGTAGTCAGCACTATCCCCGATATTTTGGCAATAAAATTAAATAATTTAGTAAAGTTTAATTAGCAATTTTAATTAAGAGAAAATAATAAGCTTTTTATTTAAAAGAGATATTAAATTAAAAATTACATCAACAGATAGACCTAATTAAGACGATTTCATACATATATGGGTTTCCATAAAAAGTTTTAGCATTTGTCTGGTAATTAAGTTTTTGAAAAATAGATTGTCACGGATTGTTGTGCACGCGCGTAAAATTCCAGAACACTTAGGGATTTCCCCAAATTAGAATGTGTCACTACGTGGAGTCTTAAACAGCTAAAACTTTAAAACTAATTACTCTAAATTTCTCACGAGACTGCCGTTGGACTTCTAGTAGATAAGTCCAGATACTGTCAAAGTTTGAACATTTTTTAATAGTCGGGATCGTCAAATAAATTACACACACTTTGAGCTACGCGGAAGCAAAAAGATGTGATACAGTTGCTGACGTCACTGGTTCTAGTCTTTTCTATAAAAAGACCCCGCCGCCATTATGGTTTGTCTGTTCCTGTCTGGCGTCTGTTTCGGTCTGTCTTTCGTTGCGCTGGTTGTAACTCGCCATGCTGGCTAGTTCAACCATGTTGGATCGTGTCGGGTTATATAGTAATTTTAATGACTGTTAAGAACTTGTAAATTCACTAAACGGGTTCGGTCGGTTCAAATTTCTCTCCACAACCTGCAACTTTTGGTAAAGAGTGTTCGACTTGCCAGCTCAACTGTAAAATGCATATTTAAAATTGTGACTTTGAAAAATAGAACTTTGGATTTTCTAGAAGTGAACTTGTGTGCTTCAGTAGTTAGCTGACTACCTTTTCTCTATTTGTGGGTTAACAAATATTGTGGCGACCTCATGCATTTAAGTTGAGTTATCCGGCTACATGGTCAAGTTCAAGTCAAAATCATTTCGTAAATTTTCCATAGAACTTTGAATCAACATCAAGAGTATGTTGAGGCACTAAGCCCCGGTATCAGCCTAAGGTCCTTACAATTTCTCTCCCTGTTTTAAAGTATACATATGCAAAGTTCCATCGAAATTGAATAGAAACTGTGGGTTTCTATAAAGATCACTGGAAATTAAGACGGGAGGGGGTTAAGGTGGAGAGGGATTGGGGTTAGGCCTACCAAGTCTAATTTTTTTTCTGTTTGTTTTAAAGTATACGTGTGCAAACATCCTTCAAAATAGGATAGAAAGTGTAGCTTTGTATAAAGAACATTGACAATAATTAAGGGGTCGAAAAGGGGAGAGTGACTGGGTTTTCATAAAACTAATGTGTACAGTATTTTTCTGTTTGATTTAAAGTATATGTGTGCAAATTTCTATTGAAATCGGATAAAAAGTGTGGGTTTGTATAAAAGTTAAGGGGTGTAATGGGGAAGAGGTTTTCATTTGGATTTTTTTTTTTTTAACCGAGCGTTGTGGGTGAACGGTTAACGTTCTGGCCTCGCATTCGGGAGGACGTCGGTTCGAATCTCCATCCAGGCATCCAGATTTGGATTTTCCATGGTTCCCCAAATCTTACCAGGCGAATGCCGGGATGCTTCCTTCAAAAAAGGCCATGGCTGAATTCCTTCCAGTTCCTTGTCCCCAGTCCCATCCTGCCTCTAATGACCTTAGCCTTTGTTTGGTCAGAAGCCTCCAGGAAAAAATGCATATATATGCCAACTTTCTAGTCAAATGGTATTGATTGTAGCTTTGTATAAAAGGCATTAACAAAAATTAAGAGGGTGGAAAGGGGAAAAGGGTTGGTTTTTCAGAACCACATGTGGACAGTTTTTTCTTCTTGTTTTTTAAAGTGTACATGTGTAAAGTTCCATTGATATCTGAAAAAAACTGTAGGTATGTATAAAGAATATTAGCATAAAATAAGGGGAGGGGGTAAAGGAGGAGACGTGTTGGGTTCTTGCAAACTAAATGTACATCAATGTAGACCAGATTTTTCTGATATGGTTTTATGACACCATCCGGCTGGACACCCATGAAACTTTCATTGAGTCAGATTTTTCTGTTTGTCTTAAAGTATGCATATGAAAAGTTCCATTGATATTGTATAAAAACTGTGGGTATTAATAAGAAATATTGGCTAAAATTAGGGGGTTTGGGTAAGGGGGGAGAGTAGTTAGCTTTTTTAAGTGTTTTTGGAAATCATATGTAGACAGTATTTTTCTATTTGTTTTACAGTATACATTTACAAATTTCCATCAAAATTGGATAAAATCTGTGAGTTTGTTGAAATTAAGGGATTTAGGAGGAAAGAGGATCTGTTTTTTCTGCATTTTTTGTTTTGTTTTTGTTTTGTTTAGGAATCTTTGCAGACATTCACCAATAGCTCAACAAAATTTCGTCGTAATTGGATGAACAGCGTGCAGGACATACATACTAACATTTATTTTTACATGTATGGAAGAAAGGGTTTTGCATTATTTTAAAGATAATATTCTTGTCATTTATACCTTTACTGCAGGATAAAATTACTAACGAACATGTAGCTAGATTGTTAGTTGAAACTTTGTTTATCTTGAATTTTTAATATATATTTGTTATGTATTGTTACAGATCAGATACACGTGTTTTTGTCTTGGAAGAAGTAAGTTCTCCAGATAATGGACTGATGAGCATCTCCTGTTCTGGTAAGATCATGGATCTGTATGTGTTTATTTGTTTATGTATTTTGCCATATAAGTTAATAAAGTGATATAAATAATGAAGGAAAGGGAAATTAACCTACCACATACTGAAGTTGACAGCTGCGATGAGAGAAAACACATAGGCAGACAAACAAATACACAATATCTCGGTAACGACCTTCTTCAATATAAGAGAAATGCACCATTAGACTCCGTAGGTGTGTGCACAAAGAATGTCACTCAGTGACTAGATAGGTAGTGGGGGAAATGGTGGGGGAATGACTAAGGAGTAGATTATCGATATATCTGCAGTGTCTGAGATAATATATTGCAGGCGATGGTAAAATGAATATATGTAACAAGGGTACCTAGTACTGACGCGAAAAGTTGTATCTAGTTGGAAAAAAAAGTTATGGGTTAAGTGGTTGGATGTTATCAGTGGTTAAGGCCAGGTGGGTGTCTTGTATCCAGGATATTCTGGTATGCTAGTTCCCATCTTCGGAGTTCTGCAACAGTGGTATTATCATTGAAAACTCTGACTGTCCTCACAATAAAACAGTCTTAGAGATTGTTGGAATCATGGCTATCGGCATGTTCTGATATCCATGGTATAAGTGTGACATCACATCCTGCCAGCTTTGTAGGCGGCTTCCATAATTCTGCACTACCTGTTCATAAGTCCGTAAGACCACATTGTGTTTCTAAAAGCATTTAAAGTTAGTTTATCACTGCAATGGATTAATTAGCATAACGTCAAGATGCCTCCGTGTGTGATATTTGGATGTACATCACAGTCTGGTCATAATAAAGTAAGTTTATATGTAATACCTACTGTAATTACGAACCAATGTGATTGAACTTGGGAGCTGAGCGAACGTCGTTGAAGACGATGGATTTCTCTAATCAACAGATCAAATGTTACTGACGAAAATCACAAAGGACAAGCATGGTTGCTCTCTTCACTTTGTTCATGGTAAGTTAAATTCTGTTTGTTTTTGCGCAAAACCTGTTTAAGATTAGGTTAATTTGTAACCCCTCATACCTTTTTATATTAATTTTGAAGTGTTTTTACTGTGTACAAATTATTAATGTTTGTATTTTATTGTTTTCAGGGAAACCATCAAAATTGATGGATGAAACACACATGGATTGGGCACCCAGCGCCAACCTAGGATATGTATCCCAGGCGACGACACCGGAGGCCGCAATTGGGAACAACCAAAGTTACAAATGGGCAAAAGCAAGACTGTTAAGTAGGACACAAGAATTTTTTCAAGAACCTAAAAGGATGAGGATTGAGGCTTATGACCTTCATGATGTGAGTGCTAGTGAAGCTTCTGCTGCAGGCGTTAAGGCAGGACAGTGTGTTGAAGAGGTTAGAAGTGATACTGCTTAAAATGACATTTCTACAGGTGTCAGTTGCAAAACTGATTTATCTAATGAGGGCTATATTCAATTAAATGAAAATTACAAAAGGGTTGTAGAAGATAAAGTTGCACTTAAGGCAGAATTGGCTACTGTGAAGGCATGTCTAACTCATTTTGATGTAACTGAGGAAGTGTTAGCAGCTAATGATAAAAAAAAGTTCAGTTTTATACTGGGTTTCCAACCTTTACAATGATTATGAATGTTTTCAACCTTGTTTATGTTAAAGTAGAGCCATCTCATGGAAATGCCTTATCAAAAGTTTCAGAATTCATTGTGGTATTAATGAGGCTAATGTTACATCTTTTAGAGCAAGACCTAGCTTATCGGTTTGGTGTCACACAACCAACTGTAAGTGCAATTTGTGAGAAGTGGATTAGAGTTGTGGCTGCTCGCTTGGATATGTGTTTTGTATGGCCTGAAAGAGAAACCTTACATAAGACAATGCCACTGTTTTTTAAAGAATCTTTTGGTGACAGTGTATGTGTTATCCTAGATTGTTTTGAAATCTTTGTTAATTGTCCAATATCATTAAAAGCTAGAGCAGAAACTTAGTCAAATTATAAGCATCACAACACTGTAAAATTTCTTATTGACATTACCCCTCAAGGCTGTATTACATTTATTTCTAATGCTTGGGTAGTGCATGCTAGTGATCAATCAATTACTAATAAAAGTGGCATTCTAGAGAAATTGTTGCCTGGTGATGTCATTCTTGCAGATAGAGGATTTTGATATTACAGAAGATGTTGGAATATATTGTGCTAGGTTGCATATTACAGCATTTACTAAAAGAAAAAAACAGCTGTTTTCTAAAGATGTCTTAGCAACTAGGTCCCTAGGAAATGTGAGAATTTGAGTTGACCAAATTATTGGTCTTTTAAGACGAAAATATAGGATAATGCAAGGACCTCTTCCAGTAGAGTTTTTGAAACCCCATGTTGTTAATACTTTATCTCCCATAGATCTTATTGCTTGTGCTTGTTGTGCTCTAATAAACCTTTGTCCTAAAATATTTGATGTTGCTAAGAATTCCCTAATTTAAAATCAATCTGATTTTGCACAAGTTTTAAAGTGTAAGGAAAACTAAATGCTATATTTGTGGGAAAAAATATGTTTTACAGTGTTGATCATAAGTCTTTCCCATACCTGCAATAAATTATATTTCTGATGAGCTTAAAGTAGAGAATTTTGTGGTTTTCTTTTGTAGTTATAATTTAGTATTGAGACTTGATTGTATTGGCCTCAGAGAGACTTTTTTGTTATTCAGGATTGAAATAAGTAAATTTTTCATTAAAAATGATGAAACAAATTTGTGACTTAAAATTTACTTAATAGACCTATCCTATCCCTTTAAGAGCAACAAAAACTTAAGTATGTGTTACATTAACATTTGATGCAACTAAGGAAAATGGAAGCGGCTTCTAGGCGATATAAATAAGAAAAGAAAGGGAAATTAACCCACCACATACCAAAGAGGACGGATACGATGAGAGAACACTAATGCAGACAAACTAACGTTCGGTGTGCACACACGTTCCAAGCCTAATGGCCCGTTTTTTCTATTTGTGAGCAAGGATTATGCCGAAATATTGTGTAGTTGTTTGTCTGCATTAGTGTTCTCTCATCGCATCCGTCCTCTTTGGTATGTGGTGGGTTAATTTCCATTTCTTTTCTTATTTACATTAACATTTGTAAGATTATGGAGTAAAGAAGATAGCTTTTATTAAAGTACCATGTACTGATAAGTAGGAAAGAGTACTTGATAAATTAGAATTTACAATACCGGTACAGTAAAACTTTTTTCTGTGTCAAAAGAGGTCACCATCAGTTATATTGGTATCACAGGAAATGAAATCAGCTTTAGATGTTGAAAAATGTAAGATATCTCAGCCTGGCAGTACATTTTAATAATAGTTGAAAACCAGGAAATTACTCTCTGGTAAATGAATGACAATTGATTTAAAATAAATGACTAAATAATAAAAGAAAACTCCAAAGAATAGTATTGTTTAAAAATATCTTGTTATTGATTTTAATTCAGAATTACATTTATAAAAAATTAGATTATATGAATGAGCTAAAATTTAAAAAGAAAAATGAATTTAAAAAATTAGAATAAAAATCCGAAATACTAAGATGATATGGTTACTTATACAATATCCCATCCATCTCGATAGAGGTTGTAGTTAGGTGAAAATAGGGCCTGGAACAAAACAAAAAAAAATTCCAAAGAAGTCACCATCAGCTTGTACAAATATTTAATTTTTCAATAACTTCAATTGTAATAAGATACAACATTCCACAACAATTTGAAACATAATTTGGATTTTTTTTTTCTTTTGGTTCAGGACCTATTTCAACCTAACTGCAACCTCTATCAAAATGGACAGGATTCTACATAAATACCATGATATTTTACATCACAAGATTTAATGACAGAGATCTGAAGCACCCTCACTACTTGTTTTTGGAAATAAGACAATCAGAGCACCTCCACCTTATCATGTGTTTTGTAAGCACCTTAGAATTTGGATAAATTCTAGTTTGCTTAGTTTAAAGCATAAGGGAGGTAATAAACTTTGCAGTATACATATAATTTTCATTGCAAGTATAGGAAGTGAGAAACGTTTCATGCAGAAGCTGATACTGAAATCAACTCAGCAAATAAACAGTTTTAAACACAGTAAAGTCACTCAACACCTAATTTAAGCACTAAATACACAGCGGTACATCTAAAGAAACTTTCAACTAACCTGGAATAGGGTAATCCATTATTATCCTACTTGCAAACAATGGTTTTTTGCTACATGACTATTTCACTAATCCTCGACACTTTTTGATGTACTAAAATAATTTTAAAATAATAATAATTCAAAAGAAAGATAAATTCACTAAAATTCCGGAGTTTCAGGATGTGTAAATAACTTAAATAAATTTTTAAACACTTCGATAAACACACTGGCACTTTCAACATTTTTAATCATATGTTTTCGATAATTTCTCTAACGAAAAAGTAGATTTCCTGAAAGAACGTAAAATCTAATATAACATATTTAAATTTTAGAACATTCCATGCAGTAGAATAGATTTTATATACATTTTTAAAATTATTTTGTCATTAAACACATGTGGTTTCACTTGAGATTTATTTGCAATTAAGCCAAGCCACTTCCATAAATAAAATAACTTTCAAAACACGTAACTAAATTCAAAGAAAATTCCGATAACTTTACTTTTTCCATATAAGTAGCAGAAAAATAATTATTGAAAATAAACCGAGTTGACTTATGATACATTCTAAACACGATTTTGTTAAATAGATAACTTTGCTATTTTGCCACTGATATTAACAAAATTTACATCACTGGAATCAGGAATTAATATAGAACATTTTTGCACTGATTTTATTTAGATTATTTGCAATTCAGCAGGGTGACCTAAATAGTACTTAAATCCAACAAACATTTAGGGGAACCACCACTGAACTTTCGGATTCTTTATCAATGTGCCGGTTAAACTAAAGTCATTTATAAGCAAACTAATCATTTGTGAATTCTCACTAAACACTTTTTATAAATCTTGAAGACAAGACTACATGCAGTTAAAGTTTGAACACTTTCTATAACCACAATCATTTTTCACTAATTTGAATAAGTGTCCGTATACATGTGGTATGCGGATGGTGGTATATATTCAGTAGCCCCGGAGACGGGGACGTCTTTCGATTTCATCTTTATGATCTTTATCATTTGGTCTTTACTCCAGGAACGCTATGTAAGGTGAATCTGCGTCGATAGTCGTGGTGTGTGTCGGTTTGTAGCCGGAACTGGCTGAGCCAGGCTAGGAACGTGTGTCGGCCATGACGATTTTCTTTACCAGAGTGTGTGGTTCACATCTACCATGAACTTTTAAATGTGCAAAAGGGATTTTTCTGTCGGTTGGTGCTTTTCTCTCTACAATCTGCAATATTCTGGAAATGTTTGTTCGATCGCCTACTCAACTGTAGAATGCTTTTATTTTTGAAAATGTGACTTTGAAAATAAATTTCAAATTTTTATTCAAGTGAACCTTTTGTGATTTCGTAGTAGACTGAAACCTTTTCTAAGTTTGTGGGTTAAACAAACTTGGTGGCAACCATTAAGCATTTCAGTTGAGAATTCCAGGCAGGTTACATGGTCATTTAAAATTATTAACGAAAAGTTGGAGAACATTTATCTTTCTAATTCAAAGTGAAACTTCAGTTAAGGTACCAAGCCTATACACCCGCACCCAGTACTAGACTTTTCCCTCACAGTTTCTTCACACCCACACATCCACGATGAAAAGTTACAATCTTACAGGCATTATTGGCACAATTTATCATTGGTACTTCAGGGGCTTCTGGCACAAACAAACATTTTCAACAACATAATTATTACTTCTGGTTAAACGATGTCTTTAACTTGTATAATATTTACAGAGCAATTCAGGAAGGATTACACATTTAAAAAACTTTAAAGAAATATCAAGTTTTTTTTTTTTTTTTTTTTTTTTTTTTTTTTTTTGTGGGGACTTATCGTCATGAACAATATCTAATACTACTGTACCTGTTTGAGTTTGTAAACCAACTAAATAACAAACAGGAATCTCAGTGATAAGCATTTGAGTTTGGATTTGATAATAATAGGAATGTGAATTAGATAATTTTCCATTATCAGTTCCACAAACAGTTACTTCATTAGTAATTTTGTTATCAGTTTTAACTTCCACTAAAGTTACAGCATGGCACAAAAATGTCATAAGCCCATGTGGAGATGTCCCTAGATACAGGAACATTTCATTTAAAAACAAACCACAATCCTTCAAATCAAAATGCTCACATTTTCCTTTGATTACAGTCTTAAAGCAATTCAAAATTGTTTCTCTAATACCTTACCATGTTGAGTGAACTCAGTTTTAAATGCACATTCAGAAGGCCTACAGAGAGAGTGGACAAGGCTAGGACCTGGGTCTTCAATACTGGTGTGGCAGATCAAATGCATTTTTGATTCTGTAGGTGTCCTGCTCTATGCACCATCCAAAGAAGTCTATTAGATTGGTCTCTAGTGGCCTTTTCTAAAGCTGCATACTGATCAACTGTTAGTTTTAAGGATTCGAATAATTCTTGACAATTTCAAAAAAGTTCTGTCTGGGACAGAGAGAAGCTGTGGATGGGTCAAAGAGATTGCTCAAGAATTCTGACAAAAAAAAACCAAACTTTTTTACAATGCACAGTCAACAGAAACAGAATTCTTCCGATCTTCAACAAAGGGTTCAACACAATCTAACGCTGCTGCTGTAGTATCACTATCATTCACAGCACTCAAAAACACTGCAAACTCCTCATCTGTTGTGACCAATTTCTCGAAGGGCCTCTTCTTGCATGTTAACAGTTGATCTAGATCCACTTCACCACACATCTTGTACTTCTTCAGCCAATGCCAGCTCACAGTCCTTCACTTCACAGATCATAACATCACTCTTTTCTCTAATAGGAAGCCACTAATTTTCTCTTGAAGTGCAGGTTTTGGAGTTTCTTCTTATGGTCTTTATTTCCAAATAAAAAAGGATTCCACTGATATCGGAGCAAACTGATCCCAATCCTGCCATACAGTTGCAGTGAGCAGGACCCAGGGTTTGAGGAATGGAAAATTCAGGGTAACCTGGATTTAGAATAAAAAAAAATTAGTTACAATCTATAAAAACATTAAATGAATATTTAAAATCTCTTCAAAATATGCACATAACTAACGTAACTGGCCGATAACTAGAACTCTGTTATTGGGAAGTACTTTTCCTTTGACAAAGTCCACATGTCCACTTGTAAAATAATTATGGTCTTTCAGAGACTTGAAAGCCTTAATTTAGTCTAAGGTTAAAAAGATTGTTCCGAAAACAAGATAATCAATCAAGTCCTCTCGCATAACATTTGGAAACATAGCCGGGTCAACATCTTAGGCTACAAATCTTTCACACACATTTCATACTGATCCTGGCCACCACAAAGGTCAACATTTTTTCTATACGCCACCGCGTCTTCTCCGACAAGAGTCCTACACATTTTTCATTACGAAAAGAACCATAAAATACGAGAAAACCATCCAGCTTCCATAAAAGCACATATATTAATGGGCCTAGTGAGTGCACAAATACGGCGGCCAAAACTGTATCCGGTTATCGCTTATACCACGTATTGGAAGGTACAAGTTGCAGGTGTGGACCATTTGTCTGTGGCCATAGGCAAACAGTCCACACCTGCAACTTACCAGAACATGCCAATAACCATGATTCCAACAATCTCAATGACTGTTTTACCTCCAGATTTTGGTTTTCCATTGTTTCCCAAATCACTCCAGGCAAATGCCGGGATGCTTCCTTCAAAAGGCCATGGCCGTATTCCTTCCCATTCCTTGCCCCCCAACCTTTCCCGTCTCTAAAGGCCTCACTGTTAAAGAGACATTAAGCAGTTTTTTTTTTTTTTTTTTTTTTTTTTAAAAAAAAGACTGTTTTACTGTGAGAACAGTCAGAATTTTCCCCGTTAGCACCACTGCAGCAGAACTCAGGAGATGGGAACTAAAGTACCAGAATATCCTGGATACCAGACATCCATCTGGCCATAACCACTGATAAAATCCAACCACTTAACCCATCACTTTTTTTTTTTTTTTTTTTAAGTAGATATAACTTTTCGTGTTAGTACTAGGTACCCTTGCTACATATATTCATTTTATCATCACCTACAATATATTATCTCAGACATTGCCGATATTTCAATAGTCTACTCCTTAGCCGTTTCCCCCACTACCTAGCTAGTCATTGGGTGACATTCTTTGTGCACACACGTACGGAGCCTAATGGCCCGATTCTCTACTACTGAAGAAGGCCATTGCCGAAATATTGTGTATTTGTTTGTCCGCCTTTGTGTTTTCTCTCATCGCAGCCGTCAACTATGGTATGTGGTGGCTTAATTTCCCTTTCCTTCATTATTTACATCCCCTAGAAGCTGCTTCCATTTTTCTTAGTTTCATCAAATAATAAAGTGAGTGATTTAATGAATTGAACTGCTTTTGATCATAATGTTTTTGTCTTGGAGCTTATTTTTTCTTTGTTATTTAAATAAGATATAATGGCAATAATCCTTGACAGTGTGGTTGTGCCTGCTAAAGTACCATCACACTGGATCAGGTTGGTACAACATTTTATGTTTCAAATCCTGGATTCCATGTACTGGCCGTCCTGTCACAAACAAAAGTTGTCTTATCACGTAGAACACAAGTTACACATGGCAATAATAACAGTTCCAATAATAATGATGAACTCATTGATTAGGACTTTACCTGAAATGCTAGAATTCTTTGTTTATCTTACTTTTTATCATTGTTTCAGCTCTGTTGATAAATTGGTTTACTTTCTCTTTCATTCTTTTTTTAATAAAAATTTTATTAGGGATAAAAATTTGTTTGTTTCATACAATACGAATACAACGAAATATGAACTGAAAAATACCTTTCAGTAAACTTAACAATCTACTGCTCCCATGCATCTTATATGTTTACACAGTCTTTAGGAATCAGTCCTTCAGCTTTGTTTTATTTCGCATTTCAACTGTTAATTTGTATAAAATTGGTTGTTTTAAAATTTGTGAATCTGACAGTTTTATGCATATTGAGTAGCAAGGTTCTCAGTTTTGTATCATCTACATACGGAATATTTATGATTACGATTTCACATCCATACAAAAGATTTGAATGCGAACGTAGCCCTGAAGCTGATATTTCCATATTTTTTTATTTTATTGTTTTAAAATATTTTATTGACAGTTGGCCTGTTGGCCATACAGTCAAGATACATTATGCTTAGTACTGTATCTTTATATATACATACATGTGCCCACATTTACATATACCCCTTACACATAGATACAAGTCACTGTTCACATTATAGGATCACATCATAGTTATTGAATTATGTGTAACAGAAATAGTAATTTACATAGCATTAAGAACATAAACATAAACATTAAGGACATAAAATTATAAGAGTCATTAAATGGCACTTTAAAAGTTAAAACATTACAAAAGCATTAACCCTTTCCTACCGGCTATTGGAAAAAAAGGGAAATTTATAATTTCAATTACATATTTGTATAAAGGTACTTGAAATTAAACACACATATTTTTTTCAATTTTTTTTTTGGAACTCTAGGTGCTAATTACTAAGCCGGTACTTATAAGTACCGTCAGGGACTTAGTGTATCACAGGATGTACAGAAATAGCAATTGAAATCAATTATGTTCATATTAGTATGAAATGTTTGCCTCATGATATTAAACAATTCTTTTTGCTCATTCAGACACAAAAGACATTGTGGTGCAACATTTGGAATGATGTTTTGACTGTATTTTCTTCATTCTACATACTTCACATCTTCATTTGATTTTTACGATTTAGGGACAGTGTATACCTCTGTTTCCCAATCTTACATCTCTCATTGTAGAATAGTATGACTTGTGTTGTTTGAATGGATGAGGGCTTGGTGAAATATATATAGATGACCTTTTCTTCTTACCGATATACTTCATAGTCATCATACCTTGAGCAAAGGGTCTTCTAAAATATTTTACAGACTTTTTTTTCCCAATATCAGACCATTTATGTTATAGGCATTGACAAATACAACTTCCAGAATTCCCCAAAACAATCTTTACCATGATTTTGGTCAGCATTGCACAAAGTCATCAGCTGATCAGCAGTATCAACCCCACACCTAAAGGTATTGTTGTCCTTGACGACTCCTGAGCATGAAATTGTCGACTTAAATCCATCTTTTTCTTTGTATATAACTAGTGGTGTAACAACAGGGTGGCAGGATGGGCAAAATGCTATGGGACCTACTGCTGGAGGTGGCCCCCGATGACCGGCCACCAGGTCACCAATCCAACCGGAGAGAGGGACCATCTGTTGAAGTTGCCATTGACCCCAACCAGTTTAGTGGAGTTTCACCGCTGCCATGAAAATTTGATACTAAATGTATGACCTTTTTATCCTTCCATTTTTGGTAGCAAATACCTGGGTTTGTAAATTCATTGTCACAATCTCCTCTTTTTAGTTTTCCATCAGCAGATTGTTAGAAAGTCCCTTGCAGTATGGTCTGATTCTCCCACTAACAAAAGTTGTTTCAGTTTTTTAATAATGAAACTGATGAAAAATAATGATAATACTAGATAACATCGTCATTGCTCCATTTTTTTCAGTCAATTCTAAGACCACTCTTTGACCTAATGAGTAATCTGAGAACATTCCAGTCATTTCTTCATTTTTGCCTCGATAAATTATAAACTTCTAAGAGAAGAGCTTCAATCAGAGCGTATTTCATAAAAATATCAATTTGAAAATATCTAAAACAATGATAAAACCAATTGTATACTTGCTAAATCTATTGACCAATAATCTGTATAAAACTACCCAGAACTCCCTGACGGTACTTATAAGTCCACGTTGGTTTTTCTAGATTATTTAGTAAAGAAACTAGAAAAACATATTTTATAGGTAAAAAAAATAAGGTTAAATGTTCAAACTAAAAAAGTAATAACAGAAATTGACACTTACCAAGTAAATTATCATCTAAAAATTCATTGTAATGTACCACTTGTTACTTTGGTCAGTATGCTGTCAAGCCCCAACTTAGAAAATTAATTTCTCGGCAATTTCATGCAGAATTTAAAAATAAATGTTGTCATTGTCTGACTTAATCATACAACAATACATCAACAGGCTTAACAATGCAGTGGACACTGGTATTGTCGAATTATATGGTGGTAAATACAGTGGTACTTATAAGTACCGTCAGGGGGGAAAGGGTTAAATCACAGATTTCACTGTAACATTTTGGTAATCCAATGGTTTTTATACATGTAAAAATTAAATGTGTTATGAAGAATTTCCATTAAAACTTTTTAACAATAACTGTGTGCAATTTTTATGAGTGGGTTCTACCCAGTTATATTTCTATATGGTTTGTTGTTATGAAATGCACCATCCTCTGGTATATTGAGATATTTTCTATAGCAAGGAGATGGCCTACATTAACTGGATAATGTTTTAGGTTTCTTCTTTGTAATTCTTGCATCCGAAGAATAGGTGGTTTGTATCGGCTTTGGACTTCCCATCACACTGGCAAATTGGGGAGTTTGCTAAATTTATTTTTTACAAGTGGCTTCCGAATCTGCCGTAATTATTGAATTTTAATCTTGATATTATAGTAACAGTTTTTTTTTTTTTTTGGTGGCATATTTTTTCTGAAACCATTGTGTTGTCAGTATTTGCGATTGTATCTGCCTGTAGTCTCTTCCCTTGTGTTGTTCACTGGATTGCCACATATCATTCCGGGACTCAGTTGTTTTGTGGCGAAATAATGAGATTAAGTCCTTCCTGTCAGAAGTTCCTCTGGGTTTTCTGTTTGTGCAGCTAATTTTGCATGACAATCCACTCTTTCGGTGCCTCAAGGAGGTCTTCGTTCATGTTTATTTATGTTTGTCAACAACTTCAATATGTTAAATAGAATTGGAGTCCTCCCTCTATCTTTGATTTAATCATCCAGCTTTTGAAGTGCAGTTGCAATACTCTTTCTTAGATCCTCACTGAAAAGCCTAAGAAATTTTGGTCATGTGTAAAAAGAGTTAGTTGTAATGGAAAGAATAAGATGGTCGGGTAGTTGACGACAGCCATGACAAGGCTACCGTATTCAAAAATCTGTTCACGCGCGAAAACATGGCAAACATTCCCATCATGTAGAACTGGAGATGGATCTGGTGGAAATTGATAGCGTAGGTATTGTAAAGCAATTAAAGCTCCTGAAGTGGGGTAAAGTGCTGGGTCCCGATGGTATACTGGTAACAGTATTTGCAGAATATGCGCACGAAATTGAACCATTTCTGTCAGATATATTCCGTAAATCTTTAGACGAGAAAAAAAGTACCCTCTGACTGGAAAATTTCCCAGGTAATTCCTGTTTTCAAGAAAGAAGACCAGAGTGATCATGGGAATTATCGACATATATCTCTAACTTCTGTCTGCAATAGAATTCTGGAGCATGTCACATGCTCTAAAATTATGAAGTTTCTAAATGAGAATGAGTTACTTATGCCGTGCCAACATGGATTTCGGAAGAAGAGATCGTGTGAAACACAATTTTACCTATTTTCCCATGACCTAATCAAAGCTATCAATGTAGGTTCACAAGTTGATGCAATTTTCTTGGATTTTCAGGAAACTTTTGATTCTGTACTACACAACTGACTTTTAGCGACGATTTGAGCATACAGTATATCGGATCAGATTTGCGAATGGATACATGATTTTCTCGCTGGTCGAATACAGTATGTCCTTGTTGATGGGGAAGCCTCTTCTAAGCTAGATGTTACTTCGGGCATTCCTCAAGGATGTGTAATAGGACCACTTCTTCTCTTAATTTTTATAAACGATCTAGATGACAACATTAAATGCTGGTTGCGATTGTTTGCCTACAATGCAGTTATCTGTACGGAAATATCGTGCTCAGACGATTGCTTAGAAATTCAGCGTGATTTGGATGCTATTTCCAAATTGTGCCAAAAATGGCAGCTTATACTTAATTGCAAAAAGTGGAAGGCAATGCGAATAAGTAACAAAAAGAATCGGTTTGTTCACGAGTACAAAGTAAACAATTCAGTTGTTGATTCCCTGAAGTATCTGGAGGTAATAGCATAAAGCAACATGAAATGGGACATGCACATAACTTCCGTCGTAGGCAAAGCTAATTCTAAATTACTATTTATAGGTCGTATTTTGAGGAGTTGTAATGTTCATACAAAGGAAACAGTGTATAAAACACTAGCACTTCTGCATCTGGATTACTGTTGTGGAGTTGGGGATCCATATCAGAAGGGCTTGATTGACTCAGTGGAGAGGGTACAGAGAAGAGCCGCTCGATTCTTGACTGGTTGCGACAGCCCTTATGAAAGCATCACAGAACTGATACATAGTTTGGGCTGGGATCATTTGGAAGACCTCGTCATTGTTTGCGTTTGAATTTATTAGAGTATATGGAAATTCTTTGACTTACAAGTGCAATGAAATACTTCTTTCGCCAACCTATTTAGGTTGCAATGACCAGAGGGATAAGATTCGAGAAATAAGATGCTGTACTGATGCTTTTATGTATAATTTCTATCCCCGTGCTATTTGGGATTGGAATGCGCAGAATTAAGATTGGTGCTTAGCACCCTCTGCCACCCACAATGTTTGTGAATTGCAGAGTGTGGATGTAGATGTTCAAACTCTACCAAATTAAATGGTTGTGATATCTGTTCATTGGGTGTAATTTCCCATAAGGCAGATCTTGTTGGTTACTGATGGTGGTGTCATCTCCAGTATCTTATCTAATACCTCTTGCATTGTGATATGAGTTGAGCAGTTACTGGGAGCTTTGTGGAATTTTCTTATCTCATTCCAAACAGTGTTCAGGGGGTGTTTTAGTTTGTTTTTGCAGAATGCTATCTACTTTTGCTGCTTCTTCCTTTTTAAGAATCCTTTAACTCTGGCCTGAACATTTTTTAATGAAGTAAAGTTTTTCTCCGTTGCGTGTTGCCGGCAGATTTTTAAAAGCTTGTTTGCATTCTTGCACTACCATGGTACATTCTACGTCCCACCAATCTGTAGATCTTTTTTGATGTGGTTTGATGGGATGATTTTTTGGAATTGTCACAAGAGCCGCTTGTTCTATTCTGTTTAATACATTCTCATATCACCGGTTTCATCAAAGCTTGATCTTGCTGCTTTTTTGTAGGTGCTCCAATCAGCATGCTTAATGTTCCATCTATACGATAGGTTTCTTCCTTGGTATTTTGTGTAATGACTTTTGTAGGAGAAATAAATGGGAAAGTGGTCCGATTCGCTGGTGTCCTTTATGGTCTTCCACAGGACTGTGTGGGAGAGGTGGGTAGATGCCACTATTTTATCAACAACTAATTTCCGTTCACCTGGTTTTGAGATCCTTGTGTAACAGCCATCATTAAGGACCCCCATTATCATTCTTCCACCAGCATCTGTTCTTTCAGTCCCCCAAACCAGCTTATGCCCATTTATATCGCCCATTATAATTATGGGTTGCGGAAATTGTTTCACATAGGAGCTGATGACCTGCTTGCTGACAGTTACATTTGGAGGGTGATATATTACTAGTATGGTCGACTCAATACCGTTAATGCAGATTCTTATTGCGCATCCTTCTATACCATTTATGACATTCCTTATTTTTAGGCCAATGTAATGTATGTCTCTTTTAACTAGTATTGCCACTCCTCCATATCCTTCTGCTCTTTCATGTCGCTCTATATTATAGCCAGCTATGCTAAAATGTTCCCTAGGTTTAAGCTATGTTTCAGCAATTCCAGCAACGCATACATCATACGTGTTTAGGAGATGGTGTAAGCTTTCTGTTTTAGATCAAACTGAGCGTTTGTTCCAGAATGAAAGATTGTTCACTTGTCTATTCCCTGCCATTGTTGCTTAGCAAGAAATTGGTGACACGTTGTTTTAGATTAGATGGTAAAATTCCAGAAGTGGCCATACTAAATAATGATACAACAATCTCACAGATCTTATCTATCATGAGTTCATTCATAAGCATTAGTGGAGGTCTATAGGGATTATTGATTCTATGTGGGGTCTGTTAACACGATAAAATAATCAGAAGAGATGTTTTGCTGTAGGCTCTATTGACCAATTGGTGGCCGATTCATCTGTCATTGAGGAGGTGGATGCCAATGTCTCATAAGTGAAGTGCTATTCTGAGGTTGTGGAGGAGTTGGCAACTTTCAGGAAATGCTAGGT
Organism: Vandiemenella viatica; assembly: GCA_031002005.1. NCBI lineage: Eukaryota > Metazoa > Arthropoda > Insecta > Orthoptera > Morabidae > Vandiemenella > Vandiemenella viatica. Next base: position 154,845,208 of record CM061920.1, read on the forward strand.
GCAGGCAAATGCGGAAAATTGCTCTCATCTCATTGCTCTCATCTCTGAGTGACAGCAGGGCAGTCCTTTTGGCATAAGAATTAGCTGATTCAAGTGCAATAGCTTCCTCCAATGAAATACTCTCATGGGCCATATGAAATTTAATTTTTTTCTCTTTAGAATATTCGGGGCAAATTCGATCTGTTGACTGGTGGTTACTATCACAATGTATACCCTCATATGTACATTCTTTGATATCCTGTCATTCGCCACAAATTGCACAGCTGGCACTACGACACATTCGACTTGTATGTCCGAAATTGAGACAGCGGTAACAAGTAACCACATTCTCAACGTATGGTTCAACATTGCGGCAAGTACTATGAATATATACAAAGTTCGGTACTCTTTGACCAATAAATGTCACCTGTACTAACTGCCTAGGTATTAGTTCAGTTGTTCCTTGATGCACTACTCTCTGCACGATCCAACAGACTTGTAAAACATCAGTATCACACTCTATTTCTTTCTTTAACTCGTCCTCTGAGAAAGACGGGTCTAAATTAGGTAAAAGCCCTTCCTTTATAGTACTAAACCGTGGTATGTATAACTTAATTTTTTTGAGATGGTTTCTGACATTAGCTAACCTGTTTTCCCACACTGCTGAGTTGAGCTCGAATTGAGTTCTATCTGCACACGGTTTCGACCTTTTCTACTAATATTAACTTCAGCAGATTTAATGCCGGGTACTGATTCTCTAAGTATTTTTCCTACAGTCATGGGTTCAAGCTGACCCAGATTCTGTTGATCACTATGAACAGTATCATATTCCACAAAGACATAGAACGGGCCATTGTGACTTTCTCTAAACATGTAGAGCTTAGTATCATCATTGTCACGAATGGCTGTGGCATTTAAACTAGAATGTTTACTTCCTAGCTCTTGAATTTTAAGCTTTTTTAAATGTAAGACAACTCTGGTTTCTGGCAACGGTGACCTCGATCGCTATTTACCTCGAGTGGCGTTATCCCTCGCAGTCTGATTTCCTGGTTCTATGTTGTGATAGTCCATCAATTGCGAAGTCACCTGCTGCTGCATTAGTAGAAGATTATTTTCCTGATAAAGGCTGCCAGAGACATCTTGCTGTCGACTGACATCGCACTTTTCACTCACAACATGGTAATACATCCTAGGATCTTCACCGACCAACTGGCCCGTATCATCTGTCTCCATTTCATGCATTGCGTTACTGAGACTGTGTCTCAGTAACACATCGGTACTACCGATACTACGCTAACACTTGGTTTCTTTCCACTGAGTGAAATCGAAATAAAACTAAATTACTCAAAGGCTTTAAAGATGCTGTCTGTTCACTGCAGTAAACTATTTCACTCACTACAACAAGAATAATTGTCTCAATATAACGTTTTTTTAAGCTACAAAATATGAAGCGTGTTGCTACGTGATATTTTCATATTAATAAATCAAGAAAACATCACAGCAAATTTAAAAACAGGAATGGCATTTACTAGAATCTTACTGAAGTGGATGAAACTAATAGAAAATACTTCATACAGAAGTTTTGTGATAATATCCATAAAACCATAGACAAGAAAGTATGTATTAAGCACTAGTTCAAAATATTCACAATATAGAAAGAGGTTTGAATGATATCAATAAATTCTATCATAATACTTATCAAAAGTGGCTTAATTTTAATGAACTAATGATATTTGGGCTTTAAAGTGTCTTAAGAATAAGAGTTATTATGGCAGATGAGGACTAATGTTTCATTGATATGGTGAGTATATGTTCACGTCAGGCTCCTGTGTGGTTTTTAATGGGGATTTTTGCCATTGACATAAATTTGGTGTTTTATATGCACCATGATGAGAATATATTCATGTGAAATTCCTGTGTGGTTTTAATGATGATTTTCATTACTGATATAAATTTGGTATAAGAACTGTTATCATGAATATGGGATTCCAGGGTGTGGTTCAAGGTAAAATGTGGTGTGATTTTCTGCTAGACCACATTCATTGCAGTAAAACATTCAGACAGCTCTACTAGTAATTGAATCGTTTATTTCAGAAACCTGCTAAGTGCACTTTTTTAAATTTTCGGTGAAACAGAAAAAACTTAATATCTTTTATTTGAATAGAGCTTTTTGGCTTGAACATTAGATGAATACTTAATGTCTTCTCAAAACAAATTTTGCTTGTATTTCAATTTTATTTCGTTTATTTTCTTCAGAACAATTCTTTTAAAAAAATCAGTTGACGGGTTTCTGCAATAAACTACATCACATTATTAAAAACTGTTATTTTGAAGCTAACTTTAAATGTTTTAATTAGCTGGAGAGTGTTTAACAACTAAAACATAACAGTATAAACTTAAAATATTTATAAAAGCAACAAAAACTCTGTAATTACTTCTGTGTATTTAAAGAATTTTAACGGATACAGTTACAACAATACTCATTTTTCCTTTCTCTTTATGGGACTGCTCGTCTTAGTACTGCCTATCAACGTTGCATTCTGCTCATGTAGTAGGCCACTGGAGGATGTTGTAATAAAAAGCTTAATATCCTTTAGCGTATATGCTAAGCTTCCTCAGGTCGTTGATCTTCTTTACATTGATCGGTACTCTTCTAGACGAGTATGTTTGCACTGTTGGGAGTTCAGGAGCAGCAACATACTTTTTCAAGGTAAAAGTTGAAAATATGAATCCGTCGATAAAGGTCTTGACCACAACTTTTCCTGGTGCAGATTTGCCGTACTTAAATTCTTTGTAAGTTGAGACTTAAAAAGGAATTTTTTCTTCCTTGGGACACCCCTTCCTTTTGTTTCATCTGAGTTCACAAAGTTTTATATATATATATATATATATATATATATATAAATTGGGGCCACCACATAACTTAAGATCATGTCACTGGTTACTTGGTAGACAGAAAAATGCCCTATTTTACTGGCTCTAATAATCAACTCAACATACTGCTGTGGAGTGTACACTCTGTCTGCTTGTCACACAAGACGTTTTACACAACCAAAATCACGGTTGCAGGGTAGAAATGAATTTTCCCTGACTGGGAAATAGCGAGTCACTGTCTTGAATATTCCCCTATTACAAAGGTTCATCAAAAACCGAACAACACAATGATTTTTATTTTGCCCTGATGGGCCATCACTGAAGAGAACAATATGTTTAACTCCAACAGGAACTTCAATTTTCAAATAATGTGATAACATTGAGCACAACTCGTCCAGAGATTTGTTGGCTTCACCTTCATGGTAAATTTACATACTTGCTTTATTTGTCTTCATATTGTGAACACAAAATACATTAAGCCAGAGCTGACGCATGTAGAATACTTTCTGAACTGGAATATTTGGAAGCGGAAGGTTTTGCATTAAGTCAAAACATAGTGCTACTGTATCTTCAGCCTTGTTTTCAGTCTATTTTTTGTTTGTTTTGTATAAAACTTTTTCGCTCTGTGCTTGTGAAGTATTTGTTCAGCTGTTACGCTGCACTTTGCATTGTCATTCAAACATGGGTCTCTTAGTTTTACCTTGAAGTCTTCACATTGGCCTCAGACGTCAACCTGTGGTTGCCCAAAATATAAGCTGAAATTTTCCTTGAAATATTTGTAATAAAAATTATATTTGATTTTGTCTTTTAAATCAGGGTGGTCAACTTGGAACATTTAATACACACACACACACATATATATATATATAGATTGTTAGGAAACAAAGGCACTAAAAGCGGATATATTGAACATTGGATAGGATAAAAAACCACCGCTTACCAAAGAAGGGGATTCCAGCGGCGTTGGTACACGAAAAAAACACGAACACACAAAGAATAAAATTTTCGAGCATGGCTCTTCCTCAGTAGAAGTGAGATGGCTGCATGCAAGTGCTGCCGGCAGCCAACTGCGTGAGCCACAATTTCGGTGGCTCATGGTGGGGGAAATACATCATGGCAGGAAGTGAGGGAAGTGGTAGAAGAGTACATGCTGGAAAACGGAGATGAATGGCAAGTATAAAGCAAAACTGTACAAGGTCCTGACCCGGAAGGGTAGTATACCTCAGTTAATGAAGTAATGGACACAAGTGGGGGGGGGGGGGGGAATTAATTTTTTTAGTTGAAACTAAAACTAAATTTGAAATCACAATCTATAAAGATAGGCTCTGGTGAGCGGTGGTTCTGTGAGGGAAGGTGGAAGTGAGGGGGATGGGTGGGAGGAAAATTGGTGCTATCTTAAATTTAGACCTGGAGATTGTCTGGTCCCCATTTGGTACTGATAGGCCAGTTCCCACCTTCTAAGTTCTCAAATACTGCTTTTATCTGGGAGGACTCTGATGGCGCGGACCGAGAAACAGGTATTAAAATCGTTGGTGCCATGTATAGTGGCATGATGAGATACAGGGTGGTCAGGGTTCTTGGTATGTACTGATTGTCGGTGTCCATTCATTCTGATGGCTAGTGGATTGGTTGTGAGTTCGATGTAGGAGGCTGGGCAATGGTTACAAGTGAGTTGGTATATGAGGTGGGAGGATGTACAAGTGGCAAATCCTGTAATGGGAAAGCTTTCCCCAGTTACGGGGTTGGTAAAGGTGGTGGAAGGCGGGTGCATACTGCATAATTTGCAACGGGATCTGTTGCAAGGAAATGAACCTTGAGGCTGTCTTGCAGGCTGGGGGACCCCGTGCTTATGGACCAAGAGTTGGTTGAGGTTTGGAGGTCTGCTGAAGCAGGCTCTGGTTGGGTGAGGGAGGATTTTAGGAAGGAGGTTTCTCATCTCAGGGCAATCAGACAGTATATATATATGTATATATATATTCAACTGTGCATCTAAATATTGTTTCTTAGTTGTCCCATAGTGTGTTTCCCTCACTTCAAACCTGTGAAATGTGTTCATGGATAATGACACAAATATTACCTTCGATCACATTTCCACTGCGATTTTTTCCTCTCATGTCAACAGGTGTTTTATTTTGAACTAATAAATTAGTCAGCCTTGCAACTCTGTCACGAGAAACACCATATATCTGCAAAAATACATTTTTACAAACTGGAGTAAAACCTTCATTAACCTTTACATTGTACCCAAAAGATTTATTTTTTGTCTGTGAGAACTGATGTTCTTTTGCACCAGCAGAGCAATCTGTGACTTTTTTTACTCTACACTTAATTTCCTTAGCTCTTATCAGACTTTACAAATATAAATCTTGTTGGCTTTTAGTATGAAGTGAGTAGAAAAAATCCCAGATCTGAATTTTAGAGTCATTAGCAACAGATAAACTGCATTTTCGTGGACATTTGCACACAAGCACATCAGACTTTTCTGGAACAATGTTACCTTTATAGTTTGTGTATTCTTAACCTTTCACTCTTGATTGTCGTATAACACTACATTTGTATTTATCTTCATTGGAAATGCCTCGTTTCCTTTTTGGTTGAGGTTCATCATCAGAACTTACACTATTCATTTCTTACAGGAAACTGTCACAAAAACAACGTGAAACCACACAAAATGTTAAACAAGTTGTAGAACGATTGGTTAAAACAAGTGGTGCAACATAATAACAAGCAGGAGGGCTACTCGTACAAGACAAACACGAAATTTAGTGGAGAAACCTGCCATCTGATGGCGCTTAGTGGGTTTCTGAACTAAATTCAATATTTGATGTTTGAAAAGACCCTGTACAAAGGCTTGGCCATTGACGGTTTTCTGCTCAAACGTGTGTTTACACATCATGAACCAAAATACGTATTTATCTCAATTTTGACAAAATGTCAGTTGACGGGTTTCTGAAATAAACGATTCAATTATTTTGAAGTGTTCTTTCTTGCTCATTCTAAAAGATATTGTGAAGTATTTTCAAACCATGCAAAACAAACTTGTTTATGCCAGTGGCAGGTTAACATGTTGTTTCTTAATTTGCACCATCCTCCTATAATCAGTGTAAACATTGTTTTCATTCTAATTTTAGTTTACTTATCACCATTTTTGTTTCCTTGTTTTTTGTCTATTTACATTTATACTTCTCCTGAGGACTCTTAATTCTTAATGTAAGCAATATAAAAAAAAAAAAAAAAAAAAAAAAAAACCCTGTGAAGCAGCACTTTATTTTTATGAGTTAATATCATTATTGCAATTCAATTTTGAAAATGGGTAATTTATTTTATTAGGTTCAGAAATGCTAGGAAGATAGATGTAAATTTTGCAATGTGTATGAATTAAATCTCATTATCTGCTTTGGTGGACATTCGCAAAACACTTGCTTACTCAATGCTTTGTACACTATTTGCAGCCACAACAAACTGAGCATGTAAATTGTAGTTTCACAGTAGCCATTTGTATGATTAATTTCATGTACTGATATCAGTTATTTCATTTTGTTATCCTTAAATATTTTACAGAATCAACCATTAATTGTTTGATTGCTTGATTTATGCTTGTAGACAGCAACAGATTTATTTCTCATGTTATCTTGCTTTTTTGATGAAACTAAGGAAAATGGAAGCAGCTTCTAGGTGATACAAATAATGAAGGAAAGGGAAATTAACCCACCATGTAACACATCTTAGAATTTCGCATAACGAAATTAGTTTCTAAGATAGCAAGTTCAATTGAAGTATATGGTACCACCATTTTAAAGCCATTCTTCCAGTTAATTTTAATCATAATTCCCAGTAATATGTCCTTCATAAGCATAAATTCAAGTATGAACATTAAATTTAATAGTTAGATTCATTTAAACAGCTGTTGAGAAACTTAACCTCAGATTTGAACATGTTATATCTGACTTTCATATAACTTTGCTAAATCAATATATTTCTTTAGTTCAGAAGATGTTTAGGTAAATAAATAGCCAGAAGATGATTAAGTTTGTTGTTAGAAGATCATACTTAGAGTATAAATATATTTGAAAGTCATTTGCCGGTTTAGAATTTCGTCACGTAATTTTCCAATCCAAAATCGAAGTATTCAGTCATTAGAAAACAGTTAAGAAGTCGAGTGATAGATAGAAAGTAGAGAAATTTTGGTTAAAACAACATATTAAAATTTTAGAAAGTTTCATGCATTTTAAAGATCATTTTTTGATATAATTTGATATAGCAAGACATGTGCTTAATGTAAAAGTTAAATATTTCAGTCTTATTCGGGAATTTATGAGAAGAAATTATGTTCAGAGTAAAGTTTATTTAAATATAAAGGTTTCTGAAAAAGTTTTATTTCAAAATATGAAAGCACTTGATTGTAATAAAATAAAATAGATTTTGGCGACAGAAACACTTGCCCAAGTTCTGCTCAAGTTTGATGCGCATTTGGGAGGAATAATATTCTAAAATTCATAATAAATCAGGGAATATACTTAGAGATTCCAAATTTTTATAGTAACCGTTTTTCAATATGGAGATTTGTTTGAAGTTATTTTTAAGTCAATACTTTGAATATTTCAAGTAGTCAAATTTTGTTTTCGAGTTTTATACCACTTTCAAAATTAAGTAAAATTCTTTATTTGATATCAGATGATAGATGAGCAATAGGAGAATAGAATAACATCTGTTTCTGCTCGGTAGGAGTAATATTTAAAAAATTATGGCAATCACATCTTTATGACTCTTTTCTGGCGAAACTATTAAAGTTACGAAAAATTTTATAATAACTTAATTTGACGTTTGTAATAATAGCTAGCAACTATCAAAATTTCAGAGAGCTAGGATTATTTTTGGTGTCATGATCAAATGGTATTGCAAAATATTTGTCAAAACTGATCAGTTATCTGATACGATTCATGGGAAAGTCAGGGACAGGTGGTTCCCACGGCCCAAGCAGCAACGATCCTATAAATACCCCCTCCAGAAGCTACTCTCGCCCCAGTCCAGCAGCAGCAGTCAAGTTGTATAGAATCATTATGTAGGGCGGCAGCTAACTTCAGGCTCGTGGCGCGGCAAAGTAGCAAATTATGTAGTGACGGTTGAATTTTGCCATCATGAGTGGAAGTTTGATTTAACTATCTCATGTAGCTAAGTAACTGTGGGAACGTGAGGTTTGGTCTTGCTCGAATGGTCTGTCGAATCTGTAAAATGTCTTTCAGAGAAATGTCTGATTGCCAGTGCAGTTTTCTGGCTTTGTAAAATTTTGAAGAATATAGTTATCTTACCAGAATGGACTAGTTATCATTGAACTTTTACCTTTTCATAGTTTTGGCTAAAACTATGTGGCGACTGAATCATCAAATAAGTCAGAACTGTATCATCCTAGGCTACACACAATCACAGCTGAGAATTAGAGTTTATGCTCCACCCCAAGCATAAGCATAATCCTCACAACCACATACCAAAGTTGACAGCTGCGATGAGACGAAACACTTTTAGCTGGAACGATCAGACAAAATAAGAGAAAGGCGGAAGGAAAAAGTAATAGAACACAAGAAAGGAACAAGTGGGACAAATGCTTAAGATGGTCATTAGGCAACAACGATGAAACTAAGGAAAATGGAAGTGGCTTCTAGGCAATATAAATAATGAAGGAAAGGGAAATTAACCTACCACATAGCAAAGTTGGTGGCTGCGATAAGAGGAATCAGTTAATTTTTAATTGTGTGCCCTCTCATCGCAGCTGTCAACTTTGGTATGTGGTGGATTTATTTCCCTTTCCTTCATTATTTATATCTTGCTTATTTACAATTCTAAACTGCTATATACCACAAAATATTATCAAAATAAAATAGCAGTAGAACTTCTTCTTTCCTAATAGACTAGCTGACCCGGCAATGCTTCACTATTGCTGGACTTGAGTAGGCACATTGATTAAATGAAAAAATATTTACATATAAATTTTAAATTGCTGTTTCATTCATTTTCAGTTGGAAAGGGTGAGAGGGGATGCGCTTTGGTAAACATATGCAGGCAGTACTTTTCTGTTTGTTTCAAAGTATAAGTGTGCAAATTGCCATTGAAATCTGATGAAATATGTGGTTTTGTCTAAATTATGGGTAGGAGGGGTGGTATTTTTTATTTTTTTTTGACAGGAACCTTCTCCGTCATCCCGTCGACAACTCACCAAAGCTTCACCGTAAACGGACGAACAGTTTGTGCCTGTTTTTCATTCTAAATTGGTATATGTACACAATACAGACACATTTAAATATACAAAACCAATAAAAGACTGATTTTATTTTTGTGTTTGAAATTTAATTTAAGAACGTTTATTCAAATGCTTTAGCATATACAATATTTTTAGTCTTTCCATCTTTTGCAAGAATAAATAAATTTTCCGGCTGTCCCACTCGCGAGCATGCTACATATAATTGACCATGTGAGAAGCATGGGTTTTCCAGATTTAATCCGCAAACTTGAAGCAATTGACCATATGTTAGCAGTATTTTTCTGTAAGTATAAGTGTACAAATTCTTATCTAAATCAGATAAAAAATGTGGTTTGCCTAAATTATGGGGTAAAAACGTAATGGGGGTGGAAAGGGGGAGAGGGGATGAATATTTGGAAATCATATTTTGGCAGTATTTTTCTGTTTGTTTTAAAGTATAAGTGTACAAATTCTTATCTAAATCGGATAAAAAATGTGGTTTCCCCAAATTATGAGGTAAAAACGTAATGGGGGTGGAAAGGGGGAGAGGGGATGAATATTCGGAAACCATACGTAGGCAGTATTTTTCTGTTAGTTTTTGAAGTATAAGTGTACAAATTCTTATCCAAATCGAATAAAAAATGTTGTTTGCCTAAATTATGGGGTAAAAACGTAATGGGGTTGGAAAGGGGAGAGGGGATGAATATTCGGAAACCATACGTAGGCTGTATTTTTCTGTTTGTTTTAAAGTATAAGTGTACAAATTCTTATCCAAATCGGATAAAAAATGTGGTTTGCCTAAATTATGGGGTGAAAAGGTAATGGGGTTGGAAAGGGGAGAGGGGATGAATATTCGGAAACCATACGTAGGCAGTATTTTTCTGTTAGTTTTAAAGTATAAGTGTACAAATTCTTATCCAAATCGGATAAAAAATGTGGTTTGCCTAAATTATGGGGTAAAAACGTAATGGGGTTGGAAAGGGGATGAATATTCGGAAACCATACGTAGGCTGTATTTTTCTGTTTGTTTTAAAGTATAAGTGTACAAATTCTTATCTAAATCGGATAAGAAATGTGGTTTGCCTAAATTATGGGGTGAAAACGTAATGGGGTTGGAAAGGGGGAGAGGGGATGAATATTCGGAAACCATACATAGGCTGTATTTTTTCTGTTTGTTTTATAGTATAAGTGTACAAATTCTTATCTAAATCGGATAAGAAATGTGGTTTGCCTAAATTATGGGGTGAAAACGTAATGGGGGTGGAAAGGGGGAGAGGGGATGAATATTCGGAAACCATACGTAGGCTGTATTTTTCTGTTTGTTTTAAAGTATAAGTGTACAAATTCTTATCTAAATCCGATAAAAATGTGGTTTGCCTAAATTATGGGGTGAAAACGTAATGGGGTTGGAAAGGGGGAGAGGGGATGAATATTCGGGAACCATACGTAGGCAGTATTTTTCTGTTTGTTTTAAAGTAAAAGTGTACAAATTCTTATCTAAATCGGATAAAAAATGTGGTTTGCCTAAATTATGGGGTGAAAACGTAATGGGGTTGGAAAGGGGGAGAGGGGATGAATATTCGGGAATCATATGTTGGCAGTATTTTTCTGTTTGTTTTAAAGTATAAGTGTACAAATTCCTATCTAAATCGGATAAAAAATGTGGTATTGCCTAAAGTATGGGGGTGGATATGGGGCGAGGGGATTAATATTCGGAAACCGTATGTAGGCAGTATTTTTATGTTTGTTTTAAAGTATAAGTGTACAAATTCCTATCTAAATCGGATAAAAAATGTGGTTTTGCCTAAACTATGGGGTGTTATGGGGAATAGAGGGCGACTTTTTGGAATTTTTTTTTCGCAGGAACTTTTGCAGGCGCACACTCGAAAACTCTCCAAAGTTTCATTGCAATCTGATAAATGGTACAGGAACGCATAGAAGACGAACATACAAACAAACAAACATTGATTTTTATATATAAGATTATAGCATTCTCTGCAGTTAATATTAAATTATTTTTAAAGATGTGTTTGAAATCACTTATAAAAATTCATAAAAGAAATTGCCATATTATTTTCCTTCCAGGACACTCATCTAACATCTGATTTACCAGAAACATTGTTTTTATGCTTCAGTGCTGTAATATTCACCTCAGAAATCATATATCAGCATTTATAAACCTTTTTTAACCCAAGGACCAGTAAAATGTCAAAAATAATAAATGTAATAATAATGTAATGATAATAAAATGTAATAATGACAATGATAATAATAATAATGTAATAAATAATAATAAGTGTCAAAAATAATAACCAGTAAAATGTGAAAAATAATTCTGCAGGCCACTAACTTATATGGACCCATTTTTTTTGCATGCATGTATATTATGAATTAATCTTGTCAACTGTTATCGGCAGGTGTCCCTTAAGACCTACACCTATGATAAGACCCTGATAAAACGGTCATTAACTTCATCCTTAAAGGAACATTGCTCTCTTTGATGCAAACTGGAAATGTATTTTCTTATAGTAACAATGCAGTCATATCATCATATCCAGGAATTACCAAATTTTTGCCTGGATGTTGAAACAATAATGGCTTTTACAAAATTTGATTGATTTACAGGCTTGTGGCTTATACTCTTATACTTTTTTAGGCTTATATAGTTGGAGTACTGTGAACAATCAATTTTTCATAATTTATTTGTTGTTGTTATATCTTTAATTTGATTAGAATTAAGTAGTTAACAGATCACAGGTTGAAAACTACTTTCATATATCAATTTAGAAGATGATTGTTGTACCCTGAATGTTGTTCAAATATTTGTTAAGAGCCTTTTGGATGTCACTATGTTAAAAATTTCAGAATATACAAGGAAATGGATTTTGATCCTCATATCACATCCAGTTTAGTTTCACATGATTCTTTTTTTTTTCTAAGTGTTTGTTGGCTTAGCTTAATTAATTTGTTTTCATTTATGAATGTCATAATTTTCAATTATATGATATGCTCCAGGACTACATTGCAGATATTGGTAGACAGTTTATGAATTCTTTACAATTTTTTAATTAAACAAAGGAAAAAGGAAACGGCTTTAGACAATATAAATTACAACAAAATGGAAAATGACTCATCACTCACTAAAGTTGAAGGCAGTGACAGGAGAAGAACATATATCACGAACACACAAATATACACAAATTTCGGTCTTAAACCTGCTTCATCTACATTTTCTACTACTTTTTCTTTCCACCTTTTTCTTGTTGTGTCCATTGTTTTATACGTTTCACCAACTTTTTCTACAATGCTTTGATGAAGGAGGTAGCTGTTATACAACTTGAATAATTCTGGTGTTTGTAATGCTTTACAGCCTCAGCAACAGCAAAATATTGTTTATGTTACAGCTGCTTATGTTTGACCGAAATTTGTGGATTTTCTTCAAGGCTTGTAGATACAGAAATGCAGTGAAATCCTTAATCATTCTATCCCTAAATCATTGTATTTCTTACTTAACATTTTTATTAGCTTAATCTTTATAGGGCCACAACTGTATCTCAAATATTTTCTGATTTAGTCTGTATTCTTTATATTTTCAGCATCCATTTCACTTTGCGAGTGTACCTTATTGTCTCCTCATAATTTTGATTGTTCATCTGGTACATGCTGCTGTAAATTCCTACCACAGTTGTATTGTATCTATAAAATAAAGCAAATCTAGTTTACAGTACCCACTGGTACTTAAAATAAATGGCACAAAGCAGTATAAATCTGTAAATTCCTGGTAACATTTTTGATCAAATGTTGCGATTACTCCTTTTTTTTTTTTTTTTTTTTTTTTTTTTTTTTTTTTTGATATCAGTGAAAGATCTTCACTTAAATAAAGGCGATTCCCCATCATGATATCTAGAATTTTTTATTTGTTACTATGCATAATGTCAACTCACTAATGAACTGTTAAAGATCACAATAAAATTATCTCAAGAACAGTTGTACACTTCTAGTTTTATCTCTTCCACAATTTATGAGTGGTAAGTAATGAATTCAACAGTGGTTTAAAGTGACCTCTGGATGTAGTAGATGAACTCTTCAACAAAATGTTTTTTGTTTTTTCAACATTTGGATGAGCACTCATAATTTCAATAAAAAACTTTCATGCAAATTAAACAGAATTTATTGCCATAAGTGTTTTACCTCTAGAGGCATCATCAGCGATGAATCTGCTTTGAATTTTACAACCTCAGTTAAATCATATTTGATGTAATTATTTTCCTTGTTGGATTTTGTGCATTGCTGCTTTTTTCACAAGTACATTATGCCATCTATCAAACTATTGTCAGCCATACATACTACAGTGCACCTTCTTGCAATTCGTTTGTCTGTTATGACCATCTGGTTTTTTGCTGTTACAAGTGTGCTGGCAGCACCAAAATGTGTGGATGGGTAATGTTTTTATAATATGTTTTAAATTTATGGCTGGTGTGTATGGGTTTACTAATTTTTTTGTGTATGTGTTTATTACAATAGTGCATGTGCTGGGTTAGTTTGTGTTTATTAGCTTGAAGAGAGTTTGTTTTATTAAGTCTATTGTTTAATACATGTTTGTTACTGATTATTGCTTTCTGAATATGGTACTTGTTCTTTAGTGTGTTTTGTCTGATGTTGATTGTGATGGTTTTCATATCTGTGCTTACATTTGTCAGTAAATGTTCATTTTTAGGAGAAGTTTACTGACTGTGGATTGGCTATTGAACTTTAGTGCTCTAATGTGTTCTTTATACGTGTTTTGAAGCTGTCTTTGTGGACTGTGTAGTAGAATCACAATGACAGTTTCTGTGGACCAAGGTATTTCTGAAATTGGGTGGTATTGGAAACATGCATTTGGGGAGAGCAGAGAGGATGATGTGCACTTGGAGAAAGAACATAAGAAATCATACCCATGACCATGATTAGGTTAAAGGATTCAAGACCATGAAAAAACTGAGCATAAACTGTAGGCTGTGGTTTTTTTTCCAGAGGTGTGGATTGGGAGTAGTTGTGTGAATGATGGGTGTAACATAAGTGTTTTGTTTAGTATAAGATTAGGGGGGTCGCTGCAAGAAATGAGGTCTTGTGATAGATTTTGGGAGTATCTGGAGAGTCACTGGAACAGATGTATCTGCCTTGCTGCCTTGAATGGCAAGGCTATAAGTAAGTCAACTTTTTGTGATGCAGGAATGACAACTATCATAGTGAGGCTTTGGTGCACTGGCTATTATTTTTTCACCCTGCCACCACTGAGAGGAGAACTTATATGTGGGTAGGAAACCCCATGTCATGTAAGCAGCAGATTGCGTAAATGAAACTCTGGTTGGTTATGTAAAAGTATCTTATATCTTTAAATGAGCAATTCTTGTATATATATATATATATATATATATATATATATATATATTGAAACTCGGGAACGGTGCTAACAATTTGGATGAAATTTGATATTTAGATAACGTTTTGATTTTAAGATTGTCTAAATAGTGTTCCTCCCTGAAAAAAATCTATTTCACAAAATACAAACAATTTTTGCTCTTGGTATCTCAAAAATGGTTCTAACGCCATCTCGTAGATGATTCAGGTACCAGGAAGCTAACTATTATTATTCTCTTTGGTTTCAAGGAACTTATACATTTAAACAAATATTTCTTGTATGCTAGCTGACTCGAGAGAGCTGAATGTTTAATTGTAGAATGTTTCAAAAGAAGATATTTAAAAAGTTGCTATGTTAGAAGTGATACTTTATTTGACAAAAACTTCTTTGAAAATAATATTAGCAGTTATAATGTAATCATTTCAAGAAAACCTAAAAGAAAATCGTCTTGACCAAGTTACTCGAACTTCCCCCAGTGAAGACTCAATTGAATAAAATCTTGAAATTTATTCACGATATTTATTCAACCGACTGCAGTTCTTAAGTAAGTAGAAAGGAAATATATTGAATGTATAACAAATATGGAGCGGTCTGAAAGCTCAAATGTAATTAGTGGGGGAAAAAGGTGGTTACTGCACTAGCTCTTAAAACATTCTGGCTATGATCCCGGGTTCAAATTCCAGACCGAGCGGGGCGGTGTAACGGTTAGCGTTCTCGCCTCGCATTCGGGAGGACGGCGGTTCGAATCCCCGTCCGGGCATCCAGAGTTGGGTTTTCCATGGTTTCCCAAATCAATCCAGGCAAATGCCGGGATGCTTCCTTCAAAAGGCCATGGCCGAATTCCTTCCCATTCCTTGCCCCCATCCTTGCCCCCCATCATTTCCCGTCTCTAAAGACCTCGATGTTAAAAAGAGACGTAAAGCAGTTTTAAAAAAAAAAAATCAAATTCCACCGGGAGCAAGAATTTTATAAGATATATGTTTAACCATATGAACTATGGTGGGGTGTTCTGTGGTTGGGATTCTACGTTAAATTGTAATTCCCAGAGGAAAGGAACTGGGCGTCCTACCTCTGATAGAATTGCTTAATATGCTTCCTTCTATCCTCTAATACTGTTATATGAGCAACTCTCGAAAATAGATAAAACTGGGGCTGCACCACTTTCGGAACCTCAGCAGAATTAATTGTAACCTGTTGAAATTTGGTTTAATTGCTTCGTCAACGTGTCCTCTTCACATTTTGCACTCTTGCTTTGCGGAAAAGTCATTAGAAAAATTAAAAATGCCAAAATATGAGGCTGAGCAACTGCAAAATGCTATCAGCACTGCAAAAATATAAAAAAAAATATCGGCACAGGGATCACATCAACCTAAACAATTTCGTTTCGTCATAGAGTTCATGGTTAGGTTGAAATATTGCCTGAGCTAAGAGAAAAATTTCACAATTTTGCATTCTGCGGCGTCCATCGGAAATGGTGTATTTGTTTACAATGGAAGCAATCTCTGACTGCTCCTTTCTATATAAGATGGCGAGCATCATCACATTACAACTCGGATAAAAATTGTTTATTTGTCAATTTAATGCGACTTTTTCCAATGGAGAAAAGCTGAAAAGGCAAGAAAACATTTCAATAAAATATTAAATCAACATTTTAAGAGACTAACACTGATTTTTCAACGCTGATAGCATTCAACAGCTGTGCGTCGCTGTCATATTTCGACATTTTAATTAAATTCCTGGCAAGTTTTCCACAAAGCAAGAGCGCAAAACGTAAAGAGGACATAATGATGAAGCAATTATACCAAATTTCAACAGGCTATTGCCAACTTCGCGTCGGTTCCGAAGGTGGTGCAGTTCCTGATAAAATTAATTTCTCACAAACGTCTCTAAGGATTTTGATGAAATCTTGCATACTGAACAGAAGTCGAAAAATGTTGAGCGAAGATCGGTGACCCAGGTACTATTCACTTATGTACATGATAACCATTTAACACCCCTTTAGGACATCAATTCCCTTATTCCAGCTAGGTCAGTTATAGCTTTTGTGACTAATGCTAGAGCCTAAGATATCTCCCTTAACTTTCCATTAGGCTATACCATCCGCAAATAGGTATCAGCATCTAAGCAGGATCATTCCCAGCTGTATTTATTGTAATATCATGATGTCTCGTCCGTCTAGGCTGCTGTCTGCATTGCTGCCCCAGACTGGTGTCAGTCAGTCTCGATTGCTGCAGCTACTGTTGTGGCGTCTGCTGCCCAGTTTGACCCCTTTCCATCTGTTCTTGAATTTTGTTCACCTCTCCTCACTATATTTTCCCAGGAGAGAATGACAACTATCCATTCACCTAACAACTTGATGCTGTCACACTGACTGGATTACGTCGTTGATTGCGTGAAATCGCTGGCTGTCTTGCCCTACTAAGAAGGTTGTTGTCACACGAATTTACACATTCTTTCTGGCTCGCCTGTTTACAGTCCCTGTTGCAACTGACCTAGCTTCTATAGCACTCTGGAATAGTTGCAATAATTTCCTGTAAATCCCTAAAATCTTGATCACCAAGAAGCTATTGTTTTAAAGATGTTGGCTTCATTGAACTGGGATGTAAAAGCCACCATTCCATAACAAAGTGTCAACATTAAGAAAGGAAATCTGTTTGGGAGTAAGTCGAGCTAAAGTTAATGGAACAGCTGTTTTACAGTGAAGAACGGCCTGACTCTTTCCAGAAAATACTCCTTCCTCTGAACTTTACAGATGGCAACTAGCTTATCCATTCACATGCACTCACGTATAAGAAAATATTATCACACATATAATATTTCAGTTTAAAATACCTATTATATTCTCTTTTTAAATTTGTTTATTATAGATTTTAAACATTAAATTTCTCTTATTTGCAGTAGATCAAAAGCAGTGCAGTAGAAATAAAGAAAAACTTTTTTGCTATGTTTGCTTGATTAAATCAGTATTTTATTCTAACAGAATATTTTAGTCTGTATAATTGTTGAAGCTATTGAAAGTCTCCATAATTCTTATATCAGTATTGAAATATTTCTTTCATTTTTCCAGCTGTACTTCCACAACAAGAACTGTCACTTAATAGTCATCCCAAGATTGGTGATTTGTTACTTACAGAGATCCAAATTGTTGCCAGTAACTCTCCTACTGATATTACAGCATCACAAGATTTCCGTGAAGGGAGATTTTTTGCTAAAGCTTTTGCATATGTAGAAAGTACAACAATTGGTCGATTAAGCAGTGATTGTTTCAACAACACATTCCGTAAGTAGCTGCCTTTTTATAATTTATATGTGATAGACAGTATATATATTTATTTGTGAAAAATCAAAATACCTGTTCTTGCCCTTAAATCTGTATATTTTTAGGACAGGAATTAATATTTGAATTATTTATAAAAAATAAAAATTAAAATGGAAGCCATCTTTTGCCTACGATAAGGCAGTGTGAAAATATTTAATTTGTATATTTTTTCCCCCCTGTCCAGAAGTGCAGTAGAGCGTTGATAATCCAAATGTCAATTATCCGAACAATGTGGGGTTTTACTTTTTTACGAACTTTGCACTACTTTACAGTAACATCAACTTTGTTTCTATTTATGGTACACTTGTTTTGTTCATAAATTCCACTAACAAAGAACTAGCTACAATCAGACTGAGCGTGGTGGGTGAGCGGTTAATACTATGGCCTTGCATTCGGGAGGACTCCGGTTAGAATCCCCATCTGGGCATCCAGATTTGGGTTTTCCATGGTTTCCCCAAATCACTCCAGGCGAATGCCAGGCTACTTCCTTCAAAAGGCCGTGGCTGAATTCCTTCACATTCCTTGTTTTCAGTCCCATCCTGCCTCTAATGATTTCGATGTCGATGCGGCGTAAAGCCATAAGTAATAAGAAAGCTACAATCAGTGTTAAACCTTGGATTTGTTATTGTATTGTATTATCATCACAGTATCCTTGTGACCAACCACTGGATTTCATGTTAAATGTTTGTTGTAACTGTGACGTGACAACAACTCTTCCAGTGTGCCAGTTGTTTTGAATTTATTTTAAAAATCTGAAACCTGCCATGTTCATTTCGTGCCTTTGTTTGATTTGTTTTGTCAGTGAGTTGACTTTGGTATCTCATACCAACATTACACAGATATAATAGAATAAAGGAAACAAAGAAACTGCCGCGAGGCACTGAAAATAAGATAGGATAGGGAAAATAAACAGTTACCCATCACTTACCACAGATGAAGGCAGGAGGGCGAGACACGTGTGGCGGGCTCGGATGTGACCACATCTTTCCCCCTGCCATATGTCTCGCCTCCTACATGAATAAGACTTAAGTCGAAATATTGTGTAATTCTTTTGTTTTTGTGTTTTTACGTGTCTCGCCCTCCTGCCTTCATCTGTGGTAAGTGACGGGTAACTGTTTATTTTCCCTATCCTATCTTATTTACAGATATAATAGATTCATGTTCATCTTCTGAAACGAATCATAAGCGACTCCAAAATGAATCAGAAGAAAATAAGTGACATCTTTTTCTTGGGGTATGTAAAATTATTAAGTACCTAATAAAAACTATATAAACCGAAACTATACAAATCGAAAATCCAAACAAATCGATAATCTGAACCACTCTCGGTCCCAATTAGTTCAGATTATCAATGTTCTAGTGTAATGTGTTTCAAGATTCTCTGCTTGTAGCTGAAAGACATTTAGTCTAAACTGTTGGAAAATGGGGTGACAGGAAGTGATTAATAAATTGGTCATAATATTAATAACCTAAACACAATTTAATCAAAAGAAAAGTAAACAGTAGAGAAAGATTTGGAGAAGAAATTAAATTTCATAGGAAAATTGTGATAGCAGGACTAAAAATGATTTAGGGAGCGTGCATAAACCACGTAGCTCCATTTTGGCCTCCTGTGAACCCCCCCCCCTCTTCCTCCCCATGTAGCCCTACATGGCTTTTCCCTCTAACCCCCCCTCCCCTCCCCACGTAGCAAGTAGCTTTTTTCCCTTTAGATTCCAGAAGACATTTTGTACTGTTTTCTCTTCTCAGACTATAGTAAATTACATACGGAGATAATTAAATGACGGAAATAAATATTCACATGCTATTGTGAGTTCTGTTCCTCATTTTAACTGTGAAAAATGTTATGAAAGGAAAGTTACGTGGCCTGGCTTGGAACCCCCACCCTCCCCCCACGTAGCCCAGCGTAGCCTTCCAGCCAACCCCTCCCCCTCCCCCCATGGACGGAGCCATGTAGTTTGTGCACACTCCCTTATGATTGGCATAAATATTTATAAAAAGTAATAAAATATTTAATTTGATTTAATGAAATTGCAATGGAGCACACACCACATAGTATTACATCCTCCACTCTCCACCCTTACCCCCTTGCATACAAAAAACTGATTGTCTCTGTAATTGCAGTGATGTTAATTCCCTTATGGATAAATTAATCTCAAGATCTTTTTCTCTGTTTTCTTATTCCTTATTGCATGTTCCTGTTTTTAAGCTATTTTTAATTCTGTATCGTTTGTCCTTTAACCTTGCCTTTGTCATCATCATACAATCCAGCTTTTATTAGAGTTTTATGTGTAAATCATAGTCCCTAATCATCTCATCAAAATCTTGGTGACTATCTTCTATATCCTTGTCTGAATATTATTCCTTCCACTCAGTTTTCTAACATAGCCTTAGAAATTTCTTGATACATCAATCAGTGACTCACCCCAACCACACCCCCTTTACACCAGACATTCTTCACTAACCTATCTTTAGCATTCCTCTTTTCTGCCATTAATTCTTTGTTTAGCTGTTTTATTTAAGTGTTCTCTACTGCCTTGCTCTTAACTCTATTTTATTCTCTTCTTACCAGCCTTTTTAACTTTCTAGCCTCATTATTATTATTATTATTATTATTGGCAAATTCTCCCAATAAGTGGAAGACGTTAAGCAAATGACCCAATTAAGTTTTTTTTTGAATTCTTCTTGTTGTTCCAGTAGGCTTCCATTCTTTCCGAGAAAGCTTGTTTATTATTATTATTATTCTTTTCTGACCACATAGGATCACATTGGTTAATACATTTTTAAGTCTCTATGAAGACCCTGTGGCCCTCCCATTACTTCTTTATGCATTCTGATTTTTGTGCTCTTTCTTTTGTTGAAATAGTTTGTGCTAGAGAAGTGGTGGTTTACATACTTAATTTTGTTGTTAAATTCCATCTTGTCTATGATGTCTTCTCGTGCAAGGCCAAATTGCTTCAAATTTTCTCATATTTCTCTGCTCCATCTGCAACCTGTCGTGGTATATTTTGAGTCAGGCTTCTCCTTATGTGCCCAGAGAATCCCAATCATCTCTTATGCATCAAATCAGCAATGGGTTTCAGTTCCTTATACACAACTTTGTTGGACAATACCTACCACTATCTGTATTCCGGATGTTTTTTATTGATACAAATTCCTCTAATTCGTCTTTCTTTCTTCTGTAATATGTGAGCCTTTCATTGATCAGTCAGGTGAAAGAGTGTTTCTGCTTCCGGTTTTATAACTATGTTATAGTGTTTTATTTTTGCATTTATTGATAGACATTTTTTCTTGTAAATGTTTCAAGTTAATTTTTGTAATGTAGCTAGTTTTTTTGATCTTATTTGTCTCAAAGTTTTTTCGTTTAGGTTGTTTGTTATTATTTCTCCAAGTTTTTTGATTTGCCTAACAATTTAAATTTAATTTCTGTTAATGTTGATTTCTTTTAATGACATAGTTTTGTGGGCATAATTTTTCTTTTAGAATGATATTTTGAAGCCAATTTTATTTGCAATTTATGGAGATAGTGATGTGTGTGTGTTCTTGCTTCATCCTAGTACTGCCAAGGCATTTGCAAAACCAAGGCAGTTTTTTTTTACATACCCCATTTTTTTGGGGGGGGGGGGCATTTCTTAACCCATTCCCTCATTAAATAGTAATGGTGAAAGTCATTCAAACTGGAGTAATCCTGTTTTGGTTTCATATGATTCCAAAAATTCACCTCTGAACTTCACTTTTCATTTGGCATTTGTAAGAATGAGTTTTATCATATTTATTATGTACTTGTGCTTTCCTTCCAAACACTGAACCTTTTGCTGAAATGTGTTTTCGTTAATGAAGTATGTGCCTTTTTATAACTGTAGCTGTTACTACTTAGGTTTACTGAACCTCTAATATCCCTCTGAACTGCTTCCATAAAACTTATTCCATCAGTTGTTTGAGTGACCAAAACATTATCATCCAGACTTTATGCCCTATTACTTATGCTCTATTACTTAATGTTTTGTTACTTGAATGAAGCCTCCTTCCAGTACTAAGATATTTGCAAATTTTTGTTTCCTTATTTAATTACTTACCTGTTAATAATGATCATTCCACACTCACCTCTAAACTCTATTTAGTTTCTCCCCAAGAGCCTCATCTTCATCATTTATTCTTCCACTGCAGTAAGCAACCAGCACCCAATTTTTTTCTTTTTTTATTGTTCCAGAAATCTACCCCCTCTACCTCAGGGCTGTGATGTGTGCCTACTAGTGAATGTTAGTGGTCTTTGCTACCCAGTGTGAATACCGCTTCACTAATTGCTCATCTTTTTCTACAGTACACTTTGTAAACTTTGGGAAAAATCTCATTGTCTAGTATTCTTCCTTTAACCAAGATATTGAATTAATGGAAAGATCGATATGCAACCACATCAGAAATATATGTGAGGAACGTAAGTGGTTTTTAAGCAGGCAACATGAGTTCAGGCAAGGATATTCATGCAAATCTCACTTGGTGGGACATATGCAAGATATTTCAGATGAAATGGACAAGGGAGGCCAAATTGATAGTGTAGCAATAGATCTGTCAAAGGTGTTTGACAGAGTTAGCCATCAAATGGTATTAAATAAGGTAAAAACTATTGGAGTGGATGAGAAAGTGATTTGCTGGGTAGAAGATTTTTTAAAAGGTAGAAAACAGAAAGTTAGGGTAGGAAATGTAGTATCAAAAGAAGTGGAAGTAAAAATGGGAGTGCTGCAGGGTAGCGTATTGGGACCATTGCTATTCATTATTCTAATGAATAATTGTGTAGATTGTTTAATATCTGAAATTAGATTGTTTGCATATGACATAATGTTATATAAAAGAATCAAAACGATAGAGAATTGTATACAGATGCAGGGTGATCTGGACAGGATATCTAGTTGGGTTGGTAAACATGATATGAAGATAAATACAAAGAAGAGTCAGCTTACTAGATACACAAATAAAAAACAAAAGGTTAATTATCAATATAAGTTGGGGAAAGAATTGCTTGCTGAAGATGTGAAATGAAAATATCTTGACATTACATATGATAACAAGCTTAACTGGGCAGGTGGTAGGAAAAGGTTTCAAAATTCTGCAATTGTTGGATAGAGTGACGAGGGGATGTACGAGAGAGGTAAGGGAGTTGGGTTACAAAACTTTGGTCATACCATTGATCATATATGGTAGTCTAGTATGGGACCCTCACTTTGCATATCAAATACATGAGTTGGAGAGGGTGCAAAAAAGGGCTGTTAGATCTGTTTATGGAAATTATCGCGGAATGCAATCAGTGATGGATATTTTAGATAAGGGTGTCAGGGATTGGAATGAGTTACCAAGAGAAATGATGAATAATTTACCGAAAACGTTGAAAGAATTTAAAGATAAAATTTGTGGGTGCAAATGTAGGTGGGTGCAGGATGGGGGGAAATGGGAGAGTAGGGAAATTGCCACCGGAGCCTGTGCGCCATTGCAATTAAAATTCTATTAAATTACTCCTATCTTTACATGTGGTTTGTGCATTTCTGTTAAGTTACTAACACTATTATTTTGTTCATTATACTCCTACATTCATAAGTAACAGTGTTTACAGTTTTGAGAATACTCTTCACCTATTCATTTGTGATCCCATATGTTATTGTTTCATCATTCTCAACTATCTCTGTAGAATTTGATTTTCTTTTTCATGCATTCATTTTTTTCATTTCATTAGCAGTCTCTAACCTAGAAAAGGCATATTCCCGACTTCATGAAATATGTAAGCTTAGCTAAAACTGGAATAGTACCCCTTATCACTTCTATTTAGTTGTAGGCCAAGTCTAGTGAAAATGCTATTGCAAGTCCACAGGTACAACACACAAGTGAGAACTAATGCCTTTGACAAGCAGCACTTCCATCTCCAAGTTTGCTACTCTCACAGTGTGGTTAAACTGTGTCTGGTCATGGTGACTTAAAACCTGTATGAGCTCAACTCTGGATCCTTCTCTATACCGTAACTCATGTTTGTATCAATAATGCTCCCTGCACCTCCCACTATTACTACTCTGTCATCCATAATGAAATTCTTGCAATCTATATGCTCTACTTCCTACACTGAAAAAGTTGGCTTGTGCCTAGATGATCCTGCAGGAAAGGACTAAACTTCACCCATTGCTACTACATAGCAGCAAAACTATTTTTCCCTTGCATGCCTCTACTCCTAAAGTCAGATGCACCTCAACTACTCTTGCATCTACACAAAGATCTTTCCCTCCTGACTTTGGTAACAGGTCAAAGCTTTTACTCCCTATGATTTCTGAAGCGTCTGGCTTATGCGTGCAGTTTACCATATTTCCCGTACGACTTGACACCATACATGATTTCATAATTTATTTATTTAACATTTATTGCCATATATATTTTTACAATCAGTAATCTACAAATGCAATGTACAATAATTTAATATAACTAGCTGGCACCCACGACTTCGTGTTTGTAAAGAATTTGAATTGACAGCTACCGACATCTAACCACCATAGTGCACGATGGGAGACTCGATGATATTACCATACACAAACGCCAGTCATCTGCGCTGTGTAGTTCAGGCAGCAAAGTAAAATATACGGACACACATATCTTTGGTCGAAATATGAAAATATCCTTGAACGACCAATTAAAACCACCATATCTCCGACATTCTCACAGTAACCGAAATTCGGCCAACATTGTGATCGACGGGTGACTCTGTGCTACTACCACACACAAACACCAGTGATCTGCACTAGGTAGTTTTGGCTGAAAAGTGATACACCATAACACATACATTTTTGGTAGAATTATGAAAGTGCTGCAGGTCGACCACTTTTAACCACCATATCTCCCACACCCCCATAGCTACCGACATCTAACCACCTTAGCACACGATAGGAGACACAAAACCACTACCACACACAAACAGCAATGGTCTTGGCAGCAGAATGGCATATACGGAGACATATGTCTTTGGTCGAAATATGAAAATATCCTTGATCGAACAATTTCAACCACCATATCTCCCACAATACACTTACTGAAATTCTGCCAACGTTGTTATCGACGGGTGACTCTGTGCTACTACCAAACACAAACACCAGTGATCTGCGCTAGGTAGTTTTGGGTAAAAAGTGATACACAATGACATATACGTTTTTGGTAGAAATATGAAAGTGCCGCAGGTCGACCACTTTCAACCACCATATCTCCCACACCCCCATAGCTACCGACATCTAACCACAATAGTACACGATCGGAGACGTGATACCACTACCACACACAAACACCAATGGTCTATGCCATGTAGTTGTGGCAGCAGAGTGACATATAAAGAGACACATGTCTTTGGTTGAAATATGAAAATATCATTGATTGGCCACTTTCAACCACCATATATCCCACACTACCACAGTTACCAAAATTCGGCCAACCTTGTTATCGATGGGTGACTCTGTGCTACTACCACACATAAACACCAGTGATCTGCACTAGATAGTTTTGGCTGAAAAGTGATACCCCATGACACATACGTTTTAGGTAGAGAAATGAAAGTGTCGCAGGTCGACCACTTTCAACC
Source organism: Vandiemenella viatica (assembly GCA_031002005.1). Classification (NCBI taxonomy): domain Eukaryota; kingdom Metazoa; phylum Arthropoda; class Insecta; order Orthoptera; family Morabidae; genus Vandiemenella; species Vandiemenella viatica. The sequence continues at coordinate 154,870,616 of CM061920.1, forward strand.
ACCACATCTCCCACAACCCCATAGCTACCGACATCTAGCCACCATGGTACACGATAGGAGACACGATACCACTACCACTCACAAACACCATTGGTCTCTGCTATGTAGTTTTGGCTACTGTGAAACATGTCTTTGGTCGAAATACGAAAATGCCCTGCATTGACCACTTCTAACCATCATATCTCCCACATCCCCACAGCTATCGACATTAGGGCAACGTTGTGCATGACAGGAAACTCTATGCTACTTCCACACACAAAGACCAGTGATCTGTGCTAGGTAGTGGTGGCTGAAAAGTGAAATACAGGAAAATACATGTCTATTTATATATATATATAGATTACAATATAATTTTCTAATATAATTACTAATATCATATTACTTTTTTAAAACCAGCAATATCTCAAAATATTTGAGCACATCATATTGTCCTTATTTCATTGCTGAGATGTAAATGTTATGGAAGTTGACATGTTTATATGTTCTAAATAAGGTTTTATTGTTAATTCATACACGCTTGTAATTGGCTGTACCAAATTTCATGGTTTGTAGAGTTATTCCATTGGGTGCTTTGAACAAAATACCCTCTTTTTAAGGAAGAAATATTTAAAGACACTCCAATATTGCTGTAATATTGATCAAGAAAATGGCCAGGAAAACCCAATCTTGGTTTAATAATTGTAAAAAAATTGTGTTGTTCTGTTTCTGATCTTCTAATTTAATTCAGAATAATAGGTAACCAAATAATTATTGATCCGACAAGGGATAAATATACTGTCCTTAGTGTAGCAATGGAATATAGTTTATGTTCTCATGACAAAACCTAGCTGTTGCATAGATTTTGTACCAATTTTATCAATGTTGTTTTGGAAGAAGATTTTTCTATCAAATAATACAACCAAGATCACTTACTGAATCCATTCTTTCTAAAATAATACTATCTATTCATATAAAATGCTAATTTGGTCATTGTTTTTTGTCAGGCTGTGGCATCATATTGTTATGCCATATTGTGAGTTAGCACAGTCATCCTCGCTGTTGGATTTACAACATCCAAAGATATTATTCGAAATTATGCCCAGTTATGAACAATTCTATTTATTTAAGTATCTGCAAGTGAATGAGCTGTCAGCAAAAAAGAAAAAAAGAAAAAGTATTTCACATATTAATTATTAGTTGCTTTTTATTAATTAAAATTCGTTTGATGTAGATTTTTCTTACACTCTGTGTACAGCAGTGCTTTTGTTACAGTAAGCTAAGAAATATCTATATTTTTCAAGATTATGTGTGTTATTTGATGAAAATTATACTTAGTTAGTGAAGAAACAAATTGCTAAAATACTGCGTTCAACACATCATGTTTCATAGGCTTACAAGATATTCATATTCGATGTAGATATTTTAAGTCACTGTTACAATATACTTGAATAAATGATTTGCCAAAACACTGAAATAAAGCATGGACTGCGGTTTAATAGATATATTAATTATTAGTTGCTTTTATTACTGATGTCACTGTATCAGACACATGTAAATATTTACAGTGGGTCTAATTTATATCACAATACAGTGAATATACATGGGCAATAGAAGCTGTGAATTTTGAACAGCAATATTAAAAGAATTTGTGGTTATATCAAAATACAGACAGGTCCAGAATGACACATTTTTTTACAGAAAAATTCACAATGTATTTAGTTTCTTAACTAATTTAAGTTGCTTTTAGAAGCGCTGAGTTACTGAAGTTATTATTTTCTATGGATGGAAGTAGTTCTGTATTTACCATGCTGAATAAGGCCTGGACCAGGAACAAAACCAATATCACTTGGTATAACAAAAGGTTTATGGATTCCTAATTTATTTTTAATTTCATTGGTTCACTAATTCTTACATCATTAATTCGTTAGAAGTTCCAACTGTATCACTGTGTAAATTACAACCAAAATGTGTACATTACAAAATAAGGTTATGAGCATTACATAAAAACAATTCTATTTATTTAGGCAATCGCAAGAAAATGAATTGCCAGAACTTTCCTTTCACCGTGATTTTTGACGGTTTTAGCGGCTAGTCATTCATATAATAAGCCCATGTCTCTTCACGCAAATCTGTCTTTATGCACACAAACTCCCTTCAAACTAAATAGAAATTCTTCCAAATTTGCAGAGTGAACCCTTAGCGTAAAATCAAGAAGTTTGTATTTCAGCCAGATTAGTTCAAGTTATCATCATCTTTGATCCTTTTGTGATATTTATAGGTCATGTCTGTCTGTGAAAATCAGGCTCCATGCTTTCTAACTACTTTCCAATTTAATGGAAATACTTCAAATTTTGCAGCGTGTTCCTTTATTCTGAAATACATGTTCGTATTTCAACCAACTCAAGTTAGTTGATCACATTCTTTGATCCTTTTACCCTGTCTTTACAATTACAAGATTGTCCATGTCATTTTATTGTTACTTCTAAATCTAGGTCTTTAAATTTTTACATAATGTAGCCAAGTGGTGATATACAAGTTCTGTTTGTATTTCAATGTGATCGGCTCATGCAGTAATGACCTTTGGCCATTTTATTATATATTGTTTAGTCTCCATCAGCGCAAAAGTTCTGTCTTTGCTAATTCTATGACCCTTAAAACTCAATCGAAATTATTCAAAATTTGTAAAGCAAACCCTTATAGTAACATACAGGTAAGGTGTACATTTCTGCCAGATCATGTCAAGTGGTCATGACCTTTGAAACTTTATTGAGTGGTAGTCTCTGTCAGTGGAAAATCTCAGTCTTTATTACTTCTCCTTCGATTCAAGCATGACAGATTTCCTTGAAAGTTTGTAGAGCCAACCCTTATGGTGAAAAAAGTCCATGTTCATATATCGTTCAATTCTGTGTCAAGCTCCATTGTCTTTTGACTCTAAAAGGAGTTTATTCTAGACTGGATGACCCGACAGACGCTGTCCTGTTCAAATTTCAATAAATTTGTTTGTGATCCTTTTGTGAATGTGTGAAAAGCTGTTGAGAATGTATAAACAAAGTAAAAATGATTTTTAAAAAGTATTTCTGAGTGATCATTGTGTTGATTAATGATTGTGTCCATGGATATTCAACTACATTCAGAAGTACGCCACTGGGAAATTTTACATTTGAAGTGAATTCCATTGTTACTACACTGCTAAAATGCCGGAAATGTGTGATTTGCTGGGAATGTGATCGACTTGGAATCATGCGGTTTTGTTCCAAAATTTAAATCACAATTGAATTAAGCAAGAATTTCATGTTAACCAAATGATTTATTTTCTTCCATTTAATTTGAAATCTCAATGGATCTCAAGGTGTTTTATTTACAATTCAAATTCAATCATAACACCACTAAACCAGTCTTGCTTGTGTCATAGATCTGGCATCATTCAGTCTAATGCCTCTAAAATCTTTTTATGTGTGATCGTAAATTCTTCCCAAACAATCAATTTGCATTGCTGCAAAAAACTTTGGCCATTGCACCGTTCTTCGATGAATGCTGAATGAGCTGTTTGACTGCCTTCCAACAATGCAGCTGTAATTCCTGATGAAGCAAGTGCAAGTGAATTGCTTCCAAAATCAATGAGACCAAAAAAGTTTTTCCACTGGGTGCTTCTAAGAATGAATAGGATTTTCTAGCAACAAACTTTATCATCTTTTGACTGTTTATTCACCTAAATATCTTTTGGAGTAACGAAAAATACTGACCTATGAAATTATATCAGAGCCAAATATTACATATCCAATCTTGGGTTAAGTTTCCCTAAAGTTGTTTAAATGAATTTATTTCCTGAATTTACTGCTTAAACTTGAATTATTGTCTATATTAGCTATAATGTTTTGGGTTATTACTCAAATGGACTCCAAAAATGACTTTAAAAATTGCGGTATCATATACTTCAACTAAGCCCGCTATCCTGCAAACTAATTTTGCTATGCGTAATTCTAACATATGTTACACTAGCCTATGCCATTCTGCCTTTTGCTTGTTGCATTATACTAGTTATTATCATCAACACTAATGCCATAAAAATTGTGAAGTGTTTCCAGGAAAATTTCGAACATCTTAATGCTGACAGGATTGTTTTGGAATCTGATCTGTGATGGAAAGTATGCTCCCAATGCAACAATCAAATCAGTGAAAGTTTTTGAATTTTCAGTCTGGCTAGTTAATAATGCTAATCTTGATGCGACTATAAGCACAGAATCACATAGAGATATGCCAACTCTGAACTTGCTTTAGTCTTCAGAAACCTTTCTAGAAATTTGTTGCCAAGGGATCCGGGAGAATAATAAACTGTGTACCAAATCTATTATGCAAACTGTAATGCTTGTTGAATTATCAGTGTGTCTAGGGAATTGGGGATAATATTACTGAAATAATTTTCCTGATCCTTCAGAAATGCCTTATGTTTTGTATGACAACTACAATGTTGGATCAAATATAATACTTTTTTAACCAAGTGTGCAATAATGGTCCAAGTGGCCTTGAGCTTCTGCATATGTTTGTTGGAGATATCAAGAGTGGGGGAGTGATTCTCTTACCATGTGCAGTCAGTAGTACAGCTAACAATGTCGGAGTAAAACATGCACCCCTCATTAAATTTCTCACTTGTGGAGTTGAGAAATCAACCAAACTTCTACAGAGATTAAAGGCACAGTTTGGGCATGGTTCACTGTCAAGGGCTTGTGTGTTTGACTGACATAAGAAATTCCTGAAAGACTATGGAGAGGTCAAAAATAAAAGCCATGGTCATTGTACACAGATGAGCTTTATGGAGCAGAATATTCACACAATTTGTAATTTTCTGTGGTCAATGAACATTTGACGGTTTCAAAAATTTCATGTCAGGCCGGAATAAGATATGGCAGCACTAAAGCTATCATTACAAAAAGCCTAGGATTCTGTTAAATGTCCATCTGTTGGGTGCCTTGTTTTTTGATTGCGGAATGAACTTGCCACATTCACAGATCTGTGAATGACTCTCTGCAAGGCATGCTGAAGAAGAAAATGAATTTTTTGATTGAATCATAACCTGTGATGAAACTTGGGTCCCCCATTAGATACCAGAGTCAAAGAAAGTGAGTATAGAGGGTGAAAAGAATAATGAGTCAAACTCAGTAAAGGCCAAGACTCAGCAATCAGCTGGTAAGGTGCTTGCAACTGTTTTTATTACCTTTGTGGCATTTTGCATGCTGATTTTTTTTGCATCTACATTGCACCATCAATGCAGCATTCTACTGCAACCTTTTAGTTGAGGGGACGATTGCTTATTGCTAAAAAAAGATGTGACCAACTGATAAGAGATGTGATTCTTCTCTACGACAACGCTTATTCCCAAGCTGCAGCTTTCATTCAAGCAAAATTGGAAAAAATTAATTGGGCATCACTAGATCATCCTTCTTACAGTTCTGACCTATTGCCCTGACATTGTCATCTCTTTGGACCATTGAAAGAAATACAGGGAGGCCAGCAATTTGAAGACAACAATGCAGTGGAGGACTTTGTACACAATTGGTTACTGATGCACCTGCCATCCTTCTATCAAAAAGCTTCTTATGCACTGGGAAAATTGTATTTCTAATGCAGGAGCTGATTTTGAGAAATAATGTGTACTTGGTTCATTTGTTATGGTAAAAAAAGAAGAATAAAAGTCGTGTTTATACTTGACCCACTCTCGTAATACCATTACTATTTCAACTGGACAACGTCACGGACAACACTTTTGGAACTGGCCAATTCCTTGTATCGGATCTCACATACCTTCCCCACTGCAGTAACTTTGTTTTTCAGTTGTCAAATCACTGTCAAAATCTCATCTTGAAAAGTCTAATGACTACTGTCCCTTAATATCTGCACTTTATATATATCACTTATTTTCTCATAAATCCTGGAAGACACAATTATCACTTACACAGCATTTATTTCTGTAGATAACTACGTTGTTATTCACCAAACATTTTCCTTGTAATCTAGGAGAAGACAAATTTGTTTCTTGTTTTTGCTAAGAATTCTTATGAATAGTTACAAATTGCCTTATATCTTCAGTTTTGGTTTCCTTAGTATTAGTTCTTATTCACATGCTTTCGCTGAACTGTTAAACTCATTATTAATTTCTAGTCAGAAATTAAAGAACGGTTGAACAATCACATATGTGAATGTGAAGAGTGGTAATCATAGGTTATCCCAGCAAATCAGCTGCTTGAAGATCTCTCGGGCTTGGGGCCAGATCAGTTGATCATTGTCCAATGAATTTGTGACAGCGTATTGTGCCGTCATCTTCACATTGTGTCTGCTGACCGGCATGAGGAACGCAGAGTGGGACGCTCCTCACACTGGTTAGCAGATGCAACCTGAAGATAATGGCATGTTACGATTTCTAAATTCGTTGAATGATGATCAGTTGATTCACTCATATGCCTGAGAGATCTTCAAGCAGTTTGAGTGTTTCCGTATGTCTGATAGTTATTTTCATTTCCTCAGAAGGTTATGAACGTTGAACATCACATGTTTTATCTAACATGTTTACAATCATTATTTCAAATTTTGGGGAGTTCCTGTGGTATATAATGCATTCATAACTTTATAACGCTGCTGCTGATATCTATACAAATTGTTTGCATATTAACACTCTTACTGGAGTAACGCAGTAGGCACATAGAAATTATTTGTCTTTATTTTGACAATTGTTGGAGCTGTAGCTAGTAAACTGTTATCAAAATTCTGGATGATGGCAATTCAATCAGAGCTCCATCATCATAGACAAAAATGCAAGGGTAAAGCTATAATGGATATTACTTTCCTAACCATCAAAGCATGAATTAATGAATGGCCGTCAAAATTCCAAATGTCAGTCGCAGTTCATTGAATCGGAGCTCTAACATCTCAGATATAATACATGAGAGAAAAGGAAGGGAAAAAAATACGTGGCATATTTCTCATATTTCTTGTAATTGTTCTAACAAAAACATAATTTCACTTATAGATACATCCAATATATGAAAACACATGCCAAATGACACAGCATTAAAAATCTCCATGCTGCAACAGCACAGTTCAAAAAACAATTTGAAACCTGTGCACTAGAATTTCTCTACAAGCAGTTTGATTTTTGGCACTATTCTGATTTGGGATGTCATGCTACCAAATGGGTTCTGTTTTACAATTTAACCTGTGGTTAGGTTCTAAATTATTGTTATTTATTATTTATTAATTGTGGAAGAATGCAAGGTAATTAATAGAGGGACTCATTATTACACGACTTGATTAGAATTTGTTGCAAAGTGAAAACTAAATTGTGTATATTTTGGCTAATTCAGAAGTAAAAACAAAAAATGACAGTGAGCTGTGAAACTCTTTATGGCAAACGTGCAAAACTTGGGAGCACTGTGTTGGATTACTGTCATTTGCAATACTCTTCATCATATGTTGTAGTGGTGTCTACAAAAAAGGGATGGCAGTGATGATCTTACTCAGTGTATCATTAAATTTACTCCATTGACCCCTGCTGTGCAATCAGCTACAAGTCTCCTTCATGAAAAGGCTTGGCCTCCAGCTGTGTTGTTCTGCTGTCTTGTAAACAGCTATAAGCTGTGCTTGGCAATGATGTGAAGTCCAGGGTCACTCTCTGTTATGATCAGACACCAAACTCAGCACTAAATCTGTCCCTTCTCTCGAACATTGATAGCTAGCTTCCCAAAATGATCACCCCTTCTGATAAAGAAAGTATTTAGTTGGTGTATCTGAATACTGGTGTCGAATCAGGTTACTTGTTGCCTTTTTGAAACAAATTGTGTCAATTGTTACCATATTCTAATTGTGATTTGAGAGGCAAAGACCTAATGCTCACTTTATGTATTGCAGTAATTTATTTGCATGTGAGATGGGGAACATTTGACAGTGATACACAGCCCAGAAATGAAAGCATATAAGGCCTTCTACCAAACCTGTCCACCTGTTGCGCAATCTTGTCGGCTATGCTTTTTAAATACTGTGTCACTCTCACTAGGTGCTTCGTGGCTTGTATGTCTGTTGTGATACTGTCACACTTTACTCAGAAAGTGACCACAGTCTCTTTTTATGTCATTGTTGCTCAGCTGTACCACCAACAACTTTATCACTACTCATAATCATCAGTTTTAATACACTGCCGTTTGTGAAAAGTGCAACACCGAGAAGGAAACGCATGAATTCAATGAATTTAATACCACAGGTTAGGTACGTGATAAGTAACAAATGATTACCTTTTCAAATCTGTACATGTCCTTTGAGCCCTACTATTCAGTATGTCGTGTGGCCACCATGCGCTGCAATTAGAGCTGCTATACACTGTGGCATTGAGTCAATGATACATTCCTGATGGATGTTGCTTCACGCAGTTTGTATCCAACCCCACAAATCTGTGACACTAGACATTGGAGGACCATGACGCGCCAGGTGCCAACCAACATATCCCAGACATGTTCGATGGGCGACATGTTGGGCGAACGTGCAGGACAGGGAATCAGTGGTACCTGTCGCGCTTCGAAGAAGGCTTGTACATTCCTCACAACATGTGGCTGGGCATTGTCCTGTTGAAATGTGGCCTGTGGAGATACCTGAAGCAGGGGGAGTACCTTAGGCTCCACAACCACTGTTAGGTACCGGTTGCTGTTCAAAGTGCCCTCATACGTAGGAAGTGAGATCGGATGTTGTAACCAATGGCGCCCCAAACATGTATGCGGCCATCACTGTAGGACACTTTGAAGCGGGACTCGTCCGAAAAGATTACATTTTGCCACTCAGCACCCCAGTGACGGTGTTCAGGTGCCCATTGCAGTTGGGAAGCCGACGTAATGGTATGTGTGCAACCAGTCCAACCTGCAGCAGAAGGCGACGAACTGTCGATACAGACAAGTTCACACCTGTTGCAGTGCTCCAGCGATAAGCCAACACTGTGGATAACGCTGTACGGTCCGTTATGGCCATGCGGACAAGATGACGGTCATCCCATGCTGTGGTCCATTTCCATGGTCCTTCCTCTATCAACTGCTTTTACACACGCATCACTGTCGTAGCAGCATGCCCTGAGCGAGCCAAAATGTCATGCTATGACAACCCCGTTTCCCAGAGACCGATCATTCTGCCCCATTCCAAATTGCTCACATGCTGATATGGCTCCCTTTGACATCGACAAGGCATACTGGCACTCACTGTATTGTGTTCACCTTGTGTCTCAGCTCTGCAGTGACTACACTCGGCGCAACACCGACCCTTTCGGACCGACACAAGATGACTCAGCTCGGAATAAGTGTACCCCATTTCGCTGTAAAATGTATCACTTATTGCTTGCACACCCGTCGCCACTTCCATCAAGTGTGGCACTATTCGGATAATTACTTCTTGGTGTTGCACTTTTCACAAACGGCAATGTATTTTCACTTATTTGGCACATCCTCTTTCAAGGATGCTTGGACTCTCTTAGTTTTGATAGTTTAGTTAAGTTCTATGTGACAAAAGTAATTTGTGTGTGAAAAGTGTAGTTTTTGAGGCTGAGATTGAGGACCATCCTAGCATTCTCCTAAGTCATTGTGGAAAACTACATAATACTGTAGTCAGGATAGCTGGTAGATCAGGCCAAATATTTGAACATAGACCTGTTGTATCTTCCAGATCCAGTGTAATGGCACGTTAACGTGGAAAGCCATGCTGATGGGTGTTCTCATATTACTGAATTCCAGAAATATGATTTCCATGCCGTTACTTCAGTTGTATCAAAATTTATTCTGTGGCAGTTGGTGGTTAATACGGAATTGTCAAGCTCTAATAAGAAAACATGATGCTGGTGCTTTGTGCAGCACTCATCTATAGTTGTGATTATTAATATACACCTTATGAAGATACGTTAGGAAACTGATCAAATATTGTGTATAACAGAAACTGTCCCACATGATTGTTGCACCAATATTTATTTATGAATGGTTAGTGTCCTTAACCATCTATGCAGTATATTTGTAAAACATTTAAATGTTTCAGGGACATCATACCAAGCACAACAGAGGTTTCAGCAAATGAAAATCATCGTGAAGTTGCTTGTGAAGGCACGACCCTATAAAGTTGGTACAAAAATGAGGACAAAGGTAATTGAAGTTACTTTGTTTTATTCTGGCATACTCTTTATTTGGGATTCTAATAATTTTCTGTTGTGATAGGTACTTACCTATCTCCGAGCTGATCTGCGGCAATTTCAGGCCCTTTCAGTTTTACCTACATCACAATTGTGTCAACACATTTTATGCCCGAATCTGGAAGATTATAATTTACCTTCTGCTGAAGGACAAAAACTGTGGACTGAGGTAGTTAATTTTTCTTTCTTTCTTGTTTCACTATACAAAATTAATTGCATTATTTCTGCTGTGGTTTAGATGAAAAAAGCATTATATTTTAAGTGTGATGTTAAATCAACAGGATGGAGAGTGATGTATCTTTACATATACTGTACTATGTGTTGACTTCAAGTAATTGTTTTTTTTTCCACATCTTAAAAGTCCCCTTTGTATTAATAATTTTGTTTGTAGAGAGAAAGAATGTAATGAAGTAAATGTTTTATTTTATTCCTTTCATGGAGAAGCTTTGTTAATTTGCAAATGATTATGCCAAGATGTAAGGTATATTTTTAAGATTAATAACTAATACTAGAGAATCTTTCAAGGAAAACCTTGGATGTGCCAAAACTTTTTTGCTGGTCTTCCTGTGGCTGTAGTTTTGTGACATGGATTTGTAAAAATGTTTAGCGTAGTTAATGAGAGTTATTAATAAAGACAGGAGGTAGATTGTATTTGAGGAAGTGCCCATGTGAAGTATACAATTAATTGAATTTTGATATAATTGTTATGGAGTATAATGATACGTGACATGGATGGGGAATTTTGCAGATGCCAAAGCATGAGTAGGATAGACGTTGGGTTAGAAAAACTCATTTCAAGGCAATTCTTAGGAAATTACTGTGAATTATAATTTTGTGCTGTAAACTATTACATGTTTTTTACAGTGCAGTATCATTTTTCATCAGTATGTAAGTTGCAGGTTCTAATGTAACTGCTTGAGTATTAATTTTCAGGGAATGCACTGAAAATTATGTAATGGAATTGCTATACTTTTTGCTTAACAGCTTATCTGCTTTCTGTGTATTTTCATTACATATTCTAAAGGTTATATTTTTCTATGTAATCCATTAATTCAGTATTTTCATACTGAGCCTGGTTGCTGAGCGGCAAGACTTAGGCTGGGCATTCAAAAGGACGCTGATTCAAATCATAGCTACATTGCAGGCTTCATACTATGCACACACACTGTGTTTACATAACATTCATTCTTTTTTTTTCCCTTTTGGTTTGCTGGTACTATTTTCTAGAAATGTTTCAGCTATTTATAGCTGAATCCTGAAGACAGCATCGATCAGATAAATAGAGAAGAACTAATTAATGCTTCAGATCTGTAAAACATTTGGATTCATGTGATGGGTTAGTAGCAGTCATCTCTTATTCCAAAATCTGTTTCTTGAAACAAATTTTGGACTGGTGACTTACACTGATAAAAAGATAACAAATTTTAAGAAATGTCATTTGTGCAAACCTGTCCAAATATTTCAGTTATTATTTGTCATTACACTTCTTTCTTTGAAGCTGCAGCTGAATTGTTTAAATGAGACATAGGAAAACTTGGACTAATAAATTAGCAGCTAAAAATTTATTATTTAATTTCAACTTAATAAAGTTAATATAGATTAATTGGTCAACTTCAAGAAAGAAAACATAACACACTAGTTGGACATAGGTTCTGATAAAGAGCTATTGACTTAACTAACACCAGAAGTGAAGTAGTTTAATGATGATCAACAGATGTTTAACATTGTGACTGTGACAGGAAGAATCAATTAGTATTCAAGACAGGAGATGAATAAGCAAAAATAACATATAAATTAGCCAAGCAGCTAAAGAATACTTCCAACCCATATGGTTGAGTGTTGCAGTATATCACTGTACTGAGTCTGATATTGTTAGCCCATACAGTAGCATTGTCAAGTATAAAATTACCTGAATGGAAATTCTGTCAAGAGAAGTTTCCAAAAATTAACAGACACTCACAAGAAAATGGGACAACAAAATGAATTTTAAAATGTGTATAAAAATATTTGCCAAATTTCATTGCTAGGAAAAATCATAAGTAAATTCAGTAAGTGCAAAAGCACATGTTTTTAAGAAATATAATATTGTATCACTTGTAAGTATCCAGTTAAGATGTTTTTTTCCTGTTTATTAGAGTTCCATTCCCACAAGGAATTAAACCCTATTGCAATCACTCTGCTGTTTAGCTGTCTGCTACATTCCTGTTGCTCACGAATGAAATAAGTTCATGTTTCAAATTTGCACATTAAATGTTTTTCACAGACCCAAAAATGAATGTAGTATTTACATTTTTTGAAATTGTATTCTAGCGCTGTTTCATGGAAATAATTATTTATTTCTGTCCCAACGTGTATTGCCTAATTATTCGAAATTTGTCTCCAATATTGATTAAATTCTAGATTGAAACAACAAATACTAATAACTTAATCATCTGATATTCTTTGTAAGTTGCGAGCAAAATAAGCAAACATTTTAATTTTGTGGTAATTTGCCATATATTAATCTAATTTTATTTGATATGTTCTAAATTTAGAGTGCATTGCATTCTAAAGTACTTACAATAAATTTGATTGTAACTGAATGATAGTATTAGGAGTATTTGTGGCATCATGGCATTGGACAAAACAGTGAACAGAGTGCACTGTGTAATCTGAAAATGTCTCAAGCTTTGGTTTTGGCGCCAAGTGACTGTGTCTGACCCACCTCGTACTATATAAGAAAATTAAACGATTAGAAATTGAAACTGTAATTGCATGAAGCTTAATCTGCATTTGACCAATACACCAGTGATTAAATTTTAGTTTAATTTTTTACACAGTTTGAGACCAAAAGATTAAATTTGAAAAACAGAGAAGATAGCAACATAAAATTTTCCAGTTCTGATTTTCTTAGGTAAAATCTGTACAGAAAGGAAAAGAATTAGTTCTAGTTGTTGATGATGATGAATAATAAATTTCTCTAATTTTGCTAGAAAATTTCACATTATAGTCTGAATTAATTATACTCAATAGAATATTTGTGCAAAGCAACAGTCTGATAAAAACTAAATTTTCCGGATCCTCTGCTAAATTTTGTTGATGAAGCGTTTGGTGAAAATAAACCCTGATAACCGGCTCACAGTTTGATCACTGATCACCCAGTGTTACGGGTGCAATATGGGGCTGCAGCCGGCAGGAACTATGGGGTAGGGTGGTAGCGAGGTGTAAGGGTATTAGGCTATACAAGATGTGTCGGCGTCAAAAGACGGCAGTGCAACAGTGGTTGTGACAGCATGAGCATCAGACTTGAAGATGGCAGCAGAGCATGTCGCCAAAAGCACGTCTTTCATAAACACAATCTGGCAATGAACCCATGAAAATTATATTTCAGCAGCATGCTGGGAAAGCCTTTGTTCACACTACAGTTTGATAGTTTGCTTTAAAATTTTTACTGATGTTGGTAAATTCATTGAGGGTTTAATTAAGTAGGGAAAAAGTACTCTACACAGCATCCTAATAGTTCTTTTCTATATGATGAAAAACTTTTGTGCTTTGTGAAGAGTTCCCTAAGAAATGATTCCATATGACGTGAGTGAATGAAAATAAGGGGAGTACACCTGTTTTGTTAATTCTAGATCTCTTGTTAGAGAAAGTGTTCGTATTGCAGAGGTGACACTATTTAACTTCTTCAGTAGTAATGTGATATGCTCTTGCCAACTGAATTTCTCATTGTCAAGTTAGTGTCATCTGCAAATAAAATGCTCTTAGCCTTGTTGAATGTTTCCAGGAAGATCATTGATGTACAGTAAAAGCAGAACTGGATCTAGGATAGAGTCTCTTGGAATGCCAAGTCGTATTTTCTGCCAGTCTTGTGAACAATCTCTACTGATTTTAGAATCAGAAAGGCATAACTTAAACTATTTACTATTAATTACTTAAATTATACTAATTATCTCTAGTTTCTTTAGTACTCTTGGTCTGCAGTCAGGCAGTTTTTTTATAAATTGGAATTCAATCATATAAATTGGAAATACAAATTAGGATAGGGATAATGAATCACTGTTCACCTGATGGCAAGGCTGTGTATACGCGCGTGCGCGCGCTCACTCACTCACTCACTCACTCACTCACTCACTCACTCACTCACTCACTCACTCACTCACTCTCTCACACACACACACACACACACACACACAAACACACACACACACACACACACACACAGAGAAAATTGTTGGAGGTGCAAGATCAAGACTTTCACAGTATTTTACTGGTTGGGGTAAGGCCAATGCTTGGGCCTGAGACTCAGGATTTGATACCTGTCCAGCCATCCAGAATTTGGTTGTGCTTTATTTCTCAGGCAAATGTTGGCGCAGTTTCTTCAAAAGGCTATTGCCAGATTCTTTCTTGTTCCTTCCCCTCCCCCTTGTTCTCACCAAATCCTGTCCCAGTACTAATGAACTTGTGGTTGGTGAGACTAAAGCCCAAAGCAAGAAAAATGAAGAAATAAATGAGGATTTATGGAAATGTGAATTAATAAAATCTTCCTGAGCTTCAAACTTGTTAAAGTGTTGCAGTCTTGTGATGTTTCAATTGTGTTCTGTGAAAATGATGGTGGAAACTTGAAATGCTCCACAATTTTGACTTTTTTGACTGAAAGCTTAAAATGTCTTTATCAATTCCTGCAGGTGTTCAGCCAAATAAATCATGATGCAAAGATTATTGTTGTCTTTTATATGACTAGAGTGTTCCATATACTGTTATGTTTGCAAGGTAGTCAACTGATTTTTGTTGTTGTTGTAGTCAATTTCGTATGATCCAAGAGCACAAAAATTATGAAATGAAATAAAGTATATTCATCCTCTATAGTTGTAGTGCAGTAGTACTTTTAATCTTACTTTTGTCATCATCATCATCAGCAGCAGCAGCAGCAGCATCTGCAACATCAACATCTTCATCATCATTCTTTTTTGTGGACTTTTTCCTTTTGCAGGTCAGCCCAGGCCCTCCCTCTTTCTGGAAGCTTGCTTTTATTTTGAAAGCATATTTAGCGATTTGATAAGCATATGGTCATTTTAACGGGTCTCTTGCCACCTTTCTGTGAAATGTTTAACACAGATCTCTGTGTGATAAGTGTGTTTTTTGTTTGTGTAATGTGTAGTTTATGAGACTGATTTGCCTTGATGATTGTGGAACACTACCTAAAGACCGTAATCAGCACGGCGGTTATGTGGGGACCAGAATTCGATCCTAGTCTCATTGTACCTCCCTGCTCCTATGTGCTGGTGCCTAACATGTGCATTCACACTGACAGGTTCTTACTTTTTTATATTACATCTAAAATCATTAATTGTTATTTCCAAATATCTTTCTATTTATTATAAACTGTAATAACTTGTTGAGAGATTCATTTTAGGGAGACAAAATTTTTTTGCTGTTTCATGTGTAGATATTTCTCTGTTTTTAGTATTGTCATGGTTAGATTTATGTTTGTTTTTTGCTAAGTTAAGTTAATTTATTTATGTAGTAGTATGTTGTTACGAGTTCTCAAAATTTAATTATTTGGTCAGTATATTTTTTGTTTCATAGAAAATTACCACTGAGTTGAAGAAGCTTTTACCCCAATCCAGAAGCATTTTTTGATACATTGTTTCATTTGCTTCTGCCTGATGTCATTTTATAAGTGTGTATAATTACCATAATTTTTCTCTTTCTTGTGAAAAGTTTCCATCTTTGATTTCCATCACATTTAACAAACAGGTAGTAGATAATTTTCATCAGTTTGTAAAAACCATAGTTTGGCGATTGAAGTAGGATTCATACCATAGTTTAGTTATTGGCATATTTTTTTGTTAGTGTAAAAAGATTTTATCCTTTTCTTTTTATCAAATTACAGCAATAATTTATAAGTTTCTATACTTAGGAAATAATTGTTTTAAAACACTTATATGATTGAGAGGTTGTGTTTTCATAAGTTTGTGGGGAAAAATAGGAATTCTAAATTATGCAGCCATTTATACTTTATTTTGTATTGGGAAATTATGTCTTTTCAACTGCTTTTCCAATTATGTAATTTATTGAAACTGTCACTTGACTTTTCAGGAGCCACTTAATGAAAAGCAAAAAGAAATTGTCTTGAAATGCTCTGAAGTTTGTGATAAAAAGGAGCCAAAAATATGTTTGATTCAAGGACCTCCAGGTAAGGTTGACATTATCATTGTTTTCTGCTTTTATCAATAGTCAAACAGCTAATATTATTATGTTGCTCTGCTTTTGAAGATTTATCTAAGAGAGAGGTATTTGTTTTGTATCCAATTGTCATGTTTCTTTGTCTGTCTGGAATTTATTAATAAGATAAATAAGTAATTATATACCTTCAGTTAAATATCTTTATTCATGAAATGTAAATTATCAATAACAGCCTTATTTCACTGATACAAGCAGACTTTATCAAACCGAGCATGGTGGATGAATGGTTAGCATTCTGGCCTCGCATTCAGGAGGACGCAGGTTTGAATCCCCTTCTGGGCATCCAGATTTGGGTTTTCCATGGTTTCCCAAAATCACTCCAGGCGAATGCCAGGATGCTTCCTTCAAAAAGCCCATGGCCGAATTCCTTCCCGTTCCTTGTCCCCAGTCCCATCCCACCTCTAATGACCTTAGCCATCGACGAGGCATAAAGCCGTAAGGAAGAAAAAAACTTTATCAAATATAAATTCAAACTTCACATAATATTTTTCCAATGTTCTGGATCAGAATGGGAATTGCCCGATCTGATATTAGACTTATATCATGGAGTTTCCCCCAGTAATTCAGGTGAGTTTTAGCAGAAATTGAATGATTTGATATTAGACTTATATCATGAAGTTTCTTCCAATAAATAAGGTTGGTTTTAGCAGTTTATTTTCAAGATACTGACATAATCTAAATGTTCGTACATTTAAGAGAAAAAGCAAAGTAATTTGTTGTTCCCACGAATTCTAACCTTTAGTCATATAGCATTCTTGTAGTTATTTCATCTTGATTGCTATGATACCTCTAGTAACCAACAACATCAAAGATTCAACCTAGCTACTCTATGAATGACTTAGAACTCCCCAGTTTTGTGCCAAAGCCCATTGGTGGTCAATTAAGAGAAATACATCCTTAAAAAAAGAAATTGTGTTTGAAAAATCATGTAGGAAGAGGAAAAAATTATTTGCTAACTCTTCTCTTCATGGTTGGTGGCCATATTAAGTGATGAATATGATAAAGATTTAATGACATAACACTGAAGCATGTGCATGTTGGAGAAGTCATTCGGTGGTTGTAAGGATGAAAGTATAATGGAAATGTAAAGACCATATTCTTATTATACCAAACTCAAGCAGGTATTATGTAAAAAATAGAAAAATATTTGTATTAGGACATAACTAAAGAGAATAAAATAGCTGCAACATAAAAAGGTTAAAAAATATACATCATTTCAGGGGATCCATTAATTATATGTGAAGTGAGTGTGTAAGACTTGGATAGTGTGTGCACCCCTTGTAATATTTTTTATTTTTAAAACAAATTTTGAAATTGATACCATTAAATTAAGCAAGAGGAAGAATGGTGTTATGATTGAATGTGGTAGTCTGGTAAAGTCAGTGCTAAGAGAAATCTAGGTAGTGCATAAATAAATGGTAGTACATAAATGTTCAGTAGTTGTGATCAAAGGTGTGAAAGAATTAAAAGTATTTGGCACATAAGGATAAAAATGCAGGAATGTCTAAAAAGGCAGCAAGCAGAGAAGGTTTAGAAAGATACACAGAAAGATAACGAATAATAAATACCTTTTCCATTTGCAGACAGTTTACTCGAATGGATGGCTTTGTTTTAAATAAAATAATTCTTTAAAAAAACATAAAAACCGCCTTAAAAAAAAAAAAAAGCACTAAAAATTTTAAAATAACTTTATACCTTGCTTAGGATAAAGTAAATCTAAATGGACAATATTTTACATTACTGTCATTGATATTTTTACATTAATTAGGTAACAATGAAAGGAAAGAAATGCTGCAAGGCAATATTTACATGGAAAAGAAAGGGAAAATACACCCAACACTCACCAAAGTTGAAGGGAGGAGGGCAGCAGCAACACAGCACAACACACAAACAAAGAAAAAACAATATTTTGGAAATATTGTTTTTTTCTTTGTTTGTGTGTTGTGCTGTGTTGCTGCTGCCCTCCTCCCTTCAACTTTGGTGAGTGTTGGGTGTATTTTCCCTTTCTTTTCCATGTAAATTTTACATTAATTAGTTATTTTTGGAGTCAGTGCCAGCTGTCAAATTGCAAAGATCGAATTACTGAACTTCTTTAGGTGTTAGACGCGAAACGAACAAAAATTCCCAATATTTTAAAGCATGTCGTGAGGCAGATAGTGTTATTGTGGGGAAACAGATTAGGGAAACAAATTAAAAGTATTTTAATCTGTGGCTCGGCCTTATTGGTCATCCAGACATATCTCTCCTGCTACAGTGTCAGTTGGTAGGCTGCATCATGCAGTAAATGATTTACAGTTAGTATAATATCGGCGTATCATCTGTATGTTTCAGTTTTGTTGAAACATTTTTCTAGCATTAATTGTAGGTAAGCAGTAACATGATTTTTTACGTATTATTGTTATTTCTCATTGTTTTTATCTTTTTGTTTTTCTTGCTTTCGCTGGCACCGACTCCAAAAATAACTAATTAATTTAAAAATATCAATGACAGTAATGTAAAATATTGTCTATTTAGATTTACTTTATCCTAAGCAAGGTATAAAGTTATTTTAAAATTTTTAGTGCTTTTTTTTTAAGGCGGTTTTTATGTTTTTTTAAACAATTATTTTATTTTTAAATTTTTAGTGATATTATAGTTTGTTTTGTATTTTAAATATGCCGCTGTGTTCCCATTTTGCGAACTTCCTGGTAGCTCGGAGATTAAAGTGCTTGCTTTCAAAGAAGAATTCTGTCTTTATATAACACAGCAACTTCCAGAACGGGGTGAATTGGGTATTGTGATAAGGAATGTCAGTTTACATTTTTGTCCATGCTATGTTTCGATCGTATCATAACATCTGTTAAAGCTGCTGGTCGATAACCGAAACATGTAACATCTGGGCATTAATACATCCCACATCTGTCTCTGGAATATATCTGTCTGCTCCGGCATCACACAGAAAATATAGATTTTTAATTGGTTTTCACAACGTGAAAGCTTGGGATCAAAGTTGAAATCTGAAGTAAATGTTGAGACATTATGACACATTTATTTTATAAATACTATGCCATGACTTAAAAATAGCTTAACTGATTTTGATGGGATTTAAAGCTGTTGATTTTTGTAAAGAACATTGGAAATTAAAAGGGGTGAGGGTAAAGGGGAAGTGTGATTGGGCTTATGTATGCCAAATGTAGACTGCCTTTTCTGATTGATTTAAAGTATACGTGTGTAAATTTCTATTGATATCAGATAAAACTGTAGGTATGTATAAAAAACAATTAAGGGGTGTGGAGATGAAGAGTAGTTTGGTTTTTGTAAAGCTAGTGTGGGCAGTATTTTTCTCTTTGTTTTAATGTATACATGTGCCGTGTTCAATGAAAATCTAATAAAACTGTGGTTATCTATAAAGAATATTGGAAATTAGGAGGGGTGGGGGTAGAAGAGAAGAGGGGTTGAGTGTCTGCAACCTAATTTAAACACAATTGTTCTGTATGTTTTAAAGCATACGTGTGCAAATTTCCTTCAGAATCGGATAGAAATTGTAGAATAAAGGATGGAAAGGAAGAAGTGTAGTTTGGACTCTCGAAACCAAATGTATACAGTATTTTTCTGTTTGTTTTGCAGTATACATGTGCATACTTCCTTCAAAATCAGAAAGAAATGGTAGCTTTGTATAAAGAACATTGGCAGTAATTAAAGGGGTAGAGAGGGGGATAGGGTTTGCGTTTTTGTGAAAGTTATGTGGACAGTATTTTTCTGTTTCTATTTGTTTTAAAGTATACACATACGAAGTTCCACCGAATCGGATTAAAATGTGGTTCTGTACAAATATTAAGGGAAGCGGAGCCAGGATAGTTTTTTTTGATTTTTTGGTCAGAAATCTTATTCATAAAAAATTCCATATATATGCGCCAACTTTCATAAAAATCGGTCAAATGGTGTCGACTGTAGCTTTCTAATAAGAAATTGACAAAAACCAAGGGGGTGGAAACGGGGAGAGGGGTTTAGTTTCTGCAAACCAAGAGTTGGCATTATTTTTCTCTTTGTTTTATAGTAAAAATTTGCCAAGTTCTGTCTAAACCGGATAAAAACTGTGGTTGTGTATAAAAATTAAGCGGTTTAATGGGGAGAGGGGGTGGTTTTTAGATCTTTTGGTCAGACACCTTTTTCGTGAAAAAAATACATACAAGCACCAACTTTCATGGTAATCGGTCAAACGATCACGACTGTAGCTTTTTATAAAGAACATTGACAAAAGTTAATGGGGTTGATGGAGGGAAATGGGTTGAGCATTGGCAAACCAAATATTAACAGGATTTTTCTCTATGTTTTAAAGTATACACAGGCAAAGTTCAATAAAAATCAGATAAGAAGTGTAGATTTCTATAAAATTAAGGTGTGTAAAGGGAGCCATGGGGTGGTTTATTTATTTATTTAATTTTTTTTTTTTGGGTCAGAAACCTTCTCCATGAAAAATTACATGTACCGGTAAATGGCAACTTTAATGGAGACCAGTTAAATGGTGTCGACTGTAGCTTTGTATAAAGAACATTGGCAAAAATTTAGGGGGTGGACAGGGGGAGAAGACTTCAGTTTTTTCAAACCAAAACTTGACAGTATTTTTCTCTTTATTTTTGACTAAACATGTTCAAAGTTTCATCGAAATCGGATAAAAAATGTGGGTTTGTATAAAAATTAAGGGATGTAAAGGGGAGAGGGCTGGTTTTTTATTTATTTATTGTTTGGTCAGATTCTCCATTAAAAATTAAATGTATATGCCAACTTTGATGATAATCGGTCAAATGGTGTCGAATGTAGCTTTTTATGAAGATCATTGAAAATAATTAAAGGGGTGGAAGGAGGGAGGGGGTTGAGCTTTGGAAGACCAAATGTTGACAGGATTTTCTCTTTGTTTCAAAGTATACATGGGCAAAGTTCAATAAAAATCAGATAAGGTATGTAGGTCTCTATAAAATTAAGGGGTGTGAAGGGGAGAAGGAGTGGTTTTTTATTTTTTTGTTAGAAACCTTCTCCATGAAAAATTACATGTAATTGCCAACTTTAATGGAGATCAGTTAAATGGTGTCGACTGTAGCTTTGAATAAAGAAAATTTGCAAATATTAAGGGGGTGGATAGGGGGAGAGGGTTTCAGTTTTTTTAAACCAAAAGTTGACAGTATTTTTCTGTTTATTTTTGACTATATATGTCCAAAGTTTCATCGAGATCGAATAAAAAATGTGGATTTGTATAAAAATTAAGGGGTGAGTGGGGGTAGAAGGGGTGGTTTCTCAATGAAATTCATATGGGACCACTTTGGAGGTATACCCTAGCCACTAAAAAAATTTCATTGAAATCGGTTCAAAATTGGCGAAGATATCGCTGAACATACATACAAAAAAATACAGACGAATTGAGAACCTCCTTTTTTTGAAGTCGGTTAAATATATTTTTCCTTATGTTATTACATTTTATGTTTTTCAGGTTTCTTCAGGTAACTATGGTAATATAAACATTTTTCATTTCATGTTAAATGTCCAATAATTCACTTTCTGGGTTGTGTTTTGATTGCATGCATTAATATTTCTCTTTGTATTTCTTACCAATCTTTGGTCTCATTGACATTGTTCATTTTTAATTTTAACATTATGTCCTTGCAAATTAGTCCAGTAAATAGGTGCTCAAAAGGGCCCTTAGCTGGAAAGTTTTGGGGTAGTTTTGATTTCTTCCATTTTATATGTTTTTTGGGGTGCCGAATCCGAATCTGAGGTTTGCTAACAAACTTTGGTGATGAAACATTGAAAAAATTGCAAAAAAGTGCCAAAAATCTCATTTTTTTGCTTTTAATTCTAATCCTATCAACTTTTCGTAAGTAACCTCCATATCCAAAATGAAAGTACATAAAATTTCCTACAAATTTCACCATTAAAGTTCTTTTTTTTTTCTCGGAAGAAGCGTTCGGGCTCAAGAGCTAGTTGAAGATTCGCGTATTTTGTGTATATTCGCAAAAACGCGCTTATTCCACTCCAGAACTCAAATTTATTATCAAAAGCTGTCAATATTAGTGATTTCCTGCTACTTTTATGTTGAATACAATGTAGTATAGTTTTAATTTTTTTTCTTAACATAATTTCTTGTAAAATAAAAAAATTAAAAAATCAAAGAATGCCGATGTTTACGGGTTTATTTCCGAAGTCTAATTGTGGGGCTATTACATCTAACTTGTTAATTCAATATCTTGATCTTCTTACCTAACATATGACACCATTATAGTTTTCTGTAACTTACCACATAATAATTAATTCATTATTATTTAATCCTGTAAAAGAGGCAGCACTGATGAGCAGGCACTTGCGCAGACGGCTGAGAAGGGCTCACTAGGGGTCATTCTCACTCGTCTGCCTTGCTCCATCAGTGGAGTATCTAGGAATTTTCCGAACTCGGGGAAAAAACTATATGATTGTTGCCACAGCAAGGAATACATTGGATTCTTGGTGGTGATTTTCGTGCTGTAAAGTTCAAACGAATCAAAAGAGTGCAGCCTCTTACGATCATGAACAGCTCTGTTTTTTAATTTAATTTAATTACGACGGAGCATCATAGTAAATCATATATTTCTGTTTTATTTCCTCAAGTGAAAATTATGATACCAGACTATCCCTGATTTGATTTCCTTTAAGAATACTGCTCATGCTGTGTTTACACAGTAAATTATAGAAACCTTCAAGTTCAAATTTCTATCTGGCCATCCTGATTTTGGATTTCCATGGTTTTCTGAATCACTTCAGGGGAATGCTGGGATAGTTCTTCCAATTGGCATGATCAATTCCTCGTACCTTCTTCCCTCTCCCAAAACCCTCTACTGGATTTAATAATCTTTATATCAATGAGTGGAAAAGTATCCCCCTCTCCTCCCAAAAAGGGAAAGAGAGATGAACAAAACTACAGACAACTTTTTTCACCTTTATCTTTGTTTTTTTATCTATACTATTATCTTAGTTTTTATTTATATATTATTATAAATTTGTATGTGAGTTGCGTTTGTCTGAGAGTGTGAAATGTCATCACACAAAAACTACTGCATAAATTAGTTTATAGTTTTCAAATTTTTAGAGCTTACAGTCTGGATTAAGTTCTATATCTACCAAGGAAGGCTGCAAGAAATTATAATGATTTCAAGATGGAACAGATATGGGCAACAGACCACTCTGTATTTGAGATGAGCACTCCTTTCCTTCAAGAAACACTGACAAAAAATCACACCACTTCTCTTAGAATTCTGTTTTATTTTTTGACTTTGATTATTTGGTTCTTAAGTTTTCTTGAATGAAGTACATTAAAATGAATGGAATAAGTAAATAAAATTTAATATGCTTAAGTAATATTTAATTTACTGTAATCATCTTTGTGCTTAAGAAGATATTGACCTAAGATGACTCTACCAATCTTAGGACTGTGTCCATATCCCCCCCCCCGCGCGATTCTGATTATAGATGGGATAGAATTGCTTGTTAATGGCTTGAAATGTAAATATCTTGGCATAATAATAACAACATTGTTGTTGGCCCTGTTCCACAGTTATTAAATAAATGTTTTAAATTTAACCGCATTTACGGTGTTAACAACTTAAGTTCATCGGTGGTTTAATTTATATATATTGATTAATTAAAAAGTCCACCAAAGGTTATGTTGAAGATTTGTTTATTGTTTTCATAACGAAGTCAGCGATATTCACAAGCATAGATACAATACAGAGGTGCACTTCTGAGCCGTTGCAAATAATATCTCTGTGAACTAACTGGATGAATCTCCTCTGTAAACTGAACACAGAATGAAGTCAACTAACTGCTCTGTCCAGCCGATCCGTTTATATAGTCTCTATCGACATTACGAGAATTCTTCAAAGGCCTCCGCCGATGTTTCTCGAACATTAACAATCACTCAAACATATTAAAAACAATCAGAATTAATACGAAATTACTTAACAACATTACAAAATGATCAGAAATGGTAATTAGAGATACTTAAATACAAAATTACTTGCAGAAATCATCTCAAAATGTAGAAAATTGTCCTGTAGACATCATAATTTGCATTAATACATGGAATTACAAACATTTAAGAAATTCTCTTGAACCATTCGGTTCTTAAACATATTAAATGGACTTTAAATAATTTTCTTTCATAAAACAAAGTCTATATACACTGATTTACAAGAAAATACAAAACAAACATACCAGATCATATTCAATCAATCTTTAGCTCACTACAAATGCTTCATACAGTACAATACTATTCAAAATTCAGGAATGAGGGCTGTTACAACCCCTCCCCAGGATTCACTTATTTTTACGCAGTTAAAATTGATTGAATCCGTCACGAATCTAAGCAGGTTGAATGTACACATAATGCCAACACAAACAGATTACAATCAACCATAATGACTTTTACAATGAACAAATACAATTCTTCATTACATACAACATCTGCACATAGTCCATGACACTGATTTTGGTTACAATAATTGTCTTTTTTCAGATCCAATCATTTTTTCAGTTACTGTTTTTACACAACAAACATTCAATGCCATCACCTTAAGTTACAATTATTTTCACTCCAAATTACACACTTGATGTCTGCTTGTTAATGACGACAGTCTGTTTACATTTTACAGCTGATAATTTGTCACCACAATTTAGAATGTCACAACATCATGAAAACACCAAAAGTTTCTACACAAAACTGTCACAAATTGCTTTATACAGTGAAATGCTTACATCTTAAACATTCTGTATTATTACATCTGCATCTGAACTTAAGTACTCACATAAACTATTTACATGCATCATTGACAAACTTATTTACAAAATTTGGTTTTTTATAGGTTGTTGACTCCTCCCCAAACCATGCAGTCCAAAAAACTAATTCTATAAGTGGGTTCCAAGATTTCTCTGGAAACCCAAAACCATGTAAGTTATTTTTTTCTAACTTTCCAGTTTTCTTCTACTTCCTGGAAGACATGTACTCCTAACCCGTAGTCAGAACTATCCGCGGCAAGGCAAAAATCTAGATCCCAATCTTTACATCTGTGCAACAACTCACTGATAGGTGGAGGAGGATCCCGTTCTGTTACTAAATGCTTGTTTAATGTGCGAGCATCCAGCACTAGTCGCACAGAATTGTCCGGTTTTATTACAACAACCAAGGGATTATTGTAAGGACTCCTTGACCTCTCTATTACCCCCCACTCCAACATTCGATTTATTTCCTTAATCACTTCATCTCTTTTGGTCAAAGGGATGGATATGGCTTAATAAAGAAAGGCTCTTCAGACTTTACAGTAAGCTTGCACTCATAATTTTTGATCAGACCTGGTTTGTCAGAAAATATATCCCTTTATTCTTCAATTAGACATTTCAGTGTTTCTTGTTGGTCTGACGTTAATAGTTTCATACTGTTTGGGTAATTAATAACGCTTTCTTCGCTTATCTCCTGATCTTCAATCAGACTATTAATCTCATTACTCTGCCTTAACACTTTTACACAAATCTGTGGTAATAGTTCGTCACAAACTCTAGGTACACCAGCATTCTTATATTTAACCCTCACATGATCTACTTCTTGTATGCCTTTCCAAACAGTCTTCTCAAAATCAACCCAGTATTCTCCACTGTTTAATTTAATCCGTAAGTTACCTTCTCCACAGTCTACCAGAGCCTTTACTTTGTAAGCCAATCCATGCCTAAATGCAATTAACATTCAACTTAGGGACTTCATACATGGGTATTTCTACATTTACAGTCCCCATACACCATTCCATCAACATTTCCTGCTTAATTCTCTTACTTCGAGAACCAGTAGCAGTAATAACTGTCATACTATTAACGGGTAGCACTTCAATTTGATTGGTGCTTTCAATTTCATTAAATAATCCTCAGCAAGGCAAGAAACCTGGGACCCAGTGTCAATAAGAGCATCTATTTGATTATTAAAGCATTAATCTGCACTATGGGAACTTTATCTAAAACTTCATCCTTATCCTCCACCTCTTCCAATAAATCTTCTCGGGATTATTCATAAAAATGGTATTAACTCTATAGCAGTTGGTACCTGGATCCACATTCTTGTCCACCACTGCGGGGCCCATCACAGGGGTGCTCCTTAGTTTGCCTGCCCCCATGCTGCCTTTCCCTTTCAGATTGAGGGTTCTGTTCTCTCACTCCCCCATTATCATTCCTCCTTGCGTAATTATCACAAACCCCATCCCCTAGATCTACCATCCCTTGACCCATTACCCCTTCTAGGGGGACTCCTGCTGCCCCTGCTATGGTGTTGATGGTGGTAATGTTGTTCATTGAATGACTCCTGGGCATCCAAGCATCTCAACAATTCAGAAACCTTATCCAAAGTGGCAATTAAATTTCTTGTTTGCTGAGGTATCCTAGCTCCTATCAAATCAATGAATTCCTCCTCTCCATAAGGATGGTCTAAGTACTTACAACGGATCCAACATTTATGAAAAAATCATACTGAGTTTCCCTACCAGGTTTATAGGGCCTACCAGTGATCAACTCCCTCTTTTCCTGAATCTGCCTGCTTGTCAACCAAAAATGTTTCAAAAAGTTTTCTTTAAACAGCTTGTAGTCAGTCACTTCCCTAGCTTGTCTATCACCCCATGTCCTAGCATAAGACTTTAGATGTTTACCCATAAGTGCAATTTTCTTACTGTCGGGTAACAAATTAAAATAGTCTGATCTTTCAAAATTATCTATAAACTCAATAGGGTGAAGTCTTCCACCGTCATCATAGAATTCAAATTCTTCCTTAATGTCAGCACTAACAATTGTGTTACCTAGTGTGGGAGCTTGACTTAACTGTATCTGCAACCCAGTAACCCTTTTCTCTAACTGATTAACGTTACATTGGGTTGTCTCTAATCCCTGGGTAAGTTGTTCCTGATGATTTACCAATGCATACTGGCTGAAAAGAGCAATAAACTCTCCAACAGTCCGCCACCGGCCTTCAGCCGGGGGAATGAAAGATAATTAAAAAAAAACCAATGCATTAAAATTTTTTCCCTATACGCAACACTTCCTGTCTCAACTCAGTAGCTTCAACATCATTAGCTTGGAATAAAGCAACATATTCCTCCCTCATGTTATCACAATTTTCACTGACTTCTTTATAAATCAAATTTACACATTCAGTCTTATTCTGTTAAAAAATTTCTGTAACCTTTTCAAACCTCTCCTGACATTCAGTTACTACCTTCCCCAATTTAGAATCTAAATTGTTAATATCCTCCTTGAATTGAGAGATAAAACCCTGAAATTGCTCTGCGATTTTAACATCAAAACATTTAGTCAAATCAGAGAATATTTATCATTGTTTTGTTGCAGTTGAGAAAACTTATCATTAATTTCAGATAATTTGCTGTCAAGATTTAACTCATTTTTAAATTCCGAAAATTTGTTATCGAATTCCGTAAATTTTGCATTAAAACTGGCTATAAAAGACTCTAAAAATGCTTGTAGATTCTGACTATCAGCCATTTTCAGCAATTAACAAAATCAACATGAAAACAAAGTTAAGAAGAATTAAAAAATTTCTAACCTGCCACAAAATAACATGCAAAAGCAAAATTTGAATATTCAGTACTTACTTTTCTATCACTTAAATACTTTTCGTCACCTTAAATTGTAGCTAGCAGCACTTCTCACCACTGAACACCACTTTTCTCACTGATTAAAACACTTAATCACACTTTCCACACTCAAAACACTGTACTGCTGGAAGACTTGATCTTGAGGCTGCAGAAAATCCGCTTGCCGTCGGAAAATTATTGCCGATTGCAGACGTTGAAGGAAAATCTCCGATGAGTGCTATCAACTCGTGTTCAGATTGACGTCAACGCCGTCCAACCCGTGTTGCCGTTCTAAATGTCGCGTCGCAGTCCGGCGATACATCTTCGCAGTCCGGCGATACCTCTTCGCAGTCCGGCGATACCTCTTCGCAGTCCGGCGATACCTCGTCGCAATTTGCTGCAGATTCTTTTAGAATGTTAACATCTCACAGATGTTAATAGCTTCTCGTCACTGTCAACTGTCGCCATATTAAGTTCTTCGGTGGTTTAATTTATATATATTGATTAATTAAAAAGTTCACCAAAAGGTTATGTTGAAGATTTGTTTATTGTTTTCAAAACGATGTCAGCGATATTCACAAGCATAGATACAATACAGAGATGCACTTCTGAGCCGTTGCAAATAATATCTCTGTGAACTAACTGGATGAATCTCTCTGTAAAATTGAACACTGAATGAAGTCAACTAACTGCTCTGTCCAGCCGATCTGTTTATATAGTCTCTATCGAAATTACGAGAATTCTTCAAAGGCCTCCGCCTGATGTTTCTCGAACAATCACTCAAACATATTAAAAACAATCAGAATTAATACAAAATTACTTAACAACATTACAAAATGATCAGAAATGGTAATTAGAGATACTTAAATACAAAATTACTTGCAGAAATCATCTCAAAATGTAGAAAATTGTCCTGTAGACATCATAATTTGCATTAATACATGGAATTACAAACATTTAAGAAATTCTCTTTAACCATTCGGTTCTTAAACATATTAAATGGACTTTAAATAATTTTCTTTCATAAAACAAAGTCTATATACACTGATTTACAAGAAAATACAAAACAAACATACCAGATCATATTCAATCAAACTTAAGCTCACTACAAATACTTCGTACAGTACAATACTATTCAAAATTCAGGTATGAGGGCTGTTACAAACTGTTTTTATCAATGTTTTTCACCACAAGCGTTTTGCCCTATTTGAGTAGGCATCATCTTCACCAGTGGTTAGAAATATACAAATTGTTATTATTAGATCTGTATAAATGATTTATGTATTCATTCTAAAATGTTATAAAGTCTGTAGATACAGACATGAGTACTCTAAAAGTTAATAACTACAGAAAGCAATTGCTAACAGTTTAAAAAAGTTATTGAATTCACAAAGGCATTGCACAGGGAAAAATGATGCTCAATGAACTTACATACATAACAAACAAAACCCTGTTCAAAACTGTAGAAAGAACAACAACATATGAAAATCTACACAATCACACACACCTCACAAATAATCTTATATATATATAAAAATAGACGTGTTTTTCCTATATTTCACTTTTCAGCCACCACTACCTAGCACAGATCACTGATGATTTGTAGGTGGAAGTAGCATGGAGTTTCCTGTCGTGCACAACGTTGGCCGAATGCCGATAGCTGTGGGGATGTGGGAGATATAACGATTAAAGTTGGTCAGTGCAGGGCGTTTTCATATTTCGACCAAAAATTCGTATCTCCGTATACTTCTCTTTCTTGCCACAACTACATAACATAGACCTTTGGTGTTTGTGTGTGGTAGTAGAATCGTCTTTCCTGTCGTGCACTATGGTTGTTAGATGTCGGTAGCTATGGGGGTGTGGGAGATATGGGGGTTGAAAGTAGGTCGACCTGTGGCAATTTCATACTTCTGCCAAAGACAAAAGTGTCATGGTGTATCACTTTTCAGCGAAAACTATAGATCACAGATAACTGGCTTTTGTGTGTAGTAGTAGCACAGAGTCACCTTTCGATCACAACAGCGGCCGAATTTCAGAAACTGTGGTACTGTGGTAGATATGGTGGTTGTAAGTGGCCGACCAAGGATATTTTCGTATTTCGACTGTCTCCGCATATGTCACTTTTCTGCCACAACTACATAGCATAGAGCATTGGTGTTTGTGTTTGGTAGTAGAATCGTATCTCATGTAGTGCACTATGGTTGTTAGATGTCGGTAGCTATGGGGGTGTGGGAGAAATGGGGGTTGAAAGTGGTCGACCTGTGGCAATTTCATACTTCTGCCAAAGACAAAAGTGTCATGGTGTATCACTTTTCAGCGAAAACTATAGATCACAGATAACTGGCGTTTGTGTGTAGTAGTAGCACAGAGTCACCTTTCGATCACAACAGCGGCCGAATTTCAGAAACTGTGGTACTGTGGTAGATATGGTGGTTGTAAGTGGCCGACCAAGGATATTTTCGTATTTCGACTGTCTCCGCATATGTCACTTTTCTGCCACAACTACATAGCATAGAGCATTGGTGTTTGTGTTTGGTAGTAGAATCGTATCTCATGTAGTGCACTATGGTTGTTAGATGTCGGTAGCTATGGGGTGTGGGAGATATGGGGGTTGAAAGTGGTCGACCTGTGGCAATTTCATACTTCTGCCAAGACAAAAGTGTCATGGTGTATCACTTTTCAGCGAAAACTATAGATCACAGATAACTGGCGTTTGTGTGTGGTAGTAGCACAGAGTCACCTTTCGATCACAACAGCGGCCGAATTTCAGAAACTGTGGTTGTGTGGGAAATATGGTGGTTGTAAGTGGCCGACCAAGGATATTTTCGTATTTCGACTGTCTCTGCATATGTCACTTTTCTGCCACAACTACATAGCATAGAGCATTAGTGTTTGTGTTTGGTAGTAGAATCGTATCTCATGTAGTGCACTATGGTTGTTAGATGTCTGTAGCTATGGGGGTGTGGAAGATATGGGGGATGAAAATGGTCGACCTGCGGCAATTTCATATTTCTGCCAAAGATGCATGTGTCACGGTGTATCACTTATAAGTGAAAAGTATCAATCGCAGATCACTGGCGTTTGTGTGTGGTAGTAACACAGAGTCTCCCACCGATCACAGCGTTGGCCGAAATTCGGTAACTGTGGGAGTGTGTGAGATATGGTGTTTGAAATTGGTCGATCATGAATATTTTCGTATTTCATCCAAAGACTTGTGTGTATCCGTAAATTTTACTTTGCTGCCGGAACTACATCGCGCAGAAGACTGGTATTTGTGTGTGGTAATAGTATCGACTCTCCCATCGTGCACTATGGTGGTTAGATGTCTATAGCTGTCAATATGAATTCTTTACAATCACGAACGAAGTCGTGGGTACCAGCTAGTATTGAATAAAATCACAAAAAATATATATTTCACTAAGTGAAACATAGATGCTATAGAAATACAAAACAGAACTAGGTTGGTAGAACTGTACATATAAAACAAACACATCACAGTAAACACTGA
Source organism: Vandiemenella viatica (assembly GCA_031002005.1). NCBI lineage: Eukaryota > Metazoa > Arthropoda > Insecta > Orthoptera > Morabidae > Vandiemenella > Vandiemenella viatica. Next base: position 154,902,156 of record CM061920.1, read on the forward strand.
AGCCAGTTGGGTGTAATCATAACTAGTGCAACAACAAACACAGCAAATAATAGAAAGTGAAGTGTACATAGGATACAGTGAAGAATGCTTAATTTTATACTAGATAACCCATGCGAAAATTTCACAAATGAATAGCAAGGTTGATGGTGTAGTAATTAGGTTGGAAGAACAACCGTCTCATTTTTAGCAGTATCTTTATTATTTCAGCTGATGTACGCTATTCTGCAGTCCTCTACTTTGAACATAAACAGCTGTAGCTATCCCTTCCTTGATGCTGAACTATCACAGACCTCACCTGAATACAAATAATTTATGATGTTACCCATGCGAAGACATTAATCATTAAAATGATACCTCATTTATTTATTATGTTTAGACAGAAAGGGAGATAAATGGATTGTGAAAAAAAAAAGTTTTAGAAATAATCATAATTTTACCCATTAAGGATCAAATTTCGAAAAATTCCTTTCTTAATTTATGATTTATCAAACACGAGACCATAATTTTTTAAAATGATTACTCATTTATTGAATTCAGGAAGATAAGAAGAAAGATAAATGGCTCACCACAAAAAAAAAAAAAAAAAAAAAAAAAGTTTTAGAAATATTGATACTTTCAACCTTTAAGGGTTGAATTCCTAAAAAAAATTCTTTCCTAAAATATCATGTGACCATAGCTTTTAAAATGATGCCTCATTTATGGATCTGGGTTATGATATGAAAGGATATAATGGCTTGTGCAAAACAAAAAACACCTTTTAGAAATAATATATATGATTGGAATACCAGTCCCAAGAAATGCAGAGTTTGCTGTTCTGGACTGACATGTGATAGCTACCACAAAGTTCTGAAGTGGCGTGTATCTATATAAAGTTTGTCAGTCAAGCAGTTAACTCAGTATTATGAAGTGACTTTATAGCAGGTTACGCTTGTTATAAAGATACTATTAATACTGTGTACATTGATAGTAATAGAGGGAATGACCATAATATTATACAGGCATTAACCATTTAGGAATGAATACATATAATATTTAATCATTTATAGAGATCTAATTATAACACTTTGTATATTAATAACACTGATGATGCCCCACTCGAAAAGTTCAAAACGTATCTGGTGAAAAACATTAATGAAAACAGTTGTTAATAGATGGTGTTTAATTTAAAACAATAAAGTCATCTGAACAGTTGGTAGGAAATGGTTACAAAATTCGTCATTTACTGTAGAGGGTGATGAGAGGATGTAGCAGGAAGTTAGGGATTTACAAAACTTTGGTCAGACCATTGCTTGAATATGGTGGTGTTGTCTGGGACCCACATTTTGGGTATCAAATACGGGAGTTGAAGGGCATACAAAGAAGGTCAGCTAGATTTGTTTGTGGAAATAACCCAGGACCCAGTCAGCAACTGATATGATAAAGAAGATGGATTGGGAGTTATTGGAAGACAGGAGGAGGGGGTAGAGAGGGGAGGTTGTGTACAAGGCATATGTTGGTGATGGGGCTTGGAAAGATATTTGTTAAAGAATTAGAAATAATGTATGGAAGGGAAAAGATGACCGTGACCACAAGCTTGCATTCGATTTGGTGTGTAAGGGAGTTATATAATTTTCTTTTACCATATGTGTAAGGGTTTCAGGTTTTGGAACAAATTACCAAGTGAAAGTGATGAATAATCTACCAAATATGCTGAATGAATTAAAAAAATTTAAATCTCAAAGGTAGATTGGAGGGAGGAATTTTAACTCTCAAGCACATAAAATATTCAAATAATAATAAGAAGAAAGGGGTAATTGTATGACTAAGAGAATTCCCACTGAAGCATATGCTCTATCACAATTGAAAATTAATTTATTTATTTGATTATCTACAAAATGGTTTAAATTTAACATAATATATTAATCAAACCACCACATAAAGGAACTGTGGTATTTAATTTACGGTAAGTATGTTTGTACTTACTATCAATGTTAAACAGTTTTATTCCATATCTGGGCAGCTTTATGATAATGGTGATGTCAAAATTTGATGATGGATTCTTTTGTAACTCGACAAAACAAATTGAAAGTGAAGAATATTTTTTTTTTTTTTTTTTTTGATATCGCTCTTAGTTCTCGAGATACTGAATGTCAAGAATTAGTTATAGGCTTAATTCCTTGGTCCAGACTGCATTTCGGATACCCATTTTGCATGTGAAGCATATAGTTCCTTTTAGCTTTAGCAATTATTTTTGTCGAGACCACATTTCAACCTAACCAACTTACTTTTGAGATATGATATCTTAAGAACTAAGTGGGATATCAAAAAGATTTTATTCCTCACTTTCTATATTTCTTGTTGAGTTACAGAAAAATCCATCATCAAGTTGCAGAGCCATGGTTATCATCAAACGACAAATTCATAGCTGCACTTCAGAAAGCATAACTAAATTGTGGATTTAATTTAAGGTAAATATAAAAATGTTTGTGCACTTTATTTGGTAGCAATGGAAAACAAACATTACCACAAGACATGGATTTTTAACATTTTTTAATTTTCTTTGAACATTCCATAATCTGGATTAGCAGTAGTATCTAGCATGTTGCTGTCCTATTCAACAGCAATGGTCACTGGCTATTGGTACCAATATTCATAGAATTTTTGTGTGTTCTGTTGAACTTAACCAAAACCTATTATATTTCTGGTGCATGCCCTTTTTGTTACTATTACTGTGGTCCAGGCTGCATTACAACTTACAAGAAAACAAACTATGTTTAGTATATAATTACATAATCTTTCTCGGCGTTGAGAATACAAATATTGTTCTCGGGTGACTAGCCGAAGATGACGTCGATGATTCAGAGCGCCGAAATATCGTGTGATTACGATAACACCTCTATAACTCGGCTAGTCACCCGAGAACAATATTTGTAAACTATGTTTAGGTTACTGCCCTGTAACAAGTGGTATCAGCACGACATAATTAATGCAAAATTAACCAAACCATTGTGTGGAAAGCAGTGTCAGTTCTGGACTAAATATACAAAAGATAAATACAAAGTCCTAGCCACAGAGTCCTTTAATAAGAAATTTTATTTTATACGTAATGTCTCAGGATGCATTACAACCTAAGCATAAGCACAGACTCCTTTAGCATGAAATTATGTTTCATTTTATATGTATGATGTTAGTAGTAATTCTTGCATTGCGAATTAATAGAAGAAAATACTGTCAAATACAATTCAGTGCATAGGAGACTAAGAAACTATTAGGAGAACAGCTTCTGTGATGTTTCTCATTAAATTCTCTGCCTTTTCCAGTCAATTTCATTAACCAGTCTGTGATTAATAAATGCAAAAAATGTGGATTAGAAAATGCACAGTCAATAAGTCATAGGCACTGATAAATTACAATGCAACCAAACACAAGTGGCCATTACCAACAAATAGTACTACGCCCGGGTAAATAGTTTCAACGAAAATTTCTGCTGCTAATTCAGTTTATAGATGGTTCACACAAAATAAAGACACATGTTTTTTGGTGTAATGTCTGCTTTTCAAGTCTTTATCCGTGGGAGTTTATTGTCAAATATGTATTTCACTGTGAGGGTTACATAATCTGAATGGATCAGCATCATAGATTTATTTTTCATTTTTCCATGTTTGTTACAATCAAAAAACATTTCTATTGCCTTATTTAAATAGGTCTCATCTGCAAGCATCAACTATACAGAATTGTAAAATTTTTGTCTCTCTATGATAATATTTGGTGCTAGAAAAAAAAGGGTAAATCATTTCTACACACACAAATGACCATACATCTAAAGAGCAGGCAAATGCTATTGTGGTAGTAAAAATTCCACATCAGTTATAAAATTCATTGTTTCATTTGCAAGATTATTTATTGCTCCTCAAAGAGATTAAATTTAATACTTAATGTAAAAATATTTTGTTTCAAAACTTTGTTATAATACATACTATTTATCAGTAATATAATGTCCTTCATCCTCATTCTTTTTTTACAAAGGGACTGGGAAGTCTACAGTGATTAAGAACTTAGTCACACAGATTTTGTATGGGAAAAATAGCTATCGAAAAAATTGGCACCAGAAAAGAAATGAACGCCCTAGGATTCTTCTGTGTGCGCCATCAAATGCTGCTATTGATGAGGTTGTAGATCGTCTCCTGGTTATCAGACAATCTCTACCAAGTATGTAAAGACAACTGTATATACAAATAAGCCCTATATTTATTCTTCAGATAGATCTACAAAATTTTAAAAAAATATCCTCTTGTAAATATAGGCCTTATGTGGGATACAATATGCATTTTTTTAAAGTATTAAGTGTTATTTAATGCATCCTATTGTCCAGAGTGGGTACAATGAAGAACTTAGACAATAGCAAGGCTTCTTGGCATATAGGCATGTTAAATAGTAACGAAAGTTTTTGTATCTATACCAAATCATTTTCAACCTGATGTTCAAGGGGTACTCATTTAATGCTGGTTTTTTAAATAGTATTTTGAAGTTCTTCAAAGTTGTGTGTTACTTATGTAGCAGTGATGATATTTTTTGGTATACTGTTAGCTGAAATTATAAATATCGTAGCTAGAAAATTTAATGGTAATATCTAGAATAAAATTATTTTACAGTTTCCATGCTGCACAGGTCGCACTGAATACTGCTATTAAATGCTGCATTTCATTTGAGTAGCTGCAACATGCCTGCTTTGGTTTTCCTATTGGGCAGAATTAAACTTCAATGTGTTTTACATCTTCAACTATTATTATTAATTTTTATTGTGATGGTGTTAATGGTCTGGTGGCAATTTTTACTAGTCATCTAATTACCCCTTTTTATATATATATTTTTTAAAGTTTCATTTATAGTTGGAGTGTTAAATTCCTCCTTAATTTACTTTTCCAATTTACAAATTTTAATTTCAAATTCCTTGATCATTTTTGGTAAATTATTCATCACATTACTTGGTAATTTGTTCCAATTCCTGATACCCTTACGAACAAAATAAAATTTTCCCATTCCCTTATGCATGAAATCAAGTGCCAGCTTGTGGTCATGGTTGCCTTTCCCCTTCCATGCACTATTCCTGATTCTTTGACCAATATCCCTCCAATCCCCATTACCAATATATGCCCTGTACATTCCCAGGACTCTCTTCACTCTCGTCCTTTCCTCCAATGACTCCCAATCCAGCTCCTTTTTCGTATCAGCTACTGACTGGTTCCTGCGATAATTAGCATAAACAAATATAGCTGCTCTTCTTTGAACAGCCTCCAACTCGTGTATTAGATAACCAAAGTGTGGGTCCCAAATTACACCACCATTTTCAAACAATGAGCTGACCAAAGTTTTGTAACCCAGTTCCCTCGAATATCTTCTCATCAGCCTCTCCAGTAAATGAAGAATTTTGTAGCCTTTTCCTACCACCTGATCAATGTGCTTTGCTCAGCTGAGTTTTTTTATAAAACATTATGCCAAGATATTTGCAATTCAAGCCTTCAACAAGCATTTCTGACCCCACCCTATAATCATAACTAACCTTTAGTTTTTTATCTGTGTACCTGACTCTTCTTGGATTGTTTCTTCATTCTACGCCGACCTACCCATTTAGTTATTCTGTCCAGGTCACCCTGCAGCTGATCACAATCTTTACCTGTTTTGATCCTATTGTGTATCGTTATATCATCTGCATAAAACTCAAATTCCAACCATAACCTATCAACACAGTCATTCATTACAATAATGACCAGTAACAGTCACAATACATTACACTGTGGCACTCCCATATTTATTTCCACCTCTTTTGATAATGTATTTAATACTTTAACACTTTGCTTTTTGGCATTTTAGAATTCCTCTACCCAGCAAGTTACTTTTCCACCCAATCCAACAGACTTCAGATTATTCAAAATCATTTTATGGTTCACCCTGTCAAATGCCTTAGAAAGATCTAGTGTTATTTATCAAATTGGCCTCCTTTGTCTAATTCATCTGAAATATCTTGCATATAGCCCACCATCTTAGATTCATATGAATATCCTTGCCTAAAGCCAAGTTGTCAATCTGCAAACCAGTTTCTTTCCTCACAGACATTTCTGATGTAGTTGCATATCAATCTATCCATTATTTTCAAACCTGTTTGTAACCCCTCCTTTACTAACCAGTGCTACTATCGCTCTTTTCCAATCCTTTGGTAAGCATCAAGACTCCAGACTCATTTTAAATAAAATTTAGTGGTTAGGTACATTGTATCCCACAATCTTTAACAAGTCTGTGGTAATATTATCTACACCAGCCCCATTACTTTTTTAGCTTTCTGAGTTCCTTCATAATTTACTGGGAATCTGTTTAAAATTTTGTAGTTTCTTCATTTATACTTTTCGGGAGACTCTCCTCTGATTCATTTCCTCCCATAATTGGATGATAGTCCCTAATTGTCTCACTAAACCAGTCACTCAATATCTCTGCTATTTTAAAATCCTCAGTGACTTGAACTCTGTTGTTATCAACAATTGTCTGAATATCTTTCCTTTCCCTCAATTTTCTAATATAGCCATAGAAATTTCTAGACACGTCACTCAGTGGTCCTCCTGCACCAATAATATTCTTCATAAAACCATCCTTTGCTTGTTGTTTTAAATTCTGTGCCTTCCTGTCCCTTAACCCTGTTGTGTTCCCATCTTACTAGCCTCTTTAACTTTCTTACTTCCGTATTGTATCATGTAGGTTCTGTGCTTCTCTTTATTTTCTACTTTGGAATAAACATTTCCTTGTCCTTTTATCTCCTTAAACTCTTCCCAATTCACTTCCACTGTACTAGAGTTGGGAGCACGTACCAAGGCGGGTGGGCTTCGCGTTCTGTGCAGAGAGAGAGGGGAGACGTGTTGCGACACTGCCAATTTGCTTCTGTCACTTTACAGCGCGCTAGTAGGTTCAGCCGTCTGCTCTTGGCACTTGGCAACGGCGCTACTCGCAACACATGGTGGCTCGGACTCAGAAGAAGACTGCCTTTTCAAGTACTGATACACACGGAACACTATTCCTCTCGCTTGTTTGTGCAACACTTGGCATGATTCTTTACCATCACTCATAATGAACACTATGAGGGCAAAATAATCACTAAAAACGGAACACTATAAGTGAAATAAACTGTAAACTTGACGAACACAGCACGACGCGCACAGAACGAACACAGGAAAGCTACTGACATGCGATTGGCTGTGAGTCACGTGGTACAGCTCCACAGGCTACTGCGCATCCGCCCTTGACCCGCCTTCGTACTTGCTCCGAACTCTAGTGCCATCCTTCCATTTGATGAACCTTTCCCTGAAATATCTCTTAATTCTGAACTCTGTGCCTTTTTATAGTTATACCTATTTCCCCTTCTATTTTGGCCACTCATTTACCTCATCCCCTAATGTCCTTCATTACTGCATTGTAATTACTTATCCCTTCAGTTACCTGACACCCTAAGGGATACATATTCTACAGTCACCTCAGAACTGTGAGTGTGAATTTAGTTTCTCTCCAAGAATCTCATCTCCAGCATTCATTCTTCCACTATGGTAAGCAGTCAATACCCTGATTTTTTTCTTTTTTATCACTCCAAAAATCTACCCCCTAGTAACTCTTAATCATGATCTATGAACACTAGAGAGCTATAGTAATGTTTGCTATACAGTATGAACACCCCTCCACCAATTGCTCCTCTGTCTGTGCAGTACACTCTGTAACCTTTAGGGAAATCTCATTGTATAATACTTGTTCTTTTAACCAAGACTCTACCCTTATAATCACTTGTGGTACATTTATCACTATTAGGTTTGGAAATTCTATCACTTTGTTCACTATACTTCTACAATTCACCATTAACACCATTATTTTTGGCCGTGTGGTATTTTCAGCATTAACCTTTGTCTTTCCTGTTGTACCCAATTCCTTTATTATTTCAATAGCTTCAACTGTTTCTTTACAATTTGTATTTTTTTCCAACAGTGCATCTACATGCTGTATCCCCTTGCCTGGAGCCCTTAACCTTAAAAAGGCACAGTTGTGACCCCATCATAACTGGAAGTGGGCTCCCTTATAGCTTTAGCTAACAACTCAGAAAGTACTTCCTTCCCCCTTATATTTAGATGTAGGCCATAACTAGTAAAACCCCAACTACCAATGGTGTTTTACAGGCAAAAGAGAACTAACGCTTCTTCCAAGTAGCATATCTGTTCACAGCGTGGTTCAACTGTGTTCGATCATGATGACTTAGAACCTGCATAATTTCCAACCTGGCATGCTGTGCCTTCCTCAAGTCACACTCTATACTGTAACTCATTTAGTTCAATTTTCCCCATTGTCCTACATTCCCAGTGAAGCCACTTTTTACACCCATTGCAATCCAAACCATTCACCACACATCTGCGACAGGTGCCACACTTTCCAGTCATGATTTTTCCCAAAACGACACCTACTGGTACCTTTTAAGTGAACCTTAAGGATTAAATTATTAAATTAAATTTAATTTGTAGTTCAATAAAAGAAAAAAATTAATCTGCACTTATTTTTTTGATTGAATTTTTACTTTTCAATCATTTTGTTGTAAATAATAACTAGGTGGAAAGTACTTAAAAGCCAAACTTCAAAATAAACCTGAAGATTAAATTTCACAGGTCGATACTATTTAGTACTAATCTGAGAATAATAACTAATCAGTTATTTATGGGAAATTATTTTTTTAAATAGTAGGTGATTATTATATTTCTGACAGAAGATCAATGAAATTAACTTAGGCTTGCAGGTTTCTAAAGTTAACTGACTGGTAAATTTTTAATATATAATTAAATTCAAGTTTTATAAGTAATAACTATGTAACAAAAGTACTTATGAACTAAATTTCAAAATAAACTTCAGATGGAAGGTCGATACTATTTACTGCTAGTATGGATGAGAACTAATTAGTTATTTATGAAATTTATAAAAAAGTTAGGATTTATTTTATTTTAATGTATTAAAAAGCAATTAAACACAATTATATTTCAGGCTGAACAGGTTAATTACTTTAATGTACACTTTTGTTTTTTTCAAACTTGACTGTGAAATTTTAAAAATTGCTATTTGAATTTAGAATAACAATACTGTATAGAGCTGCTGTGAACAACAGGATGCTATGTGTGAATAATTATTTTTATTGTTTATTATTACCAAGTTGTTATATTACTGTCCCAGAAGTAATTTAATGACAAACTGCTATATTTTAAACTGAAAAGAGCCTAAATATGGGATGATACAATAACCATAACAATCGAACTTCTGTCTACTGATTTGAATTAGTTATGATATATAAGAAATAAAACAGTTACAGAACTTATAACACAATGTTTACCTATGCTATTGTATTCTAATTAAACCAATTACCAAGCTTATGCTACATATAATTCAATGAAACTTGCAATAACTTGAAAAGGGACTCTGACAACAATGATGCAAACTTTTATTTATGGAGGAAATTTTAAATAATTTTTCTTGCTAACAATAATTCTAAGAATTTAGGTGATAATTTAAAGTAATTTAGTCTACAAAAAGTTAGCTGATGATAAAAAATTACAGTTTTGTGAGCAGCTCTCAACATACACAACCAACGATTGTCCAACCAGTAGTAAGTTGACACAATTAACATTCCATCTGGGATGTTCAGTGTTGTGCTTAGTAGAACATATAAAACACATTTGATGCTCTGACCTACAAGAATGTCGAGGTAGCTTGGGCAAAATGTGCATTTTATACTATGACACAGTGCCACCCAGGAAGCATGGAAAATATTAATTTAACTCTCAGAAGCCTTCAATTGCAAAACTATTTTAATTTCTATAGTTTGGCAATATATTAAATTCTTAAACTCAACAGTTATTTCATACACCTTCTTTATCACTATGAAAGCCATAATTGAATGTTGTGTTTTACTGTCTCTACATGTGCTGGTAAACAGCACACTGTTACTGTTGGTAACTTGAAATTAAGTTTGGTACTATCAAACACATTTGTAGTTAAAAGTTGTAGGTTTTGGAATGTACTTACTGGAGTTTCTTCAGGTGGTTGGACAATGTGGTGCCAATCTAAATCAAACTTACTACTGACTTATTGTGATCTCCTTAGGCAGCATCCAGTAAGTCAGCAGAATACAGGATCAAAATTAATCTTACTGAGACAAGTGAAAAGTTCTAGTAAGTGCATTGGAAATCTTGGTGCTTTATATCCCTCAGTCACACTGGTAGTGGGTAATAGCTTCTTTCCATGGTGTAATCAGGTGATACAAATGAAAATACTGTTGCATAGTAGTCATGATTATATTTCAGCTTGGTGACAACACAAGAAAAATATAGAAAGCAAGGTAGGATTTGTTATCGTCAGACTGACTTTTTTTTGTTAATGTTATGAGCATTTTTATAGTGTTATCAATACAGTTGAAAATATAAATTATTTATTCAGTCTCTACTGTATTGTTAATTATTCTTTTTCATGTAAATGGAACAGATCTTCTTCTGATTCACTGTGGCTTTAAGGAAGTATTGTTTATATTTATTAGATTCAAAATTTCTACAGCTCATTTTTGGTCCTCTTCAGAGATCCATGGCTGCTTTCTGTTTTATGAATTTCTACTGTGCTTCTCTGATTGTTATATCTTGAAAAAAAAAAAAAAAAGTTTAATCTAAAAAGATGTGATACAAAAAGTGTTTTGGTTGCAGAAGAAATGCGTTTCAAAATGGTACGTGTTGGTAAAGCTATACGGCCATCAGTTCATTCTATTTCCTTGGAAGAATTGGCGAAGAAAGAAGTGAAGAACAGTGTAGAGAACTTACATGGTGATCCTGAAAGCCTGCAGTTGGAGGTCTGTGTATCATTGTGTTTTATATAATATTAGATGAAAATGCCAATGAAAGTATGTGCTGTGAATATGTTTCAGGCTGTTGTGGAATGTTTGCAGTTGCTAGGTTGAGCTAGCCCACCTTTGGTGGTCAATGTAGCGTTATTTAGAAATAGTGTGGGTAGCAATGTTCTGCATATATTTTTTAGTTCTTTGTTTTTACTTTTGAATGCTGGGTTCTTGTTTGAAACAGCCACCACATTTGTGATGAAGGAAATAATATTACAGTTCACTTGGGTAACTAAATAATGAATAGTGATGACAATGAAACTGCCATTAGGCAATGAAAACATGATAGCATAGGAAAAATAATCTCTCGCTTACCACATATGATGGTCAGATGAACACAAAAAGCACAAACACACTATACAGTTATTGATGTAGGATGTGGGATGTATGGCAAGAGGAAAAAACAAGAAATCATGTTGTAGGTCTGGATGTGTACACATTTTTCCCCTTGCCATAATTATAAAGTTTGACAATTCATAACAAATGATTTTGTGACTTCCTCTTCGAAAGATTAATAAGTAATAACGTTTGAAAATGTTCAAATTCTCACCAACCAGACAACCACAGTAATCTTACAGATCTTCTCACAAAACTCAGTTAAAATAGTAAAATCAATTATTATCAGAAAAGGATTATAAAGACGTGAAAATAACCCCTATAAATTTATCAAAACTCTTACCCTATACTTGACAAATACTTTTAATAATTTTCCACATGTTTTAATCAAAATTTTCACCAATTTGCAGAGCAAACTGGCAGGGACCAGCCCCGAGAAAATTTTTAATATGAACAGAAGTGCATATCATTTTATGGCTGCACATTTTAGATAGAGTGACCTTCAACTAAACATCCCAGAACTATTTTATGTTTAAAATTTCCCCTACAACCTTCTGAAACTATTAAAACTATGGAAAACAAATTATAATTTACCTTTGCTAGCTCTCTATTCTCTCATCAAACACTTATTTACTAAATAATCATTATTTTACTCCTTCATGCAGGACTATACAATTCAAACTAACCAATTCACAACTTTCTTCTACACCTGACTGTTCATGCTCATTTACAAACATTTCTCTTCAATCAGAACTACTTCTGTCTTTCTGCCAAACACCTGCTCTAATTCTTCCATTTAATCATAAAATGCTTAAAATTCACAGAAACTTTTTAAAACTATCCGAAATATTTAGAGATTTTAATTAAATTAATTATTTAATACTGTCTTTAAAATGAAAACATGTATATTCTGTAACAACTGTCTCATTATATAGGATGTAAATAATGAAGGAAAGGGAAATTAATCCACCACATACCAAAGTTGACGGCCACAATGAGATAAAACACGAAGGCAGACAAACAAATACACAATATTTTGGCAACGGCCTAGATAAACGGGCCATTAGGCTCTGTAAGTGTGCACACACAGAACGTCACCCAGTGACTAGCTGGTAGTAGTGGGAATGATGGGGCAACAGCTATGGAGTAGACTATCGATATACCGGTGACGTCTGAGATAATATATTGCAGGCAATTGTAAAATGAATATATGTAGCAAGGGTACCTAGTACTAATACAAAAATTATATCTAGTTAAAAAAAAAATTGATTGGTTTTATTGGTGGTTAAGGCCAGGTGGGTTTCTGGCATCTAGGATATTCTGGTACACTAATTCCCTTCTCCTGAGTTCTGCTGCAGTGGTGCTATCGGGGAATACTCTGACTGCTCTCACAGTAAAACAGTCATTGAGATTGTTGGAATCATGGCTATTGGCATGTTCTGGTATTGGAAGCTGCAAGTTATGGGTGTGGACTGTTTGTCTGAAGCCATTCATTCTGACTGATAATTGCTGTGAGGTGAGGCCTATGTAAGAACTAGTGCAGTGGTGGCATGTTAGTTGATATATAACGTGAGTTGTTGAACATGTCCAATGATTGGGAAAGTTTCCCCTGTAGTAGGAATGGAATATGTAGTGATGGGTGGAAGCATCTGCAGGTTTTGCAGCGAGGTCTATAGCTTGGGAAAGATCCATATGGTACTTTTGGAGAGTTTGGTGGAGGGTATTTGTGTATTGGGTGGTCTGCTAAAACATGAACTGGAGACACTGGGTAGAATTTTGGGTAGGAGAGTACGCATTTTTGGAAAGGAGCAAAGGGAGTCATACCCCTGTCGCAAGGTATGGTTGATGGACACAAGGCCAGTAGAGAACTGGGTGACAAAGGCAGGGCTATGGTTGGTTTTTTGTAGGACAAGCGAGAGTGGTTATGTGGAGGGTGAATGATCGCACGGGACACGTGTTTATGTACAAGATGTGTGGGATAACAATGCGAAATACGGGGTTGGGATAGGTTCTATGCATATTAACGGAGCGAATGAGCATCAGAACAAATACGACTTCCATGGATGGCAAGACTGTATGGAAGGGAACGTTTGGTATGGAATGGATGGCAGCTATCAAAGTGTAGATATTGTTTTAAATTAGTAGGTTTGTTGTGGACTGAGGTATGAAGGGCGCCATGCCAGAGCGTTGTAAGCTTTCTGGCTAATTATGGATTTTGATTATTAGAAAAGTCCCTTGCTCGACATACACATATTCATTGGTCAAATAAAAAGGTTCTTTATGCCGCGGTCGCCAGGTTTAGTTATTACCGTTCGTCGGGTTTCTAAATGATAAGCTCACATACTTTAGAATGGACAGATATACCAAACTTTATTGAGTTCATAAACTTATGCTTTCACACTGACGGAAAATACCACCACCAAATAAATATTTAAATAAGGAAATCAGACTCCTTTTCCGAGAATCGCAGACTCGTGGGACAAGAGGAATTAAATTGCACAAACTCCCACACTCTCCACAGTACTCATAACACGTCCACAGCCACTTGAGATCGCTGCACTCCATGCAAAACCGTTAATATAACACATTACTAGTTTCCACGTTACACTCCGCCAAATCTTCTCGTCTTTTCACAATTTCTATAATTACGACCGAAACGTTCCTGCGTCGACAACTAAACTTGACGGCGGTCAACGATACACACCCCAAAGATAGCCCCACACTGGCTTTCTACGCCGGCCACAGATACTCTTGCATGGCTCTGACGTATGTTATGTTACAGTGTGATGTCAACATCGAGAAATGTGATGTGTGATCAGGAGTAGGTCCAGGTGAAATTAATGGAATTTTTGCTATTGTTAAGGGAGTGAAGAAATTGAAGGATTTGATTTTCACTGTGGGTCCATATGTCATCTATGTATCTGAACCACACAGTTGATTTAAAGGGTGTGTGTTTCAGGAACTGTTCCTCCAGACCAAGGAATAAATTGGCATAGGGTGGGGGTCATGCGGGTCGTTTTTGGAAGGTTGAAATGAGGTATGTACTAGGCTACCTATGTGGTGGTGGAAGGTCTAGGTAGTGTTCTAGGGCACTGAGGCCCTGACTAAGGGGAATGTTGTTATAGAGGGAAGTTATATCAATGGAGACCAGGAAGGAGTCTGGTGGTAGAAGTGTGGATAGGCATTCAAGGAAATGTGGAGGATTACCATCCTTGTGGATCTTCAGAAGAAGATACAGCGTGGGGGTACGAGGATTCTTGGGAGTTAGGAGGGAGATGGACTGACAGAAGAGGCCTTGCAGGGGTCCTTATAGGTCAAGGAGAGTTTTTATTTCCTGACATGTGGTGGTAGTGGGATCTGTAACTTGTGGAAGGTAGGTGTAAGTGTCAGACAGTTGCCTTAGGGCTTCAGCCGCATAGTCATTGCGGTCCATCACTACAGTGGTTGAGCCTTTGTTGGCAGGAAGGATGATGATGTTATGGGGGCTCAAGTTTCTATGATGCTGAGGTTTTTTGAGTGAGGGATGGAGTTTTGGAAAGAGGGTGAGGAAAGAGTGGATGTGAGGAACTACTGGAATAGAATAAGTGAATGGTTTTGTGGGAGCCGGGGTGGTCCAGAGAAGATGAAGGTTTAAACTGTTGTTGACTAGGCTCAATCTTGTTCTGTTGGCTAGTGTGTTCTCCTGTGATGGAAAAATGGTACTGCCACAGAAGAGAGCAGGAAAATGCCAATGAGTCCCGGATCAAAGCAGCTTGGTCGAACTTGGGGGTCAGAGAAAAAGTGAGTCCCTTATATTTGGAGGAGAGATTAATCACCGACTGTTTGGGTTTAACTGGAGGAGAGGAAGTGGCTTTTGGAGCAGGTGGTAGAGGGTTTGGATGGGGTAGATTGAGGAGGTGAGCCAAGCAACTAGGGGTGGAGTTGGTGTGTGATATATTGGAGTGAAATGTTGATAAAGGGGGGGGGGGGGATAGGCTTGAGCTAAATAGCTCCTAACAAAAGTGGAAAGCTTGCAAAGGGGTTTGTAACGGGTACTCACGCTATTCGTGTTTGTATAGTTAAAAGTTCGTTGGAGCAATTGTGCAGCTACACTTCATAACACGATTTTTTTAAGCTTTCTTCCACCACTAATTACTCTTTTAATTAAAGGTTCGTTTTGCCGTGCGGTCGCCAGTCTTTCGGCTATGCTAATTGGTTAATTAAAGTCACAGAAGGAAAACACATATGCGTACTAGTTTTGGTAAATTTATTCCTCTGAGACTACACAGTCCACAAGCATGCCACCAGACAATAATACTAATGTTTCTTCGTCACCGAAGATAGCAGATTCAAGTACAGTCAAAACAACTAAATAAGCAGTGAGCACAATTCTCGAAACTAATTAACAAACAATCGCCATAGTCCGATTCTGTAGTAGTTTACTAAACACAGTTTATATTGAATCAGGTCTCTCGGAAGAACCTTCATAGTCCAACATATACTTTAGCACACATCCCACAGTGTTCTTTAGTACAGAACACACGCCAAGCGGCCGTACGCTGTATTCACGGGATAAACACACTGCCGTAGACCTTCCGTTCCCGCCGGCTGTTCCGTACATTACCCCTGACAATCACCGACTCCCCCGCTCGGCGCTCGCCCACCGCCAAAGACCTTACATACCTCTCAGATTACACTATCCACTCCAAATATAACCGTAACGTTCATGGTTACGTTACAGGTTGTTGTGCATATTTGGCCTGCATCTGTCTGCACTGTGACAGGAACTGTTACATATGATGAATGAGGTGAAAGGATGAAAGGCAGAGGGTTTTATGGAGTGAGACAAGCTCAGAGGAATGTTGGTAAGTCATATAAATATACTTTTGAAGAGCCAGCTGGGTGAGAGAAAGGGATTGTGTGAAATGGAAAGCATGAAGTTATGGGTGAATTTGTGGGTGGCAGCCTGAAACTGGAAGTTTAATAGTTAAACCATTCATTGGAATGTTTGTAGAGAGGCAAGACTGAAGAAACAAAATGTGAGAATTTAGTTTGACCGAACATGAGGGGTGGAAATGGTAACTGGACAGATAGATTTCTGAAAGTAGCATATTTGGCTAAAAAGATAGGGTCAATAATAGGTCACATATGAGTAAACTAAAAAAAAAAAGAGAAAAAGAAAAAAAACTCTTACAATGTCAAAAATGCAAGTATAAGCATCAAAACAAAAAAAAGTTTTTTATGGGCTTAAGCCTCAAGTATGGTTTACTTGAGGTCCCGATACTAATAATATCCTGGACCACAAACACTCACCGGTAAGATTTAATAAAACACAAACATTTATAGGTTAATATGAGAATAACCAATAATCAGGAAAAAAGGCAATTGAATCACTCAATGAAAGACGTGTGGGAAGTTTTCAGACAGTGTTCTTGTCCTGCAAGTAAACAGGCAAAAACTCAAAACAAAAACGACAATTGGGCCGAACTATATTGAAAAACAAAGCATCGGCCTGAAATGATCAAAAATTTAAGTGGTCACTGACAAGTGGGCTTAAAAGGTAATTTGGATAAATATTTGTAAGCTAATAATGGAAGAATTTCAAACTAGCATGATAAACAGAGCTAAAAATATAAATATAAGGGACATGTGTCCATTGTCAGGAAGTGATCTAATGCCAGATAAAACAAACCAAATTGTGGGAACTTCAGGAGAAGCCAAGTGTTGCAAAATAATATGGTGAAACGAACAGACAAAATAAGAGAAATGTGGAAGGGAAAAGTAATAGAATACGAGAAAGGTATCAGGTTCTTCGGTGGTTTAATTAATATTGTAATTAAGAAATAGTCCACCAAAGTTCAGTTTAAGATTATTGTTTATTTTTCAAAAACAACAACTCAGCGATATCTTTCACTTCAAAGATAGAATATCCAGATATACTACTGATGCAGTTCCAAATAGAATCTGTATAAACTGACTGTAAACTAAAAACTAAACTCTGTCCTTCTGCTGATTTCTTTATATAGGCTCAATCGAAATTTCTGGAATTCTTCAAAAGCGTCCGCCAGATATTTCTCAAACATTAACAATTACTCAAACAATTAAACATATTAAAAACAATCAGAATTAATACATAATCACTTAACATCATTACAAAATGGTCAGAAATGGAAATTAAAGATACTAAAATACAAAATTATTTACAAAAATCATTTTAAACTGTAGAAAATTGTCCTGTAGACATCGTAACTTGCATTAATACTTGGAATTACACACATTTAAGCAATTCTCTTACACAATTCGGTTCTTAAACATATTAAATGGCCTTTAAATAATTTCCTTTCATAAAATAAAGTCTATATACTCTGATTTACAAGAAATTGCAAAACAAACATACCAGATTATATTCAAGCAAACTTTAGCTCACTACAGATACTTCATTAAATACAATTCTATTTAAAGTTCATGTATGAGGGCTGTTACAAAGGAAAAAGCAGGACAAACATGTAAGATGGCTAAGAAAAATGGAAGTGGCTTCTAGGCGATATAAATAATGAAGGAAAGGGAAATTAACTCACCTCGAAAATACGAATGCGGAAAAACAAATACACAGTATTTTGGCAACGGCTTTTTTCAATAGTAGATATACGGGCCATTAGGCTCCATTCGTATGCACACACAGAAATGTAAAGATGATTTAATGCGCACATATGCAGTTTACATGCTCTTGCATGCTTGGTATTTAACCCTTTGAATGGGATGGGGGGAAATATTTGTTGAATGGAAACTACTACCTCCCAAACTGTTTGGCCCACGTCTTCTGCGAGTGGTGAAGGATTTGTTCACGGATATTTGGTTTTTATTTAGCCTTTTTTTTTTTCTAGTTCTAGTGCCTACAACTTTAATAAGCACTGATTTAAATGAGTTTATAATGAGGTATAAGATTTTATGCCCATATATCTGATTTATGCAAGTATAGATAAATCATCCACTTGGCAAAAGTGAAGACAGGAGAACAAAAAAAATTTGTGTAGTAAGATAATTAATTTGGTTATCCTTTAGTCTTGGGAAAAGTACTTGTAGTCTGCTGTAAGTAACTTAATGAGAGATTTCTGCTTGAATGAACCATGTTTGTTGGTAATAAATTGTGGGAGAAGCAAGGCTGGTACCAGTTCATACAGGAGACTAATGCTGAACTGTTGTTGATGCTTTTATACTATAATGTATCCATAAGCTCGTCAAAGGCATTTCAACTAGCTAGCCGCAGTAGTATCATAACATGCTTTATAATTCGATTTCACGGCTACCCATGTCGAAGACAAATTTCAGATAAGTAGTTTTTTAACCTTAACGGATTTTCTTGCATTCATTTCCACCACTAAAACTCATCATAAGTGCCATTTTAAAGTGTATTCATTATGCCTGCAAAAATTTAGTTTAAGAGATAATTTAATTTGTTTGTTTTCAAGCCACATGTTCAGAGACGTCTAAAACCTAAAATTTTAAATAACATTGAATTACGTAAAGTTATAGCTGACCTTTTATCGCCAGTTATAGTCAGCATATTCTAACACATTTTGAATGTGAAATCAAGTAATTAGGCAAAGTTTCAGTACCTTTTTTAATTAGGAGAAAAAAATCGAAATTTGGAGTAAAGGAGATAAATACAAGAAATTTACACGGGAAGATAGTTCAAATTAAGAGGGTTAAAAATATATATAGGTTCCTATAGAAAGTTTAAAGTATCAGGAAGGTAAACGAGATTTGGGAAGTGCATTGTTATAAATATAAAGAAAGTCTGCAAGATTGATGACATAACAGAATTTAAGACTAATTTCATACAAGCCCTTTGAGGACCAAACCAGATTGTAACAGATAGAATAAGAGATTAGGAAGTTTATGTGAGAATTACAATTTAAACTATTAAATTCTTGTTAAGTTATTAATGTTTGAAGGTTTTTGCTGACGTCACATGGTTGATGAGTCCAGGGCGCAAAGAGCAGCCGTACTGGTTTTTTTAGTCAAGACTACAAGCAGATTCGGTTGGGATAGGCTTATATGTGACTTGCTGAGTGAATGGCTCCATGAGTCGGTAACATGTCTCGATGATGTAGCAGTCGTAATTTCATTCAAGACTGGGAGCTTGATGAAAGTTTGTTTTCGCTCGTGAATGTGTGATACCTGCAAATCTTCGATGGAGAAGTAGACTGATTGCTTTTATAAATCTGGTACTGAACTTTGTAAAGGAGATACTTTTGGAAGTTTATAGACTTGAAATTGCATAATGTTGACACATTTTAATTTCCCTTGCACGTTTGTGGGCTTATCAATCGTGTGGCAGCTGTGTTTTAAAAGATTGTAGGTACTAGAAGGGCATACTGTTAATTATTTTTCACCAATAGTTGGATCATTGTTTTTGCGTTACCCCCAAGCTAAAGCATTGCTTCTATAAAACCTGCTACAATCCTTCAATTTCAAATGGTGGCAGCAGTTCTGGAAAAGATGGTTTTACTGTATTACTCTGATTTAGGGAAATGGCATGGGCAGCAATTAGTTGGTCAAGATTCTGGACATTAACTGAGTGACTATGAATATTAATCCTTACAAACACCTGATGGGTGATGAAGGCAGTAAAGAATTTTGGAAAATAGACATAGCTGAATTAGCAGATGAGATGACGTGTACGGTGACCAGGAAAAATTCTCTAGTGGGGAAGTTGGAAAGATCATTGTGACCAGGAATGCTGTTTCACGTGCAACATTTTACAAAACCGTAGTAAAACCCCATCTTTGGGAAAAAATTTCCACCTGTTGAGTGTGCAACTGTCATCACAACCCATCTGAGACATCTGTCTATCATCTCAGGTTTTTCAGCTCTTACATTATCATTATTCTTCTTCTGGTCCCTATCTGTTCCGGATGTCGGCACCTATCTTGGCTGTCTCGTCTCTGCTGGTTGATGCTTGGATTGACTCCGTAGTTGTCTTGGAGGTCCATATTCTTAGATTTTTTAACCAAGAAGTTGTTCTTCTAACAGCCCTTCTTTTTCCTGGTATTTTCCTCTGGAGAACAGATTGCAGGATTTCATAATGGCTATTATTCCTCATGATGCGGCCAAGGTACTGAAGCTTTCGTGTTTTTATGGTGGTCAGTTTTTCTATATCTTTTTTTCATTTTGGGGAGCATTTTGGTCGTCCATGGTATTCTCAACATACTTCGATGTAGCCACATTTCAAAAGCTTTTAACCTTTTACTGGTAGTTTCTGTTAATGTCCACGTTTCAATGCCACACAGGAGGACAGAGAACACATAGCAGCGCAGAAGTCTTATCTTCGTGGTAATTGATAAATTATGACTTTTAAAAAGGTTATTCATTTTATTGAAAGTAGCCCTCTGGCTTTACCAATACATTACTTTATTTTATCAGATGGATACCATTGGCTGTTTACTGTGGTGCCAAGATACGTATACCTTGATACCATTCAATGATCTTCTGGTTAATCATAACGTGGCATTGGGAGTTGTTGTTTTTGCCAATGACCATTACTTTTGTCTTATTTATATTAATGTCAAGTCCGTATTCGTGGCTGCATTGTGATACTCTATCTATAAGATATTGTAAGCTTTCCTGACTGTCTGCAAAAATGACTGTCATCTGCGTAGCGAATGTTGTTTATCCAGTTTCCATTCAACAGCACTTCAATCTCCAAATCACTCAACGCCTCCCTAAAGATATTCTGAATAGATATTAAATAATAAGGGGGAAGGATACAACCTTGTCTTACACCACGAAGAATTTTTACTTCATCCATATTTGCTCCCTTCAGTCTCACATGAGCAGACTGGTTCCAGTACACATTAACAATAATCCTGAGGTCTATATTATACAAGCCAATACTTTTTAAAATTTCTATCATTTTCTGATGCTTTATCCTGTCTAAGGCCTTCTGATATCTATAAAAGAAGCATAGACATCACAATTTATATTTATGCAGCGTTGAAATAGTATTTGGATGCTAAACAGAGCTTCTGGTGTTTCAAATGCATTTCTGAATCCAAACTGTGTAGGTGATACATATTCTTCACAGAGCTTATATATCCTTCGATGAATAACCTTCAGAAAAAGTTTTAATGTGTGGCTGATCGTTCTGTAGTCACCACATGACTTAGCTCCGGGTTTTTTTGGTAATGTAATAATGTTCTGAGCCAATCTTGAGGAATTCTGCCAGAGGAATTCTGCTGAAGTATGTTTACGAAGAATAGGGCTGAATGGGCATATGTTATTCCAAGCAAATTGCTGTGGTTCATTATTTTAAAGTATGGTAATTATTTACTTGAGAGTCACTGGTGAATGATAATATTTGTGGAATGGTTGGTTAAAGGCTGAATAATGAATTCTTACGGAAAATATTACGAGTCTATTTAACTGTCTTTTTGGTCACCGCTCAGTTAGAAAAACTGAGAAAATAAATACTATGAGGGGACTGTTTCTAATTTACTGAAGGAAAAGAGATCAAAATACTGAAAGCCACTGTGTTATTCCTGTTTTATAAATACCAGCTCACCATAACACCTTTAGAAAAATATTCTTTAAACACAAATCGAAACTTCTCTCCAAAATAAATGATTGCAGGCTACATTATAACTGGAAGTACATTTCAATCACACTCCATTTACTCAACTATGACAAGTACTTCTTATGTATTTAACAAACTATTGGCTCACAAATTCAAACATTTTTAAAGTGGAATCCATGTTCACTTGTGAACACTTACCCTAGCAATCCTCAATATGGCTGCCCAAATGATGCTTCATATTATAACATGCAATGGAATTGTACAACCAACTGGACCTGGTCCTGCTCACTCTGTTCCCAGCCAAAATTTATCCTTCCCACACTGCCTGTGGTATTTAAGAAACTTTCATCATCTACCCATGTGACCTCAATCAATTCATTTTCAGTTTACAATCCAAACTTCTTCATCCATGTTTTAGTTTTTTAATTTAAATTAATTTAATTACAATGTAGCACATGCTCCAGTAGCAATTTCCCTAGCACCCATATTCCCCTAGCACCCATATTCCCCTTTTTCTGCACCCACCTACCTTTTCCCTCTACAAATTTTAACTTTAAATTCTTTCAACATTTTTGGTAAATTATTCATCATTTCCCTTGGTAACTTAATCCAATCCCTGACACCCTTACCTAAAAAAGAGAATCTTCGCAATCCCTTGTGCCTGAAATCCAGTGCTTGTGGTCGTGGTCATCTTTCCGCTTCCATGCACAACTTTTCATACCTACACCAATATCTTTCCATGCCCCATCACCACTATATGCCTTGTACACTCCTATGATACCCCCCACCCTCCTCCTGTCTTGCAGTGAGTCCCATTCCAGCTCTTTTATCATATCTCTTAGGGGGCATCCATAAATTACGTGAGGTGAAATAGGGGAAGGGGGGGTCCGACGAAATCTCACCAGATCTCACCAAGGGGGAGGGGGGGGGTCTACGGAAATCTCACGTGAGATTTTACGAAAAATTAGGGGACAATAGAGCAAAAAAAAAAGGTCTACAATTTGCGGCAAAGTCGATTTGAGGAGAGTATTTCGGTTAGGGTGTGACCTAAAAAAAAGAAAAAAAAGCCTACAAAAGTTTCCAGGGCGATTTCTAGGGGGGGTTCTCACGGACCAGATCTCACCAGAGGGGGGGGGGGGGGGTCCGGCCAGATCTCACGAAATCTCACCAGGGGGGAGGGGGGGTCCAGAAATCCGGAAAAACACCTCACGTAATTTGTGGATGCCCCCTTACTGATTGCATCCTGCGATAATTTCCAGCAACAAATCTAACAGTCCTTTTTTGCACCCTCTCCAACTCCTGTATTTGATACGCAAAATGTTGGTCTCATACTACACTTCCATATTCGAGCAATTGTCTGACCAAAGTTTTGTTTACTTCTCTCGTACATCCCCTCATCACTCTCTCCAACAAGTGCAGAATTTTAAAACCTTTTCCTACCACCTGTCCAATGTGTCCTGCCCAGTTAAGCTTGTTATCAAATGTAATGCCAAGATATTTACATTTCAAGTCTTCAGCAAGCAATTCTTTCCCCACCTTATATTCATAATTAACCTTTTCTTTTTTTAATTTGTGAATTTAATAAGCTGACTCTTCTTTGCACTTATCTTCATCCCATGTTTACCAACCCAACTAGATATCCTGTCCAGACCACCCTGCAACTGTTTACAGTCCTCTACCATTTTGATCCTTTTATATATAGCACTAGCTGACCCGGCAATGCTTCACTATTGCTGGATTTGAGTAGGCACATAGATTAAATGAAAAAATATTTACATATAAATTTTAAACTCCTGTTTCATTCATTTTCAGTTGGAAAGGGTGAGAGGGGATGCGCTTTGGAAAACATATGGAGGCAGTATTTTTCTGTTTGTTTTAAAGTATAAGTGTACAAATTCTTATCTAAATCGTATAAAAAATGTGGTATCGCCTAAATTATGGGGGTGGAAAGGGGGGCGAGGGTATTAATATTCGGAAACCATACGTAGGCAGTATTTTTATGTTTGTTTTAAAGTATAAGTGTACAAAATCTTATCTAAATCGGATAAAAAATGTGTTTTGCCTAAATTATAGGGTAAAAACGTAATGGGGTTGGAAAGGAGGAGAGGGGATGAATATTCGGAAACCCTACGTAGGCAGTATTTTTCTGCTTGTTTTAAAGTATTAGGGTACAAATTCTTATCTAAATCGGATAAAAAATGTGTTTTGCCTAAATTATAGGGTACAAACGTAATGGGGTTGGAAAGGAGGAGAGGGGATGAATATTCGGAAACCATACGTAGGCAGTATTTTTCTGTTTGTTTTAAAGTATAAGTGTACAAATTCTTATCTAAATCGGATTAAAAATGTGGTTTGCCTAAATTATGGGGTAAAAACATAATGGGGTTGGAAAGGGGGAGAGGGGATGAATATTTGGTAACCATACGTAGGCAGTATTTTTCTGTTTGTTTTAAAGTATAAGTGTACCATTTCTTATCTAAATCGAATAAAAAATGTGATTTGTCTAAATTATGGGGTAAAAACGTAATGGGGTTTGAAATGCGGATAGGGGATGAATATTCGGAAACCATACATAGGCAGTATTTTTCTGTTTGTTTTAAAGTATAAGTGTACAAATTCCTGTCTAAATCGGATAAAAAATTTGGGATTGCCTAAATTATCGGGTGAAAAAATTATGGGGGTGGAAAGGGGGCGAGGGGATTAATATTCGGAAACCGTATGTAGGCAGTATTTTTATGTTTGTTTTAAAGTATAAGTGTACAAATTCCTATCTAAATCGGATAAAAAATGTGGTTTTGCCTAAATTATGGAGTGTTATGGGGAATAGGGGGTGACTTTTTTGAAATTTTTTTTCACAGGAACCTTCGCAGACGCACACTCGAAAACTCTCCAAAGTTTCAATGCAATCTGATAAATGGTATAGGAATGCATAGAAGACGAACAAACAAACATTGATTTTTATATATAAGATTATGTCATCTGAAAACAATCTAATTTCAGATACTAAACAATCAACACAATTATTCATTAGAATAATGAATAGCAATGGTCCCAATACGCTACCCTGCGGCACTCCCATTTTTACTTCCGCTTCTTTTGATACTGCATTTCCTACCTTAACTTTCTGTTTTCTATCTTTTAAAAATTCTTCTACCCAGCAAATCACTTTCTCTTACACTCCAATAGTTTTTAACTTATTTACAACCATTTTATGGCTCACTCTGTCAAAAGCCTTTGACAGATCTAGTGCTACACTGTCAGTTTGGCCTCGATTGTCCATTTCATCTGAAATATCTTACATATATCCCACTAATTAAGATTTGCATGAATATCCTTGCCTAAAGCCATGTTGCCTACTTGAAAACCACTTACACTCCTCACATATATTTCTGATGTGGTTGCATATCAATCTCTTCATTAATTTACCTACCACTGATGTCAAATTGATTGGCCTATAATTTTCGACTCTATTTTCTCACCCTTCTTTTATGTACTGGCACTACTATCACACTTTTCCAGTCCTGTGGTAAGCAGCAAATATCTAGACTCAATTTAAATAATATTTCAAGATAGGGTACAATGTCACATCTTGCTATCTTATGACATCTGTAGTAATATTATCTACACCAGCCCCTTTATGTTTTTTCAGCTTTCTTATTTGCTTCATGATTTCCTGAGGATGTATTTCAAATTTTTTGGTATCTTCATTTCTAATTGTGTTGTTAAGCTCCATTTCTCCCTCCCGTTTCTGATTCATTGTCCCTAAATCTCTGCCTTCCCTTATGACACTTACACTATTTCTGCTATTTGGAATAATTCTATTTTTTTTTTTTTTTTTTTTACAAAAATGCTTGTATCATTATTTATTTTAGTATTACTTTTTCTTTGTTAAATTTCACAACTTATCTACCTTTCTTATATAAAACCTTTATTAATGTATCTTCTTTTATTGGCTACTTACAATTTCTTTTACAGCTTCTTTTCTCCCTCCAAATGCTGTTTGTTCAATAATACAATCATCTCCACTGTGACTTATTTTCTTAATGTCAGTATTATTTCTCCCTTCTGAGTTCCTAATATAGAAAAACTAAGTCTTTTATCATTATGATTTTTCCTTCAACTATTCCTATATTTTCAAATCTTGTATTAAGTTTTTGCCCAATAATTTCAGTCTGGATTCTAAATTTCTAAACTTTTCTTTCCTTGCCATCCCCTAGCTGAACTCATGTTTTTCTCAACATTATACAATCATATTCTGTGTACTGAATTTGTGTCATGCTTTATTAACTAAATTATCCCATATTGCTACTCTGTTAATTAGGTACTGTCACAGTAAATCCCTTTAACCATTTGAAAACAAATTATAAATCTATTATCTTACTAAATGATGGTTGATTATAGAAAGTGACTCATGATAAACATGAGGAACAACTCAACACAACTAAATGCTCCTCAGCTTATCCGCCCCAGCTTTGATGATTAGCATTCAAAATGTGTGACAATTGTGCTGATAGATTCCTGAAGATTGAGAATAAATTGATCTATGCAAGTGATTTCTGTGTAAACATTCCACACTTCATTATTTTGGAAAAATGGGGGTTGGGGGGAATGGGGGAGCATTCGTAGCCAATCTTTAGATGTATGAGTGCAGTTATGGGTTGAACATCATGACATGATTCAAAGTCCAGTCTCACCTGCAAAATTTTTTGATTACGCTTTGTCCTTTTATATCATCACATCAACATTGTGTTGAAAATTTAGATCACAACCTGATTGATGGTTTACCCCAAGAGACTGCATATTCAATAATTACTCCTTTCTGTATTAATTCATTATCTAACCTTTTTAATATCCCTTTTGTTGGTCCAGCACAAAAGATGCTATATATCCCTCCCTTAGTGAGATCTGGGTACGACCTTAAGTTGGACCAAGTCTCTCTGGCCTTTTTTTTGACAAACTGAAGGTTAGACCACACTTAACTGATACTGGTCCACAGTGTCACTGTAACGACACTTTCCTTATTGTCAGCTTTAACTGGATTGAAGTTAGTTCAAACATCACCCCCCATATCATCCGACACTCGTCCGACATCCCACCATCTTTAGTTTGGTTTACTTATTGATCATGCAGTGTGGTTTTGAACTGGTTGATGTGGAGAAACGTATAGAGGGAATTGGGAAATTTACAGTCCTTTATGATCAGATGGGTTATTTGTTTTACTGATTGCCTTTTCTCTTCAACCTTACTTCCATGTTTATCAGACGATCATAAAATGAAGAGCATGTCATTGTATAGTATTCATAAAATTTTGTTTCATCATCCATCTGATGCTGTGAATAGGTTTGCTACCCACTACCCCTTTTTTAACAATAAAAATATATTTGTGTTTTGTGATAACAAAAATAAACTACATTGTATAGAAAAAGGTTGTTTATTTTATGTTGTTTGAACACACATTTTTCATAACTTGTAAATTTGGTCTGATGTATCAGATAGTTGGGGCATGCCGTTGGGATACAGAAGGTCCACAATTCAAATCTCTGTCTTGAGTGCAGTTTTTACAAGCCTTAAAATTTACCTTCCCTCCAGGCAAAGATTTGTTTTGTCAATGCAGAGATGCTAGAATGCTCCATGGTTGGAATTACACAGTAAACTAGGCCTCTTTTTCCTTGAAGTATTACCAGAGTAAGTTAGTTGGCTTTGCAGAGATGCACCGTGCAGCCAGTAAGAATCTCTGTTAATAGGTTTCTGAAACAACATGAAATTATTATATAGCATATTTACAGCAGTTAAATTAAAATGCGTAATGATCTCATTCTTTACTAACAAGAAATATGAAATGAATCTAAAGTAACCTCAAACAAAACAAACATGCAATGTAATCTTCATTTATACAAAACAAATATGTCAATTGTGAAGTGAGTAACATTTGACATCCAATTGTGATTGCTTTCAGAAATGTGAGAATCTATCAATCCAGTATAGTGTGTTAAAGACTATTAGTGATGGTCTGTTAAGGCTGTGTTGGGATACTATTTATGTACCTGAAAGATCAATGAGTGAGGTGATAGCGAGACTCAGGTAAAAAATTGGTATTTAAATATGCCTTATTACTTTTGGAGATTATAAAGTACACCTATGAAAAATATAGTAAAATACTTTTTAATGGACTACGGGTGCAACCCTTGCTGTGATACCATCTCACTTTTACAGAAAACTTTTGTGGAAATTTATGAACATTAGCTGCCAGAAACAATCAAGTAAAAACATTAAAGTAGACTGAAAACTGTGTATGAATATGTGCATGTGCATCACATGGACGAGCTACGGACAAGTGTGGACATGAGGGAGACAAGCCTTCATTTGGCCAACTGTTGGTGCAGTGACAGTGTACCAGTATTGGTCAACTGTAGCCCCACCTTAGTACAGAATTTTTTCCCCTACTTTATATTGATAAGATCTGACTTCTGCTTTTTTTCTTCAATTCTTATTCAACCTCCCCCCCCCCCTTTTTCCCTTTTCTTTTCAAATGTTGGCTGGGGTCAGTTTGAATAGTGTTTATCTCTCCTTCTGGGATCATAGTATTGGCCACAGTTAGATTGACCAGTAACCTTCATAGCTTCTGTTTCTAAAGGTATACCACTGGGAGTCTGTCATTATGGTGCTCTTATGCCACCTCCTCCTCATCATCAGTTTTTTAGAACATGGCGTTAGCAACACATAACATTGTTTCTACTAATAGAATTAGATAATACATCCATACCTGATAATCTGATCTCTTTTACAAATGCTGGTGTAATTCGATGATATTTCTCATATCAACTCTTGAAATTGCTTCCTATCTTCATTCTTTACAAAACTAACTTAGCTTCGATCTTCTCTTGCAAATACTCTATTTATTTGACTTTGATCAATCATCTTCCATTAATTCACTGGAATAACATGAAGTGCTAAAATAGCATGTTAAAAATAACCACCTGAAATATACATAGAATTTAAATAATGAGTCTCATATACTTTCAATTTAGCTAGATGAGTGTTTGTTAGATCCACCAGAAGAAGGTGTGTCAGTTTAGTATTATTGAATTGTTAATTGAATCTTATTGAAATTTTTGAATTTCTGCCTGATAGCAGCAATACAAATTTTTAAGTATATTGTGCAAAAATGTATCTTACAGTAGGCATGATGGTTCAGTGTATTGGTGTGGTATGGCATAGGGAGGGAGGGTGACTCTCTGTAGCTGTGGCTGCAAGGTCAAGAAGAACTTGTGCCCCCAGTCATATTTGGTTATGGTGGTACTGCGTCACTGCATGAAAGTGACTGTGTTAGGTCCAGGTCTCGTCATGGTGTAGAAGTGCTGGTTATACACTACGTAATAGCTAGCTAGCACTGTTGTTGCACACTCATGGATATTGAAGAAAATTATAAATTGAGAATTTTTTTCACCAATGTAGATTGTTTCAAATGAATCTACGGTCAAAGGTCACTATCCAGAAGAAAAGATACTTGTTAGGGATATGTATACAAACATGCCTATCTTCTAACTCTGATCATGGTCTTGCTTTTGTTGTTAATACCATATATAAAAGTTCACTACGTTTTCCATAATTTGGTTACTATTAATTTTATTTGGTCGTCAACCTTTTATGTAGGAATAGTCATAAACAAAGAAACGAGGAAGTATGTAGCTTATAGCTAACTATTAAATGAAAGTCACTTAAAAGTGGCAATGTTCTTAATTTCAAGTTTCTGGTATCAGTCACAAACTATTTCGGCTCTGATATGTACTAAAAATTGAAGTTTCCACTGATATAAATAAATGCTAATCACAACCAATTAAAAGTTCATAAAGAATTAACTAAAACATTTTTAATTTATCTTATTGAATTGGAAATTCACTAAAATGGTCATGTAAATGATATCCTGGTCTTAATAGTTCATATTTTTCAGTTAAATAACAACATTTTCTAGCAAGGTGCGCAAAAAAAGGATGCTAAAATCATTTTTTACTCAGGCTGCGCTAGTGAGCCTCAGGCCATGTGATGCAATCACTTTTGTCAACACTGTCCAAACCTAGTCCAAAGGTGTTTCTGTGCTTCCTTGTCTTTCATTTAAATAAGTGTTTTGAGCCCCAAACGTTAACTAAGTTGCATTATATATTTCTTTATGTATTTTGATATCTTTGAATCCTCGAAATGAGTGTTTATTTAATTAGGAAAAATGTTTGAACTAGTAAAAATATGTATGACAAATTGTTACTGACCTAACGGAATACAACTAACCTGAACAAAAATCACACAGCATATCCATATCTCTATAATATTTGTTGTTGCGATCATAGCCTATGAGAAAATTCTGTGAATAAAATGTTTACACAGGAATCTTATGGCAAAACAGAAATATTTCCGTAACAGAAAAGCTACTTATTGCATGTAAAAAACCATAGTTTATTAACATCTCAACAATATGCATTGTTGCTATCTATCAGTTATGTGCTCAAGCAGTTTAGCAGTTTATTAATATCTCTGCAATGTGTTGCTATCTGGTGGCTTAGCTCTGAACTGTCTCAAACACCCAACCTACTTGGATACTACTCTAGCTCTATAAGGGTCATATTCTAAAAAAATTCTTTCTTAATATATGATGCTAAGTGGAAACCTTAATCTTTAAAATATCTCTTTTATTGTTTTAGTTTGGTATCATGGGAGATAAATGGCTAGTGACAAAGAAACAGATTGTAGAAATGTTTTTGCCCTTCAAGGGTAAATTCCAAAAAATTCTATTGTTAAAATAAGAGTCCAAAAAATTTCTTTCTTAATTTTTGATGTTACCAAAGTGGAGACCTTAAAATAATACTTCCTTTATTGATTTTTGTTAGATATCGAGGGAGATAAATTGCTCACGACAAAAAAGTATTATGGAAATAATGATTCTTTTACCCTTTAATGGTTAAATTCTGGAAAATTGCTTCCTTATAATATGATATGACCAAAGCGGTGATCTTTATCTTATCAGATCACAAGTTTTTCCAAAGCTAGAGTAAAGGGCAGGTAATAGAGGATGTAGGATCACTTTCTAGGGATTTCACTTATGATGACAGAGTTGTGATAATTGGGGGTATAAGGAATAGTATTCATAGAAACATGAGTTATATGGTTAAGGCCCAGATTCTTATGTTCCCATCCCATTATTCTCAAAATTTTAAATTTATTTTCCGTCTTTTGTATAAACTAATAATATTCGTAATTTTAATAGGACATAAAGAACCTAATTTCTCTGTTATGACCTAATTCAGTTTTCTGATTCTAAAAGGATCTAATTTGATGTACTGACCCTGCCTGACTGTAATTTTATTACTTAAATGAACAAATAAGATCTGGCTTCACATTGAGAAGAACGCCGGTTTGAATCCCCATCCAGGCATCAAGATTTGGGTTTTCCATGGTTCTCCGAAATCACTCGAGGCGAATGTCAGGATACTTGCTTCAAAATGCCATGGCTGATTTTCTTCCTGTTGCTTGTCCCCAGTCCCATCCTGCCTCTAATGACCTACACGTTGATGGGCATAAAGCCATAAAAAAAAACAAATGAGCAACCAGATTGGCTCAATGGTAGGGGCTATGGCCTAGTATTCAGGACTCAGCAGACACCATGGGTTCGAAACCCATGTCCAGGCAAATGCCAGAACAGTACCATATTCACTGGCCATGGCCACTTACTTTCCCCCCTCCCTTCTCAAAAATTTCCTTTCTTTCTTCTACATTGAAATTTACTTTCATTCTTCTACATCGATCCAAGTTAGTGTCACTATGGCGATCCTGTGAGTCTCCATTCCCAGTTGTATCTGTGACTACATGAATGCTAAGCTCCAAAAACTGCAAATGTAAGTGGTATAGAAATGAACCCTCACAGAGGCCAAGGGTGAAGCCGAATTTGGAGGGTAAATGGACTACTTTTATATATAAAACAATTGGTTTTATTTTAAAATTGGAATAAATGTTCACCACAATACTAAATGATATGTTTTAACCTCATTGTTGATGGTAACATTGAGAAAAGCTGTAAAAATGCAGTGTGGCAGCTTCACATTATTGCAGAGTACATTGAGTAAAAAGGAATTGGGAAAGCAAATTTTAAACATAGCATATTAGATGTCAGCAATCACAGGAATATAACCCTCTCTGAGAAGTGAACAGATGTATTCCGTCATCGTTCAGTGGTAAAACAGGAATTAGGGAGTGTCCATTAATTACGTGTTGTAAGCTACCATACTATTCTGCAAATGCTTAAAACAAAGTTTGTTTATAGTGGAATGGGCATAGGTGAAAGACCTGATAACGCAACCATACAGCCAATGACGCAGCAAAGTAAAGCCACAAAGTTAGCTAATTAGCCAATATCAATACTAAATCAACTTTAAATAATAAAATTCAAGCTTTAAACATACCTAAACAGCCATAGCGGACTATAATCCATCACTGTAAACGCAATATTTTGTTACAACGTAATATCACAATAACACAAAACTTTTCTTCACTCTGAGAGTTTTTCATAATAATAAATAGCCTAAATTTAATAAATTTTGTTCTAAAGGAACTGTAATAGGGAGTTTAAAACCCTTTAAAGCATAAAAAGCTGGTAATATAATTCAGCAAGTAAAATTGCACTATAAACTTCATGAAACCATGAGTTTGAAGCAATATTAGAAGTCACCTGATAGAGTTAGACTAACTTAAAGTCCTCTAGCACAACATATTTAAAGTTGGGGAGGTTTTATAAAGTTTAAATGTTGTTTAAATATAATATGATGAAACACGCCTGATGGTCGTAGACACTTTTAAAAAATAACAATATTGCCACGTAAAGAGGAAGAAATAATCCTCGAATAATGAAATAATAACCTCTAAACCTAATTCCATAAGCCTTTTTGAGTAACACGCTATACAGTAATTCCCTGCTTTACGCGAGCCCGTTATGTGCGGTTTCACTTCAGCGAGAATTTCAAATTTTGCCTTAAAATGCCTTGTACTACTTGAATTGCTTACTTAAGAATCTGTATGTACATAATGTAGTCATTGGTTTCTCTTTGGTCGCGGTAATCCCAGATTTCTCTGACCATTCTATTCGAAGAATTGTGGATTCTCCGTCCAACGACTTTGTTCTATGGGGATTCCCTCGTTTGTTTCATTTGTTTCATTTGTTCCATATGTTTATCTCAACTGACAGTTGTGTTTTAGCGTTTGGTGGAGATACATAATTTAACACTACGTTAAAAATGCCACCTATGAAGAAAAAAGAGCATAAAAGCATAACTTAGGAATTGAAGATGAAGGTGATAAGAAGAATGGAAAATGGAGCAATTGTTGGCAGAGATTTTGGTCTGTCAGAATTGACTGTGAGAACGATTTTTAAAAATCCTGAAAAATTAAACTTTCCAGCAAAAGTTCAACACCTACAAGTGCAACAAAACTTTCTCGTTCGAGTTTTTCTATTTTAAAGTTTCTAACAGTCTGGATCGTAGATTTAAATAAGAAGAACACACCACTGAGATCTCATATGCACAAAAGCAAAATCTTTATATGAGATGTTAAAGGCAGAAGAAGGTGAAGGGAGTTCCACTCCGACTTTTTCTGCCAGCAGACGCTGGTTTCATCGGTTCAAACAGTGTTCCAATCTTCACAATATCCAGATAACAGATGAGGCCGCCAGCGCGGACACTCAAGCTGCAGCTGAGTTTCTAGACAAGTTTCAAGATTTCGTAGCACAAGAAAAAATTCCTGCTTGTCTCATCTTCAATGTTGATGAGACCGGGCTTTACTGGAGGGGGGGAAAAAAAAAAAGCCATCTCGAACATTCATTTCTAAAGAAGAACATCCAGCTAGTGGTTTCAAAGCTGAAAAAGATTTACTAACACTTCTGCTGGGTGGTGAAACCTTTACTTGTTTACCATTCAGAAACACCCCGTGCCGTGCGAGGTACAGACAAGACTAGCTTACCAGTCGTGTGGCGATCCAACAGAAAGGCGCGGGTTCCACGGTAAGTTTTTCAAGATTCTTATTCTAATAGTTTTTGCCCGTCAGTCAAATCCTACTGTGACAGAAATAGGCTTGAACATAAAGTTATATTACTCTTAGACAATGCCCCAGGACATCCAAACTCACTTGATATGCCGAGAGACTTAAAAGTGTACGTGAAGTTCTTTCCACCAAACACTATGTCAATCATACGTTGGGACCAGGGAGAAATAGCAAACTTCAAAGCTTATTACCATCATTGCACTGACGGGGAAGAAAGACAGTCTATGCAAGATTTTTGGAAGTCATACAACATCATGAAGGCTATTCACAACATAGACGAGTCTTGGAACAAAGTTAAAAAGAGTTATATGAATGGGGTGTGGCGTAATCTTTGGCCAGATGTAGTGGAAGCACCTAGAAGAATTGTCTAAATGCACAGACAAGTGCTTGAAGACATTGCTGCAATGATTGAGGGGTCTGAACTTGAAGATGTCGCGGTAGAAGATCTTGAAGAACTTGTAGCAACTCACGACGAACCTCTCAGCAATGAAGATCTGATCGAGTTACAGAATACTGCCATAAACGATGAGGAAGAACAAGTAGAAGAGAGAATTTTATCTTCAAGCTGGATACAAAATGCTCTTTCAAAAATTTATTTAGGTTTGGAAAAATTTTCAGAGCATAGATAGTGATGATGACCGTGTTTTGACCGTGTGTCAAGCAATTAAAAACAGCGTTGGGTGTTATGAAAGTATTTTAGAAGAACGTAAAAGAAACGCTACCCAAAAGACAATAGATGTATTTTTCCGTATAAAAAAAAAAAAATACTGCATCAAGTGTTCTTAGAATTAAAGTTATTGATTCCATTGATTTGTATTTTTTTGCATTAACTTTTGACTCTGTTTAATCGTAAACCCCAATATACGCGAATTTCACTTAGTGAGATTTTTTGCAGAGCGTATCCCTCGCGTAAAGCGGGGTATTACTGTACTTTAAATGTAATAATAGAAAATAGTGAATTTTTTATTATGGCGGCTTCCATAATGAGGAAACCAGGAAGTCAATATTTTCAGATATTAATTACAAATCAAATACAGGCAATATTAATTGCTTTTTGAGTAGTTGAAAACATGGAGAATCATTTAAAATATGCTTGAAAGCCAATAGAATAATATTACCACAGTCAGAAATTCATTATGACATCACAGACAGCATGTTTAAGTTTTTATATATATATATATATATAATAAGATAGGATAGGGAAAATAAACAGTTACCCGTCACTTACCACAGATGAAGGCAGGAGGGCGAGACACGTAAAAACACAAAAACAAAAGAATTACACAATATTTCGACTTTTTAGTCTTCCTCATGTAGGAGGCGAGACATATGGCAGGGGGAAAGACGTGGTCACATCCGAGCCTGCCACAATTCATGTGGCAGGCTCGGATGTGACCACGTCTTTCCCCCTGCCATATGTCTCGCCTCCTACATGAGGAAGACTAAAAAGTCGAAATATTGTGTAATTCTTTTGTTTTTGTGTTTTTACGTGTCTCGCCCTCCTGCCTTCATCTGTGGTAAGTGACGGGTAACTGTTTATTTTCCCTATCCTATCTTATTTTCAGTGCCTCGCGGCAGTTTCTTTGTTTCCTTTATCCAATATATATATATATATATATATATACAGACGAAGAGACTGGCTGTGTTTGGTTTTAAACAAGAGCTAATTCTATTAGAAACCATCTGAAACAGATTTGAACTTGCCATCACCTAAGTTGGTAGAATTATCATCATTTGCATCACATTTTATAATATCACTTAAACTTACTGTTTACGGCGAATCCATTAAACCCACAGAAATTTTTTTAAGGATATAAAATGTCAGGTACACAAAAATCTATCTACTGATGAATTTTCAGAACACTAGATGCAGTATTGGCTGCGATCCTAGAACTATTTTGTTTCATCAGTGTACCAAGTACACCAAGGATCTCAGAGTCTATATATACAAAGTCCCTTGCAGCCATTTTAACTTTATGTTCAGCTGTCTGTTTGCACACGAGGTGGAAGGACGTATTAGGTTGTGCAGCGTGTGGTGCGTTGAGCATGTAACCGGGGCAGGAAGCCCATGCTTTGCGGCAGCCATCTTCTATTTTTGGCAGAGTAGTGAACTTTAGGAAACACAATGTAACTTTCAAGCTTTAAAACGGGATTTTGGTCTAGTCTGGTTGCATTTCACTATCTGCAATTAATTAATCTTGTGATGAAGTTTCCGATTGTCATCAACTGTAATGTACGTGTAATTTATTTCCAAGAATATAGTGAATTTGACTTTGAAACAATAGCAGTGATCTAATTTCAAGATGTTGACCTAACCTTTCCTTGCTTGAAGTTTAAATGAATACAAGTGGCGGCCGTTTTAAGTTCTTACAGTTGATAATCCAGTGGCTACAGACTACACGGTTGGAACTGAGGTGATACGCTGATATTGTAACCCCCGGTATCGCGCTAGTTCCTTACAGTGTGCTGAAATAGGGGGAGCAGTTGACAGAAATCTCATGTCATCTTTTATGGGGTCGTCAGCAGGTAGGCAGGCAGGTTGGGCGGGGGGGGGGGGGGGGGGGGAATCAGGAGGGGTCTCACCACATATCACCAAGTCTCTCCATGTGGGTGCGGGGCTAGATTTCCGGAAAAAAATAAAAAAAAAATGCCTCACCTAATTAATGGTCGCCCCTTAAAACATTTTATACACATTTTTAGTTCCTTTATTAAAATGGATCATGCCTTAACAGAAATCCTGCAGAAGCAGTCTACTGGGAGAGTGGAATAGAACAGATGAGATGTTTTCTACCGACGAGAAAATTATATATTTTCTAGCATGTGTAAAATTGGTAAGGTTAATTTG
Source organism: Vandiemenella viatica (assembly GCA_031002005.1). Lineage (NCBI taxonomy): Eukaryota > Metazoa > Arthropoda > Insecta > Orthoptera > Morabidae > Vandiemenella > Vandiemenella viatica. The sequence continues at coordinate 154,938,894 of CM061920.1, forward strand.
TTATATATATGTATATTTTTTTATATAATTTCAAAAAATAAATTAGGTTTTTTTTTTCATCCCTAAAGTAACTTAAAGTGGTGTCTGTAGAGTCTAGACTGTTGGATGAACTTTCATAATGTTCACTGGGTATTATCTGGGTGTTATATCCAGGTGGAGTATTTTTGTTTTTGTTTTCTATGTGGGTGCTTGTAAAAAAAAAACAATCCCACATCCAACAGCATCAGAATCTGCAACTCGTTTGCCAGATATTACCAGGAGACATGCTTCTAAACATAAACAGAGTTTATTACAAGTTGAAAGCTGGGTACAGAAGAGTCGTTTAACCTGCATCTCTGTGAAGCTCTCACTGCCGCTAATATACCAGTTTGAACCTTCCAGGATGTAGTCCTGAAAACCTTTTTGAAACAATTTTGTAATGGAAAAGTATCAGATGAGTTCACTTTAAGAAAGAGTTACTTGACTCAGGTGTTTGAGAAAACAATTAAAGAAATATGATTGGACATTGCTGATCATTACAACTGGCTAAGTGTAGATGAGATGATGGATGACAGCAGCAGATACATAACCAGTATGTATGTGGGCAACCTCGCATGTGAGGAACATAATATACTGCATGTCATTATGGGCAGATAACTTCCAACAACATACCTCTCTACTGTGGCAATTGCTGTAAGAGATGCATTAAAGTTGTTGTGGCCAGAGCCAGAACAGCAGGATAAGTTGCAGTTGTTGGCGACAGACAGTGCAGCTTACATGATAATAGCAGGGGAGTGTTTGAAGGAATTCCATCCTCTAATGGCCCATGTCACCCATCTAGCCCACGGGCTCCATCGGTTAGCTGAAATTCAGGAATAGCACCATGTCGTTAATGAAATAATTTCTTCAGTGAAGAAAGCATTCCTGAAAGTGCAAAGTCGAGTCACTACTTTCAGGAAAAAGCTTCCATCAGTACCCCTCTCTCCCAAACCAGTAGTGACACAATGAGGGATCTGGCTCTCAGCCGCAATATATTATGCAGAAAACTATGATAGCATCATGGAGGTCATTGATGCACTAGATGAAAACAAAGCTGTTGCTATAGTAAATGCAAATAAAGCATTGCACTCAATACCAGCTGTACAGCAGCAGTTGACCTATAAAATGGAAAATTTTTACAACCTAGAATTTTCGAAAGGAGACACACAACCATTGACAGAAGTGCTTCAAATGATCCAAGAAGTGAGGGTCAAAGTGATTTCTAGACCATTTGGAGTTTATGTAGTCAAGAAACTGGAGGCTGTTTTAGCGTGCAGTCCAGATAACAAGATGATGGAACAAAGAGGCCATATTCTCTTTGGACCAGTGGAACAAGAAATACTGCCTTGGAATCCTCAGAAAATTGCTGATATGATGTAGAGAATAGTTTTACCACATTCAAGAGAATTTTAACAGAAGAGAGAAGGCAGTTTTCTCCTGAAATTCTGTCAAAATAATTCATTGTTCAATGGAATATTAGTAGTTTTATAATTTTTTTGAGCGTTCTGGTAGCTCAGTGGCTAAGGGCTTGCTTTCAAAACTTTCGCTGCTCCTGCCCCGGGCACGAATCCCGGCAGGCGCAGGAATTTTGAGAGTTGTGTTTAATCATTTGAGCTATGCCAGGACGCTCCGTGGTTCGGATTCCACGTTAAACTGTAGGTCCCAGAGGAAAGGAACTGGCCATCCTACCTCTGACACAATGGCTTAGTATGCCTTCTTCGGGAGGATCCAACCAACCTTCGGGTTGAGGACTAAGTTAAGTTTTATGAGTGGTTTACAGTTTGCAATAAAGACACAATGTTTTGAACATAATACTGACTTATGTCACACGTTTTAACATGAATGAGCAGTGAAAAGCTAGAAGTTTTAAAGTACTTTACATCTATACTACAGGGTGTCCACAAATGAATATCGGGGTTTTAATGCTTTATAAGATTTATTACATTATCCTTACAGTTATAAATGATATGTCAAATGAAAGAGCAACTCAAACAGTTTTGTTCGTTGGCACTTGTGCGCATGTGCGTGAAATGTTTCCGCTGCGATCCGCTAGAATGCGGTAGTAGCAAAGATGGCGACTAGTGAAGAGAAAGCGTTTTGTGTTTTACAGTTTGCAAAGACTGAATCTGTAGTTACTGTGCAGCGTGCGTTCCGCATTAAGTTCGGGCGTGATCCTCCAAGTGACAATAACATCCGTAGATGGTATCATCAGTTTGAAGATACAGGCTGCCTTTGTAAAGGGAAGAGCGCGGGACGACCAAGAGTTAGCGAAGAGACTGTTGAGCGAGTGAGAGAGTCATTCACTCGTAGCCCAAAGAAATCTGTTCGGAAGGCTAGTCGCGAATTAGAAATTTCTAAGTCGATTGTTTGGAAAGTTTTAAGGAAACGCTTGCAACTACGTCCTTACCGTTTACAGTTGTTACAGGCTCTAAAGCCTGCAGACCATGGTTTACGTGCCAAATTCGCTAACGAAATGTTGTTACATGACAATGAAGATTTTCTACATCATGTTGTCTTCAGTGATGAATCGACCTTTCACCTCAGTGGACATGTTAACACTCATAATGTGCGGATCTGGGGCTCAAAAAATCCTCAAGAGATCGTACAAGTGCAACGAGACTCCCCTAAAATCAATGTTTTTTGTGCCGTATCCCGGCGGAAAGTTTATGGACCTTTCTTTTTTGATAAACCGACTGTAACTGGTATTTCTTACCTTGATACACTAGAGCAATGGCTCTTCACTCAGTTGGAACAATATGAACCAGAGAACTTCATTTTCCAGCAAGATGGTGCGCCACCTCACTGGCATAACGAAGTATGCGGTTGGTTGAACGTAACTGTACCCGACCGCTGGATTGGCCGCAAGGGGCCCAATGACAGAGCTTGCTATGCGTGGCCTCCACGTTCACCTGACCTAACGCCATGCGATTTCTACCTTTGGGGTTTCATCAAGGATCGTGTGTATGTGCCTCCGTTACCAGCTGACCTCCTTGAATTACGACAGAGGATTGAAGCAGCTGTTGCAACAGTTACTGAAGACACACTGCTCAACGTTTGGGAAGAACTCGGCTACAGACTTGATGTGTGCCGTGTGACAAATGGTGCCCACATAGAACACTTGTAAGCTTGTATATAAAACTGGTTGAGTTGCTCTTTCATTTGACATATCATTTATAACTGTAAGGATAATGTAATAAATCTTATAAAGCATTAAAACCCCGATATTCATTTGTGGACACCCTGTATTATAAATTTGCAAACAGGCTTAGAATGTCTCATTATTCGAATGGGAGCCATGCACAAACTACCGCAGCAATTTGGGTGGTGTTTTCAAATATTTAGAGCTAACCGTCAGAATTGAAATCTGCGGAAATAGCAAATGACTTATATAAACCGTAGTATGGAGGGAATAATTAAATACAATTCTAGATATGAAATTATGAGATACGGATCACACTATAATTGAGATGTTCACTCCTTGCACAAAACTGACGAAAATATCACACAATTTAGAATTCTGTTTAATATTTTGACTTGGAATATTTAGGTTTTCAGTTTTCGTGAATGCTGTACACGGAATACCTGAATCTGACTTTAAGCATTACTAATAATGGTATTTAATTTACTGTAAAAATCATGCATTTGACCAAACACAAATATCTCTGGATTGTATATATCTGTGTTTGGTTATAATTTCACGGTTTTATCTGTTCTGATAAATGTAATTATATGGAATTCATTACTCAAACCACTACATAATATTTTAACTCTTCAATGTAACAGAAGTGTAATAGTTATGGTAAGTAATTTTGTGCTTAATATAGATAGTAAAGGGTTTTAAAGATCAGAGGCGGCCTTAGGGGGTGGCGAACAGGGCAGTCGCCTGGGGCGTTGCTCGAGAAGGGGCCTCGCACTACATAACGTGTAGAAAAAAGCTTATATTTAAAACTTTTTATTTTATCCTTAGCTTTCACTTACAACAATAAAAAGTTGTTTAATTCATAGTAAAGTATATATTAATAGTAATAAGCACCTAAATAAAATTTCTCATTTAGATATATTCAATATAACATTCATACAGATGTAAGATTAACGATATTAAAATTAATTATCAGTAAATAATATTTTTTTGTAATTTTACTCTAAAAGATGATTTCAAAATTCAATACTATTTGAATTTCACGCCTAAAGCATCAGAACACTCACTTGAACGCTCGGTTTTGTTACTTTCATCGTGTTTCAATTGATTAGCCAACTCGTCACCTTACGCTTAATTTGCTAGCAGCTATTAGTTCGATCCACACTTGACCGATACTGGCCCGCACTGCCACCGCGCTGACAGTTGGCCCAGTGATGGCTCACCCCTCTCGCTTTCGCACTCGTCCGTGTAACAGACATCTTCCACCTCAGTCTTGGTTGTTTCATGGAATCAGGGTTTAAAAATGTCCGTAAAAGTGACTTATGTAAGGTACTTTATAATCTACAAAGGTAATAAAGTTCGATAAAATACTTTCTTTTCCTCACTCACGTTATCGCTTCACTGATATTCAAACGCAGTTTTCACAAACCATCATTGAAGATCTTTCTCACCCTCTACTGGATTAAAAGAATTTCGCGTTTCTGAATTCAACCACAATGAAATATCAACCGTCGATCACTTCGCACTTGAGTGTTTCTTCTGTTTGTGATTACTTTCGATTCATTCAATATTTGTATTAATAAAGAATAAGATCATTATATATTTAAATTCAGATTGTAAAGATAACGTATAAAATTTTATATAGTCTCAAAGACGTAGTCACGTAGTTTCTTTCTGGCTTCATAGTAAACCTCTCTCGTGGCCACCTCACTTACTCTGGTAATCCTACTATGAAAGATGTATCTACAGTTTAGTGTGGAATTCCAACCATGGAGTTTCCTGGCATCTCGCATTAACAAATCAATTCTTTGCCTTAAAATTCAAATATAAGGCATGAAAAAGTTGCAACCGAGACCGGGCTTTTAACTGGGGATCTTCGCACCTCGATCGCACGCTGTTGCCATCTAAGACTTTATGACAAATTTATAAGTAAATAAAAATATTTTTCATACATAATAAAATAAATGTACTCTTTTTTTATACAATTTACTTTGTTTCTGCTATCCCAAAACAGAAGATAATAGGGTGCTATCTTTGTATGATTAAGTGAAATTTTACGAATTGAACGTAGGTGGTTCGCGACAAGATTTATGTTATGGCTGCTGACTGGGTATCTCGAGAGTGCATCATGCAACATGGTCAATTGAGACTGAAAACGATTGCTCCTATAATCGACTCAACTTGCGACAGGAAATAAGCCCATTCATGGAATTAAATAACAACATATCGATCTTTGTGACTGTATTACTTTTTTAGGAAGAACGTACTTATTATTATTATTTTAAAAAAAAAAAAAAAAAAAAAAACATTTTTTAAAGGGTTCGCCATTGATTAGGAAATTTTACAGGGGTACATGGAGCTAAGAGTTTGGAAAAACCCTGCTTTAGAATCTATATTTTACAAACCAATTGATCAATATTGCAGTGAAGTTGAAGAAAAGAAACTTTTTTAAGGTATTCGTTAACATGAAAACAACAATTGGTCATAAGGGACCAAAAATGTCTGAATTACTTCCTTATGCTTCCCCATACCCACCTGTCTGACACCGGACCACACTGTTAAAAAGTAAACCAAACCAATGACGGCGGGGTGTCGGACGAAGTGCAGAGACGTTTGAACTAACTTCAATCGAGTGAGCGTAAGTAATAAGAGGTGGCGTTGCAGGGACTGTGCGGACCAGTATAAAGGTGTGTTCCCATGGCGCGTCCCTCAGCGCGTGCTAGTGGATGCCTATGATCTTTGCCGCATATGCTAGCCGGCAAAAGATGAAAGGCGCGTACTACGGGAATGGGCCTTTAGTCTAGTATGGCCCGACCTTTATGCATTACAAAATCGTTTGTACAGCATATATCTTTCTGTAGGTAAATAAATATTAAATTATATTAAGTTTTAGTGAATATTACGTTATTAACAGTACTTACAGTAAAGAGTGAGTTGTTAAAAAACTGTATAAAACCACTCAGTTAGTTTTAAGTGCAAAAAAGATTCATGAAATGACTTCGTGTGATCATAATGCCAGTAGAAATTTTCAATCGGGTAGTTCAAAAACAAAACGAGCTTTCAATTAAAGATTTTAATCTTAGAAAAAGCTGCAAACATTATTTTTAAATCCCTGCGCATGTCTTTCAAGGCATTTTATACCTTAGTTTATCATTATTACTAATCTATCATTTTATTAATTTTTATAAATCTAATATAATATTTTAAAATTCAAAATTTATTTATTTATAAGTTTTGTATTTCCCGTAAAACATAAGAAATACCAACTTTTGCTTCACTTTGCACAAAGGACAAGGGTCCGCAAAAATCTGCTGCCCAGGGCTTTGCAATAGTTAAGGCTGCCCCTGTTAAAGATACCAGGTTGCCGAAATTTGATGGTGAATAGTGTAAGACAATTTGAAACTGATATTTTGTGTTACATCGCTTACTGGTAGTTCTCGAGAAATCAAAAAACAAAAATCAGTTATATGTGTAGTTCCTTGTGCCTTTGACGACATTTTTAATCTGTTCCAGGCCGCATTTCGCCCTAGCCACAACCGCTAGAAGAAAAAAACAATAAACATTACATTGCTGTACTGTCAATGTATTATTGCACGTGTTTTAGTCCTCTTGGAGTGCAAACTGAAGATGTATTATGAAATTAATTGTTATAATTTACCCTACGCATACTTTGAGTCCTGAAACTGACAATGTATTTAGCGATGCATTTCATGTGTTTAGGTGTACCTGCATTGTTTGATTTTGAAGCGCCAATATCTGTGGTGTAAAGGTTGTGGTTAGATCAAAATACAGCCTGGACCAGAATGTTTTTGCAACAACATGAGGCATGATTAATTCAGTTACTAAGGGTAATTAAAAAACTGCTTTAGTGAGACCCACAGCAAGAAAATGTTACAAAACGGATTTAACAAACATTTCAAAAGATTATCATTGCTTTTGCAGCGCCGGTGGCATCTAATAGATACGTGTCACTCTCACATTTCGGCATTTTTAATTTAATTCGTGGAGACTTTTCCGAAAAAGGAGAGTGAAAAACGTGAAGAGGAAATTATAATGAAGCAGTTATAACAAAATTCAACAGGTCAGTACCAGTTTCGGGTGGGTGGAGAATGTCCCCTTGCTCCCATAAGCTGCTTTCATGAGTGCCATTTCAGTGATGACGTGTGTTCCCAAAACAAATGTTGTGCATCTCCAGCCTATATTTACGTATTGTTTTGCCGGTATGTTTTTTTTTTTTTTTTTTTTTTTTTTGGCCAGGTCGCATTTAAACCTAACCACTTAAATTTTGAGATACGATGAAGAGATTTGTGTATATGCATATAAGTCATTAGCAATAAATGCATGTTACTACCCATAGCATAGGAATGTACACACATCATATTATGAAAATTTTCCAGTGATTTCAGATTAATTATTGCAAATGCTATCTTTTGCGGCAGAGATGTTTTTAGAAATGACTATTTGCTACTGCCAACGCTACTGCAGATGGTAAATTTCAATTTGCTTTATGTCTAAGGCACATTTCTTTTAGCCTTAATATTCATTTTTAATCACGACAAACGTTTTCCAAATTTCCGACCAGAAGGTCAACTAATTCTCGATACATCCTTATTATGTTTCATCTAATTTTAATTTCTTTTTTTTTAATCTGTTAATATAATACGCTAGATGTAGCATGTCATGGCATGACGTCTATCTATGACGTTGCGCTATGATATTACGATGATATTCTTGAGAATGAGCGTTATTTAATAATATTTACAAGCCTCAGTGAATAAATTAACTCACAGAAATAAAAGTATGTATTGCGTTAAAATTGACATATCAATCATTAGACGCTAATATTTACGTAATATTCTTTTGATATATAGAAGTATTCCTTAAATTCTTTGTCCATAGATATGTAAGATAAAAGCTTCATGTTTTGAGCATCAGTGTAACGAATGTTTTGGTTAGATTGTTACTTAGCATGGGTCAGAATTACAACTGGCATTTGACATTACGGTAGAGGGCTTGAATAATTTTGTTTTTTTGCAAAATAATTTAAATTGTGTCCTATTATTGAAATTATTAATTCATTTGAACGGAAATAGTTGCCCCACTGATCTCGAATTGTGCAGCCTACACTACAATTAATAATATGAATATATCAGTTTTATTTTAATCTTCTTTGCTTTCACTGACTAATATTACTGAGGCTATTATTTTCACAATGTGTAACTCTGTCAGCTATTTGAACATTGTAATATCGGCCTGAATCACGTTGGAGATTTTTTGTTTTTTATCTTTCTTTTTTGTGGAAGGTTTTTGATCAAATTTCGGGTGTTGCGTATTCACTGTCTCTCATCAATGAATTGTCGTTTTGTTCGGAAAACTGTTGCACACGTTTGTTTTGTGATATTATTGGCTATGGTAAAATAAGAATGAGGCCCAAAGAATTGTGGTATTGGTTTGAAATTTACCACATATGTTCCTATGGTGATACCTTATAAGAAAAAGTGTACACGAAAGCAAAATGCAACTTACATTAGACGTGAAGTAACATGAAAATTACGAATTAACACAACACAAAACCGCCAATTCACTTCAAATTGTCATTTCAAAGATTGCATCTGTACAGCAACAACTGTAAAAACTCTGGAAACGTTTTTTGATAGGATATGAATATATTCCTGCTTTGTATAATTCACTTCCTCCAACAACTTATTTTATACTTATGTCACAATAAATAACATCACCATCAATGCGCGTGCGATTGAAGCTTTGGTTTTGTAGCAGCAGTATTAGCTGAGATTGTGGTTAGGTAAAAAATTCAGCCTGGACCAAAATAAATAATGAACCTTATCACAGCAAAAGCATGTTGAATTTAGCTATTATCAGTTACTTAAGCAGGTTTCATAAGCACCATGTCACGTTTTGATGTAATGAATCACAATGTAAACTACTCCCTTATGTGGTTAGTTCTAAAATGCAACCTGTACCAGGATAGCAACTGAAACCTTTTGTTATAGCGCCAGGCAAGAGGAATTGAATTTATTTTATAACAATTCAATTTATTTCTACAATTGCTAAGAAATGAATTGCTACAACACTGAAAGAAAAGTATGAATTTTGTTTAAATTGTCATATTGATTATTAGTTGGTTTTTTTGTTAGTGATATCATTACTTGGTTTGAATGACAGAAGTTCCAAATTGTTTGCGATCCATGCAACCTAAACCACAATTGAAACGAATATTTCGTGACATAGCGTAAGTTGTTAAGATTTATTTTTATCATCCTTCATTTTCACTGGGGTCATTATTTCAGCTGTATGTAAACTGTGCCAGGCGTTAAAACATTGATCTTCATCATAGACAATAAGAAAGTTGTAAGAAACTGTGAAGATTTTGGATCAAGTTTATATCGCATGATGCATGATGACATTGACATGCGATACAGGGAATGTATAAATTCCCGTGTGAATGAAGCTTTGATTTTCTACCGGCTATATTGGCGAAGATTGTAGTTAGGTTGAAACGCAACCTGGACCAAATTGACAACTGAAACATCACAAAGAATGAGAAATTACAGCATATTGAGCTTTATTTTATAAAAATTCTATTTAGGTAAGCAACTAAAAAGAAATCAATTGCCAGAACAGTCCATTAAGCCCATCATTTTTGATGGGCTTTGTGGCTAGTATATTATATTGTGTGAAAATATATTTATAACAAAAAACTTTCAAACTATAGTATGAAAACCGAATCTAAGGTAATAACTAAAGGAAAGGAAAATAATTAAAGAAAATTTATATTTTCGGCTTCTTCAAGTTAATATTTAGTACTAAAACAAATAAAGGGTATTTTTATATACGCCAAATGCCGTGCATGCGAAGCAGCAGGTAAATGCTAGTTGTATTATAAAATTGCAATGTTTTTAACACAATGCCAGTATGTATCATATTTTAAATTTTATTTCCCTTAAGAATGTCTAAAGTCCTAAACCAGAATTTTAAAGACCTATAAAAGCCTAAAACCTAAAAAACCTGAACACACATAAATTTAGTTTTTTTGATTCTTAAAATCTGGGGCTTAGTTATAGCATGGAGAGTGCCCTAAAAGTACTACAAAGGCAGTGATAAGAGTATTATTAGTAAACTGTAGAACAAAGAAATAGAAGTAATATAATTTGCAAACTTGATAGAGATTCATGAACCACAAGTGAATATAGGGAAAGAGTCTTGGTTAAAAAATAGAGTAATAGACAATGAGTTTTTTCCTGATGGCTTAAGAGTGTACCACAGACATAGAGGAGCAGATTGTGGAGGGATGTTCCTACTGGTTAGCAAAGATTACTACAGTTCTCTAATGTTTACATTACAAAGTGTTCTCGGAGTAGATTTTTGGGGTGATAAAAAAGAAAAAAATTAGGGTGGTTAAAATCAGTGGCCAAATTGAAGGGGAGAAATAGGTATAGTTATAAAAGGGCACAGACTTTAGAATTGAAGAGATATTTCAGGGAAAGGTTCAGCAAATGGAAGAATGGCATAAGTACAGTGGAGGTGAAGTAGGAAGATTTTAAGGAAATAATAATTAAAAAATAAGCGGTGATGAAATGTTTATTCCAAAGCAGAAAAAAAAGAGAAGTACAGAACCTACGTACTTCAATAGGGAAGTGAGAAGTTTAAAGAGGTTAGTGGGATAAGAACACAACAGAGTTAAGAGACAGGAAGGCAGTATGGAATACTTAAAACAATTAAACAAGCAATTAATAACAACAAAGAAAGAAGCTAAGGATGCATTTATGAAGAATATTATTGGTGCAGTGGGACCACTGAATGATGCATCTAGTAATTAATTACTTATATACTGCAGGAAAGGGAAGGTATTCAGACAATTGTAGATAAGAATGCAGTTGAAGTCACTGAGGATTTTAAAGTGGCAGAGATAATGAGTGACTGATTGAAAGAGACGATTAGGGACTATCATCCTGTGAAGGGAGGGAATCAATCAGAAGAGTGTCTCCCAATAAGAATAAATGAGGAAACTACAAAATTTGAAATAGATTCTCAGGAATTTATGAAGGAACTCAGAAAGCTAAAATGCAAAAGAGCTGGTATAGATGATGCTGCTTCAGATGATGCTGCTTCAGATGTATTGAAGATCGTGAGGTACCATACCGTATCTTATCTTGAAATTTTAATTAAAATGACTGGAGTCTTGCTGCTTAGAGGGCATCCTTTAATTACCCAAGGTGAAAAAGGGGGGAGGGGGTCCAGCAATATCTCACCAAGGGGGAGGGATCGACAGAAATCTCACATCATCTTTTTAACTTCCTGAAGAACAATAGAGCTAAAAAAAAGTAGGGAACCAAAAAGGTCTCAAATAACTACAAGGTTGGTCAGCAAGGGAGGGGGGAGGAGTGAAAGGGTACCTTCAAAATCTCACATCATCATTCAGAGGGGATCCGACCAGATCTCACCAAATCTCACCACGGGAGAGGGGGGAGGGGGGACAGAATTCCGGAAGAATACCGCACATATTTCATGGAAGCCCCCTTACCCTAGGACTGGAAAAGAATGATAGTAGTACTGGTTCATAATGGAGGGGTGACAAATAGCACTGAATATTACAGGCTGATTAATTTGATGTCTGTGATAGTCAAAATGATGGAGAGATTGATATGCAAATGTATTAGAAATGTCTGTTAGGATATTCAAGTGAATCTCAGATGGGGGCTATATGCAAGATATTTTGGATGAATTGTACAACGGGGGCCAAAATTATAATATAGCTCTAGATCTTGCTAAGGCATTTTACAGATTGAGGCATAAAATGGTTTTAAGTAAACTGGAAACTATTGGATTGGATGAACAAGTTACTTGCTAGGTAGAGGAATTCTTAAAAGTCAGAAAGCAAAGTGTGAGTAGGAACTACATTATCAAAAGAGGTGGAATTAAATATGGGAGTGCCACAGGGTAGTGTATTGGGTCCATTTCTGTTCATTATTCTAATTAATGATTTTGTTGATTGTCAGAATTTATCTTATTTCCAGATGACATAATGGTATATAATAGGATCAAAACAGGAGAATACTATGAATAGCTGCAGGGTGACCTGTGTAGAATATCTAAATGGGTAGGTATATGTCAAGAAGAGTCAGCTTATTAGGTACACAGATAAAAAATTAATGGTTTTGTATGAAAGATAAGTCTTTCCCGGCGTATCTTTGATACAAATTCTTCACGGGTGTGCTGCCGGATCACATTTTCTAATGACAAGCTTTCGGCGACTTGCACTGCCACCATCATCGGGTCCGTTGTATCTAAAGGAACAACAAAAACTGAACTGAATAGCGGAACAGAAGCGAGCCAGGATCGTTTTTGACGTCCGATTGGCTGACTACAATGACGTAACCATTCCGTGACTGTAATTGGTCGGTTCCGGAACCAGGTGTAGATATACACAAGTGTTGTACTGACAGTTGACTCCACAGCTTAAACCAAAGCCGAGGTTGTTATAAATGGAAAGAAGATGGATTACACACGTTAATGTTCGCATAACGTCACTGTTCATATTGCATCACCGTTCACATTAGTCTACCACTATTAATCATGATGTTAATCTCAAGAATCCGTAGGGAGCCAAGCGGTATTCTGATTGGCTGACTACAATAACTGTTCTCATAGTGTCATCGTTCACATTATTCTCACACAGAAATATCGCAAAAGCTTGTTTAATGAAAGACCCCCAATATTATATATTCTTCCAACATTTACTATCATTAATTATGATGTTTAAATCGAGAAATCCATAGGGAGCCGTGCGGTCTTCCGATTGGCTGACTTTAACCTCGGTTCTATAATACTTGTCAGTGATTGGTCGGCTACGAACCCAGCTATAGATGAAGTAGGACAGATCTGCCGTGTTCCACTCTCCTATCATCCGTCAGCGAGACACTTGGTTGTTTAAGAATGGCGAAAACAGGTTTCCATGCGTCACTGAGCCATACACCCAAGTCCCTGTTCATATTATTATTATTCAGACGTATCTCAATAGTTTCTTTAGTCGCAGATTCCCAGAAGAAGGAACATGTGGCTAGAACTCTCACATTATCGAAATCCATACTGTGACCATTTTCGATCACGTGTTGTGCCACAGCAGATTTTTCTAGTTGAAACAACCGGATGTTGCGCTGATGTTCAGTCACACGGGCCTGGATAGTGCGGATGGTTTGACCAATATAACTCTGACCACATTGGCACGGTATGCTGTACACTCCCGGTGTTTTTAAACCCACCTCATCCTTCACAGGACGCAGCAAATCCCGTATTTTGGCAGGAGGGCGGAAAATGCACTTGATTCCATGTCGTGCCAAAATCCTGCCGATTTTCCCAGAGATGTTACCTGCATACGGGCAAGATCTTTAGGCTGTTCTTCTTCCTCAATATTGCGCATATCTGCCTTTTTCCTTTAAAGTACCCGTTCTATCAATGGGATCGAGTATCCATTCCGCATGAAGGTATGGCGGAGATGTTCGAGTTCGGCCTGCAGATTGTCAGCGTCTGATATTACCTTTGCTCTGTGTACAAGCGTGTATAACACCGTGTTTTTCTGCGCCGGATGGTGGAAGCTATTGGCATGTAAATAGCGGTCTGTGTGTGTTATTTTCCTGTATACACTATGTGACAGGGTTCCATCAGATCTCCGCCGGATTAAAATATCTAGAAAGGGCAAGCTACCATTTTTTCTCTAGCGCCATTGTGAATTTGATGTTTTCATGAATACTATTGAGATGGTCCAAGAATTCGTAAAGACTCTGGATCCCATGGGACCAAACAACAAACGTATCGTCCACATAACGATAGAAACATGTAGGTTTGAGGACGGACTTTTCAATTGCTCGATCTTCAAAATGTTCCATAAAAAGATCGGCTACTACAGGAGATAATGGAGACCCCATTACCACACCATCAGTCTGTCCATAAAAACTACCACCATAGGAGAAGTAAGTCAAAGTGAGGACTAGTTCGAACAGGTCAACCAAGTTAGGTTCAAAAAGACCTTGTAACAGCTGCAGAGTGTCTCTCAAAGGAACCTTGGTGAAAAGCGTGACAACATCAAAGCTGACCATAATATCAGACTCTGACAACCGCATCTTTTGAAGCGTATTGACAAACTGTGTCGAGTTCTTTACATGGTGCAGACAATTACCTACAAAGGGTCTAAGCATCTTAGACAAATGCTTGGCCAAGTTATATGTGGGACTACCAATATTACTTACAATTGGTTGTAAAGGCACATCCTCCTTATGAATCTTTGGCAGGCCGTAAAGCCTAGGTGGCCTGGCGGTACGAGGTCGAAGGTTCTTGACGACATCAGGTGTAAATCTGGCCTTCTTAACAAGAGCTGACACTTTCCTCTCAACTCTGGAAGTAGGATCACCATTAAGGGGCTTGTAGGCATGGTCATCAAGCATTTTCTGTATTTTAAATTCTTACATATCAGAAGTAAGCAGGACAGTGGCATTCCCTTTGTCCGCAGGTAACACTACAACTTGTAAGCTACGTTACTCTCTATTTTCAATATTCAGTTAAAATCCGACGAAATTTAGGTAAACATTCAGTACATGATACCATAGTTTGAAATCGAGACAACAACACTTCAGGTTCAGAAAAGTAAATAAACAGGATATAAGAATAATAAATAAACAGTTGCTAATAAAATATAAATTGTAAACTTACCTAAATGAGGGTAATCCATAGGTTTCCATAATTGCAAGTAAACAGATTTGGTTAAACAACCATAGCACTAATATTCCACACATTTAGATGCACTAACGTACTGGTATAATAATAATTTCGCCGTTTTATATTACATTCACCAATAACTCGCAGTTTCCGACAGATTTAAAGCAGTAAATATGATTATTAAAACATTACACCATGTGCTAATTTCAATTAAATGTTTCAGTCCAGACAAGTAATTTCAGAGCTTCAAAAGTAGATTTAAACAAACTTAATAACAGACCATTCAATATTCTTTAAGTTTCTAATAGCCATCAACTAATAAACAGAAGATATAAATAAGTTAAAATTCGTTATCCTGTGATGTCGTAGAAACCAACTTGTAATTTGAATTTCAATCTGGCAAACATTTTTCATGAACTAAAAACTTTCCTAAAATACTTAAATAAAGGAACATTTTAAAAATAGTCTCAGGCAGAAATAAGCTGGAAATAAAAAGTGAACAAAATTGAGTAATGCCGGTAAACTACCAAATTTTAGAAATTCCATAACTTTTGATATCCTTTACCGATTTAGAAGATTTTTACACCACTGAACTCAGCAAAGGCTGGGGAACACTTTAAACATAGTAAAAACTTGATATTTTAAACTTTAGCAATTTCATATTCCGGACGTGACTTTTGCAGTTTTAAAGTCATTGAGCCTCCCTATTAATCATCTTTCATAAATCATTTACACCTATCCGGAAGCACTGAGAACAAAATCAACCACATCACCACACTCGTTTCGTTACGCTCTATCTCTTGTGATTTTCTGAAAGTTCTCCGTTAACAAAATTTAATCTAGATAGCCTGTTGTTTAGATTAGTAGGTCATTTCTGATAAAGGTAGGCCGGTGGCTCGTCTCGAGGCAGTTCGTTGAAGCACTTGGTCGGGTGAGGATGCTACTCGTGGGAGAACAAATTCAGCGCTAGTCGGGCGCGTGGGCTTCTGGGAGACCGGAAACAAACATGGCTGACCATCAGGGTAGCCAACCGTTGAACTTTGAAATTTTCCACCGTGTGACTCATCAATGTGAACTCTTACTTCCATTTCGGGGTGGAGCGGTCTTTTCTGTTTCATGACTTGTGATCTTCGGCTTAATGATTTACTCCGATTGCCATAGCTAACATTGAATTTTATGTAAACTCAGTGAAATTTTCAAGAATATATCCTTTAGTGATTCTGACTTCAACTTTCATTTCTATTTTAGTACCTTTCTTACAGGAGGTTAGTTCTGTGAGTGACGACCGACTTCATCATTACAGTTAGCATTCTCCAAGGTTTTTCACGGTTATAGAACTTTTCTCAAACTTTTGGTTACATTTTGGAAGAACTCAAGTTTAGGTGTACAAGCCGATACGTACCCCAGTATGGGTTTGGATCCTAACAAACTTCTTCATTCTGACGCAACACACGGAGAGCGAAGCGTTCTGATTTTGTGATATTGGACCTAGGTGGTTTGGCTTTCTCCAGAACTCTGCATGTTTCCCTTCAGATTTCTTCTGCCGCATCCCCTGGAAGCTTTCGAACAGCTATTTCAATCGCACAGATGATTTCTCTGGTATCCCGTCCCGACATCGCCGCATGCCTTGTAGAGGGCATGGATGTCGACCTCATATAGACAGCGCTGGCATCGGGCCAACCAGCACCACCACATCATAGTTTTCCGCCGCGGCCAATCGGAGCCGACCCGCCACACATATAAATAAAGCCCGCGCAGCTCCACTCCTCAGTTCAGTATCCACTGCACTTTCGGTACTCTCTCTTACTGTGAATCGCCTCTCGGACTCTGACAGTGCTCGTTCTTGGCTACATTTTGGTACTCTCTTCGGACTCTGTAAACCTCATGCCGGACTCTGCCAGTGCATGTTTTTGGATTGCGTTTCGGCCTGCTCCTGGGACTTGTTCGGGTTGTTCGTGACCATCTCCTGTGGACCGCCTTTCCGCCGTGTGACGTTCGGCCGCTGTAAGGACATAACAATATCATTTACAGGAACCTTATCAGGAGCTGGGGCAAAGTTTAGCCCTTTGGACGGAACTTTCTCAGTCGCTTCGTCCAGCTGTGTTCCAGTAAGGTTTACTACCGTACATTTGAAATTTTCCTCCCCAGAAGGCCTATGTGCCTGTGACAGACGATTGAATTTGGAAATCTGTCTGGGCGATGTTCTGTGAAACTCCATGCTACCTTGTGCAGAAGTAGCGGCATCCACCCATTCCCAGGAGGATGTTAAGAAATATCTAGGAAATCAACTTGTCATTTCTGCTGAAACAACATACTAAAATTTTGAAAAGCTTAGTATAGTCCGAATGTTGTTTTTTAATATTATATGGTAAAGGCAGACACATGATGAAAGAAAAATTAATAATTTCGGTCATATACATAAATTCAATGACAGGAATAGTATTCAAAATCAAGTTTAATTAAATACAAAGAATTTCTAATAAGTTTCATTTGAATTTGCAAAGTTATTGGATTAAGATAAAATAAAATAAATTTTAGCGCCAACGAAACTTGGTTAAGATGGATTAGCTAGAAAGCATTCACTGGATTGATATTTACAAAAATTCATAGTAAATCGAAGAAAGCAGTTAGAGACTTCAAATTTACACAATAGTCATTTTTGTTTACGTAGAATTGTTTAAAGGTACTTTGAGATCGATTGCTTTAACAACTTAGGAAATATTAGATAGGTAAATTCTATTTTTGGTTTACAAATTTTATTTCACCCTTTAAAAAATAGTAAAGATGCCTTGAGTGATCCTATTATATAAAACGCTAATCTGGAATCTGGGTACGTCGTCTATAGCTACTACAGCTGTAGGCTATAGAACGGTCACATGCCAGCCTTCACTCGCCAATCAAAACCACCATATTACATTCCTGCCATCATCTCGATTTTCGTTTATTTACAGCTATACACAGAAATTCATGTAAGGAGATGGAGATTCAATATTGACGCTATTTTATCTGTATCAGTTAGACGCAGAAATTCGTGTAAGGAGAAGGGGATTTAATATTTACGCTATTTTATCTGTATCAATAATAAGGACTAGGTTAAACCATAACCTAAGAATTTTTTTGGCATACGGTAGGAAACAATGAAGTTAATTAAAAACTCAGAGAAACGTAATGCAAAATGTATTAGTCAAATAAATAACAGTTATCCATTTTCAAAATTATAGTCTCTGTCATCTACAGTAAAATGCGTTTATGTAAAATCGTAACCAGATACTCTGATAATCTGACCAGAGTAACGTATTCATGTAACGAAAGATATCATTAAAAATGACTTATTCGTTTCTCCTTATAAGCTTTTAGATAATAAAATTCCTACTACCATTATATATGATACCCTTAGTTTTTGATACATGTGTTAGCTATTGAATGAGATTTATGATAACTTTTTTTTATGTTTAAATCATTAAGGATATGACTATTTACTGTATAAGCGATGTGACACTCGCAATTCAACAATGATATTACTGCCCCAAAATAGTGTGAGCAGAGCTATTAGAAATATCGAGAGCAGGGGGAGAAAAATTAATGCGAGGCAATTATATGTCACAACATTACAATTAGTACGTTCATTCAAATTTACATATTGCTTTTTATTTATTTACTACAACCAGATGCAGAAATTAATCTAAGGAGAAGGATATTTAATAATTACGCTACTTTATGTGTATCAGTTCCAAGAACTAGGTTAAACTATAACCTAAGAATTTTTTTGGCAGAAGATAAGAAACAATGAAGTTTATTAAAAACTTAGAGAATCGTGCAAATGTAATAGTGAAATGTACCAGTCAAGCAAAAAACACTTATTCGTTTTAAAAATATAGTCTCCATCATCTAACGTAAAATGCATTTATTTATGTCAAATCCTAACCAAGTGCTCTGATAATCTAACCAGAGAAATGTAATCATTTAACGAAAGATATAATGAAAAATGATTCTTTTCCTTACAAGCTTTTCCAGAATAAATTCCTACTACGATCATAGATGATACCCTTAGTATTTGATAAATGTGTTAGCTATTAAGTAATCGAATTTATAGACTTAATAGATATACACGAACCACAAGTAATAATTGGGGTAGAGAGTTGGTTAAAAGAAGAAGTACTAGACAGTGAGGTTTTTCCTGATGGTTACAGAGTGTACCGCAAAGATAGAGGAGCAATTGGTGGGGGAGTTTTCATACTAGTTAACAAAAACTACCACAGTTCACTGGCGTTCATAGATCAAGACCATGAGTTATTTGGGGTAGATTTCTGGGGTAATAAAAAAGAAAAAATCAGAGTGTTGGCTGTTTACCGCAGTGGAAGAATGACAGAAGAGGATGAGGCTCTTGGGGATAAATACTCAGATTTCAGAGGTGAGAATAGAATGATCATCATCGGTGGGGATTTAAATTTACCAGGTGGAAACTGGGAAGGATATAAGATCAATAACAAAAGGGAAGATTTGCAAATATCTTAATAAGAGAAGGAGGATTTACACAAGTGGTTGAGCAAAACACTAGGGGACAAAATATTTTGGATATATTTCTAATTAACCCCTATGAAAACCTTTTGAGGTATCAAGTAACTGAAGAATAAGTGATCATGAAGCAGTTCTGATGGATATTAGAGGATTCAGTAAACCAGCAGCCAAAATTGAAGGGGGAAATAGGTACAATTATAAAAAGGCACAGGTTTCGAATTTGAAGAGATATTTCAGAGAACAAGTCAGCAAATGGAAGGAAGGCTCAAGTACAGTAGAGTCAAGGTGGGAAGAGTTCAAGGAGATAAAAAGAAAGGGGGAAGAAAAATTTATTCCAAGGCAGAAAATAAAGAGAAGTAAAGAACCTATGTACTATAATAGGGAAGTGAGGAGGTTAAAGAGGTTGGTAAGAAAAGAACATAACAGAGTTAAGAGACAGCAAGGTAGTAAGGAATATTTAAAACAACTAAACAATGACTTAATAACAGCAAAGAAAGTGGCTAAAGATGGGTTTATGAAGAGTATTGTCAGTGCAGGAGGATCATTGACTGATGCATCTAGAAATTTCTATGGCTATATCAGGAAACTGAGGGGAAGGGAAGGTGTAGAGACACTTATAGATAGGGATGGAGAACAGGTTACTGACGATTTAAAAAAGGCAGAGATTTTAAGTAACTGGTTCCGTGAAAGCATTAGGGACAATGAATCAGAAACAGGAGGGTCTAATTCGGAGAACGAGCTTAACAACACAAATAGAAATGATGATAATAAAAAAATTGATATTCATCCTGAGGAAATCATAAAGGAAATAAGAAAGCTGAAAAAACATAAAGGGGCTGGTGAAGATAATATTACTACAGATATCTTAAAGATAGCTGAATGTGACATTGTACCTTATCTTGAAATATTATTCAAATTGAGTCTGGATACTTGCTGCTTACCACAGGACTGGAAAATTGCAATAGTAGTACCGATACATAAAGGAGGGGTGAGAAATAGAGTTGAGAAGTACAGGCCAATCAGTTTGACTTAAGTGGTAGGTAAATTAATGGAAAGATTAATATGCAGCCACATCAGAAATATATGTGAGGAACGTAAGTGGTTTTCAAGCAGGCAACATGGGTTCAGGCAATGATATTCATGCGAATCTCAGTTGGTGGGATATATGCAAGATATTTCAGATGAAATGGACAAGGGAGGCCAAATTGATAGTGTAGCACTAGATCTGTCAAAGGCGTTTGACAGAGTAAGCCATAAAATGGTAGTAAATAAGGTAAAAACCATTGGAGTGGATGAGAAAGTGATTTGCTGGGTAGAAGAATTTTAAAAGGTAGAAAACAGGAAGTTAGGGTAGGAAATGTAGTATCAAAAGAAGTAGAAGTAAAAATGGGTGTGCCACAGGGTAGCGTATTTTGACCACTGCTATTCATTATTCTAATGAATAATTGTGTTGATTGTTTACTATCTGAAATTAGATTGTTTGCAGATGACATAATGTTGTATAAAAGAATCAAAACGATAGAGGATTGTAAACAGTTGCAGGGTGATCTGGACCGGATATCTAGTTGGGTTGGTAAACATGGGATGAAGATAAATGCATACAAGAGTCAGCTTATTAGATTCACAAATAAAAAACAAAAGGATAATTATGAATATAAGGTGGGGAAAGAATTGCTTGCTGAAGACTTGAAATGTAAATATCTTGGCATAACATTTGATAACAAGCTTAACTGGGCTGGACACATTGGACAGGTGGTAGGAAAAGGTTTCAAAGTTCTGCACGTGTTGGAGAGAGTGATGAGGGGATGTACGAGAGAAGTAAACAAAACTTTGGTCAGACCATTGCTCGAATATGGTAGTGTATTATGGGACCATCGTTTTACGTATCAAATATGGGATTTGGAGAGGGTGCAAAGAAGGGCTGCTAGATTTGTGTCTAGAAATTATCGCAGAATGCAATCAGTGACGGATATGATAAAGGAGCTGAAATGGGATTCATTGCAAGAGGAGGATGAGAAGGGTCATGGAAGTTTATAGGGCATATACTGGCGATGAGGCATGGAAAGATATTGCAATAGGTATGAAAAGTTGTGCATGGAAGGGGAAAGATGACCACGACCACAAGCACTGGATTTCAGGCACAAGGGATTGCGAAGATTCTCTTTTTTAGGTAAGGGTGTCAGGGATTTGAATGAGTTACCAAGAGAAATGATGAATAATTTACCGAAAACTTTGAAAGAATTTAAAGATAAAATTTGTAGAGGGCAAATGTAGGTGGGTGCAGGATAGGGGGAAGATGGGTGTGTAGGGAAATTGCTACCAGAGCCTGTGCTCCATTGCAATTAAATTAAATTAAATGAGATTTAAGATAACCTTTTTATCAGCTCAATTCATAAATGGCAATTTTACAACTACATTCTTGTGGCTTAATAGTGGTGAGCAGAGATATTAGAGATTATTTACACAGTGTAATAAATAAGCAACCGCAAGGTCTCTGCTATTGGTAAATTCCAAATCTCATTCCAGCCTATGCTCAATTTTAATTTAATTAAAACTTTCGCTAATGTTGCTGCTTGATTAAAGTTTATTTATTACGGTTTATTTCCTTTTTGTTTATTTTACTGAACAATTTCGTTAGTGGTATTTGTTCACGTTTATCCGTTTTTGATATTTTACTTTCTGTGATTTAAAGTAAAACAAAGTAAAGTAAATAAATCATGATCACTGGAGATCGCTCTTCCGCCAGGAATTGCTGATGTAAAACGCAAGACTCCTCTAGAAATACTTTCCGAAATACATTTAACTGTATTATGCCGGTCCAGGCTGTAATAAAACCTAATTCCTGCTTGAAAATAATGGTACAGGCTGTATTACAATGGAATTACTGCTTGAAAATAATATGTCTCGCGATTGACTTCAGCAGTATAATGACGTCTTTAATGAATGTTATTTTGGCGGAATCGCGATCTCCAGTAGACCCGATCGTTATTCATTTTTCCTTACAGGCTTTTCCTGAATAAATTCCTACTACCACCATAGGTGATACCCATCTTTATTCATATGAGGGTAATAGAAGCTATGACCTTCGAACGCAATATTAGTAGAGGTTGTAGTTAAGTTGACCTGAATCACAACTGACACATTTTGTTACAACATAATTCACTGTGAAATGAGTTTTACAAGCCAATTAACCTGCTTTCATAAGCTCCATGGTACTAAAGGTATTAATTAACGCGGGTGGAAGTAGTTCCATATTTAACGTGCTGAATTGTGCCTGGACCAGGAATAAAACTGATATTACATGGATAGCAAAAGATTTTGGGAATCCTAATTTGATTTGATTTCATTGGTTCTTTACTTCCGGCATCATTAATTCAGTAGATGTTACTACTGTACGGCTATGTGAACTGCAAATGAAATATGTAGAACATTGCATAATCAAGGCCATTAGCATTATGTAATATCAATTCTGTATAATTAACCAACTGCAGAAAAATGAACTGCCAGAATATTGCGTTCAAACCGTCATTTTTGATGGGCTCGAACCTAGTATCAAATAAAAGAGCAGCCCATAAGGAGTAAAATAAAATTTATTTCAGTTTCGTAACTACAAAATTGTAAAAGTTATTAACAGGTCTTGGGGATCGCATAAAATAATTTTTTTACTGCAAAACTATTATTAGGATAAGAATTAATGCTTTTTGGAGGATCTAGCAACTCTCAAAATTTCAGAGCAATAGGAACACTTTAAGTCATCATGGTCAAGGAATCTGCTGAAATCTCAAGCTTCAGAGTTGATATCTGATCAGTTAATTGGACGATTCCTGTGGGAACCTCAGAAGTGTCACATTCTCATGGATGTTTCTTTTAATACCAGCCTATATTTTTTCTCCCCCCCAGTCTTCAAGATACAGTTGGAGCGTCACTGTGCATCTCTGTGGCGCAAATTGGGCATGGAGTGGGGCGGATGCTGATCTTGCAAAATCATGTGCTACTTTAATGCAAGTGTGTGATGAAAATAGAACACCTCATGTAGCTATAAATTCAGCTAGGGGCCATGAGGTTGGTCTGTCTCAAATGAGTTACTCGAATCTGCAGATAAAATTCTTTGGGAAGGTTTTTCAATACCAATTTAGTTTTGTGACTTTGTTTCAAATGTGAAGAATATAGTGACTATCTACCAGTATATTCTTGAGACTTTTATTATCTATTACCCTTCCTTAGTTTGGATTTTTATCAAGCTAAGTGGGGACCAAGTTAATATAGCAAAGCAGAACTAAAACCATCCTATGCACGGTTAAAGCTAAGGCAGTAGGTTTTCCACCAACCCCAGTTCAGCTTACCATCTTACAAGTGTCCCCCTGCGTTTCTCTCATCTATTAACCAGCTGGCTGTGGTGTACTTTTTGCAGATATTTGTCTCCATACCTCAGTGTCACCAAAGATTCCTAATCGTTTTGCTCATTGTCAGGAATGGTCTCGAGGGAATATTCAAAACATTGTCTCTGAGAGCGGTTTCTAAATTAATGGCTTTATCTGCTTCCATCCATCTGTTGGCAGTAATTACGGCCCGAGCTGCTTCAGGTATGTGGATCATAGTGTTTTCCCATCATAGGAGGGTGGTTTATATGGACACCCCATTAGTAGTTTTGGTTGCTAGTTTAGTTTTGTAAGTACTTGTGCTCCAGTTGCTAGTTTAGTTTTTTAAGTACTTGTTTCCATGGCCTTCTGGAGATAACTAAATTTTTCTTTGATGGCGGTGACTTTTAGTTGGAAATTTCTTTTGGCTTTCTCAAGCTCCTCTTTAAATGCTCTAGAATTTTTGTTAATTCTTTCTTCTTATTTCTCTTCCAACTGCTGCTTGATTTCCGCCATCTTACCTTCAAGTAACCTTGAAGATTCAGTTTTGTTGCTGTAAATTTTCACTATTTTCACTTCCCGAAATCTGGAGCTTTCAGCCTGTTTCTTCATGCTTCTGGCTCTTTCGATCAGGAGGTCTCCGGATTCTTACCCGCAGCCTTCAAAGTAGGACAAAGTCGCGTACGCAAAGCAACTTTGCTTTCAGTGGTGTATAGTTTGCACTCTTCTGGCTCCTGTTTCAGTTCAGTTACCTTCAATTCACCTAATTTTACTCCCACGTTAACCATAGTCACCGGAACGAACACAGTTACAAAGTTCACAAATAAAAGTCACAACCGTGGTTGATTCTCACCCCATTTCTGACACCATTTGTTGTGATCCGTGGGTCAATTTCCAAATTAATTAATGTTCAGTTCCTAGTTCTAATATTAATTAAACAGTTTGTTCTAATGTTATGGCTACAAACAATGTTCAGGAATTTCAAGTGGAAAGAATCACTTCTATGGTCATCACAATAGTCCAGTCCGCTGTTATTCACACCATACAGGCTTTGTCATTCATCCTTCACAAGAAACCACCATGCCTCAACCTTTAACTCTCGTCAGCTAATCCATCTAATGTCTCATTGGCTCCACACTCCCATCACCGCTTGCCATACTGGACTTGGTGAGGCACGAGACTTTCCTCGATGCACGCAAGATGACTGATTTTACACGATGGACTCGCTCGGACTCATGTCCACTCCTTAAATACCTCCAACCTTCATTCTAGAAGATTTATTTGTTTATGCAAAGCCCAACCATGTAGCTAATGGCCCTAGAAATTTCCAAGTGTGCCAGTTCAAATGGTAACGATTTCCACTGGGCCCACAGATACTCAACTCATTGCTGCCAATGCCAACCCATCTCTATGCCTGTCCAAACATGTAACATATTTGCTCAAAAATTTTGATTTTGAAGCACTTTTGATGAGGAACACTTTGGCGAGGAGTTTGAATTAATTCCATATTTTTTCTTTTCCTGTCTTCTACCATGTACTTCTGTCATTACAGACTATTTGAAAATTAAATGAGGATAGCTACAATCGCTGTGTAGCCATCCCCACAAGAAGTCATCTGCAATGTCGAAAGTAAGTCAATTGACTGTATCAGAATGTCTTGAAAGGAAATTGTTTGGGGATGTAAATGACACAAAAGCCAAAAATGTCATCAGATTTCATTGCATGAGCCATAAATATCGTAGAAAGAACAGATTTTCCAGTCTCCTAGAACAATCTTAACCCCACTATAAAATACTGAGTCATACATACATATTCCAAAACATTGTACCTGATTTATACGATTCTGGACCTGTTTACAAAATGATGTCAGCATCCTGAGTTTTACAACTCATTGGTTATCTTCTGAAACTAGAATGTAGTTCTTGCTATAAAGCATTTCCCTGGTTCTCACACTGGAGAATATGTAGCAATGGAGCTTAATAGTATTGCAAATCGGTAAGGGATTGACAAAAACAAAATACATTTACTCATTCATGATAGTGGCGCCAACATGGGAAAGGACGTACACGTAGCTGAGTATTCTCCTAGATGTTTAATCTATTTGCTTATGAGAATTTTAACTGAGTCATTGAAGATCCAACTTGAAGTGGCAGGAGTTATTGTTACTGGTAGACTTCTTGTTACGCATTTTATCCAACAATGAGCTGGTGCAAAATATCAGCAAGGGATAGAATTTTACATTGTAGATGTAGATGTTTATATGTTGTAACAAAAAGGGCTATATTGCTAGATGTGGCTGATCATGGAGTACTCACTAATTTGACACCTCAGTGGTGATGTTTGATGGAGATTTGGGTTAAGCTTTTAAAGCCCTTTGAAGAAATAACAAAAATAACAAGTTCTGGTCTCTCCTGCAATTCAAATGTAATATCACAAGTTTCTGCACTGAAAGAAAAATTTAGATAAGGATGGAAAAGTACAAATAACTCCTGACTTTCCAAACATGAGAGCCTTTTTGAAAGCTTAATGTCATTTCGGCTCATTTAGTGAAGATTCATACTACTTGATAGTGGCATTGTTGGGGCCAAGATTCAGGACAAACTACTTTGGGTTTGCTGAAGCTAAACGAGCTCGTCAGAAGATTCTATTGGAATCTATAGAAATTTCTTGCAAATAATCTTCCACCAGTAGCACTTCACTTTTTAATGGCTGCTAAAAGGAGAAGAAAGGATGAGACAGAATCAGCTGTGACTCACGAACCTAATGACACAATCTGGAACTGTTTTAATGAGATAGGCAGTATAACAATCACGAAAAAAAAATGTGATTCCAAGTTAGATTGACTTTTATTTATGGTTATCTCGAATCGATTGGATATATTTGATGATCAGCTATTGCGACACAGTACATGAATTTGATAAAATTTGGTAGGATATATGTTTCAACGCCTTGAAGTAGTATAAGGTGAAAAACTTTTCTTTGAACCTGGCCTTGTTTAAGAAGACAAGCAAATCACTTATTACCTCTTAATACAGAAAAATTGGTGTTCATTCATTATGAAAACTAGTTTTTTTTCTGTTAAAAACAATAATAAACAGTGTTTTGATTTGAAGGTAATGTTTTTATTTGTGTTTAGACCTATTAAATACTTAGCATTTGCTAATTTAACAAAAATATGAAATTTTCATAATTTATTAACAATCCGGTATCCAGTGACCTAATATCCAGTATCTGGCTGTATAGTAAATCTAGGCCAGATACTGGATAGTTGCTGGATATATATTTCGTCTCTAGTAATTAGTGCAACAGTTTGGCAACCGTTTTAGTGAATCTATGCATCTTCAAATTAAGCATCAGAGATATAAAATTATCAAGAGTTTCATGTTTTTTTTTTTTTTTTTTTTATGTAACACCTTCAGATTCCTTCACAACAAATTCATGTTTTGTTAGAAATTTTTTTGGAAATGCTGAGGCAACTGTAAAGAAAATTTATAAACCAAAGAAAATTAAAAGTTCTGCATTTCTTGAAATGCAGTACAACCTAATCTGAAATAAAACAGAAATAAAATATTAAATTAGTTATTGATTTATAGACTTTAAATATGGTTAAGATACCCAAAAATGAATTAAAAGGTCAGTTCTTTTCAGCAGTCGGAAATTAATTTTCTCCAGCCTGTGACTACATCACAAACTAGTTCCCCTTGCTAAGTACTAAAGTTGTCTCACTTGAAAGTGTATAATTTTCCTCTTTGAAAAGTTTACTGTTAAAACAAAAGATGATGTTGTAACAGCAGAACATATCTCTTCAGGCAAATGGTATTTTTACTCTTGAAGAAGATGATACTACAAAAGATGTCAAATAGGCATGGTTATCAAATATTCATGGAGTTTGGTAGACTTATTAAATAAATTAAATTTCTAGACTAATGCTGTCTTTCTCAACATTTCCATAGTAGTCTAGAGTGTGAATGTGTGGTTAAAAAAAAAAAAAAAAGTACACAATTCAGATCGTTTCATGGCTGTCCAGGTGACAACGCATTATGATTTTTGGTGCCAATGTTTTCTGCGGTCTATTTCCTGGACGGAAAATATGTTTATCAGTGCTGATTGCAGTGTTGGTTGTTAGTTTTCAGTTGGTGGTTGCTATATATCCGTGGCCTGTCTAGAAGGCCTTAGGGAGGTTGGTCCTTTCGCCCAATCAGGATCTCTGTCCCAGCACACAATTGTTGACTGGGTGAGGCATGGCATGGCTTGGTGTGGGAGAAGGGTAGCAGTGGGGAGCAGCACATGCCTTGTTCTGTTCACACTAGAGACAGCCATGCTCATGTTGCTTAAGCCCATTATCTTCATGTATGTAATCAGGACGTTTGGCATCCTCCTTTACCCTCCTTTGAGTCCATTGATCTTCACGTTGCATGCTTGCTGACCAAATCCGTCACGTAATAGCTCAAATCCTCAGTTAAGCAAAACTTCCATGCAGTAATCTTTCTCAAGAAGATAGACTATTGCTACACAGATTACATCAGTGTGACAACATTGTTGTACTGCCAGCCGACAAGGGAATAATGATGGTACTGATTAAATCTGAATATTACCACAATAAGGTTCGGTGCCTCCTACATGACAAGACATACGCACCACTAGATAGACACACTCTACGCAAACTGAGGTCTGAAATAACATCTCTAGTCAAAAACTCCTCGTAAATCAAACAAGATACTAGGGCTAGACCAAAGAGAAATTACACTTCTCCCCATTGATTCTATGGCTTGCCTAAAGTCCACACACCAGACCTTCCTTTGTGGCCAATCGTTAGTGTGATAAACTCTCCCACTTATCCACTAGCTCACTATGTTGCCGACAAACTAAAACCCTTGTCAGAATTCATCACCTCAACCGTTAGAAACAGCTCACACTTCATCGAAATCATCTCGTAAATTAAAGTTATAAAAACAGACATCTTAGTTAGCTTTGATGCCTTGTCACCACGAGTGCCGGCTTTCAGAAAACCTCGTGGGTGCTCATGCTGATTAGATGACTCAGTTCTTTCAAAAGATTTGGCGAATTGTGTGAACCGATTTTGACAGGATTTTCATTGGCAGGATGTTGACCTTGCAGGAAGTAACTTAGACTACTTTTCACCCTGAAAAAATTTAAGATTAAAATTAAAAAAAAAATTAACCTTCCAAATTTTTTACAAACATGAAAGGTGTCACGGACATTAATTTGTCTCACATAATCGTGAAAATTGCATCCAAATCCCTCCAGTAGATTTCTAGTTATAAGTGAACAGACAGACAGCTTGGCACTGAAAGATTTTGCATTTTCTGAATTCTATTCCATACCACTAAAATGGGTTCAGTATTTTGCAATGATAGGGTAGTAAACTTAGAGATTTTCAAGTTTATAATAACAGTTAATAGATAAATAAAGATTTTTGTATGTCTGGGAAAACTCAGAATTTTATAATTGCATCTGATTTGTGTCCGCTAGTAATTAGAACAAAGATACAAAGGAGAAGGAAAAAATACGGGCAAAAAAATGTTAGAGTGAACAATGAAGAACAGATACCTGTCAATAATAAAAATCTTATATATATATATAAATAGACGTGTTTTTTCCTATATTTCACTTTTCAGCCACCACTACCTAGCACAGATCACTGATGTTTGTGGGTGGAAGTAGCATGGAGTTTCCTGTCGTGCACAACGTTGGCCGAATGCCGATAGCTGTGGGGATGTGGGAGATATATTGGTCAGTGCAGGGCGTTTTCATATTTCGACCAAAAATTTGTATCTCCGTATACTTCTCTTTCCTGCCATAACTACATAACATAGACCTTTTGTGTTTGTGTGTGGTAGTAGAATCGTCTTTCCTGTCGTGCACTATGGTTGTTAGATGTCGGTAGCTATGGGGGTGTGGGAGAAATGGGGGTTGAAAGTGGTCGACCTGTGGCAATTTCATACTTCTGCCAAAGACAAAAGTGTCATGGTGTATCACTTTTCAGCGAAAACTATCGATCACAGATCTCTGGCGTTTGTGTGTGGTAGTAACACAGAGTCACCTTTCGATCACAACAGCGGCCAAATTTCAGAAACTGTGGTTGTGTGGGAGATATGGTGGTTGTAAGTGGCCGACCAAGGATATTTTCGTATTTCGACGAAAGGCATGTGTCTCCGCAGATTTCACTTTTCTGCCACGACTACATAGCATAGAGCATTGGTGTTTATGTGTGGTAGTAGAATCGTGTCTGTTGTCGTGCACAATGGTTGTTAGATGTCTGTAGCTATGGGGGTGTGGAAGATATGGGGGATGAAAATGGTCGACCTGGTATATATTTAGAATTAGACGAGTGTGTGTCTCTGTATTTGTCATTGTTCGCCGTAGAACAGTTTCTTAATTCAAAGAATGTATTTTAAGTATTATTTTGAAGTTTCTAGCGCAAAGCACTGGTTTTTGTGTGGCTGAAAAATTATAAAAAGTGTGGTTAAGTATCAAAACGCAACATATAAAGATGAAAAATGCCAATATGTTAAAGTGAAAATTTGCAATTTCGATTCGTATCTTTGGCTTTTATAAATAAAAGTTTACGTATAACTGTTTAAGGGGAAGCGTGGTGCGATGCATAAGTTGAAATTTATAAATAAGAGTGTCCGTATAACAGAAAAATTAAAAAATGACGTATGGAAATTAAAAAAAAAATAAAGAAAAAATTCCATTGGGAATCTCGAATTCTATCTTGGATAGTATCTTTAATTTTTATAAATAAAAGTGTTTGTATAACAGAAAACTTAAAAAATGAATAAAGACTTCTGCAATGAAAAAAATATATTAGTTGATTTTATAAATAATGATGTGCATATAAAAGAAACATTAAATAATGCATAGTGTAGCGTGAAAATTTAAAATACAATGATAAAAAAATGAAAAGTGTAAAGGAGCATATTTGTTATCTCTGATCATATCTTTGACTTTTTCAAATTAAAGTGTACATATAACAGAAAAGTTGGGAAGTGAATAGTGAAGTGTAGAAAATAAATATATATCAGTTGACATTTATATATAACAGTGTACATACAACAGAAAAATTAAAATATTGGTAGTGAAGTGTGATAAGTGAAAACATAAATACAAAAACGCCCAAGTGGAAAAGGAATTTTTGCGATGCCAATCGTATCTTTGCCTTTCCTACATACAAGCATATGCATAGTTATATAAGAAGAAACGTGACGAGCATGGATCTCTTGACTTTAATAAATAAAAGTGTATGTATAACAGAAAATTTAAAAATAAAATAGTGAAGTGTTAAAAGTAAAAATATAATAATAAAAAAGTGCATCGGAAAAACATGGTGTTCAGAAACCATTCTGTGGAAGAAACATACGTGAGTGTTGTGGCCGATTTCCGACATTATATGAGGTTAATTGTATGCGTAACAGAAAAACTGAATAGTAAAGTGTAAAAATTCAAAATATAAAAATGCCAAAACGTAAAAGAGAATATCTGCATTCTCAAGTAGTATCGCAAAGGCGAAAGATTGTGAGGGAAAGTGAAACTGAGCAGGAAAGAGAAGCACGTCTAACACTGCGGCGAGAAAATCATCGATGGAACAGAGGTATTCAGGCAGAGGAACGACGTGAAAATGTAAATGAAGTAGATGGAATAAGCCAACGATTAACCGGAGAAACAGAACCAGGTGCACTGACGAATGAAATAAATAAACAGGATAGTCATAGAATTAGTAACCTTCCATAAGGGGTGCAAGGCGATGTGCAGCTATCGCAAACACCTGTGCATGCTGTGCGCGGAAGGAGGCGATATTCGAGATCTCGAATCGCATTGCAAAGGCGAAAGATTGTGAGAGGAAGTGAAACTGAGCAGGAAAGAGAAGCACGTCTAACACTGCGGCGAGATAATCATCGACGGAACAGAGGTATTCAGGCAGAAGAACGACGTGAAAATGTAAATGAAGTTGATGGAATAAGCCAACATTAACCGGAGAAACAGAACCAGGTGCACTTACGAATGGAATAAATAAACAGGATAGTCATAGAATTAGTAACCTTCCATCAGGGGTGCAAGGCGATGTGCAGCTATCGCAAACACCTGTGCATGCTGTGCGCGGAAGGAGGCGATATTCGAGATCTCGAATCGCATTGCAAAGGCGAAAGATTGTGAGAGGAAGTGAAACTGAGCAGGAAAGAGAAGCACGTCTAACACTGCGGCGAGATAATCATCGACGGAACAGAGGTATTCAGGCAGAAGAACGACGTGAAAATGTAAATGAAGTAGATGGAATAAGCCAACGATTAACCGGAGAAACAGAACCAGGTGCACTGACGAATGAAATAAATAAACAGGATAGTCATAGAATTAGTAACCTTCCATCAGGGGTGCAAGGCGATGTGCAGCTATCGCAAACACCTGTGCATGCTGTGCGCGGAAGGAGGCGATATTCGAGATCTCGAATCGCATTGCAAAGACGAAAGATTGTGAGGGGAAGTGAAACTGAGCAGGAAAGAGAAGCACGTCTAACACTGCGGCGAGAAAATCATCGACGGAACAGAGGTATTCAGGCAGAAGAACGACGTGAAAATGTAATTGAAGTAGATGGAATAAGCCAATGATTAACTGGAGAAACAGAACCAGGTGCACTGATGAATGAAATAAACAAACAGAATAGAGATAGAATTAGTAATCTTCGATTAGGGATGTAGGTCCATTCTCAATTATTGGAAACATCTGTGCATGCTGTGCGCCAAACAAGACGAGAACGTTATAGTCTTGAACGGGAAGTGTTTCATTATGAACCAAGTAAAGATTATACTATACATCCAAGTGTAGTAATTGGGAAAATGGATATAGTATGTAATTTTTGCAAAGCCAAAAAATTCAAAGGAGAAACGTCAAGTGTATGTTGTTCAAATGGTAAAATTATTTTGCCAGTACTAAATTTTCCGCTGCCTGAATTTTTTAAATATATGAATGGAGAAACATCGAAATCTAAAGACTTTTTACAAAAAATTAGACGTTACAACTCATGCTTCCAAATGACATCGTTTGGAGCAACAGCAGTAACGGAGAAGGAAGGATTTAATCCGGTGTTTAGAGTGCAAGGGCAAGTGCATCATAAAATAGGGTCATTATTACCAGTTCCAAATGAAACGCCGAAGTTTTTACAAATTTACTTCATAGGAAATGAAGATGATGAAGTAGATCAACGCTCTGTGAATATTGCAGGTTTGAGTCGAGAAGTAATACTTGATCTACAGCGTTTCCTACATAAGCATAATGACTTATTAAGAATGTTCAAGACTGCAATGGATAAAATGGTCTCTGATAACTACAAAATAATAATTAGGACTGATAAAAGACCAATCGGCGAGCATGAAAGACTATTCAATGCGCCTCAAATAAATGAAGTGGCGGTAGTAATCGTGGATAATGAAAGTTGCTACCGGGACATTGTCGTACAACGAAGGAGTAATCACTTACAACGTATTGCAGAAACTAATCGCATTTATGATGTCCTGCAATATCCAGAAAGGAGAAGATAGCTACCATTTTAATATTCAACAAGTAAACCCTAAAATGAATAAAACGACAGATAAAAAAGTAACTTCGAAACAGTTTTATGCTTATCGCATAATGGACAGAGAAAACGAATATAATCATGTAATTAACTGTCGCCAATTATTTCAACAGTTTATTGTTGATATGTATGCAAAAATAGAGTCAGAAAGACTGCTCTACATTCGCCAAAATCAAAGCAAGTTACGAACAGATAAATACATTCATTTACGGGATGCAATAGCCAGTGATGGTAATATTGAAAATATTGGTCAATTAGTAATCTTACCCTCTACATTCACCGGTAGCCTCAGACATATGCACAAGACGCTTTGACTTACGTGAAGAAACATGGTCGACCTGATTGTTTTTATAACTTTCACGTATAATTCATCGTGGAAGGAGATTAAAGATGAATTAAAGTATGGACAAACACCACCTAATAGACATGACTTAATTGCACAAGTGTTCAGACAAAAGCAAGTCAAATTCATTGATACAATTGTGAAGAGTCACATTTTTGGAGGCGTCATTTGCTGGATGTATTCAGTAGAATGGCAAAAAAGAGGATTGCCATATTCACACAATTTAATTTGGCTAAAAGATAAAATTCGTTCCAATGAAATCGATGACGTTGTCAAGGCCGAGCTTCCAAATCCGACTGAAGATCCCGTGTTGTATGAAATAATCGTAAAAAATATGATACATGGACCATGTGGAGTACTTAATATGCGATCACCATGTATGAAAGATAACAGATGCTCAAAGCGGTATCCCAAACCATTTTTAAACGAAACACAAACCGGTGAAGATGGTTATCCAAAATACAGACGTCGACAACCGAGTGAAGGAGGATTCACGGCGAAAATCAAGCTGAGAAATGACCTAGAAGTAGAAATTGACAATCTACATCTACATCTACATCCATACTCTGCAAATCACAAACATTGTGGGTGGCAGAGAGTGCTAAGCACCAATCCTAAACCCGCCCATTCCAATCCCGAATAGTGCGAGGAAAGAAGGAATACATATAAGTATCAGTACGGCATCTTATTTCTCTAATCTTATCCCTCCGGTCATTGCGACCTAAATAGGTTGGCGGAAGAAGTATTTCATCACACTCGAAATTTAAATTTTTTCGCATATTCTCCAATAAATTCGAACGCAAGCTACGTCGTCTGTCTTCCAAACTATCCCAGCCCAATCTATGTATCAATTCTGTGACGCTTTCATAAGGGCTGTAACAACAAGTCATGAATCTAGCGGCTCTCCTCTGCACCCTCTCAACTGAGTCAATCAGAACCTTGCGATACGGATCCCAAACCCCACAACAGTAATCCAGATGCGGACGCACTAGTGTTTTATACGCTATCTCCTTTGTTTGAGCATTACAATTCCTCAAAATACGACCTATGAATCGTAATTTAGAATTTGCCTTGCCTACGACGGAAGTTATGTGCATGTCCCATTTCATGTTGCTTTGTACTATCACCCCCAGATACTTCACGGAATCAACCGTGTCAACAGGTGAATTGTTTATTTTGTACTCGTGAACAACCTGATTCTTCTTGTTACTTATCCGCATTGCCTTGCACTTTTTGCAATTAAGTGTAAGCTGCCATTTACGGCACCAATCGAAAATAGCATCCAAATCACGCTGAATTTCTAAGCAGTCCTATAGATAACCGCATCGTCGGCAAACAATCGCAACCAGCATTTGACGTTGTCACCTAGATCGTTTACAAATATTAAGAAAAGAAGTGGACCTATTACACTTCCCTGAGGAACGCCCGAAGTAACATTTATCTTAGATGAGGCTTCCCCGTCAACAACGACATATTGTGATCGACCAGTTAGAAAATCACGTATCCACTCGCAAATCTGAGCCGAAATACCGTAAGTTCGAATCTTCGCTAAAAGTCGGTTGTGTGGCACAGAATCAAAAGCTTTCTGAAAATCCAAAAAAACCGCATCAACTTGCGAACCTGCATCGATAACTTTCATTATGTCGTGGGAAAATAGGGCCAATTGTGTTTCACACGATCGCTTCTTCCGAAATCCATGTTGGCATGGTGTAAGTAACTCGTTCTCATCTAGAAACTTCATTATGTTCGAGCATATGACATGTTCCAGAATTCTGCTGCAGACCGATGTTAGAGATATGGGTCGATAATTCCTAGGATCACTCCGATCTCCTTTCTTAAAAACGGGAATTACCTGGGCTATTTTCCAGCTAGAAGGTACTTTTCTCTCTTCTAGTGATTTACGGAATATATCTGACAGAAATGGTTCAATATCCTCCGCGTATTCAGAAAATACTCTTACCGGTATACCATCGGGACCCGGCGCTTTACCCCACTTCAAGAGTTTTAATGGCTTTACAATTCCTACGCTATCAATTACTATCGGACCCATCTCTAATTCCACATGATGTGGTAAAGTGGGGATGTTATCCAAGTTTTCTTGCGTGAATGAATTTTTGAATTCGGTGTTGAATAAGGTAGCCTTGTGGCGGCTGTCTTCAACCTCCCGTCCGTCTTTTATTAGAACTGGCTTATTGTTCCCACTACAACTAACTTTTTTTACATACGACCAAAATTTCTTAGGGTTTTCAGTGAGGCTCTTAGAGAGAGAATTTTCACGAAAGTTATTAAATGCCTCACGCATCGCATTCTTAACACGTCCCCTTATCTCCTCTAATTTATCTAAATCAGTCCGATGCAGACTAAACACTTTAAATTATATCACCACAGAAAGCACTGCCTCACGTAACGGCTGCCGAAGAACGACAATCAGTGGGTAGTGCCATGCAATCCACTATTATCGAGGATGTTTCAAGCTCATATCAACGTAGAATATTGCAGTTCTGTCAAGTCAATTAAATATGTGTGTAAATATATTAACAAAGGAAGTGATATGGCTGTCTTTGGAGTAACAAATGAAAACAAAAATTATGAAATTTTGCGATATCAAATGGGACGATATATCAATAGTAATGAGGCCGTTTGGCGTATATTAGGTTTTCCGATTCATGACAGAGATCCAGCAGTTGTTCATCTAGCAGTCCATCTTGAGAATGGACAACGAGTGTATTTTACAAGTCAAACCGCACAAAGAGTTGCAAACCATCCCGCCAATACGACCCTGACTGCATTTTTTGAATTGTGCCAAAATGACCCATTTGCAACAACACTTTTCTATGCAGAAGTTCCCAATTATTACATATGGGACGCGTCAAGAAAAATATTCAAACGACGAAGAGAGGAATTCCGGTACAAGGATTTGAAGGAATATTCAAAGGTAATGCTATTGGTCGAGTATACACGGTTCATCCAAAAAACGCTGAATGTTTTTACTTACGTCTACTACTTCACGAAATACGTGGACCAACATCATTAGAATATCTTCGAGCAGTAGACGGTTACATTTGCGAAACGTACCGGGAGGCATGTCAGCGTCGCGGTCTATTAGAAATGGTACCTATCCACTGGATCCGGACTCTGGGAGACTTATTTTAACAACAGAATTATGTAACATGGTAGACACGAATGAAAAACTTATTGGAAAAGTGTATCCATTTATAGAAAAAACTACTTGAATAAAGAATGGTTATGTGAGCGAACGATTTTAGCTACAAAGAATGATGTAGTGCAATGAATAAATGAGCAGATACAAAATATCATACCGGGGGAAGAAAAAATATATAAATCAATAGACACCATTATGGATCAAGATGAAAGTGTGAACTATCCGACTGAATTCTTAAATTCATTAAGTCCGCCCGGTATGCCTTTCCATATATTGAAACTAAAAATTGGATCACCAGTTATACTATTTCGAAATCTTGATTCGCCTAAATTATATTAATGGTACAAGATTAAGCGTGAAACAGCTGCTAAACATCATTGAGGCGGTAATCCTAACCGGAAAAGAAAAAGGAAAATCGGTTTTCATACCAAGAATCCCACTAATTTCAAACGATTTGTCATTTTGTTTCAAACAGTTACAATTTCCATTGAGATTAGCTTATAGTATGACTATAAATAAGGCTCAGGGTCAAACTTTCCACTATTGCGGAGTTAATTTGAAAGAATCCTGTTTCTCACACGGTCAGCTTTATGTTGCTTTTTCACATGTGGGACAAGCAGAAAATCTATTTGTTTATGCTCCGCACAACAAAACACCAAATATAGTTTATAAAAATTTATTTCTATAACATTATTAAGTATCTAGGATTTTTGTATTCTTAATGAGTATGATATTTATGTAGAAAATTAGTAAAAATAAAACAAGAAACAAATATCTTTAAATCCATTTTATATTTTAAATATAAAACAACTAAACAGATGTACCAAAAATAAAAAATAATAAAAACATACCAAGCGAAGCGGGTTGTCCTCAGCTAGTATAAAAATAAAATCATTATGTTATTATTAACATAACTTTTATTAACAGGAGATATTTATTAGTTCCTAGGCCCTACTAAGAGTATTGTATTGTATTACAAATTGTATAATCAACTAATAATAATTAATAAACCTTTTTAAGAAGGAATATTTTGTTTTATAACCTATATCTTTTTTCAATGCAAATGTATTTTGTTGAAGTGCAGCTTTGTTTATAAATACATTAGCCATTTCTTCAAAGTCAAATCATCCACTATTTCTCGGTTTATGTGCAATACCATGTGATCGTTCAGTCTTTACTGAGTCAAGTTTTATTCTTTGTAATGCTGAAAATGACGTTTTGGGCGTGTGTATCGATATTGAAATATTAAAACAATTTTAATAATTTGATTGCTTCAAGTACCATATATTTTGTAGATTCGCAATGAAAAATTATATATGAAACAATGACTTCCACATAATTCAGATTGACATTTTTTTGTTCGTGCAATATTTGAGAGCATGTTGCTATGAAGAATTAAACGATCACATCAAAGTTGTCTTTATAGAATTCGTTCATGTAACTGGTGCTTGCTCAGTAAGAAATACAGTGATTCCATGTTATCAAACATATCGTATTATTTGTAATGGAGCGCTTGTCAATACAGCCCACGACTTTATTTAACACTTCAAAACATATTTTTTGATAAAAGTCATTTGAGGAGGTAACATAGTGAGGTTCACTTAATGAATCTTCTATTTTTTAAGGAATCCTTCTTATTTTTGAGTTTTAGGTTCATCCATTTTCAAGATAAGAGCTAAGTTCACAGTCAGATTCCAAAGGTTTTGAAATTTTTCGGCAGTTCTTTTGGACGATATAATGCGCTTTATGGTGTTCATATTATGGACAGTTTTTTGCAGTTGCAAAGAAATCTTAAGAAAAAAAGATTAAAAAGACTGAAGACTTTTTAAAAACCATTTTACTTTCGCGCCGGCATCATCTTTCTGACTTTTTGTGTCGTTCACAATATTTAGCAGGACACATTAACTGTTTAGAATAGTTTTCAAGGAAGATATACGACAACACCATTTTGCTGGGAAAAAATTGCCTCAGAGAAAGGTTTTGAGCATCGCAAACTGCCTATAGTGATTGAAAACATGTTTGGCGTATCGGTGAACCATGTATGAAGAAATTAGGCTCTCTTACTAAACCTAACTTTTGCTCTTTAAGGGTCAAATTCCAAATAATAATAATAATAATTCTTTCTTAATTTATGTTGTTACCTAAATGGAGACCTTAATCTTTAAAATGATACCTCATTTATTGATTTCTGCAAGGCAGGGTTTCTCAAACTTATAGCTCCACTTACCCCTATAAAATAATCCAGACAGTGGAAAACCCTCTTAAAAAACTGACTTTCAGCTATTTTTTTAAAAGTAAGGATTTAAAAAAATAGGTAATACAATAAGAAAACAATATTCATTAATTGATTGATGGGCTTGTTTCTTGAATAGAAGACATAACTTTCAAAATTTATGAACTATATAACATTTATGTATCTCGACATTTTCCGTGTATTGACCCCATTTTTAACCACTGGTTCATATTTACGAGGGCGGTCCGATAAGTACTTAACCTACCAAAGAAAAAAATGAAAATTTTGGAAAAGTGGTGATTTATTTCTCAACATAGTCTCGTTTCAGCTCGATACACTTGACCCAGCGATGCTCCAACTTCTTTAACCCGTCTGAAAAAGACATTTTCTGGAGATCTGCAAAGTAGACCTCCGTGGCAGCGATAACCTCCTCATTCGACTCAAATTTCTGCCCGGCAAGTGCCTTCTTCAAGTTTGGATACAAAAAGAAGTCACACAGTGCCAAATCTGGAGAATATGGTAGACGGGGCAGCAGTTCGTAGCCTAATTTGACCGATTTCACCGTGGCGATGGCGGAGGTGTGAGTCAGTGCATTGTCATGGTGAAAGAGCATTTTTTTCTTCACCAAATGGGGCCATTTTATCTGCAATTCGGCATTGACTTGACCCAATAATTGGGCATAGTAAAGCCCTGTGATCGTTTCATCCTTTTCCAGGTAGTCAGTGTAGATTAAACCTTGTGCATCCCAGAAAATGGTGCCCATCACCTTTCTGGCCTATGGGACAGTCTTCGCCTTTTTCAGAGCACATTCGCCGGGTAAAGTCCACTGTTTCGACTGTTTCTTGGTCTCTGGTGTGTACCAGTGGATCCATGTTTCGTCAACGGTCACGTAACGACGCAGAAACTCCTTTGGATTGCGCTTAAACAGCGTCAAACACTGCTGTTGTCTGGAGTGAGCAAACGCGGCACCCATCGTGCCGACAGCTTACTCATGCCAGAAATTTCATGCAAGATATTACCCAAGTGGCCTTTTGAGACGCCTACTGTCCCAGCAATCTCGCGCACCTTCAATCGGCTGTCTACCAACACGAGATCATGGATTTTTGTCACGTTATCCTCCAGGGTAACCATTGTCGGGGCACCTGGGCATGGCTCATCACAAACCTACGTCCGACCACGTTGAAACTTTTTAAACCAATTTTTGAATGTCACCATCGAAGGAGAAGAGTCACCGTACACAGCATCCAAGCACTCTTTGATTTTGCTGTGTGATTTTCCTTCCAAAAACAAGAATCGAATCACCGACTGATATTGCTCTTTTTCCATCCGCGGATACACCCACATTCACACGGGATCAAAACATAAATATGAGTCCACTTTGGCTGAAATTTTAACAATAGCCGTCTAAGATAATGTACTACATGATAATAAATTTCTCTGGTCACAGTGGCGCCATCGGGAAGAGAGGTAAGTATTTATTGGACCTACCTCGTACAACCGCTATTTGATCAAAATTGCTTGATCACTTTATGTCAAATGGTAGAAAGAAGTGCTTCTTTAGTTTTGACAAATAATGAGCAATATGTGTGCAAGAGTGTTCACCTGACTCTTAAGGCAACCATAATAAACAATGTCGCATTCTTTTCGTCCATCATATGATATTCCATAATATCACATAACGTGATGGTAGTGTAATCCTGCCTTAAGTCATGCTTTCTGCCTCTGTTGTCACCAGACCTAAAATATCAGTACCAAATAATGGAAATATGTAGTGAAATGAGAAAGTTGAACCTTGGAATGTTTTTAGCGTTGTGTGGAACATCAAATGAAAGGAGGACTGTTTCTCTGAACACACTAGATTATTATGTTTACCAGCTTTGTTACTTCTGATATATTCACTGTAATGAAACAATCATAAATTGCTTGCATTTAAATGGTATGAAGAAAAGAATAATTATAATAAAAACATTACCAAGGGAAATTATCAAAATTTTATGGAGTA
This sequence comes from Vandiemenella viatica, assembly GCA_031002005.1. Taxonomy (NCBI): domain Eukaryota; kingdom Metazoa; phylum Arthropoda; class Insecta; order Orthoptera; family Morabidae; genus Vandiemenella; species Vandiemenella viatica. The sequence goes on from CM061920.1 coordinate 154,979,990, forward strand.
ATTAGTCACACATGCAACATTGTGCCAAGCACGAGACAGGCAGTCAGCCACCATAAGGTAAATCTTGTCGTGAACCCCCTACGATTAACTGACAAATCCTTAGGGATTCACATACCCCACTTTCAAAACCCTTGCTGTAAGGTATGAATGTATGAATGTATGAATGAAGGTAATGGCTTGAGACCCCCCTCCTCCCCCCCCCAAAAGAAGAAAAACACGTTTTAGAAATAATATATACGATGGAAAATAACCCGATACTTACCACACATTAAAGCATGAAGGCCAGATGAGCACAAAAACATGAACACAATTTAGGGCGAGCTGGCAATATCAGAGTTTACTGCATGACAAGCCACTCCATGGAGCACAGGGTCAGGGAACTTGATGTGGTAGGGGTAAACTATAGTTAAAGAAGAAGAAGAAAACAAATTGCACAATATTTTGGTGAGTTAGTCTTGTGAGAGGCAACACATATGGCAGGGGGAAAGATGTGATCACGCTTAGACCCACCACATGAATTAAACAAAGGTGGAACACACGGCGTGGTGGTGGAAGTGCAGGGAGTGGGGGGAATAGGTAGAACAGTGATACAAGTGGAACAGAATAATATATGAGCCACCACTTACCTTTAGATGATGATGTGGGGCGTGAACACACAGAAAAAACACAACTGGTCAAGAAATTTTCGGGACGAGCCCTTTGTCAACAGGAGAACAGTCTTTCTGTAAGACAGTCTCCAACATCACCCACCTCCCATAATGTTCTCCTGTTGACAGAGGGCTTGTCCCAAAAATTTCTTTATCAGTTGTGTTTTTGTCTTTTCTGTGTGTTTGCGCCCCACATCCATCATCTGAAGGTAAGTGGTGGCTCATTTCCCTATTCTAATTTAATTCCTTTTCCCTACTTATTGCCTTTGATTTCATTGTTTACTATAAATTGAAAGACAGTAAGTGACAGGTTTAGCATAGGTTTAGGCGGGGGAAGTATCTGGTGTCAAGGATAGGTTGATAGGCTAGTTCCCATGTGCAGAGTTTTGAAGGGGTGGTGGTATTCGGTAAAACTCTAACTGTGTAACAGGTGTTGAGGTTGTTCGAATCAACATCTCCAGCCTTTTGTGCAGAACCCGTCCTGTGTCCACCTCTTCCTGGACCGTCTGGAGGAAAATTTTCTGAAGAACTGCCTGCTCAGTCTCCACGTGTGGTTCACATACATAAATAATATATTTATGATCTGGACCCGTGGGGAAGACCACCTTCTAGATATCCTCAACTCACTCAATAACATCCATCTCATCAATTTCACCTGGTCATATTCGGAAGACCACCTTCTAGATATCCTCAACTCGCTCAATAACATTTATCTCATCAGTTTCACCTGGTCATAGTCCCACACCTGTGTCACCATCCTTGACGTGGATATCACCCTATGACAGGGTGCCCTCCACACCTCTATACAAATCAAATCTACTAATTTATAACAATACCTACACTTTCCACACCAAACGTTCCCTCCCATACAGCCACGCAATCCGTGTCAGATGCATCTATTCTGATCATGAATGAATTTCCAGTTACTCCCAAAATCTATCCCAAGCCTCACTTCCCACCAATAACCCCACAATCTCGTGGAAAAACAAATATCCCATGCCAGCTCCCTCAACCCTCGTTCTACACCTCCTAAAACTGACCGTGGACCAACAGTCATCACCCAGTTATTTCCTGGCTTGGAATCCAACAAACAGATTATCCGCCGTAGGCATAACTTCCTATGGTCTTTCCTTGAAATGCGTCTCCATCTTCCCAAAATCCTATCCACTGCTCCCCGCACTACCTTCAGGAGACCACCCAGGAGAACATCCTGGTCCACAAGTATTCACATTCTGACTGTCCCAGACCACCACAGGGATCTTTCCCTTGTAACAGATGCCACTGCAAAACATGCAGCATGCACCCTGCCATCACCACTAACTCTAATCCTGTTACAGGAGAATCCTTTCCTATAATTGGACATGCTATGTGTGCTACCACTCACCTGTCTCCATTGCACTGCTTCCTATATCTGCCCTACCACTCAAAAACTATCCTACAGGATGAATGGCCACAGGCAAAAAGTTTATACTTCAAAACCAGACCATCCAGTGGCAATTCATGCCAACTCACATGATTCAAACAACCTCAACACCTGTTTTTCAGTTAGAGTTTTTCCGAATACCACCACCCCTTCAGAACTCTGCAAATGGGAACTAGCCTACCAACATATCTTTGACACCAGACACACACCCCTGGCCTAAACCTACACTAAACCTGTCACTTCCTGTCTTCCAGTTTATTGTCAGTGATATATATATATTTATTTATTTTATATATATTTCTACCTTTATTTTTTTATATATTTCTACATTTATTCACCCCTATAAGCAATCAAAATAAAATTATATTTGTTAATAACAGTTTTTAAGTAAGCGCCGCAGATAATATTCTGTTCCACTTTTATCGCTGTTCAACCTTTCCCCCCCCCCTCCCCCCAACCCCCTGCACTTCCACCACCACGCCGTGTGTTTTACTTTTGTTTCATTCATGTGGCAGGTCTAGGTGTGATCAGGGCTGGCGTTAGGGAGGGGTAAGCGGGGCAAAAGTACCCCGGCCCGAGCGTCCGAAGGGGACCCTTCGTCCGGAGTGACTAACTAAATACAAATAAACTTTATTAAAAAAGGAGTTTTATTATTTTTTGCATTAAAATTTTCTGACTTTATCAAAAAATCAAAGTTTAAATGAAAAATTTTGTTGGGAGGGGAGATGGAGGGGGCCCTAAGAATGCTTTATCCGGGGCCCGAGAATTCTAGCGCCGAACCTGGGTGTGATCACATCTTTCCCCCTGCCATATGTGTTGCCTCTCACGTGACTAAGGTTTCTCACCAAACTATTGTGCAATTTGTTTGTTTTAGTGTTTTTTACATGTTCATCTTGCCCTCCTGCCTTCATCTATGGTAAGTGATGGGTTATTTTTCCTTATCCTATCTTATTTCCAGTGCCCAATGATAGTTTCTTTGTTTCAATTATCCATATGGTTTATTTAAATAAGGAAAATAAGATACACAAAAATAATATTTCATGAACAATTTTTCAATTAGAGAAAACAAAAGCTCATATTAGCTGTGAAACAATGTAGTAATGCAGGGGTAACCTAAACTCTCCCCTCCATGCCTCCCTTACCCACCTTCCACCTCCCGCTAACTCTACCTCCCCCAACTTGTTTATTTTGTTGGCTCTGTGAATAATAGTTCCACAGTTTGTATCATGACATTTTTCATCATATGAAATGTTTTAGGATGTTCCTTAGTTTAGATTTCACATTGATTATATTTATCTGGTTTAGATTAACCCATAATAGATGTGGGATACGTGAAAAATCAAAACTTGTTCATCAGGTGATTAAAGTTTGTATGTGCATCTGATATGATGAACATGTTGCAATGATGCTGTGGAGTCTAGAGCGGTGTCATTTTATTTATCTATAACATTGCCTCATTAAAGGATTTATTCTGGATATACGATAGATTCTGTAATTAAATTTTTAGGTTTTGCTTTATTTTGTAAGCAAGTAGGGACTTAATGTTGCAGTTTCGTTGTTTGGATGCAAGATTGAAATCTTACCAAATGATGTATGAATCCCAAACATTAAATGAGGTTAGCAGAGAAGCCATTCAAGTGAAAATTGCATCAATACAAGCAAAACGAAAGCAGTTTGAGCTATCTTCTAAACAGGTAAGTGAAAGCTGGATTATATGATGGTCTTATTATTTCTGTAATGGATTGCCATATCAAATTTCATTAAGTCATTCATTTTTATCTGAAGAAATAGAAATACTTTGAGGTAGTATGAAAATGAAGGACAGGGAAATTAAACAAATAACTTACCAAAGAGAAAGGAAGCAGGGTAGTGGCCGTTGAAAGTGAGAATTGAGTGTGTATTTTTTTGGTTTGTTTTGTTTTAACTTCTCTCCTGCCTTTCTATAGGTAATTAATCTTTCATTGTTTTTGTATATGAAATAATTGCTACTGATCTTAGAATAATTTAATATTCTTGTAAGGGACAAAATATTTTGTGTATTTCCTGTGTGAGTTAGATTACAAGTAAAGTTTACCAAGATTATTGGAATACTAGCTGGTGCCCACGACTTCGTTCGTGTTTGTAAAGAATTTGGATTGACAGCTACTGACATCTAATAACCATAGTGCACGATGGGAGACTCGATGCTATTACCACACACAAATGCCAATCATCTGCGCGATGTAGTTCAGGCAGCAAAGTAATATTTACGGACACACATGTCTTTGGATGAAATACGAAAATATCCTTGATCGATCACTTTCAACCACCATATCTCCCACACTCCCAAAGTTACCGAAATTCAGCCAATGTTGTGATCGATGGGTGACTCTATGTTACTACTACTTAAAGACCAGTGATCTGCGCCTCATAGTTTTGGCTGAAAAGTGATACACATGAACACATACGTTTTTGGTAGAAATTTGAAAGTGCCGCAGGTCGACCAATTTCAACCCCCATATCTCCCACACCTCCATAGCTACCGACATCTAACAACCATAGTGCATGACAGGAGACATGATACTACTACCACATATGTTCTATGCTATGTGACATATGTGGAGACACATGTCTTTCGTCAAAATACGAAAGTATCCTTGATCGGCCACGTCAACCACCATATCTCCCACACTCCCACAGTTACTGAAATTAGGCCAACGTTGTGATCGAAAGGTGACTCTGTGTTACTATCACACACAAATGCCAATGATCTGCTATAGATAGTTTTTGCTGAAAAGTGATACACCAAGACACATGCATCTTTGGCAGAAATATGAAATTGCCACAGGTTGTCCAGTTTCAACCCCCATATGTCCCACACCCCCATAGCTACCAACATCTAACAACCATAGTGCACGACAGGAGACACGATTATACTACCACACACAAACACCAATGCTCTATGCTATGTAGTTGTGGCAGGAAAGTGACATATGCGGAGACACGTGTCTTTGGTCGAAATACGAAAATATCCTTGATCGGCCACATTCAACCACCATATATCCCACACTCCCACAGTTACTGAAATTCGGCCAATGTTGTGATCGAAAGGTGACTCTGTGTTACTACCACACACAAATGCCAGTGATCTGCTATAGATAATTTTCACTGAAAAGTGATATACCAAGCCATTGCGTCTTTGGCAGAAATATGGAATTGATGCAGGTCGACCACTTTCAACCTTCAATCTCCCACACCCCCATAGCTACTGACATCTAACAACCATAGTGCATGACAGGTGACTCAATTCTACTACCGCACACAAACACCAATGGTCTATGCTATGTAGTTGTGGCAGGAAAGAGAAGTATAAGGAGACACAAATTTTTGGTTGAAATATGAAAACGCTCTGCATTAACCAACTTTAATCATCATATCTCCCACATCCCCTCAGCTATCGGCATTCAGCCAACATAGTGCGCGACAGGAAACTCCATTCTACTTCCACACACAAACACCAGTGATCTGTGCTAGGTAGTGGTGGCTGAAAAGTGAAATATAGGAAAACACACGTATCTCTCTCTCTCTCTCTCTCTCTCTATAATGCAAAAAGTTTAAAACATATTTGAATATGACTTGAAAATTCTCAAAATCCATTCAAAATCTGTATTTTCTGTGTGATTCTGGAATAAACGAACACATTCCAGATACATTTTTATGTATGTGGTATGTATGAATGCGATAAATGTTTTACTTTTCAAGCAGCGACATTATCAGATGTAATTACATTGAAATAAGGCTTTGACTAAAATTAAAACTGACATTCCGGGTAGTTGTATCACTACTGTGGCACCACAATCTAATAATGATTCTTATAGAACTTGACGAAACAAATCGAAAATAAAGAATATATATATTTGTTTGATATCCTCCCTTAGTTCATCATGTCAAAAATCAGTTATATGTATAGTTCCTTGTGCTTTTGGTTACCTTTCTACTGGTCCAGGCCATATTTCAACCTAACAACAACCACTAAGAAGAAAATAAAACATCTATAGTGCATTTCCACTGTGTAGATATAGTGGTTTTGGTGATTTTTTTCTCTGTTCCAGGCCAGGTCTTACTCTAACCTCCTCATTTTCGGGATACAAAATCTTGAGAACTAAGTGAGATATCAAAAAGATTTATTCTTTATTTTCGACTTGTCTCGTCGAATTACATACCAATTCATCATCAAATTTGGCTACGGCAAAATGTTTCTTATGGTTCAGGCCACATTTCAACCTAACCACGTAAAATTTGAGATACGATATCTCGAGAACTAAGCAAGATATCAAAAAAATTTATCCTTTAATTTCAATTTGTCTCACCAAGTAACGTAAGAATACATCACCAAATTGCGGCACCATCGTTATCGTGGAATCCCCACATTCTGTCTCAAAGTATCCAAACTACCCCATTCATAGAACCGTTCTCCTAAATCACCATTTACTTTAGTACCATAAATCAATGAAGCTTGGTATGGATGAATCTTTTTGGACGAATAAAAATAGTGTATGGATAAATCAACTTGAACCCACTCCTTTCTCGGCAGGGTGTGGCTGAATCTGAATTTGCTTTAATTTCGGAAAACGATGGCATGAATTGTATGAAACTTGGTACACGTTTCTTTTTGCATGAATAAAAATAGTGTATGGATAAATCAATGCTAACTAGACCGGGAAATGCCATGAACTTTGCTAGTAGAGGAATCAAACTAGCCTTTAACTAGTAATACACACACTAAAAAGCTGTCTACATCTTCATACAGCCCTCTTATTAACAGGTTGAAGTGAGCTTCTTGCTGGATGACTTGGTGGAGAATTTTCATGTGAAAAGGGCATAAGTTTCCTTCCATACTGTGTAGTTTTATGAAAGTCATGGTGCCAATGTCTGTTCTCACATTGAAGTGAGAAAATGACAGCCTTGAAGGCAGAATTATTACTAAAATGTCCTGTATTCTTTGACCCCTGTTCCATGTATAACACTTGGGAAAGGAACTCCAATGTTCAGCCTTACTTTACGACTCTTGGAGTTATGCCAGATTGTTACCGCACCCACTACCAGAAGAATTTTGTGGGGCCTTTTTTCCCAGTTACCTTATATTACCTAGTTACAGTGACAAAATCTGACTTCAATCTTTTTTTTTTTTTTGCTGTCGTCAGTCTTTCGACTGGTTTGATGCAATCCTCCAACCTTTCCTATCCTGTGCTAACCTCTTCATTTCTACATACCCCTTACAGCCCACGTCCTCAATTATCTGTTTCATGTATTCTAATCTCTGTTGTCCTCTACAGTTCTTACCTTCGACTGTTCCCTCCACTAACAAATTAACCCATCCAGCATGTCTCAAAATATGACCTACCAGCCTGTCTCTTCTTTCTGTAAGCTTCTTCCACAAGCTTCTTTCCTCACCCATTATTTACAAATATCTTTCATTTCATACTTTGTCTGTCCACTTAATTTTCAGCATTCTTCTGTAGCGCCACATTTCAAATGCTTCAATTTTCTTTATTTCCGGTATTCCTAAAGTCCATGTTTCGCTACCATAAAGTGCTATGCTCCACACAAAGAGTTTTAAAAATTTCTTTCTAATTCCTAGATCAATATTTGAAACTAAAAGGTTTCTCTTTTTCATGAAGGCTCTTTTCACTAGTGCTATTCTGATTTTAATATGATTCCTGCTTCGTCCATCGGTTGTAATTTTACTTCCCAAGTAACAGAATTCACTTACTTCTCCTATTGCATCTGATCCTATTTTTATATTTAATCTACTAGTATTGGTATCATTTCTGCTACATTTCATCACTTTTGTCTGGCTTTGATTTATATTCAGTCCAAAATCTTCCTTCAGTATTTTGTTCATGCCATTCAGTAGCTTCTCAATATCCTCAGTCCTTTCTGCTAACAAGACAATGTCATCAGCAAATCGTAGCATACTGATTTTTTCTCCCTGAAAACTTATGCCACATGGAAATTTTTCTTTGACTTTCTTCATTGCTTCTTCTACAAACAAGTTGAATATTAACAGGGATAGACTACAACCTTGTTTCACTTCCTTTTTAACTGATGCATGTCTCGTGATTCTCCTTTTATTATAGCCACTTGATTCTTATATAGTTTATAGAGTATTCTTCTATCTCGATACTTTAGTATTCTTCTGTCTCGATACTTTAGACATGACTTCGTTAAAATTTTGAACATCTTGTCCCACCTAACATTATCAAAAGCTTTTTCTAAATCAACAAATGTCATAAAAGTATCTTTGTTTTTCTTGATCCGCCCTTCAAGTATTAATCTTAAATACAGAATTGCTTCCCTTGTACCGCGATTTTTCCTAAACCCAACTACTACGTCTACTATGTCTTCTACAATCCTTTCCATCCTTCTGTATATTATTCTGGTCAGTAATTTTGAAGCATGTGATGTTAGACGAATGGTGCGATAATTCTCACATTTGTCAGCTTGTGCTTTCTTTGGAAGTGTGAGGATAATATTTTTATTAAAATCAGTTGGAATTTCTCCTGTTTCATAGCTTTTTGATATCAGCTTTAATAATCTATCGACTCCTTCCTCTCCTAGGGATTTAAGAAGTTCTGCAGGAATCTCATCAATTTCAACTGCCTTATTTGCTTTCAAGTCATTCAGAGCTTTATTAAATTCTGTCCTCAAAACAGGATCTCCTAAGTCATCAATGTCGACATCACCTTCCTTTTCTATTACACTATTGTTCAAGTCGTCCCCAACATACAGTTTCTCAATGTATTCTTTCCATCGGTTAGCTCTATCTTCTGTGCTTAAAAGAGGTTTCCCATCGGCAGCTTTAATGTTCATACCTCTTTCTTCATTTCTCCGAAATTCTGTTTGATCTTTCTGTAGGCAACATCTACTTTTCCTACGGCCATTTCGTTTTCTACTTCTTCACACTTTGCTTGTAGCCATTTTTCATTGCTATTTTGCATTTCCTATTTATTTGATTTCTAAATTGCCTGTACTGCTTTCTTCCTGCTTCCTGAGCATTTTTGTACCTTCTCCTCTGATCGATCAGCTGCAAAATTTCTTCTGTGATCCAAGGTTTTCGGGCAGCTTGTTCCTTAAAGCCTAATGTTTCTTTACCAGCTTTCATTATTTCGGTCTTTAATGCATTCCATTCGTCCTCGGTTGAGCTCCTTTCAGAGTTACTTCTTAGACCCAAGTCTACTATTTCTGCAAATTTTTTTCTTGTGCTAGATTGTTTCAATTTATTCACTTCCAGTCTGTTGGGTACGCTTTATAGTCTAGAACTTGATTCCTGAATATAATCTAGCTGATATCTGCCTGTATCCCCAGGACGTTTCCAGGTGTATATTCTTCTTGCATGGTTCTTAAACAGTGTGTTTTGCCACAACTAGCTTATATCTTTCACAAAATTCTAGCAACCTGCTTCCTCGCTCATTTCTTTCTCCTAGACCAAAACTTCCTACAGTATTCCCCTCTTTTCCTTCTCCCACTTTTGCATTCCAATCACCCATGATTATTACATTTTCCTCCCCCTTCACATATTGGATTAATTCTTCAATTTCAGCGTATATTTTTTCTATTTCTTCATCATCTTCCTGTGATGTTGGCATATACACTTGTACTAATGTGGTTGGGACGGGCTTATTTTCTAACCTCATAAATAATCCTGTCACTAAACTGTTCATAATAACTCACCCATTTCCCTTCTTTCTTGTTCATTAAAAATCCTACACCAGTGACTCCATTGACCATAAACAGTTCAGCCTTAACTCCAACCATGTGCTGTTGCCTTTGGATATATAGTTATGCTTTACTGAAACTCGGTCACCACCTAAATTGATATAACCCCAACTTAGGAAAGGTATGTAGTCATTAAAAGTCACTGCTGCTATAGAAACTGTTAAACAGTATATTCTTTAAAAAATTATAAAGTCACAAACTTATGGCATCAGAAAACATCACCAAAGAATTTTAAATGCAGGAACAATTAACACATTTCGAGACAGACCAACCTCACGACCCCTAATTGAATTTACAGTCCCATGAGGTATGTTATTTTCGGCAAACGCTAACCTCAAAGTTCAGCATGCCTGCCCGGGCACTTACATCTGCCTAGCTTCGCACCCAGAATGCGCTACAAAGTAGTGTACTCATGCTTCAAATGATTTTCAAAGATTTGAGTGAGAAGACTTCATAATAGCTTCAAACAAAATTAACATATAGATAAATAGAAATTAAGTTAGTAAAGATATTGACAACATTTTGAAACACTAGTGCCTTCAACTTCAACCAGGGCTAAATTTATATACATCCTTAACTACTACTGTAAATATTCTTCAGCACTAAATTCTTTTGTTCTAAACATTGCCCTTATACTTGTAGGTTGCTAGAATATTTTCTTCTAAAAGCTGTATTGTTTGTATATCTGTTACCAAAGTCTACAAGTATTACATCCTTTAATTTTTTTTCTTACTGACTAATAGATATGAAGATGTTACACAGTACAAGGTTCAAGGTATTATTGGTCTTATCTCCTCTGAAGATGAGATACAGAGACCTGATCTGACTCATAGGAACATCTTCGTACGGTGGGTCAGCAAGGTCATTTAATCACAACAATCTTATCTTTGTTTAATTCATTATGTACATTGTCATTATTGTGAATAGGTGATCATGCTTGAATGTGTGACCTGTTGATCATTCTATATTCGGCGTTCTGACACATATCTGGTTGCATCATACAAAGGCTATGTTATGCCAGAAAAATTTAAACATTTTTGAAAGGATTTAGAATGCTCATATTAACATAATAATACAATACAAACATTAAAATTACACAGACATAAGGCTTGACAGCGAGTATTTTGTAAAATTATTTCGTTCTTGATGCTCAATATCTTATTATAATTGGTCAGTTTTATCCCCTGATACTCTGAGATCTTTATTGACATTATTTTTTGTGGGTAGATTTAGTTTTAATTTTCAGAGATTACATTTTATGTCTTGACTAGTTTTATTATTTAAAAATTTGCACTGCTTCATTTAATACACTAATGGCATCTTCTTTGCTTTGATTGAACAACCTTGGCTTGCCAATAACTTTGAAAACTGCAATGAACAACCATTCTTTATTATTTAGTTAGGTAAGTAGGCTGTTATTTAGAGAAAATATTTTTTTAAAATAAAATCGAATGTTATTTATTGGACTGGATGTAATAGTTTAACCTCAGATGTTACATTTTCATAGGTGGATGGCAGTACAAAGTTTTGTTTACAGACACAGATCAGGTTTCAGCTGTTTGTATTTCAATTCTTCATGGTGCAATTTTAAAAATAATTGTCTTGTTTTGTGTGCTCTTGAGATTTTAATTTTAATTCAAGTTAATTGTTATGGAGCTCACACTCCGGTGGCAATTTCCCTACACATCTAATGTTCCCTTTAACTGACCTTCTTTTGCCCTCTACAAACTTCAACTTTAAATTCTTTCAGCGTTATTTTTTGTTTTTTGTAATTTATTCATCATTTCCACTCCCTAACACCCTACCTACAAAATAAAATCTTCTCATATACTTGTGGTAAGTATAAATGGATAGTTATTTTTTGTAACAACTGGAATAGGCAGTTGAATTCATTGTAGACATTGAATTCATTGCTGTCTTCAAGTGGTACATTGAGAACATAGCTTAAAATATTCTTAGACAAGGAATACATCTAAATAAATCACTTTTAAAAGAAAATAACCATTTACATATGTTAATGATACTGGAAACATATCTCCAATATCTTCTCTTATTAGATTTAAACAACTAACAACTTGTGAAGAGTTTATGATAAGAGTTTCAGGTATGTTATATTGGTCATTATCAATAACAGCAATCACCAAGTCAAACAGTCTTTACAGTAAAAAATAATGTATTAGGTTCTTTTCAGATGTTAATAGATCATTACCACGCTAGCTACTTTTTGATATTTTCCAAAATCATAAATATATCTTGATTTTCTCAATACCAAAACATCTTGATTTTGACTAATACTGGATAACATAAGATTAATTCCTATCAAAGATTTTTAATCACTGAATTTAAAGTTTATTGCTCATTATTGAGGCTTTCTATCGTATCAATAAAAATCAGTATTTCGTACTAAAATTTTGGGCAGTTGTCTTATAAAATTGTGAATTCCTGTTTTTCTTCGGTGATTCTTGTTTTCTCAGTAGCCCAACTAAATTTTAACAGCATTTTAATTTACTGATGTGTCAAAGCATCTCATGAGACATCTCATCACATTAATTTGTAGTTGTGTTAGTTCAACTAAATTGTTTTTGCAGAAAGTAGTAGATTTGAATGCATGTGGAAGATTTATTCACAGCCATCTCATAATTCCTTTAAATTCACATACTTACAATTCTCCATTTAAGTGTGTAAATGTAAGCACTCTTTATGTGAACAATTAATTCTCATAAAATTTAATTCCAATGTCTCTACTGATATGAATCGGCAGAAACAAGCTGCACACTCATTTCATCTCTAACAATAAAATTAAAGCAATATGTGTAGTGATTGGGTATGATTAAAACTAATGAACTGTTTGAAAATAATATATAAATATTTGTATATGTACAATGTATTGCAATCATTTGTATAAGTTCCATGTTTAAACAGTCTGCCTTTATTTTTGCATGGAGATGGCATGCATTGGCCATGGCTTTTCTGATAAAGCATATCAGGCAGTCATTTATAATTCCAATGCCTATGAATACTTATGGGTGTATCATTTGCTTATGCTACATTGCCTTAAGTTCCCTAACATGACCATCTGATGGCTGGTGTTTATGTCCTTGTAATGGCTATTTTGATACAATGAGAGGATTTTAATCCACTCTTGCTCAGTGAATCTACTATTTATCATTCGGTTACATCTTTGCTTTAACAATGCTCTTAAATAGTTAAATTTATGAGTTTTAACAGTTCACATAAATGGTGAAACATCTACAGTTCCGTTTTTGAATGTTGATATTCATGCTATTCTTATGAATCTCAGCAGAAGGTCATCTGAAATGGCTGTTTAGTTTTTAGGGTACTTTTTTTGGATTATGGGTAAAGTCATAATATTCCGTGTTTTTTTGTTGGTTTTTACTTTCGTGTTTTGTCTCCTTCACTTGTCTGTGTGTGATTTCTAGGATTGCTTTTCTCTCATTGGCATATTATTTATAAGAGTAATGAATTTCTGAAAAGACTTTTCATAATATAAGAATATGACTGAACATTAGTTTTTGAGGTGAGTATCTTGTAGAACTGTGAATGTTGGAGTTGTAAATGAAACCAAATATCATAACATTTCACATTTTGATTGCTGTCAGAAAAATGCCTTAAGTATACTGAAAGACTTTACCTTTTGGTAATAATACTCCAGTTTGAATCTTCCTATTTTTAAGAGTTTTACAAACATGTCTCAGTATGTCACTCAAGAACATTACCATTACCTGATCTGATGGTAATACCATAACATACCTCAAAATAATCTCATAAACTAATGCTCTGGCTATGGTATCTGCGTCCAGTCTGGCTATTAGTATTGCCATTATAAATATAGATAGCTATCTTGGAATGTTAAGAAGTATCTATTCCCATTATTCTTTATTGATAAAGGACCCACAATATCAGTAACACAATATCCTAAAATTTGCTCAGATGTCTTTATTATCACTAAGTGCAGTTGTGTGCGTGATTGAATTTATGTATTCTCTAACAAACTGTCACACTGTCTAATACAGTCTTTGATATTATGTTTCACTCCTGACCGATGGAGATACCTCTTAATTGATTCATACATTTTAAATGTCTCTTTGTGACCTTCCATGTGGAAATGGTGACATTGTTTTAGAATGGCTTTTTTTTCTCTTCCTTATATAATGTTGAAAACTCCTCCTCTCTTATCTCAATCTGTGCATCCACTGTGGATTTACATGGTTTACCTGCTGTGTCCGTTGGTTCATCGGAACAACTGTCTGTTTGAATGGATTTGTTGTATTTTCCGGATTCTGTTAAATGCTTTGGTGACTGTGTTCAGTTTCCCTTTTATATAAAGTATCGTTTAATCTTACTGTTGAAGTTTCAAGCAAAACCTCAGTAATCTATAAAAGTTGGTTTATGATCAGTGCAATTTGTAAATTTTTGAACAAAAATACTTTACTGCCCAAACACTAGCAAGGGTCTCCTGTTATGAAACTGAGTAATGAGTTTCTAAATTATTTAACCCTTTGTCTGCTCTAGACGTGTTAACGTGCGTGGCTACTACTGCACCCAGGTGCTCTAGACATGTTTACGCACACCCTTGTTCCCTCTATCAGGTGCTCTGGACGTGTATAAACGTGCCACCTTGCCGCCCTGTCTGTTCTCTGGACAAATTAAGTCGTCCAGCCGCTTGGGTCCCTGTGTGCTCTGCATGTGTTAACACGCGAGCCACTTAGCGGCCAGGTGTTGTAGCCATATTTCCACCCCAGCTGGTTAATTGCATTCCAACGTTTGGCCCGTGAGCATTTACAGCTGTGATTTTATTTGTGTTGCTATTTTCATTTTAGTTTTCACTCAGAAAATGTGTTTGTACAGAGGAAGCAATCATGGAGATTCTTATAAGAAGCGACAGTGAGAATGATCTCTCTGATATGGATGATAGTGATGAATCTTCGACAGGATCTTGAAGTAATAGTCCTACGCCTTGTACATCAGCTAGTGGAAAACGACCATCTGTCTCCTCAAGAGGTGAACATTCTTCAGAATCTGAAGCTTCAGATAGTGAGAACAAAGAGTGTGGAAAAAGAGGACGCTTCAGTGATACGTTTGACTAGAAGAAACGAGATTCTTGACCTTTTGTGCATGCGTTTGATGATTCAGCTGCAGGACACAAGTGTGGATTAGCTCAAAACTCAAGCATTCTGTTATTTTGCCAAATATTTATATGAAATCTGTTGCTGTTGAAACCAATACACCAAAATCAATTCACTCTAGATTTTCAAGGGGGAAGAAACTGGATTGTAACTTATTCCGTCATTGCTGTTTGTCTGCTTATGGCTCATGTGAAAAAAATGAAAATTAGTGAATATTGGTCCAGGGATAAACTCTTAAAAACACCAGATTTCGGTGAAATTATGTCCAGAGACCGTTTCCTGTTAATTTTGAGAGTGCTTCACATTAGTGACAACTCCACAAGTAACGGAGGAGACAGGTTACTTAAAATTAGAAACATTGTGGATAAAGTTCGCACAACATTCCGGAGTATATTTCATCGACATCGCAAGCTCTGCATTGACAAAAGCCTATTGCTGTTTAAAGGCCGATTATCTTACATTTGTACTGTGCGATTGTCAGACTGGATTTTTTTGTATATACCGGTGCAACCACGGAAATTGCCTTGCTCAATTTGGGGAAAAATGGCGACATAGTGGTAACACTCATGAAACCACATTTGGTATGGGGACACACACTTAACGTTGACAACTGGTATTCAAGTGCAGACCTGTTCCTTTGACTTCATAACCATGGTATGAATGCATGTGGTACTGTTCGCAGAAACAGACGTAACATGCCAAACTGGAGAACAAACTGAAATGAGGAGAAACGCAGTTAATGTCCACTGATATACTGCTTGCCTTGAAGTGGTATGATAAAAGAGAATCAAGAAACCTCAATGTGTTATTGATTATAACTTGAGTATGGGGGCAGTTGATTGTACTGACATGCTTCCGAGTTCAGTCGAATCAGTGCGGAAAACTATGAAGTGGCATAAAAAGTTCTTTTTCCACATTCTCGATCTGTGCGTTTGAAAGGGGCATCATTGTGTGTCTCGATTTGGGCAGTGTTCATCTCCAAATTATGCAGTATCCAGATTTGCAGGCATACAGATGTGGCAGTGGCTCATGTTGCATTGCATGGGAATGTAGGAATAGTCGCCGTCAAAGATCCAGTAGACCATGTTTTACCAACACAAGGGATGATTCTGTGTTCACCAAACACATTGTAACCTTTTCCATCTGTACCTCAACAGAAAGTATTGGTCTCTCTGCAACATTCTGTGTCATCCTGCACCATAGACTAGCAGCAGCTGGACTAAGGAATTACCATCCAATTGTAAGACCCAAGGCTGACACCGGGATGGAGTATAGCCTTAGTGCCTCAACTTACACTCTTGATGTTGACTCAAAGTTCTCTGTAGTACTTACGGAATAATTTTGATTTGACCATGTAGCCTGGATAGTTCAACTTGAATGCTTCAGGTCGCCACAATATTTGTTGACCCACAAATATTGAAAAGGTTACTAGTTAACTACAAAATGACAACAGTTCAATTTTCAAAACTCTTCAAATTTATTCAAATAAAACCAAAAGTTCAAAACAGCATTCCAAAAGTTGATTTGGCTCATCGAAAAGTTTTCAAGTTGTGGAGAGATTTTAAGCCCGACCGAACCCCTGATGTAAAATTCTACCAGTTCATTTTACCGTTGAAAACCCATCATATGCCGAAGTCCCAAAATGGCCGACTCGGTAGTGCCAACCCTGACCATCTACTACCAACTGCACCGACGCTTACACAACCTATACGCACATATCAGCACAGCTCCCGAACTAGTAAAGATGGCCGGTCCTCTGCACAGTCGGTTATATAGATTCTCTGACGTCACAGCCGAAACACAGCTTTCTACTAACACTTTGAAAATTTAGGTCTGAAATATCTCGGTAACCAAACAAATATATGGAAATTAAAAGATGTCAGTGCCTGGACTTTTTCAGTAGAGAAATAGTGGATATGCAGTGAGTAACTTTAAGCAATTGGTTTTTAGAGATCTATTTTATCCTAAGTGTAACACGCGAACTAGTTTCTACCCCGGGGAATTACTATCCTTCTCGAAGTTTCGATATTTCGTCATTTCAGTTAAACCACAGTTTCTCCAAATGATATTATTATCAGTGTGTTCTCCCAAAATTCCTGAGTTTTTTGGTGTAACTTTTATTAAGATTGATGCACTGATAGTGTAATTACAGCGTGGACAAGATTTACCAAAAATGCTATGTGTGTTTTAATTTAATAACTTTATTTCTATTACTTTTATCGGAAATATAAAATTACCAAAAGATTCTCTGTATTGAATTACGTATTCTGAAAGTTGTCTCATCTCTGTATCTAATTTTGATCAGCTGTAATAAATTCCTAAACTTGGCACGTGCTTTCATTGAAAAGTAATCTTTAAAATCTTTATAGAATCGTTCCTACTGCCTGGAATTGCTTGAAATTAATATATGTGATATTAGATTTTTGTGTCTTTCCGGAAATCTACTTTTTATTTCGAAAGCTTTCTAGGATTTTGTGATAAAAAATGTTAAAAGTGAAGTGCATCTGATGAAGTGTTAAAAATTGATTTAAGTTATTTACACGGCCAGAAACTACGGAATTTTAGTGAAATTATATTTTAACTGTGCTATTACTTCTTTAAAACTACTTTATCCCGTTCGAAAGTATGCAAAAACAGTGAAATGCCAAATATTAGAAATCGATTGTGTGGTGAACTGAATTATTATGGATTATCACGTTTCAGGTTAGTAAAAGGTTTTCATATTATTATAGAAAGTTGATTTAGTTGGCTTATTAAATGTTTAGCTACTTTATCGCTCTTAAATCGGTTTAGAAATGACGAAATGCTCCCAAAGTAGAAGCTCACGGGTTAAAAACTGAATTATTAATGATTATTTAATTTTCGGTTTACTTAAAGTTTGTTTACTATTATATAATGTTTATATACGGCTTTTATTAAATACTGACAGTCTTTACTGCATTTAAATTGGTTTAGAAATGGTGAAATTAACCTATAGCAAAGTTTATTATTTGAAACTGAATTTGAGTGATTTAACCTATTTCCTCCCAAGCTAATGTTTTCTTACTGTTATAGAAAGTTTATTTAGGGCTTTTATTAACTTTTGAATACTTTTACTGCCTCTAAAAGGGTTTATTTAGTCTGTTTGGTTACAGTATCTGCATGCTATATAAAGCTTCACTCTCCTAACCTATACACGAAATGAAACTATCTGTTACTAAAGAGTGAGCTTTCCCCCTTTATGCCTAAAGGTGAGGAGCTAGAATTTGCTAAAATTCTAAGGTTCTTACACAATGTGTAGGCTGCCACTAACATCACAACACAAATAGCTGTGTTTTGATTGGAGCTGTGAATGGGATGCATGTACTGCTGATGAACGGTATCACATTGTGTTCAGCAATGAATTGTTGTTCTGCACTACCTCCGATGACCATCCTTAGCAAATATGGCAGTGAGCTGGGAAGAGGCCGAATTCTTTCAATGTCTTGCAGAGACACAGTGTTGTTACTCCTGGTGTCATGGTGTAGGGAACCATCAGATATGGCTTCAGTTCTGGGCTGGTAGAGATTGAGGTAGCTGATGTCACAATAGAACATTACAGATATCCTATGTCCTGATTTGCTACTTCTCATGTGAGCCATTTTTCAACAGGACAATCAATTCTTATCCACACATGGCACATGTATCTATGAATGTCAGCATGTGTAAGACCCTATGGCTGATACCGGGGCTGCAGTATAGCCTTAGTGCCTCAACTAAACTCTTGATGTTGACTCACAGTTCTATGGAAAATTTACGAAATAATTTTGATTTGGTTTGACCATGTAGCCAGATAACTAAACTTAAATGCTTTAGGTCGCCACAATATTTGTTAACCCACAAATAGAGAAAAGGTTTTATGCTATCTACTAAAGCACACAAGTTCACTGTTAGAAAATCCAAAGTTTTATTTCAGAATCACAAGTTCAAAATTGCATTTAACAGTTGAGCAGGCAAATCGAACACTCTTTACCAAAAGTTGCAAGTTGTGGAGAGAAATTTGAACCGACCGATCCCCTTTAGTGAATTTACAAGTTCTTAACAGTCATTAAAATTACTATGTAACCCGACGCGATCCAACATGGTTGAACTAGCCAACCAGCGCGATGAAAGACAGACCGAAACAGATGCCAGACAGGAACAGACTACTGGCAGGAACAGACAAACCATAATGGCGGCGGGGTCTTTTTATATAAACGACTAGAACCAGTGACGTCAGCAACTGTATCACATCTTTTTGCTTCCGCGTAGCTCAAAGTGTGTGTAATTTATTTGACGATCCCGACTATTAAAAAATGTTCAAACTTTGACAGTATCTGGACTTATCTACTAGAAGTCCAACGGCAGTCTCATGAGAAATTTAGAGTAATTAGTTTTAAAGTTTTAGCTGTTTAAGACTCCGCGTAGTGACACATTCTAATTTGGGGGAAATCCCTAAGTGTGCTGAAATTTTATGCGCCTGCACAACAATCCGCAACAATCTATTTTTCAAAAACTTAATAACTAGACAAATGCTAAAACTTTTTATGGAAACCCTTATATGTACGAAATCGTCTTAATTCGGGCTATCTACTGATGTAATTTTTAATTTAATATCTCTTTTAATAAAAAGCTTATTATTTTCTCTCAATTAAAATCGCTAATTAATCTTTACCAAATTACTTAATTTTATTACTAAAATATCGGGGATAGTGCTGACTACAGCTGGTGATAAAAGTTCGGTTGTAGCTTTACACGATTTAAAGATATTGCAAATCTTAGTTTTCTACTTTTATGATCGCGTGTTTCAAAACTTGAACAAACGGGAATATCTCTTAAACTAAACGTTTCCCGATATGACAAATACACTTTAAAATGATTTTTATAACGGATTGTTATTGTGAGCAAGATTACAGGGAAATTCCTTAAAGTTGAAAACTGCTCTTCTCGAAATTTCTAAGTCCCGCCTAAGGAAAACTAGAATTTGCCAAAATTCTAAGGTGCTTACACATGATTCTGCAGTTCTTGCTTGGCTGTCAACTCTGTCCCAGTTCCAGAATCTAGGACAAGGACCATTTATGACAATTGTGGGCCAGCTTGCCTGAGGAGAAGATACAGCAGCTGTATGACACCCTTTCCAACTGAATCGGTGCATGCATCCAGGCCAGAGTGGGTGCAACTTCATACTGATTAGTGGTCTCATACTTTCTAGTTCTTTATAAAATCAATTCGATTTTGTAATAACTGAAATAGCATCACATACCCTCCCATCCCATGGAATTTGTGGGTGCCTCACTTTTTTTGCTAGGCAATGTATATCTAGTAAACAGGAAACTATTGCTTACTGCATTTGATTGTAGGATGTTGTAGACACACACAAAATGCTGTAATTAGCATATGCATACACTTCATAATAATAGCTTTTACTGTCATAAAAATGGCCGAAGATAAAGCACTAAGAGAGCATATGGATATACTTAAAAATTAGAGGAATAGATGAAGAAGTCATGGAACTAATAAAAATCATTGATCATAAGTTTGAGAATTGCATGCAGATAGATATTAGACACTGAATGTTTTCATACAGAAAGGGGATTTAGGCATGGAGATATTCTCACTTGTTCTTTTTAATGTGATATTTATTATATCAAGTCATCACAGAATTTCAGTAACACAGAGATCCAGCTGAGATGCAAGTGATGGCATATGATGATGATGTAATGATATTGGAGAAGACAAAACAGAATTTGGGAAAAGAATTAGGAAATTGTGGACTACAATGGGGAAACCTGACCTGGAGATGAATTTATAAAAAACCAAGATAGTTAAGATAGTAAGAAACACTGGCCAATCAAAGGAAGTGTTTCATGATGGCAAGAAATTGGAATGTGTAGAATGGTTTGTGTATTTGAAAAGCAAGGTAACTATGAATGTAAAGATGGAGAAAGAAAAAGGGTAGAGCATGAAGAATAGTGGGCAACTGTATCATCAGATAAAAGATATACTCTGTTGGCGGAATGTAGGAAAGGCAACAAAATCTTGTTCTATAAAGTATATTACCATCAATTTATGGCTCTGAAACCTGGACTTGGAAAAATAGAGCTATTAGTGGATTACAGGTGGCAGAGGTGAGGTTTCTGAGAGTGATAGAAAATGTGACAAAGAAGGATCAAATCAGAAATGGAAACATCAGGAAAAGATTAAGAGTTGAAGCATTTGGAGAAATGTTAACAAACAAGAGACAGCTGGGGCTGGGCAGGGGCTAGGACTATGTTATGAGGGTGGAACAGGGGAGAATGCTGAAGTTGGGACTCTTAAATAGTGGAAAGGGAAGGAGACCAGAAAAGATGGATGAATGAAGTGAAGAGATACATAGAGGCAGTGGGAATTGTTTGGAGACAAGTAGTGGAGGAAAAATCTTGGAATGACCATTAGACATGGAAGAGGATATGCAGAATGATTTGCAAAAAGTGAAAATGTTTAATGGTGATGATCATTATACACTTAATCAAAATACAATTTTCTCCTGCTGACAAAATCTCCAATAATTACAGTTGTGTGTGTGTGTGTGTGTGTGTGTGTGTGTGTGTGTGTGTCAGTTATACGTTCCTGCCATCTGCTTGTGGTTTCCTCCTGTGTCCTAATTTTATTTTACTTTGCTACTTGAATGCACCCAAAAGACTTCTCCTCATGCAGACCTCTTCTTGGATCATCTGGAAGAGTCATTTTTAGATCAAACCCTTCTGAAAACCTTCATGTGATCAGATTCATAGACTGATCTTATCACATAGGTGAAACAGTCTTCTCGGCTTCCTGAACAACATCAACTCCTGTTATACTCCGAACTTCTCATGCTGTTTTCTATACTGTACTATCAGGTCAGTTTCCTGGATGTTGACTTGTCCCTCTCTAGTGGCTACCTCAGCTCCTAGGATAACATTAAACCTACTCACCTGCACTGCCTATGCTATAAGAGCCCTTCCAAACAACAGCAGCTCTTCCAAACTCAGAAAGTTGGGAACTGGTCTACCAGTACAAATTTGGCACCATTCAACTTCCCTGGTATCAATGTAAGATACTACATAATGATCGCTTCACCTTTCTCTTCTTTCTCTCCTCTCCTGTCTTCCCTATCAAACTGCAGAGGTGATTTTTAATTTCACATTTCTCTGTAAAATGGGTTCTTTTGGTATTACAGATCATTTGTTTACAATAAAAAAACTCTGGTGGCTTGGCCATTATGCATATCATAATTATACTGAAATGGCATATTATATATGACTAGTGATCACCCAGGGGTCGAAATTCAACCTAATTCATTAATTTATTTAGTTTCTTTCATGAAAGAGTAATATTCATTATTTGAATTTGTTCTATTGCATTTGCTGCAAACATAGATAAAACTTCTTTAGCTCTATGACAACATGAAGTAATTGCAGTCCTTTCACCCTGAAGTGACTTCTGATTCAAAATGTTTTGCATTGCGAAACCAGCATTGTAAATTTGAAACTGTATAAATGTCGTGGAATGACATTTAGTGCACTTTTAAATATATCTATCAAAATAATTCTGTCATTTTGTGTGTTCGCTATTTAAATTTGGTCTATTATCATTTTGAATTTCACGCAAATAAGTATTCCTTCTTTCTTGTCTCTCTCTCTCTCTCTCTCTCTCTAATGAAATTACTGAAATTCAAAAATCAAAAGACACTTAACCAAAGTTTAATATTTTAAATAATCAAAAACTGTATAGTATCTGACAGAATCACTACATTCCTATACGAAGTGTTCCTTTTATAACTTCAAAAATTAATCTCTATTTTATGCGAGTCTTTCGTTTCACCAAAGACCACAGAATGTCTCAATGCTGGGAATATGCATTAGAACGTTGGCTTCGATCCTATTTCATGCACACACACATTTGAAAATTATTTTTTTATTTTAATAATTTATTTGTAACATGTATTAACTATTCTTAATATATTCATTGAATATTTGCAACAGGTTTGGCTGTGTTTTCATTATACAATATTCTTAATATGTTTTTTCTTTACTGCTGACGAAGATCACAGAAATTGGCAGAATCGCTAATTGTCGTTGCCACTAAAGAAAAACCAATTGAATGTAAACAATGAATGTTTTATTTTATTTAATTTGATGTATTTGTAACACATATTATATACAGATTTTAGCTTTCTGCACTTCTTCTCCTAAAAACTTTAACTGCGCCAAATCTCACACTTCTCCGTGCGTGCAATATTCTTGAAAAGGGATCCAAAGTTTTCGCTTAGCATATTAATATATAGATTATTTTAGCTTTCTGCATTGCTTTAAGTTCCTCCGTTTGTGCAATATTCTGGCCGCTAGCTGCACCATCTATCAGCCGTCAGTTGAACCTGCGCCAGAACTGGTGGCATCTGAGCGAACTATGTAGGGGAGCAAGTGTTTTATTTATTTAATTTAATGTATTTCTAAAGCATATTATATTTAGATTTTATCTTCCTGCACTTCTTCGCTATATAAACTTTAACTATGCCAAATCTCACACTTCTCCGTGCACGCAATATTCTTAAAAATGGATCTGAAATTTTCACTTAGGAAATTTTCACTTAGCATATTAATATATAGATTTATTCTAAGACTTGTCAAAACTGAAAGATGTGCAAGGGAAATCTTGGCTTTTGTGTATTTTTAAGTTGGATAAAATAACACATTTGAGGTATTCGTACAGGTCTGTGAAAACATGACATGCATAATGCCCAAGTCACTAGAGTTTTTCTTATTTTTATTCTAAATATTACACCAAAATGAAGTGAACATATACTGTAAGGTGTAGACTTGGCACAGAACAAGATTTCATAACTTTTTGTCACTAAACAGCCACGAGACATGGCCTACTTTTACAAGACTGGTTTTTGTGGCATATTATTGTCCTCTTCATAACAAGGTCGAAATTATTTTCTGATAAATATGTATTATTATTTCAGGTCTTTATTATTATTGTGTTGCCCCATTTACAGTAATTATTGTATACCAACTAACAGCAGATATTTTACTTAATACATACAGAAAATACTTAATGACAACATTAAGTGATTCAAACCAGCTTCCTATGACCAGTCCACCTTGGTATATGGTAATAACTTTGGTGTTGGCCATGATCCATAGTTGTTGCATAAATGATTATGAATTGAACTCCGTCTATTAACAACTGTTTTTTTTAATTGATGTTTCTTTCACCAGACGCGTTTCGCCATTTTGGAGTGGGGCATCATCAGTGGTGAAAAAATTGTGGTGGGTGTGGCATATCAGTCCAGAACAGCACTTTCTGCAGTCCAGAAAAATACAGAAAATGCTGTTCTGGACTGATATGTTATAGTCACCACAATTTTCCCACCACTGATGATGCCCCACTCCAAAAGGGCGAACTGTGTCTGGTGAAAGAAACATTAATAAAAAATGGTTGTTTATAGATGGAGTTTAATTCGTAAACATTGGTGTACGGTAATCAGGTCTCTTTGGGGATTTCTGTTTTAGTAGTATATTACAGTAAGTTAGTAGTATGTGAGAGACCCCAATATGTGCAGTTATACCATTATGTCTTTGAAACCCAAATTTCCAATCATGATCAATTGTCTGCTGTGTATTCCACCCTCCACAATTACTATCCTTTCTTTGTTCACAATGGACCATTCTGATTTTTGTCATTTTGTGTGATTTGCTGCATGCATATGATACTCTTGCTATGAGTCTAATCTCTTTACATGAATAAGATTTCATACCCAAGTAAAAATCTGTTATTTTTTGTTTGTCATTGCTCTCCCTCCTTGTGAATGATAGGTTTTCCATCTCTACCTTCCTGATTTTAATTACTAAATATTAATTATTAATATAATTTTAATATTTTTGTGATTAATATTAGGTAGTGCTATAATTTGAAAGAAAATTTGAAAACATTATGATTTAATCAATCTAAATTGGAAAGGAGTGGTAAAAATGCACGCAGTAAATAAAATACACCTGATTCTTTTTTTCCTTTCTGTTTTCCTTTAACCTATACACTCCTCTAAAGTATTAAATTTTGTAATATCGGAAAAGGAACCTTATTGATTTAATATCAAATCATTCAAGCCGTATTGAAATTTTGCCTAGTTCTTCTGTAGCAAAGGGAAATAAATGTTAGATATATTTAAATAAATTTCCTAGGGAAGTTCCAGTCGAGCTCAACAACTTGCTGAGGAGCGCAGAGCACAAATAAATATTTTGAGGGGAGCTGATATCATTGCAACGACCCTTAATTCATGTTACAACAATCAGATGGAATCAGTGTTTGGAATAAAGTAAGTATTTTCTGAATTTAATAATTATGATTGAAATATAACTTCTTATTACATATAAAAATATAGTGCTAATATGCTAATCTTGATTTCCACTTGCCTGACTTACTAGTCTCATCTTGTCTGATTGGCAGTTACTTGCAGATTGTTGTTTGGTAATTTGTCATATCACCATATACTTTTACCTAGAGGATATTACAATTTTTTGTTAATAATTAATATAAAACCTTAGCAGATATTCTTTCTTATTTTTCAAGTGCTGGCTGTAGTGTTAAGCATAAATGATACTATCTTTTGGTTAATTCTTATTTTCAAAGTGAAAATTTCTGCATGGCTTAAAAGGGTATATACATCTCTGTACCCTACCCTACATTTGCGGTGATCAGAGGAATTTTCGATTAGCTCCATCATTGTCTACAAGTATTTGGATAAATCTAAAAATTTCCATAACATTGCGGATTTTATTATTGCAGAAGTGGTTTATTTATCTCCGTTTAACTGCTACGCAATAAGTGATCTAGAAAATTGCTTGTTGTTCCACCTTTTTGGGATGTTCTCGATGAAAGAAGATTAAAATGATATCAGTGAATATACTCCTTTTAATTTGGATTTTTGATGTAGTGTTGTGAATTTTGATGCTTGATTGTTGGTTGATTGGAGAAATGATTGTACAATTGGCCAGGATAACTGAAAAAGTAATTATTACACTATTGTTTATTTTTAATTTTGAATTTTGTTGCTTTAAGCAACTGATTCTGTTGTTATAAGTAACAGCTAAGAAATTCATTGTGATACAATCGCCTATGACTAACCCTATAAAGTATAAAATCTATTTCAAGTGACTATTACTGTTGTGGTTGAAGTTACTTTCTCATCAGTGTACATAACTTTTCATTTTGTGTGTGACATTTCAATCTGGAAACATTTCTTCAAGGGAGTTCATAATTCATTGTACTGAGGATACATTTTCCTGATGTCTATATGAATTCCCATGTCATTTATTAGTTAACTTTCAAAGGCTTTATTATGATGGTGAAACGGTCATATATGAGAATCTGGTGTGCCATTAACTTCGATCACTGCTTCAATTCTCATGGTGTATATGTTTTTGCCTCCTCTTCCAGCTTCCTCCATTCCATTTCCTGAATAATCCAATGTTTCCATTCTTTGTCAATGTCTTCCTGTCCTCCGTTTACTGTAGTTGATGATTTTATAAGTAATCTTGCAATTGTTATCTTATTTTGTTTTTTATATTTATGTTAATCACTTTCTCTACTGAAATGCTTTGTCTACTCTCGTATCTAAATGAGCTCGTTGTTATGAGAATAATAAGATTTTTTGAGTTTGATTTTATTTAATTAATTATTAAGATAAATATTTCCAAGGCCACCATTCCAAAAGAGGAAGAGTTAGAAAGACAGAGTTTTTGCCTCGCAGTTGATTATTACAATGAAGGAATTATTTAAAACAATCAAATTTTTATTGTAGAATAAATATTAAAACATATTTAAATAGGAATTTTCAAAAAATCGACGTACATGATATTTAAGAATGAATAGATTCTGGAGTTCTGTACAAGAAGGGCGTAGATTCATTGATCAATAATTCAAACAGTCCCATGGCTAGCTCACTGAAGTTAAATTGCTGAAGGGAGATAAGTTGGGAGACTGAATTAGCAATCTTCATTGCCCACAGGGTCGCACTGGGCCTAATCACTAAGGCAGTGAGACTTCAAAACTGTTCAGTTAGAAAGATTGGTACATTACCATATGAAGTCCTTTCTGGTGCTCCAGCATCTCACAATATTCCCAAAACCTATCCCAAGCCCTTATTTCCCGTTCCAATCCAGCAGATCTTGCACATAAACAAATCACGCGTGCAATCACCCACCCTCCAGGGAACCACTCCCTCACATCTCCTCTAGCATCCAACCACCCAGTTCTCGCCTGGTCTCGAATCCATCAATCAAATCCTACAACAGGGACATGACTTTCTTCGGTCGTTTCCAGAAATGTGCACTCTCTTGCCAAAAATTCTGTCAACTGTCCCCCGTACTTGTTTCAGCAGACCACCTAACCTCAAAAACATCTTGGTTCACAAATACTCTCCATCTGACTCTCCAAAAACACCTTATGGATCTTTTCTCTGTAATAGACCTCAATGCAAAACCTGCAACATGCATCCTCTCACTACTACATTTTCCAACCCCATCACAGGGGAAACCTTTCCCATCACCGGACATGCCACATGCTCCACTATGCACATCTTATACCAGCTAACTTGTCGTCATTGCATGAGTTCTTATATAGGCCTGACTACACAACAACTCTCGACCAGAATGAATGGCCACAGACAAACAGTTCACACGCGCAATTTATATCTTCCCATACCAGAACATGCTAACTACCACAACTCCAACAACTTCAATGACTGTTTCACTGTGAGAGCAATCAAAGTTTATCCAAAACTACCGCCGCCTCAGAACTTTGCAGATGGGAACTTGCTTACCAAAACATCCTAGATACCAGACACCCACCCAGCCTCAACCACAGATAAAATTCCTTTCCTTGATGCATCACTCATTATTAGTAGGATTAGTAGTAGCATTATTGTCATTTAACTAATTACCTTATTTTATTTTTCAAAATTTATCTGTCCATATTTATTTACTTTATTCCCCCCCCCCCCCTCCCGTTTTGTCTTGTATTAGTTGTACCACCATATGTGATTTACATATTTAAATACAATTTCTCTGTCCCACCGCCATATTGATAATCCACCTAGTTACGTAGTAACCCTTGGCGTGTGCACACCGTCCGAGCCTCATGGCTCATTTTATCCATCATGAATAAGGTTTAATAACTGAAATATTGAGTTTATTTGTGTGTTCGTGATATATGTTCTTCTCTCGTTGCTGCCTTCAACTTTGGTGAGTGATGAGTCTTTTTCCCTTTCCTTGCAATAATAATTATAATAACTGCATTAGCAGCAGACAGCACTGCCCAGCAGTTGCCACTTTCTGCAGCAATATGTCTGCTCTCTTCTTGTCGGCGACCACACTGTCTCTCCTCCACATGGAATACAAGAGTATGGAGGGAGTCAAACACGCATAAATTCCAGTGATCTGGTTGGCTTTTCGTTCAATCCTTCTAACTGGCGGTCTGTGTTTACCACCCTATTCGCTCTTGCCAAAAACAGTCTTCCCTCTTATCCCCTCCACATGCTGCGGCCACCCTGTGTTGCCCTGAGTAGTCCACCTTGGTCAAGGCCAGATCTTTTTCTCCAGCTTGCCGACAGGTCAGCGCCAAACTGAAACAGTTCATACGTGACTGAAACTTTTCCTCCGACCACTCTAAATATGTTCACTCTAAGCAAAACACTTTGTCTTTTTTAAATCAACATTTGGTGACGAATAAAACTTGGTGACGTTTTCAATCACTACACTACTGCACATGTATCCACTTCCATTTTTATTTCTAATGTTATCTAATGAGGTGGATTTGTTAATGGCTACTTTAATTATTATTGATGGATACTAAAGATTTGATTTTTAAGAGTTTGAATGTTTTATTAGTAGGGTGATTACCCGACCTGCTAAACATTTGTGTAAGCTAAAAATGTCATAAGCCAACCATTTATTCAGTAATTAACATGTATTCAGCCATGGACATTCTGTATTTAACTTTAATCAAAACAATAAACATGTCCTTAGCAGGCAAACATTAACCAGTAAATTAATTACAGCTCAAAATTTATCTTGCAAATAAATTACATTAGTAATCACCATATTCCTGAATTAAGATATATGACATAATAAGTTACATAATATTGGGGGAAAAAACACACAGCAAAATATTTAAAACAAGATACAACTGATTAGTTTTAGCCTAATTGTATTTGAGTCCGTAGACACCAGTTAATTCAGATCCCATTACTCATCAAAGCATAATCAATAAGCATACGACTTTGCTCAGGTCCCATGCTTCGGTGCACTGGGAGTTATAGGGTAATCTTGAGTGAAGTATAGGCACAAAAAAAATTGAATCAAATGAGCAGATGGAAATTGTCCTAACCATTTATATCCAGTTGACCAGACAGCACTGGTCACTTGAAGAAATGAGGACTCTGATACTCAAATTGTGTAGTTTAAAATATCTATATACCTCAAAATATTAAATCAACAAACTGGCTTTTATGTAGTACTAAGACTGAAGGTGGTCATCCATGTGCTGTCCACAACAGGTCCAGGAATCAGCATCCGATCAATCCGCTTCGTGATATCGAGTTCACCTCCATTCTTCTTATATGAAACAGCCTGGCATCTCCCTTAGCCAATCTGGAGGTGTCCCTCATCTCCCACCTTCTTGTGTTGCTCCAATATTGTTGTTAATAAACAGTAACATTAATTAACCAATTTTGGTATTTGAGGAAATAGACAGCCTCTCTGTCATACATTAAAAGCTTCAGAAGTATCTTGCTTTTATTGGCCATGGCTATGGATGACATCAACTGTCAACAGTGACTTCCTGTACTCTCCCCTCAATCTTGTACACTCGTCTATCTCTTTCACACAAAACAAAAACATTCTTCCACGATCATGTGCATAACACTTTTGGATGGGTAATTACCTGCTTTGGAGCTGTCCTTCACGTATATGGAGGGACACACACAGCTAGTCTTCTTATTGTACCCCCTGTACCTGGTATCTGCTGCAAGCTACCACCAATATAGTATTGTTATAGCCTCTGTCAGTAAAGATAGTTAAAATGCACGTGACCTATATTTAAAATTAAATATTAATGTATGTAAGGTATGCCTTGTGTCACACTACATTTATGCTTCATTGCAGACTTAATATTAAATTTTTAATTATAAACTTTAAATTTTAATAATTGTCATTCCCTATATATTTCACATGCTCTCAGTTCATAGTTCTGTGGGTCAAACATCTATTGGCACACCTTGGGGTAAGACTGACTCATATGCCATGATGGCAAATGGCATGATGCTCTCTTATGCTATAATGCTTGCTTTCTGCTGCTACTCTCCCTTTTGTTTTCAAAATAACATTGTCTGAAGTGCTTAAAGAGTTAAAATCAGTGGCAGTATTATTGAGTTTAAATATGAGTGACAGTGACGATCAAGCAGCCAAGAAAAAACAAAAAATTGAAGATGATTTGAAAGTCGATAATAAACCAACTGAACCTACAACTACATACAGAATTACAATCGATACCATATTTTCAGGTTCTTAGATAACATCATGTCTAATACTTTTGTTACATACTTCAGTTACCATCAGCCAATGGTTTCTTAAATACTGTCTAATACACTTTCAACAACTACTGTTAAAAAATCACAGAAGATACATCAAATAACATTCCGTACCGGCACTGTAAACAAAATCTATATTCAAAACACTTTTATGGATTGAGTGTATCTATGTGGACAGGACAGATAAAATACACCCAACACTCACCAAAGCTGAAGGGAGGATGGCAGCAGCAACACAAAACAACACACACACACACACAGAAAAAATAATATTTCAGGTAAACACCCTTTTTCAGCTTTGGGGAGTGTTGGGTGTATTTTATCTGTCCTGTCCATATAAATATTGCCTCACGGCAGTTCTTTCCTTCCATTTTTACCGATATATATACATTAAACAATGAAATCAAGGTCAGACTTTGTCAACAGAAGAACGTTATGGGAGGTGGGTGATGTTGGAGACTGTCTCACAGAAAGACTGTTGGCCAGGAAAATGGTGGGGGTGAATTCAAACTAGGAAAAGTAGGGGCAGTGATCCAGAGCTAATACCTGGGCATAGATAAATATCCAAACTGACCTCGGGTCAGTGGGAAGAGCAAAATATAATAAAATCTAAATTCGAAAAATTAAATATATATATAAATTAAAAAATATAAAAATATTTATTTAAAAAATAATACAATAATAATATATTTTTAAAACCAAGGACTCTATGAAGTAAACATCACCTTAGGTTGGTGGTGGTTCAATATAGGTAGTGGGGATGGAGGCAGAGAAGATTAAAAAAGGGTAAACATAAGTAAAAATAATAATTATAATGAGCGGGTATTATCTGAACTTGAGACCAGGTGGTTGCCTTGTGTCCAGTTTGTACTGGTAGGCAAGTTCTCACCTTCTGAGTTCAGAGGAGCTGCTGCTATTAGGGAGGACTCTGATAGCACAGACGGTGAAACAAGAGTTGAAATTATTCGAGTCATGAGTGATGGCATGGGCAGCAACTGGGTGCTTTGGGATCCATGTAAACACCATCTGTCGGTGGCCATTCATTCTTATGGAGAGTGGATTTGTGGTCAAACCTATATATGAAGCCAGGAAGTGGTTGCATGTTGACTGGTAAATTACATGAGAAGTTTCACAGGTGGTGTGTCCTATGATAGGGAAGCTTTATCCTGTGACAGGGTTGTTGAAAGTGGTGGAGGCATGGTGTATGCCGCACATGTTGCAGTGGGGTCTATTGCATGGGAAAGAGCCTTGGGGCTGACTGTTGGGATGAGGAAGATTATGTTTGGGAGTAGAAGTTCACCGAGGTTAGAAGGTCTGCTGAAACAAGTTCTAGGAAGTGCAGGGAGGATTTTAGGAAGAATCAATCTCATTTCAGGGCAGTTTTGTAGGAAATCATAGCCCTGTCGGAGGATTCTGTTAACGGATTCGAGGCCTGGGTAGTATTGTGAGACCAAGACTGGATTGCAGTTGGTTTTTGCGGGTTTAGGATGACTGATGGACTGAGTAGGTTGTAATGTTGCCCGTGAAAGCTGTTTGTTCACCAAAGCTGGAGCTTAGTTGCAAGAAATCAATGCTAGTGAAATACTGTTTGTGTAATCCATGAGGGACTGTTGATTGGATCACATGCGACTGCCTCGAAAGCCAAGACCGTAGGGAAAGGAATGTTTGGTATGGTACGGGTGGTAACTGTCGAAATGGAGATACTGTTGAAGGTTGGTGGGTTTGGTGTGGTCTGAAGAGTTGAGGAAGCTGTTGGAGAGGGATAAATCCACATCCAGGAATGTGGCCTGGGTGTGGAAATAGGACCAGGTGAATTTGAGCATGCTAAAGGTATTGAGATGGTTCAGGAAATTTAGTAGTTTGTTTTCTCCATGCATCCAAATCATAAAGATGTCATCATGAATCAAAGCCAAATGAGGGGTTTGAGAAAAACTTCCTCCAGAAATGTCTGTTCCAGAAGGCCCATGAAAAGATTAGCATAAGAGGGGGCCATGGAAGTGCCCATGGCAGTACCATAGATTTGGTGATATATGTTGCCTTCGAAGGAGAAGCAGTTGTTATTGAGAATCATGTGCACCAATTTCATGAGGAAGGATGTCATAGACAGGCTGTTTGGAGGACGCTGGTCCAGTAAATGTTCCACGGCCCTGAGGCCATGCCAGTGTGGAATGTTTGTGTACAAGGACGTGACGTCAATGGTAACCAGTATGGAGTTGGAAGGAAGAGTGTTGGGTATGGTAGAAACCTACTGGAAATCTGGAAATATCAGGGATTTTTTAAATCATTACTTTATGGCCGCTCTGATTTTTCTGCAGTATGCTGATTTTGTATTTTAAATTGCTACACTGTTTGAAATAAATTATTGAGTCCATATCTCCCTTACCTAGAAATGACAACTTTCTGACTCTTCATTTAAGTTTCATCCAATATTTGTTCAGCCCCCATCACCAATATAATCATTATAGCCACCAAACGTTCGCTTTCCCTCTTCATGTCTTCTTATTATTGTCTGTCTATTTCTCTAGTAGTATTAATGATAGTGTTCCATGGTAAAGTCCTTAAGGAAACCTGGCTGCCCTCCTTTGAACCTCCTCCGATGCCTTTTCATGATATTTCCTAAGGTTGGTACCATACTAACTCACCTAGTTCAACTGAGGATTCAAACAAGGTTTTGTAACACAGCTCTCTCCATTCCGTCATACTGTTCACTCATCGTGATATCCAATAGATACAGTACTATGGAACATTTCCTGACCACCTTACCAATGTGTTCTGCCCAGTTTTATTTTATTATTAGGATATACATTCCATAACATCTACTTAATGCTTTCAACAAGGAATTCCTACTTTAATAATATAATCATATAAAAACTTAATTTTTTCTGTATATGTAGGTAATAAGTTAAATATTTTCAATATTTTATCTTCGTTATATGCACGTTTGTTTCCTTTGTACCATTTTTAATTGAAGTCCTAGAAAGTCATATAATTTATGGGCACTAATGTTGTGTACTCTCTCTCTTCTTTCATTTCACTCTCTTTGGGGTAAGAAGAATCAGTCAATTTTTTGCATGCTGTTCCTTCCTTTGCACCCAGTATTTTTTCATCCTCTCGGACCTCCTTTTTTTTCTCCTTTTCCAAGATCATCTTTTCATCTTTAAATCTTATCTGCGCTGTTCTATCAAGTAATGATTTTTAATTCTCTTAGGTCTTTTCCAATTTCTGTGAACTAATTAGGCTTAGTAAGGCGGTTCCGGAAAAAATAAAAAATTTGTTTGGTTAGTCTACCAGAGTTCATTCTGAGAAGTTGTCTGTAGAAATTTAGTCTCCTTTTGTGCATAGTATATGGGAGTTTTTCAATTTTTTTTGTAGAGAGTTTCATTCTTGATGTATACTATTTTATTATCTTGATATTTTGTTCCTATGATTTTTCTTAAATCTTGCAATTGATGGTCAGAGTTTCTGCTGCGTACAATGCTTCTGGCTTTACCACTGTTTTGTAATGCTTAATTTTGGACCCCCACAAAAGAGATTTCTTGTTGTATATCTCTCTTGTCAATTGGAAGGCCAATTCAAATTTATTTTTTCTGGATTCTATTGCCTTGTGTTTTGTAAGATTCCAACTAATCCATTCCCCCAGATATTTAAATTCTTTCACTATTTCTATGTTTTGTTCTTGAACTTTTAAATATTTATTTTGGTGTTTGTTGTTTGTGTCATGATTTTTGTTTTTTCAAAGGAAATTTTAAGATCTATTTTAGCTGCTTGTTTTTTTTTAATTCAAGGATTTGTTCTTTTGCTTACTCCATTGTTTCAGCCAACCATGCAGTATCTACGCAAAGGTATTACAATTGATCTTTAGAGTATTCTTTTTGTAACCCTGTCTTATTCCACTTTTTATATATTTATTCCATTCTCTTATCACTTTCTCAAGTGCACAATTAAACAATAATGGTGAAAGTCCATCCCCTTGTCTTACCCCTGTTTTTATTTCAAAAGGCTCTGATACTTCATCCATAAATTTAACTTTTGAAAACATGTTCGTAGTAGTGGCTTTTATTATGTTAGTTGTTTTCTTATCCAATCCTAGTTCTTCTAGTACTGATATTCTCTAACAATTGAACATAGGCTTTCTTGAAGTCAATAAAGGAACTTACATATGTCTTTGCCCTTGATTTTTGGTACGCCATAATGTTCTTGAGATTTAAGATTTGTTCAGAACATGATCTACCCTTTCTGAACCCTCCCTGTTACTCCCCTAGTTGTGTACATTATTATTAATTATACATAAATTATAATTTTTTAATTGGTTTGGAACTCAAACACTAGAAATAAGTTCCTACACACCTATATGTCGCAAGACAGTCATGTCACATCTTGCAATTTTTTCTATAGAAATGATTTTGCCCAAGACTTGAATAATTCCAATTTAATAAAGAAAGCGAGGAAGGTGGCAATCTATGTCTTTCAGATATTATTTTATTTCCTCATTTGTTTATTTTATAAAAAAACTATGTAAATTTGATATACATGATGTGAGCATTGTGTGTACCATAGTAGGTTAAATAAAAGAACGAAGACTTTCCCGGCGTATGACTGCAATGTAGTCTTCACGGGTGTACCGCCGGATAGTGTTGTGGAAACACAATATTTCGACGGCTGGCTCTGCCGTCTTCTTCAGGTGATGAGACATGTGTAATGGTCGGCTGACCCACAGGTACTGAGATGGTTCGGGTGCCGCTCTTCCTTATATACAAGTCCGCGTGGCTTCGGCGATGGCTTACTGCCGAAGCCACGCGGACTTGTATATAAGGAAGAGCGGCACCCGAACCATCTCAGTACCTGTGGGTCAGCCGACCATTACACATGTCTCATCACCTGAAGAAGACGGCAGAGCCAGCCGTCGAAATATTGTGTTTCCACAACACTATCCGGCGGTACACCCGTGAAGACTACATTGCAGGTTAAATAAACCTTTTAAACTTATAATGTTTCTTTTTACTGCTTTTGTTTCTCATTCATACCTCTACTACACCATAATAATGTTTCCAAGGTCTTAGATAGACTATCTACCATAAAGTAATTGGACATCTTTGAAGAAAGGTAATTCAGTATGTCCGTTAACTGGTGTGGCTGCCATAGGTTGCAGTACGGTGTAAAAACAGTTGACAAGGAGATGGCACAATGTATTGAGATTTCAGATTTTGATAAGGGCATGATTATGGACTGCCATTTCAGTCTAGCCAGGCAATTGCAGAGAAGGTTAACTGGTACAAATAAACAGTCACATTCTTCCAGCATAAGTGGAAGATTGATGTTGACTGTGTCAATGTTGTTTGTTCTAGGTGACTTCTAATTTTGACCAACAGACATCACAGAATGCTGAAATGTAAAATTGTCTAAAATAGGGCACAACCCATGGATACAGACCAACAGGTGTTTCATGCAACAACAGGAGTATTGGGTTCCTCTGGAACATTGATTACAGATGCCCACCGACATGGGTATTTCAGGAGAGCAGCTGCAGATAAATATGTGCTACAGCACTGTAAACAAGTTCTGTGACTGGTGTTTGGACCATTGTAACTAGACACTGGAACAGTGGAAATCAGTTCTATGGAGTTATGAGTTAGCAATTACATCATTCCGCGTCAATGGATATGTATGGGTTTGGCGTCTACCTGGTAAACAGCCTCTGTTGAAATGTGTAGTGGCAAATAAACCTGTGTTTTTTCCAGAATGACAATGCCATTTGAAATGTTTCAAGCACTACTACATAGCATTATGTCAACACAATGTTCGTCAATATGACTGGGCCACCCAGACCCCTGACCTCAAACTATACATCATCTCTGGAATGAATTGAATCCCCGGGTGAGAACTCCTCAGGAGTGGCTAAAATCCATTGCTGAGCTTATGGAATGGTTGCTTGTGGAATTTTCATTGGAAGTCCTGCAAACACTTATAGAGAGCATGCCAGACAGGTTGGCTGCTTTTATAGTCGCAAAAGGTTGTCCTCCAAGATTCCACCAAGTAAACATTGTGGACAGATGTCCACCCACAGCTTTGCTCGCATGAAATTCGTAACGTATTCAAATCCCATGGAAACTCTTTATTTGATCAGGATAAATGTAGGTATCCTATGTGTTACCTCAAATTTTATCCTAAGCCATTTAGTCTTTTAGGGATGAAATGGTAAGAAAGATCCAAGAAAACAAACTTTTTTACATTAATAGTATGATGTAAACAAAATGTATTATCTTCAGTCTCAATGGACAGCTTAGTCAGGAATAAGCGATTGTAAATTTGGGGCACCACATTAAAATCTCACACCACCTGTAAAACTTTTATGGCTGCCTCTGAACTAGTACTACAACATGTGCCAAGAGTCCATAATCAGTCGAAATCTCTTTATGGTTCTCTAGCTATTGTTAAAATATCTCTGTAATGTATGTTAATCATAGCAGTGCTTTTATACTATTTCTAATGTTTTATTGTGTCCATTTCTATTTATGTTGAGAAGCTCCTGTGTAACATTTCCCTTACAACTTCTGATGATGAAATGAAGTATAGAATAATGAGAGCAGAGAAGAGATCAAGGAACTTAACATGAATAATTAATTGATTTTAGCATCCAGCTAGACAACTGTGGAAAAATTGGAAATAATATACATTATCAACAAAAAAATAGAAGTTAACCAAAATCATAAGACAAATAAAAAATAAAATACATATTACAAGGAATGCTGTGATATTAAAAGTAGAATCTTGAGGCAATATAAATAAATATATGGTAAATAAAGAACTAAATTAAAATCTTAAGTGTGAAAAGCTGCAGAAAAGGATACCTTTACTGATCCCTTTGTGGTGTCAATTCAGCTATCCTAAATTCCTAACATAGTGTGTGAGTAAATCTTTGAAGTGAAGGTGGAAAGATGGTTATTTTTGGAAGGACTGAAGTAAAAGAACAGGTATCAGAGACATAAGTACTATCTACCAAGCTGTGGAAGTAATTACTGAAATAAGGAAGAAAATGCAACAGAGAAAAATATGCATTAAATTAAGTGCCGCTCTGGAAGGAATTACACAATAGTTCCCAAGTGTTTGGAATGTTTTGACTATGGTTATGCCAGCAGACATTGTACCCCAACATCTTCCTTCTGCAAAAACTGTGGAGAAAATGGCTTCAGCAAAGAAAATTGTAGCAAGACCTCGTAGCTTGCTGTTTTTATCTCATGCCAGAAAAGAAGAATGTAATTTTAAAAATCTGGCAAAAAATGGTCTCACTTACCCACTGTTTCCTTAAATATTAACAAATAAGCCCAGCTACAGGCAATAGAACAAAATTCAAAGGTATGGCAGAATTATTACTGAAAATAATTACAAACCAGATAGAGGATCATGGAAATAGCAGAATCCCGCTAGTTCTGTGAGGTATATGGAGACAATATTAAAATAAGATAAAGAAATAACAAACAGCATAGACATGCAGAGAGATAAACCAACCTTAGAAATTCCAGATACCATTACCACCACCTGTGATACTTCAAAACATGCTGGATTTGGATTGCTAGGACCAGTGCAAATGACACCCAACTATTACATAACTAATGGAGATGCCTAAAAATGGGCTAAATGTAAAATTGAGGTACTTCACTATATCTCCAAACTGCCTGTACAAGCTTTTTGAAACCAATATTTAGGCTGCCAGATGAAAGAAAATTAAAAATCTGACTATAACATTACACTAACAAGAATAGCACTTCCAAATGGCATATACAGTGTGTATCCTCAATCAAATGCTGTCGATCACATTTAGATCAATGTTAATGACATTGCCTACCAACCCAGCCCAGTTACTCACTTTGGTGATGACTAATTTTAGTGTGATGTCTCATACAAGAATAATGTTAGACTCAAGACATACATGGCCACAGTGCAATATCCTCTCTAGACACCCACGAATTGGTCTGCACAGCTTAAAATTACAAGAATAAACTGCATGAGAAATATTCAGGTTTTGCATGAAGCAAAGAAAATATCTGAGGAAATTGTAATAGCCATACTTACGGCAAGAGGAAATCTCACAGTGACACACAGATAATCACAACAGAGGAAAACCCCATGAGTGTTATTATAGTGTTTAAATAACAAATCACTGTCATAGAAATAACACAATTCTATGTTTAACACATGGTGTGTGTGGAGATAGATACCCGACTAGGATGTGCAGTTGTCGCAAACACGTATGTTTCAGTACAGTGACAAAATGCATCCTTTTCTCTGAAATATTAATTTCCATATAGTGCTACTGATTGAACAATGGTTCTGCAAATGTTTATTTAAAGTACAGTGGAACTTGCCGGTTGGAAGGACTCCTGTGACCTGACATCACTTCATTCAGGCTGTGATGAATGTGTTTCAAATGCTCCCAGATGTTTGAAACAGAGTCAATACAGAATGGATGAAGTGGTGTCATGTCACTGGAGTCCTTTTTCGCCTGGAATGTCCCACTGTATCTTCAATGAAAGATTTACAGAACCATTATTTGACCATTGGAATTATATAGAACTGAATGTTGGCCAGTCATGAAAACATATGAACAATAGATTCACTGACCTCAAGGACTTAGTAGAGTGGATTGTATCAGGAATTATAGCATCCAGTAGGCATTTAGTTTGGCTCCAATATCTAAGAAATTGTGAGATGTTCATCTGTGGTGATAGAGCCATTTACTGCACAGCAATAACATTTAGCTGTCAGAGCTGCTCTTGATGTAAGCCCTGGGGGCTAAAGATGACGAGGGTAACCCAGGAAGTGCTGGCTGGATACCCTGCAGGAGGACATATGACTAGTGAACGCTTCACCAGAAGATGCACTAGATCTTAAATGGAAGAAGGATTCCAGTAAAGCAGACCATGCAATGCGGTATAAGTCCTAGGAAGAACAAGATGATGATTAGAGAAGTATGTGTGGCCTCTGTAGACAGCTGGATGATGATAGTTGCTATTGCAAATGTTAAATCTCTACTGTGGCCATAGTTGGGCACAATTAATCGAAAAGTTAACTTTGTTAATCGTGAATCTGCTACTTAAAAAGTTAACTTCGATAATCGTTAAAGCATTAAATGTTTGCAAATTTAACGCAAGTTAACCATTAAAAGTTAACCATCCAAAAGTAGAAATGATGTTTATATATTGCAATATGTATTACTGCAAGCAATACCAAGGTGCTATGTACCATGATGTGAATCAATAACAAATCTACAAAATGTCCTTCTGGAAACTGAATTTTTACTGGAGTTCAATGTTTTCACCTGCTTCTCAAATGTATCAGATTCTTCAACATGTAGCGGATTCATGTTGGCAACGAAAATATTTGCAATACATCGGTCCACAACAGCTTGGAATACAAAGGTGCCGGTAGCTACATTGCCAAATGTTTTATTGGCGCAAACTTTCATTAGCAGATGGAGGTGAAATCAAATCAATTCTGCTGATATCTACATCAGAAGAAGCATTCCTATCTTTTGAAAGGCTTTACATTATTTTTCTTTTTTCCTACGAGTTGACTCTGTTTTTACTTTTTGTTCAAACTGTTAATATTTGCGTATATGCATCCTCTTCATATGCATTCTCTTCATATGATGTTTAAGATTATTAAGGCTAGTCATGTGAGCCTTGATTGTAGAAAGTTCAGACAAACACGGTTGAATTTATAAATCAACTGTTCTCCCAGTCTTGATTTAAGTGCGTTTGACAGAGTGAGCCATAAAATGGTAGTAAATAAGGTAAAAACTATTGGAGTGTATGAGAAGGTGATTTTCTGGATAGAAGAATTTTTAAAGGTTGAAAACAGAAAGTTAGGGTAGGAAATGCAGTATCAAAAGAAGTGGAAGTAAAAATGGGAGTGCCGCAGGGTAGTGTATTGGGACCATTGCTATTTATTATTCTAATGAATAATTGTGTTGATTGTTTACTATCTGAAATTAGATTGTTTGCAGATGACATAATGCTATATAAAAGAATCAAAACGATAGAGGATTGTAAACAGTTGCAGGGTGAGCTGGACAGGATATCTAGTTGGGTTGGTAAACATGGGATGAAGATAAATGGAAAGAAGAGTCAGCTTATTAGATACACAAATAAAAAACAAACGGTTGATTATGATTATAAGGTGGGGAAAGAATTGCTTGCTGAAGACTTGAAATGTAAATATCTTGGCATTACATTTGATAACAAGCTTAACTGGGCAGGGCACATTGGACAGGTGGTAGGAAAAGGTTTCCAAATTCTGCACTTGTTGGAGAGAGTGATGAGGGTATGTATGAGAGAAGTGAGGGAGTTGGGTTACAAAACTTTGGTCAGACCATTGCTCGAATATGGTAGTGTAGTATGGGACCTTCATTTTACGTATCAAATACAGGAGTTGGAGAAGGTGCAAAAAAGGGCTGCTAGATTTGTTTCTGGAAATTATTGCAGAATGCAATCAGTGACGGATATGATAAAGGAGCTGAAATGGGATTCACTGCAAGACAGGAGGAGGATGAGCAGGGTCATGAGAGTGTATAGGGCGTATACTGGCAATGAGGCATGGATAGATATTGGAGTAGGTATGAAAAGTAGTGCATGGAAGGGAAAAGATGACCATGACCACAAGCTGGCACTTGATTTCAGGCACAAGGGTGTGGGAAGATTCTCTTTTTTAGGTAAGGGTGTCAGGGATTGGAATGAGTTACCAAGAGAAATGATGAATAATTTACCGAAAACGTTGAAAGAATTTAAAGATAAAATTTGTAGAGGGCAAATGGGGGTGTAGGGAAATTTCCACCAGAGCCTGTGCTCCATTGCAATTAAATTTAATTAAATTAAAAAGATAATCGCATAAATGTGGGCAAGTATTTTTAATATTCTCGTTGCTATTGTTAGCACTGCTGCTTTCGCTAACTGTTTGAAGAGCTTCACTTTTCATGATTTAATTATGAATGAATGTCAGAATTACTTATTTCCCTGACGAACACTGAACTAACACCAACTAAAAGTGACATTTTCCTGGAAGTAAAAAAAAAAAAAAAAAAAAAAAAAAAAAAAAAAAAAAATTATAAAAATATCAAAATTAACCATTGATTGAATTAGAAATGAGCAGTGAGCACCAATTTGAAGACTTAAAATAAAAACGCTCCAAAATTCTAGCTTTCCTGCTCACAACCACGCCATCCCTGGCATAACAATGTAAACACATCACACCCGCATTTTGTGTTATCTATTATTCGTTCGCCATCCACCTCGTCCAAAGTATGAGTGTGGCATGGCGCGCAATTCAAACATACCAAATGACATCAACTACCAATGTAAAGGACTAAAGTTAATGGTAGTTCAATTTAACAGAAGTTAAGAAGACCATTAACGATTTTTCAGGTTAACTTTTAAGTTAAATTTTTACAATTTTGTTAACTTCGTTAATTAATGGTTAATGGATTAATGATTTTCTGCCCGGCTGTGACTCTGGCACAGTGAACATTAGAGGAAAACTTACATGTACTGATTTGAAAATTACACCTTATTGTTATAAATGACAATCCTCTCACATTTTGTAGCTGAGCAGGCATGAAATCAAACATACATATAACGTAAAGAAATTGAATAGCTGGAAAGCTCTCAAAAGGTTTGAAGGTGATTGAAAACCGAACCACAAGTGATCATGAATAGATAGTAGAAGCAATACATTTCCTTCCCAAAGTGAAAAACATTTTGACATGATGGGAAGTTGTTCAGGAATTGGTCATTGAACTGGTACTTTCCTTGAAGAAACTATTCTGTGTATGCTTGGAACAGGGGAGGATACAAAATAGTTTGAAAAATAGTGAGGTTGTAGATGGTGAAATATAACAGGATGGTTTGGTGCCACCGGCTAGTCTGTTGTGCAACACTTATTCGTAACAACAAATAATCCCACTAGCTCTGACTGTGATGACTGATACCAGTTGGTGTTAATAACACTCATAGTTGCTTGGTTCATACTGTGGCCGCCACCCAGAGTCTTAGTTCTGAGAATATGAATGTTCTTCTGTTAAATTGTCTCGTGTTTAAAACCACTGTCAAATAAGCATAATGCAGGCACTTAACACTGAATAAAACACTAATGATATAATCACAAGTCCTCCTTAAATTACCGGTAATATGTTCTCACCCAAACAACCATAAATAACTTGGAACTTCATATCATCATCAGATTGCAGACTCTAGTTAGAAACACAAGTGCTGTTGACATTCACTCAATACAATTCACACAACGTCTCTCTTCCATTTTGCTGGCTGCTGTACGTAATTACAATCTTTCAGTTCATAACTTTCCTCTACCTTGTAAAACTATACTAACAAAAAGTATCATTTGCTAGTCCAATAATATAAATTAATAATGAGCAGTTCACTACTCAAACTAACACTAAACTTCACTGTCCCATACCAGAGTGCCATATGACTTCCAAAAATCAGCATACTTCCTTCTCTTTGTTGTTGTTGCTTTAGGGCACATCAACGACTGAGTTATTAGCGCCTCTCTTTGTTATCCATGTGACCCAACTCAGCCAATAACTGAATATCTTCTCCAAATTCTGCTATTAAGCCACTTCCTGCCACGACTATTTCAAGTCATCTTGAATTATATTTACTGTTTATTTTTCCAATATTCCTTGAAATAAACTATAAGGGCAAACATCCCGTTACAGAGTGAGTTGGAATCAAAGACCCATAAGGTCTTTAATCACTCCCTCCTGTCTGTTTGCTCAGTGTCTTGGGGAAGGTACAGGAATAGATACACTGCTTAAAATTAAGGAATACAGAATAAAAATCCAGATCAGAACAGGTTCAGTGGAGGAAAATCAACAGAGGTAGCTAGTGACTGATTAATGGAGACTGTGCAAAATTCTGCAAAAATGTGTGATTGTGATTTATGTATACATCTCTGTTGCTTTGAACATTTGGTGGCCTCCACTGTTT
Source organism: Vandiemenella viatica (assembly GCA_031002005.1). Lineage (NCBI taxonomy): Eukaryota > Metazoa > Arthropoda > Insecta > Orthoptera > Morabidae > Vandiemenella > Vandiemenella viatica. The sequence goes on from CM061920.1 coordinate 155,023,570, forward strand.
TAAAACCTCAGAGACACCAGCTGTGCACAAAACATATAGTATAGTTTCGGATATTACTGTGGAAACAGATATGTAAAACTGCGTTGCTCTTCCAAGTACATATAAAAAATATGAAAGATTGTCAACAGGGATCAGTGTGCAGACCAGGCTACTGGTTTGGAACTAGTCATTCTCGTTTTGTAATAAAAACCAGAGCTACTGAGCTTGGTAACATCCACTGGCAATATCATACTTCTGGTAGATGTGAAATACACACAGCAACTTAAAATCCCTCAGCCAGTGCTGTACTGGATAAGTCTTGCACTGCATAGGATGACATACATGATTTTAAAGGGAAAACTGAAATAAAATCCTGTAGTAAAAAAAGATTAGAATTGCTAAAGGATCTCAGAGTCATTTTTAACTTTTGAGTCCCCCCTCCTTCCTCCCCCCCCCACTACTAACCAATCTAAGCCCTCAAACTAATGCCTTGCTAAGAGATTTATTTGCTAAAATTGTTCCTTGTAGATGGTACAGTCCCCGACAGAATGCGCTAGTCGTATGTTCAGACCTGCCTGCTCTGCTTATGGATCTATGTACTGCAGCCGAGCAGAGTTAATAGACCAGGTTATGTCATAACATTAGCCTTATGCTATTGTTTTGTTTACTGAAGCTGTTGTTTGTTATTTGAAATGATGGACGATGATGATGATTATATTAGTATGAGTGCCAGTGCTTTTAGTAGTGATGGAACTGATGAAAGTGTTATGTTCAGAACCAAACAGCAATAGGAAAGATAAAATGGGAAGTCTTATCTCTCACAGAACAAGCAGGACAGGAGGGAAATTGCTGCAAAAACAACTGCCACCTCTTGTAATTTGCAGGATCTTAGCTTTGATTCATTTCCAAACAAAAAACGAATCTTATTCTATGTAGTGACAATTGCTCAGGGCAAATAAAAATTCGAATGTCAGTATTTCTGTACATTCACATAGTAGAACTGGTTATTTTCACGTCAGTAGGACATAAATTTCTATTGTCTGGGCACAGTTTTTCACTTGCTGATCGCAATTTTGCGATTACAGATAAACACAACAAGACAGCCAAAATGCAAGTAATGGAAGATCTTGAAAATGTGCACCGAGCATGGTGGGTGAGTGGTTAGCGCCCTGGCCTCGCACTCGGTACAACGGAGGTTTGAATCCCCGTCTGGGCATCCAGATTTGGGTTTTCCATGGTTTACCCAGATCACTCCAGATGAATGCCAGGATGCTTCCTTCAGAAGACCATGGCCGAATTCCTATGTGATCAAGGAAGCCAGGCATACAAAACCTTTCTGAGTGTTGAAAATGTATGACTATTTTTTCTACTTTGAGAAAAAAGCTACTGAGTGCATTGATAAAAAAAAACTTGGTATCACTCAACTTTCTTCGATCAAAATATGCAAGCGACAGCCTGGCTTTGTGGCCTACAAGAAAGCCTTTTCCCACCTGTGTGCTTCGAAGAATTTTCACATACTGAAGAAAGGCAATACAATGAAAGACATTGCAGCTGTGTAATTGGAATAACTCCCAGCTATTGTTTAAGAAAAAAGATCACCCTGCAAATACTGTTTATGTGGATGAAAAGAACAAAGACTTTTTTGTAAGAGCTGTTATGTCAATAAACTCATTGCTTTTTCATGTCAAAACCTTTTAAAATTAAATCTTTCTGCTCAAAATGCCACATAACTTTATTTTTGAAGACAAATAAAAAAAAAACTTTGTCAACATTTTTATAATCATGTATAGAGTTAATTTGTATCTCATTAAAATATTCATTTTTCACAAAGATGTGCAGGTTTTTATTGTTTCCCAAAAATTCGATTTTTGGCACATAGCACCTTTAGTCTTCAAATACAATAAAAAGAAAAGCAGTATTGTATTACCATGATGTACATCTTATGTGTCATGTCTCATATGGGAGCATCCATAAACCACGTGGCTCTTCTGAGGGGGGAGGGGTTGGCTGGAATGTTATGCTGGGCTATGTGGAGGAAAATGGGGGTTCCCTATTTAGGCCACGTGGCTTTCCATTCATCCTATTTGCCACAGTTAAAATAAGGTACAGAACACACAACAGCATGTGAATACTTATTTCTGTCATTTAATTATCTCCGTAAGTAATTTACGATAGTCTGACGAGAAAACTATACAAAAGTCTTCTGGAATCAATAGGGAAAAAAGCTACGTGCTACTTGGGGAGGGGAGGGGGTGTTTGAGGCAAAAGCCACATTGGGCTACATGAGAGGGATTCACAGGAGGCCAAAATGGAGCCACGTGGTTTATGGATGCTCCCAATGAGGCAGTATGTGGAAGAGTGACACAATTTAAAAGGTAATAATCATTGGTCAATGATGATTTAATTTGTTATCACTTGTAAGTATTGTGTTATGAGATGTCCTTTTGACATCTATTATTGGACATTCGGCAAGTAGTGGGCTATACAACTATGGAAGGTTTAACTGAAGTCACTATTTCAGCATATGTAGAGATGAATTCTGCTCAGGCTAATTTGCTCCTACAGAATCACAATTACAGATGCACTAATTGTTATACTGGGGATACGGAAGCTGAATTTTGAAGTGAGGAATGAGAAGCATTTTACTGGATACAAAGAAGAAGGTATGACCAGTGTAAAGAAATATTATTGGAAGGGCTGTAGAAACCAAAAAGGACGTGTGGTATTTCTTAGTGGACAGCGATTGTGAAACAGCAGCAAAATGGTCAGGAGAACCTTCGACATGCTTCCTTGTTACAAAGAGAGAATTGCTATGACCATGTACAACCATCTCCAGGACTTATTACACCTTCCTAAAATAAAGAGGCCTATTTGAAACAGACTGGTGTGACTGCTGTAAGTAGTCATGATCACATGCTATATGAAGGGAATAAACAGAGCAATGAATGGCACATCTTCAGTTCCTGCTACAGTATGTATATTTATATGATATACTGCATGTGGGAAAACTCTGGCACTTGTTGGATGAAACTGCTGACATAGCATCATTGCACACGAAGAAAAAATATAAGCAGGAAAAACTGTTAGAGCATGAAAAAGGCATGAGATATAAGTCTTTCTCGGCGTATCTTCGATATAAATTCTTCTCGGGTTTGCCGCTGAATCACATTTTCTACTGTCGAGCTTTCGGCGACTTTCACTGCCGCCATCATCAGGTCTGTTGTGTCTGACACAACAGACCTGATGATGGCGGCAGTGAAAGTCGCCGAAAGCTCGACAGTAGAAAATGTGATTCGGCGGCAAACCCGAGAAGAAATTATATGAAAAAGGCAGTGAACAGGTAGTAATATAAATGGAAAGAAGGGCAGGAGAAAAAAGAATCGAAGATGAATAAGAATTATCAATGTGGATATTACAAGTATTAGCCACAACTTAGAGTGCAAAGACACCAGGAAGATGATTCCAACTGCAATAACTTTATTTAGCTCTAAAGGTAAGCGAAGACTAGGGTGCGCCGCGCCATGTTGCATCGCATCGCAGAAATGTGTCAGCAATCGCTTAGATGGATTCTAATGGGGTAACGCTTCCTACAGGTGGGTCAAGTTGGGGCGGGCCACGTCGCATTGAGCCACATTGTCGGATAGCTTCACCAAGCGTATTTTTCCGCTGTGCACACCCATGCTCTCGGTCGCGACCTAATTTTCCATAGTAGTTCCAGCAGCACTGACTGATTTTTGTAACTTGTATGTTCTAATTTCAATTAATTAACTGCATTACTTCAATAAAAATTGCAGTAAATTTGGATGCAAGATGGTGATAGATATATAAGTAATTACTTCTGAAAATTTAATTACTTTATCAACTTGAATAAAGATGAAAAAATTATAAAATTTCTCGTTCATACTCACTTTTTTATTTGCTTGTATGTTTTAACTTAATGCGTGCAAATGTAATGGATAAGTGGCACCTCATCATACCTCATATTTTATTTTTTGTCTATTTTATATGTGTAGTATAATTTTCCATCATTTTCTTAGCACCCCACTTGTAATGCTCTGTGTCCTATTTGTTGAGCCAGTTTTTGATAAAAAATATTTTGTGACATTATTCCAAATCTTAATGGCTTCTAGTATTACAGCCTGTGCAGGTCAAATGTTGAAATGCTGTCAGTATTTTCCTTACTTTCTACAACCCAGTTCAGATATCATTAATCAAAATGTGATGAATGCAGAATGTGGCTAGTATTACTTTATTATACTAGCTGACCCGACAGATGTCCTGTTCAAATTTCAATAAATTTGTTTGTGATCATTTTGAGAATGTGTGTTCTGGCTTTCCCTCCTCACTTTACTGAGCCTGAAATGGAATGTTTGTATCTCTTCATTTCCATTTATCTGATTTCCTGGAATACACCTTGTCTCAAAAGGGGAAAAGCATCAGCCTCTGCTATTATATACTCCATTTTTAAGTCAGTTCCCTGGATGAAATTGTCAATATGCAAATTCAGTTTTCCTATAGCTGGTTTCTGCTGTGGCTAAATATATCAAAATATGAATTTTTTCTTAACCCCAATAGACCACAATAACAAAACGGTATTCAACAACTACAAGAGCTAGAAAAAAATATTTTTCTGTAACAAAAATAAAGAGAACCACTATTCAGTAGAACTTCTGTTGTAACCTGTTTTCCATCTAATGAGCACACCCACTGCGGAAAGTTCCATTTAATATTAAATCCATTGCCTTTTCCTCATATTTTTTTTCTTCAATAAACATCTTAAAAAGAAAAGAGTTCTTTGTCTGATGTGTCCATTTGCAGTGCAAGAATGAGTTAATCGTTGAGATCTGATGGTGGCAACAATAAAAGAAATGCGACTCACTGCATCAAAATGTGTGTTGCAGTATTTTCTGAATGCGATACAACGCGGCGCGGCGCACCATAGTGTGAAAGTACCTTTAAATGTTCCCCCTCAAAAATGTTCTTAGAATTGTGATATTCTATAAGAATGACAAACCAGATAAATTAATTAAACAAATGGCTGTGTGAAATCGTTGACAAAATATAAAAATGAAAGGCATGCTTTAAGTAACAAGGTAATAGGCTATGTAAAATCATGAAATAAAAATGAATTAAATGCTATCCTTGCACGACAGTCCCTAATTGTCTCATCACATCAGTCACTTAACCTATCTGACTCTTTTTTTGTATTGTCGATAATGTCTTCACCTTCTTAAAATTATTTTAAAATCAAATTACATCATCATTTATTTATGTTTAATGTTTAACTTTCTATAGTTTGCATTTTTTTCACACAGATTATGTTTTGAATCTCTTGAAATGTCTTTTTTTCTTTTTTTGTCGTAGTGCAAAGGATCGTGTACAAATAACTTGCTGTATTGTTGACGAGGCAACACAGTGCAGTGAACCAGATTCATTGATTCCATTACTGCTTGGTATAAATTGCATAGTGCTAGTTGGTGATCCAGAACAACTTCCAGCTACTGTAATTTCAAATGTGAGTTATGTGGTGGATTTGTATGAGCTTCAAATTTTTTTTTACTTAAAAAAGATTTTTTAGGGTGGTCATAGTAAACAAAGCATTTTGTGATTGAAATATGCATATACAAAAATAATTATTTGATCTTTCATATGAAATGATGTTACTTGTGTAAAGGGATTTTTTATGGATAATCTTGGTTACAGGTTGCTAAGGAGCATGGTTTTGGGCAGTCATTGTTTGCTCGCCTCCGTAGTTGCTTTGAAACACAGGAAAGCAGTGCTGTTCAGCTTCTAAATATCCAGTACAGAATGCATCCAGAAATATGCCTTTGGCCAAACCAGTATTTTTACATGAGCAAACTGGAAAATGGCCCTGGTCTGATTGAAAGAAGAAATAGTACTTTTTTTCCTTACATCATCTTATCCTTGAATTATGAACAGGAGTCTTACAGGTACATACTTTCTGCCTACAATATAAATAGTCTACAAGGTTTTATCCTGAAGTCTGAGGATTTTAAAAATATTAAACACTGTACAGTGATCAGTAGTTTCATTTAGCAAGCAGTTTCCATAAAAAATTCTACTGTTTTCTGCACTCTTTAAAGTAATGATATAAATTTTGTGTTGCAGTGTAATTTTCTACCTAAGTGCACCATATTCAGATTAGACCTGTTTTCATCACTAAAATTACCCTTTCAACTCTGCATGTGATGAGGCAACAAAGTGTATAATATATAATATATTTAAAGCAGACAAGTGTTATGTAATTTTATTTTCATCGTATAACATCTGTTTTATTTGTAGGCATTTTTATTTTTCTCTTAATTTAATAACTTTGTTGATGACAATACTTCTTTTCATATTGGCACTATTATATTTATCTTCTTGATGATCAAATAGTTGTGTGTTGACATTAATTTTTATTGATGTGTCTAATGAAATCTTAATGATTTTTACAGATTTAAATTCATTCTTCACTCATTGAATCGGGCGTTGAGATGTTATGTTGATCATTTGTGACAATGTTTCAGCTGAAGCTTCCATGAACCTTTTAGACCAAAAAACTCCTGACTGTGTATTAGCTGTTTGTGTGTTAACACCAACAGACTAGAACAAACTAGAAACATTCCAGAGATTATTACATTTTAATGGGCATGATGAACGTTTTTATTTCTCTGTGTTTCTATTTAAGGTGTGCCATTTTCCATGAACATAGAAAATGCATTTCCATACTTCCACTTAGTCTCGGTCCCCTATCTCTGGTTATATTCAGTGGATGTTTAAATGTCTGTTTTCTTTCCCAGACTATCAACTGCAAATAGTCTTATGGTTGGCCCATATCCAGTGCTGTTTTTGTGAGTTGATCTATATTTGCATGTTGCTTGTGTTTTTGATTCTAGTCTTGAATGGTCAATTTTGTCTCCTATGAATACCTTTCCACATTGATTCTATATATTTCCAGGTTTCTTTTTTTCTAGCTATGGGCTTTTAAATGGATTTTATTGTGTGTTTGAGTTTATTTTTAAATTTAAAAATTGTTCCAATGTCAGATCACACTGATAAAAACAATATCAAAAATCTAATTATATTGAATCCAAGACTTCCATGCACAAGGGGAAAAAAAAGAAGAAAAATGGTTTGGGGTGTATAAAATCCCATCTCAAAGTAGAAAGCATCCTGTCAATATGGTAACAAAAGAACACCAGTGGCATGTAAAACTAGGTCAACCTACAAAATTGGTCATCACTGAAAATACTTTGAATGAGTAGCATGATGTATTATCAACAGAGATAAAAGTACTTGCTCAACCAAAAGACTACATGCAAGAAAGTGGTAGAAATATTTATTCATCCATTTAATGTAAACAGAGATGGAGGTTATGGACCGAGCTGGAGACACATTTTATGAGACCATGGAAAATGGTGTTCTAAAAGTAGGAACAGAGCGATAACAACATCCATTGTCCTGACTGGAAATGTGTTCTGTTTTGTTGGTGTTGACAACCGGCTAATACACAGCCAGAAGTTGATCCGCATTTGGCATAGAAAATGACTGGTGGCTTCAGGCAAAACATCACCACAATTCTCCAATATAACATGGCTCAACACCAAATTTAATGATGAAGAACATCTGTAATGCCGTTAGTGCTTCTCAGTTTTTCAAAGAAAAAACTTGCTATTTTTTTTTTTTAAATCTAAATTGCTTATGTACGTAGAACTCGTTAAGTGCTGATGAAAGAAAGAAAAACAAATCCAAACTCCGATTGTATTGGGGGAGGGGGAGGGTGGGGGGGGGGAAGATAAATCAAAGATAATGGACATTGAGTACATGGATGAAAGAACTGATTGGTAAAAGTGTTTTTCTGTGTAGTGTTGTTGAGACCCTTAATGCTGTTTAACATGTGTTTGGTCTTACTGAATGAGCCTGCAGATGGTCAACTGCTCAGTAGGAGGCATATAATACTGCACTGGAAATATTTCTCTGGGTGTATGACATTACTTAATTGTTTTATACAACAAATAACACAAGAAACTTTACAGTAAATAAGGCACCTGAATACATTAGAACACCATAAATTATTTGATGGTGCTTGTGAAGATAAAAGCTATGTTCTTTGAAGTATTAATGCTCCTCACAAGTCAAAATTCAATAATTTGTAGGTTGATCTAGAAGAAGAATTTATAAATATACAGAAAAATTGGTAGATTTCTTTTTACATGCATGTTCAATTTATTTCGAACTTGAATTATCCCAAATTAAGGAATATAATCTTTTATATTTAAACAAGTTCAAGCTGTAATATCATCCTCTTTGTTTCCTTGCTGAATTACATAGGAGGGGTATAGTATCAAAAAATGTAAGGTTTCTTTTTTTAAGCAGTTACTGCTTTTTTCCTCATAATAAATCATGCACACTCTCACACACTACCCACTCTCTGTATGTCCACTTCACATGACAACCAAAACTTAATTTTTTTTCTCTAGGGGTAATTGATATTCAGCTGTATTTATGCTTAAGAATCCAAGTATAATTTGTTACAGAAAATTATTATGATTATGTATTAATTTAAGAAACTATTTCTGTTATGTCACACAGCTCTCCCCAAGTTTACCAGGGATTTTTTAATAAAAGGCTCTGACAAACTTAATTTATAAAGTAGACCTTGCATTTCTTGGCACCTAGTTGGTTCTTTTCTCTCTTGTTTTTAAACAGTATTTTCTTATTATCAACAAAATATTGAATTAAGTTTAATTATTTTAGTGTACAACAACCTTATACAAGGGTATGAGACCGAAATGTGGCATAACCAATTATTATTAAACTAGAAAATTAAAATATCAAAAGTGTTCACTAAAGAAACATTCTAGTAATGCTTAAAATGCGAAATGAGTGTTGACTTTATGACCCATTGGAGTTAATGGAAAAGAAACCATGTTGGCTAAATGCATATTTATTATGTTTTATAAAAATTCTCTTGTTATTCAGTCTATTAATGTAATAAGCCAGCTGTCATGTATGATGTCACCTCTCACGGCATGACGTCAATCTATGACGTTGCACCATTACATCATGCTTTACGCCATTTTTCTTGGTTATGCACTTCATTTAATAACATTTCTAAGCATCCACGAATAAATTAACTGACATAACACTGAAATAAAAGTATGTACTGTGTTTAAATTGACATATCAATCATTAGATGCTTATATTTATGTAATATTCATTTTATGTTAAAGTATTCGTTAAAATCTTCAGCCACAGATATGTAAGCTAACAGCTTCAATATTCACAATATTAGCTGCAGTTTTGGTAGATTGTTAATGAACCTGGACGTTACAGCAGATAGTATGAGTAATTAAATTTTTTAAAAAAATAGTTTGTTTTCATGAGTTAACGAAAGTAGTTCCACACTGTTTATTACTATACAGCATAGACTACAATCTAATATTACGTGGAATGACGTAAGTTGTTAAAATTTATTTTTATTTCCAGGGACTGCACCACTTTCGGAACCTTTGCAAAACTGGTACTAACTAACCTGTGGAAATTCACATCAGTTGCTTCATCAATATGTCCTCTTCACATTTTGCATTCATAGTTTGTGGAAAAGTCACTAGAAATTTAATTAAAAATGCCAAAATATGAAAGGCTGAGCAACTGCGAAATGCTATCAGCACTGCAAAAATAACATAAAAATTATCGGTACACGGATCATTTCAAACTAAACTGTTTCTTTTTGCCATAGAAATCGTGGTTGGGTTGAAATACGGCCTGGACCAAGTGAAAAAATTTTACGAAAATCTCGCTATGCGCTATCCATCACGGAAGTGGCGCAATGACGAAAGTGATGCAGTCCCCTTGATTCCTTTATTTTTCTGGTGCTATATTTCAGCCGCGTGTAACTATGTCATCCATTCAAAGATTGTATTATCTATCTGAATCACGAATATAAAAACAGGAAGATGGAAGAGCCCATTCAGATTTTTTATTTAGTTTATATCGTAAATGTGATATAGTACATGCATTAATATACATTTGATTGAAGTATTGTTCCTGTGGCGGCAAATTTAGTGTAGTATGTGGGGGTCAAGTTTATGTTGTGATATATGATGTCACTATCAATGCGCATGTGATTGAAGCTTTGATTTTGTAGCGGCAGTATTAGCCGAGATTGTGGTTAGGTTGGAATTCATCCTGGACCAGAATAAAATAATGAATCTTATCACAGCAAAAGCACATTGAATTTAGTTATTATCAGTTATTTAGGCAGCTTTCATAAGAACTATGTCACGTTTTGATGTCCTGTATCACGATGTAAACTACTCCCGTACGTGGTTAGGTTTAAAATGCAACCTGGACCAGGATAGTAACCGAAACCTTTTGTTACAGTGCAAGGCACTAGGCATTGTATTTATTTTATAACAATTTAATTTATTTAAACAATTGCTAATAAATGAATTGCTACAACACTGAAAGAAAAGTATTAATTTTGTTTAAATTAGCATATTAATTATCAGTTGCTGTTTCTTTTTACTCAAATCATTACTTAGTTTGAATGAAAGAAGTTCCAAATTGATTGTGATCTATGCAGGCTAAAACACAATTAAAACTAATATTGTCACTTAGTAAACCATGATCAGGGTCCTTGGGCGTAGCGGGGTCGTTGATGAACACAGGTCGTGGATGAACACACTTACTTTAACGCAACGAAGCTTTATTGAACAGTTCTTACAGTACGGGAGCACAGAGCGAACTGAGTCCGGCTAGAAGGGAGTATCGCTTATATAGTAATGAAGAACAGTCTAGAACATTAACACTAGTTACAACAAGAACATTCCAGAACAGTTTACGCAAAGTTAAGAAACTAAACTTTTACGGGTTTTGTTGGATTCGAACCCACAACCTTTAGTCCCACAGTCTCTTAACGTAACCACTACACTACACAGTCTTTCCTTCTTCATGGTCTGATCCTCTTGATGAGCGACAATATTACATGGCATAATGTAAGTTGTTAAGATTTATTTTTAGCATCCTTCATTTCCACTGGGGGTCATTCAAGTTGACAACTGGAACTTTTTGCTACATCACAAGGGACAAGAAATTACAGCACATTGATCTTTATTTTATAATAATTCTTTTTAGGTAAGCAACTAAAAAGAATTGCAAGAACACTCCGATAAACCCGTCATTTTTGATGGGCTTTGTGGCTATTCATGTATATTATTTCTATAAGGTGCTTTTTGTCACAAACCATTATCTCCCTTCATAGTTAACTGAAATCAATGAATGAGGTGTCATTTTGAAGCTTATGGTCTCCACTTTACTCACATCATATTTTAAGAAAGGAGTTTTTCTGAATTCAACCATTAAAAATAAAAAATATCAATATTTTTAAAAAGCTGCTTTCTTGTATCTCCATGGATACCTATCTGAAATCGTTAAATGAAGTATCATTAAGGGCAAAAGTATCAATACTTCTGCAACATGTTTTTGTGTCATAAGCCATTCATCTCCTTTCATATCTAACAGATAGATAAATGTGGTATCAAATATAAGTTTAAGGTCTCCGCCGTGGTCACATTATATTTTAAGAAACGTCAATATTTCTAAATTGCCTTTTTTGTGACTCAAGCCATTAATATCCCTGGATATCTAACTGAAATCGATAAATGAAGTAGGATTATGAACAGTAATGTCTCCGCTTTGGTGACATATATTAAGAAAGCATTTATTTTTGGAATTCAACCCTTACAGAGAAAACGTATGAATTGTTCTACAATGCATTTTTGTGCCACAAGCCATTTATCTCCCTTCATATCTAATTGATATAGATAAATGAGGTATAAAAATAAAAATTAAGGTCTCCGCCATGGTCACATTATATTTAAAGAAAGGAATTTTTAGTAATTTGGCCCATAAAGAGCAAAAATGACTATATTTCTGAAATGCATTTTTTGTGTCTAGAACCATTTATCTCCTTGGATATCTAACCGAAATCAATAAATGAAGTAGGATTATGAAGAATAACATCTCAGCTTTGGTGACATTATTTATTAAAAAAGATTTTTTTTGTAATCCAACCCTTAATTGCAAAAAGTATCAATTGTTCTACAACACATTTTTGTGTCACGAGCCATTTATCTCCATTAATATCTAATTGATATAGATAAGTGATATATCATTCTCAAGATTAATGTCTCCACTTTGGTCACATGTTTTAAGAATGGAATTTTCTGAATTTAACTCTTAAAGGGGAAAAAGTATCAGTATTTCTATAATGCGTTTTTTGTGTCTCGAGCCATTTATCTCCCTTGATAATGAAACAAAATTGATAAACAAAGTATCATTTTAAAGATTGTGGTATTCGTAAGGTTGTCATAATGTCTTCAGTTTCGTTACACTCTATTTTAAGAAAGGATTTTATCAAAATTCGACCCTTAAAGGACAAAAGTATTAATGTTTCTACAACGCATTTTTCTGTCATGAGCCATTTATGTGCATTGATACCTAACCAAAATCGATAAATAAGGTATCATTTTAAATATTAAAGTATCCCTTTTGGTCACATCATATTTTAAGAAAGAACTTTCTCCAATTTCAACCCTTAAACCTTTGACTACCAACGGGACATATGTGTCGCATGAAATGACATTCAGAAACGACTGAGGCAATAGTGATTCTGAATGTTATATGATGCTGTCCCACTAGTATAGAAGTGAGCATGATACATTTAGTTCCGGTTTCTGTCCATAGATGGCATCAGTTATGTTGTACTGAAAAGTAAAACAATTGTTTCCCGCCAGTTGCTTTTCAGCAGTCATGCAGAGACACCGTTCTGTGCTTATTTCGTGTTGTTTTGTAAAATAATTGTCAATTATTCGTCTCCAAGTGTATTAATTTTGTCCAATCAGAACCTGGTAAACATATAAAAGTATTATATAATAATTTCATCAATATTCGCTGGTGGGATATATATGTCCCACCGGTACCGGATAGAAGTTTTACTTCATCCTCAAGTTTGTTTTACCACGGTCGTTCCACGAACTTTTACGCCCACAATAAAACTGGCTCTTACCTTAGGTTTTTTACATATTTTTAGGCCCTTAAAATGAGCAATAAAAGAAAACTCTAGGACGCAGAATTGCAGCTGATATTGTAGGAATTCGACTGGGACGATTCATCAAACGAAGAATACCAGCCTGATCAGGACAACTCTGATGAGAGTGAAGATGGAAATTCATCAGAAAGTTCACTTTAAAATTATCAGTCTGTTACCACACTAAACTAATGCTGAATGTAGGTGACCACTTGCCCATCGAAGGTATTACAAGGAGACGATGTACACGATGAACGCAGAAGAAAATCGAAAAGCGAACAAAAACTGTTTGTACCATGTGTCAATTACCACTCTGCAAACAATGTTTCACACTACTTCACAAATAACTTCATTGTAACTTTTTCATAAATACACTCTTTGTATATTTTGCCAAAATAAAAAATTTCTAAACTATTACTTCTCTTTTCATTTCATGGCTAGAATACCACTGGGACATATTTGTCCCAACCGGTAATACCAGTGGGACATATTTATCCCAGCCCCCCAAAATCTCCCCCCCCCCCCCCCCCACCTAATCAGCTAATATGAATATGAACATGCAGGAACTACTTTTACTAAGCCTACCAGACATGTATAGGAGGGAATTTGTTTTACTTATTAAGAAAACAAAAATGGGAGTCAAAGGGTTAAGGAGCAAAAATATCAACATTTCTTTTTATTTTTTTCCCCCTCGCTTGATGCCTAACCTAAATTGATAAATGAGGTATCATTTTAAAGACCAAGGTGTCCCCTTTGATCACAGCATAGTTCATAAAAGGATTTTTTTGGAATTCAACCCTTAAAGAGCAAAAGCATCAATATTATTTCTACAACGCATTTTTTTTATTATTATTACGAGCCATCTATCTCCTTCGGTACCTAACTTAAAATTATAAATGACATATCATTTTAAAGATTAAGGTCTCCAATTAGGTAAAATCATAAATTAAGAAAGAATTGTTTAGAATTTGATGCATAAAGGGAGCGCGTGTTTGAGACAGTTCCCTGGATTGCAGCAGCATATATCTCAGAGATGTCAATAAACTGTTTTTTATACAATAATAACTTTTCAGATATTTTTTTCTGTTATGAAAACATTTTTGTTTGGTTATAGAATTCCAATGTAAACATTTTATTCGCACAGTAACACATATCACAGAGATGTTGATATGCTGTGTGCACTTTGTTTAGGTTGATTGTATTCTCTTATAGTCAGTGACATTTGTACATACAGTGTGTTTTAAAGTTCCCTAACTGTTTCTTAATATGTTGTAAGTACACAGACGGAAAAAAAAATCCCAACACCAAGAAAAAATTATTGTAGAGTAATGAAATTTGGACAATGCATTTGTCAAGTTAACATGTTTAATTGATTAAATTTTCAAGATCACAGGTTAATTTAAGCTCAAGAAAATGCATTTCAAATGTGAAATACTGTTAAATTAATAGCCGGTGTAACCTCCAGAATTTTGAATGCAAGCCTGCAAACGTGAATGCATTGTGTCATACAGGTTTCGAATGTCACTTTGTGGTATGGAGTTCCATGCTTGTTGTACTTGTGCTGTCAATACTGGGACGGTCAGTGCTGGCTGTGGATGATGCTGGAGTTGTCGTCCAATGATATCCCATACGTGTTCAATTGGAGACAGATCTGGTGATCTCGCAGGCCAAGGTAACATATCGACACTCTGTAGAGCACGTTGCGAGACAACAGCGGTATGAGGGCGAGCGTTATCCTGTTGAAAAACTCCCCCTTGAATGCTGTTCATGAATGGCAGCACTACAGGTTGAATTACCAGACTGACGTACAAATTTGCAGTCAGTGTGTTTGGTATAACCACAAGAGTGCTCCTGCTGTCATAGGAAATTGCTCCCCAGACCATGACTCCAGGTGTAGGTCCAGTGTGTCTAGGCCGCAGACAGTTTGGTTGCAGGCGTTCCCCTGGCCTCCTTCTGACCAACACTCGGCCATCACTGGCACCAAGGCAGAACCTGCTTTCATCAGAAAACACAACAGATCTCCACTCCGTCCTCCAATGAGCTCTGGCTTGACACCACTGGAGTCGCAAACGGCGATGGCTTGTAGTCAGTGGAATGCACGCTACAGGGCGCCTGGCTCGGAGCTGTCCTTGAAGTAACCGATTTCTAACAGTTCGTTGTGTCACTGTGGTACCAACTGCAGCTCGAATTTCTGCCGCAGACGCAGTACGATGCGCCACAGCTGTACGCCGAATACGGCGGTCTTCCCTCTCAGTAGTGCCACGTGGCCTCCCGGAACCCGGTCTTCTTGAGGCAGTACCATCCCTTGACCACTGCACCCAACAATCATGCACAGTGGATACATTCCGGCCAAGTCTTTCTGCAATATCGCGAAAAGAAAATCCACCTTCTCGTAGCCCTATTACACGACCTCGTTCAAACTCGGTGAGCTGTTGATAATGGCTTCTTCGTCTTCTTAAAGGCATTCTTGGCTAACATCAACTCACTATGTCAAATCTCAGCGGTAAATAACGTTCACAAACTTTGCAGCGCGTATTTAAAGCAAACCTGATTTGCAAGCTCTGAGTAGCGCTACTAGCGCCACACTTATGCGCGAAGCGCGAAATTTGAATCGATGTCATCTTTCAGATGTATAAACACGCCTACCAAATTTCGTTTATCTAACACAAGTCTTTCTTGGTGTTGGGATTTTTTTTTCCGTCTGTGTATTTTGAGGCATACCTATTACACTAAAAAATAAATATTTTCTACGAAAGTGCGGTTCCACTTTTCAGTATATTACAAGCATTCAACCTAACTACCCATCATATTTTATTAGCAAAATTTTCACATGGGTCGTCTAGTTAATTAAAATACAAACATTAACAATAAATATAGGTCTGACTTTTTACCATATTACAGTAAGGTGTCAGGGCAAAATTTAATTATTTCAAAAGCTGTTTTTTTTCCTTTCTATTTTTAAATCTTCATTTTACAATTATTAATTTATTAGCAGTAATGACAATCATATATATTATTTCTATAAGGTATTTTTTTGCCACAAGCCTGTATCTTCCTTCATACTTAACCAAAATTAATGAATGAGGTGTCATTTTAAATCTTATGGTCTCCACTTTGGTCACATCATATTTTAAGAAATGAAGTTTTTGGAATTCGGCCCTTAAAGGGCAAAAATGTCAATATTTCTAAAAAGCTGTTTTCTGTGTTACGAGTCATTTATCTCACTGGATACCTACCTGAAATCGTTTAATGAAGTATCATTTTAAAGATTAAGATCTCCTCTTTAGTGACGTCATATATTAAGACAGATATTTTTTGGAATTCGACCCTTAAAGGGCAAAAGTATCAATATTTTTGCAATGCATAATTGTGTCACGAGCAATTTATCTCCTTTAATATCTAACTGATAGAGATAAATGAGATATCATATTGAAGATTGAGGTCTCCGCCATGGTAACATTATATTTCAAGAAAAGAATTTTTCGTTTTTTGACCCTTAAAGGGCAAAAATGTCGATTTTTCTAAAATGCGTTTTTTGTATCTCGAGCCATTTATCTCCCTGGATATCTAACCAAAATCGATAAACCAAGTAGGATTATTAGGAGTAATGTCTCAGCTTTGTGACATAATATTTTAAGAAAGAATGTTTATGGAATTCAACCCTTAAAGTGAAAAAGTATAAACTTTTCAATAACGCATTTTTGTGTCACGAGCGATTTATCTCCCTTAATATGCAACGGGTATAGATAAATGAGGTATCATATCAAAGAATGAGGTCTCCGCCGTGGTAACATTATATTTTAAGAAAGGAATTTTTCGTAATTCGGCCCTAAAAGGGCATAAATGTCAATTTTTCTAAAATTTGTTTTTTTTATCTCGAGCCATATATCTCCCTGGATATCTAACCAAAATCGATAAATGAAGTAGGATTATGAGGAGTAATGTCTCAGCTATGTGACATAATATTTTAAGACAGAATGTTTTTGGAATTCAACCCTTAAACGGAAAAAGTATAAAATTTTCAATAACGTATTTTTGTGTCACGAGCGATTTATCTCACTTAATATCAAACCGATATAGATAAATAAGGTATCATATTAAAGAATAAGGTTTCCGGCGTGGTAACATTATATTTTAAGAATGGAATTTTTCGTGATTCGACCCTTAAAGGGCAAAAATGTCAATTTGTCTAAAATTCTTTTTTTTGTATATCGAGCCATTTATCTCCCTGGATATCTATCCAAAATCGATAAATCAAGTGAGATAATGAGGAATAATGTCTCAGCTTCGGTGACATCATATTTTAGGAATGACGTTTTTGGAATTCAACCCTTAAAGGGAAAAAGTATGAATGGTTCTACAACGCATTTTTGTGTCACGAGCTATTTATCTCCCTTAATTTCTAACCGATATAGATAAATGAGGTATGATATTAAAGATTAAGGTCTCCGCCGTGGTAACATTATATTTTAAGAAAGGATTTTTTCGTAGTTCGAACCTTAAAATGGTAAAAATGCCGATTTTTCTAAAATGCTTTTTTTGTATATCGAGCCATTTACCTCCCTGGATATCTGACCAAAATCGATAAATCAAGTAGGATTATGAGGAATAATATCTCAGCTTTGTGACATGATATTTTAAGAAAGATTTTTTTAAAATTGAACCATTTAAGGGAAAAAGTATAAATTTTTCTATAATGCATTTTTGTGTCACGAGCCATTTATCTCCCTTGATATATAACCGATATAGATAAATGAGGTATCATATTAAAGATTAAGGTCTCCGCCATGGTCACATTATATTTTAGAAAGAATGTTTCGTTATTCGACCCTTAAAGGGCATAAATATCAGTATTTCTAAAATGCTTTTTTTGTGTCTTTAGTCTTTTATCTACGTTGACAATTAAACAAAATTGATAAACGAGGTATCATTTAAAAGCTTCAGGTCTTCGTAATGTCTTCGGTTACGTTACCACATTTTAAGTAGAAATTTTTAAAAATTTTAACCTTAGAGGGCAAAAGTATTAATATTTTTACAATGCATTTTTCTGTCAGGAGCTGTTTATTTCCTTTAATACCTAATCGAAATCAATAAATGACGTATCGATTTAAATATTAAATTAGCCGCTATGGTCACATCATATTTTAAGAAAAAACTTTCTCCAAATTACACCCTTAAGGGGTAAAAATATCATCATTACTCAAAACTTTTTTTTTTTTACCTTGGTTGATATTTTATAAAAGGAATTTTTTGGAATTCAACCCTTAAAGGGCAAAATTATGAATATTAGTTATAGAACGTGTTTTTTTAATTATTTTAATACAAGCCATTAATCTTCTTCGATACCTATCCGAAATCGATAAATGACATATCGTTGTAAAATTAAGGTCTCCAGCTAGGTAAAATCATAAATTAAGAAAAAAATGTTCGGAATTTGGTGCTTAAAGTGGTAGCGCGTATGAGACTGTTCAGAGCCAAGTCCCCTGATCTCAGCAGCAGATATCACAGAGATGTCAATAAACCGTTTTTTATTCAATAAGTAGCTTTTCTGATATATTTTTTGTTTGTTACGGAAACACTTTATTCGCACAGCAACAAATATTTCAGAGATGTTGATATGTTGTGTGCATTTTGTTAAGGTTGGTTTTATTCTACTAAGGTCAGTGACAGTTTGTCATAAACACAGTGTGTTTTAAATTTTCATAACTGTTTCCTAATATGTTGTGAGTATTTTGCTGGGTACCTATTACACTAATTGAAATATTTGCTACAAAAGTACGGTTCTACTATTTATTATATTACAAGCATTCAACCTCACTATTCATATCATTTTATTCGCGAAATTTTCGCACAGGTCGTCTAGTATATGTTATTTCTATAAGGTGTTTTTTTGTCACAAGCCATTAGCTCCCTTCACACCTAACCAAAGTCAATGAATGAGGTATCATATTAAAGCTGATCATTTCCACCTAGGTCACATCATATTTTAAGAAACGATTTTTTCAGAATTCGGCCTTTAAACGACAAAAATGTTAATATTTCTAAAATGCTGTTTTTTTGTGTTACAAGTCATTTATCTCCCTGGATACCTATCTGAAATCTTTGAATGGAGTATCATTTTAAAGATTAAGATCTCCGCTTTGGTGAAATCATATTTTAAGAAAGATTTTTCGAAATTCCACCCTTAAAGGGCAAAAGTATCAATATTTCCGCAACGCATTTTTGTGTCATGAGCCATTTATCTCCCTTCATATACAACCGATATAGATAAATGAAGTATCATATTAAAAATTAAGGTCTCCGCCGTGGGCGCATTAAATCATAAGAAATTAATTTTTCGTAATTCAACCCTTAAAGGGAAAAAAGTCAATATTTTTACAATGCTTTTTTGGTGTCTCGAGCCATTTATATTTCTGGATATCTAACTGAAATCCATAATGATGTTGGATTATGAAACGTAATATCTCAGCTTTGGTGACATCATATATTAAGGAAGATGTATTTTGGAATTCAACCAATACAGGGAAAAAGTACCATTGTTTCTACAATGCATTTTTGTGTCACGAGCCATTTATCTCCCTTTATACCTAACCGGTATAGATAAATGAGGCATCATATTAAAGAGTAAGATCTACGCTGTGGTAACATATTTTAAGAAACTAATTTTTCATAATTCGACCTTAAAAGGGCAAAAATGTCAAAATTTTTAAAATGCTTTTTTTGTCTTTCCAACCATTTATCTCTGGTTGTCTAAATGAAACTGATAAATGAAGTAAGATTATGAAGAGTAATATCTCGACTCTGGTGACATCATATATTAAGGGAGATTTTTTTTTTTACTTTCAACCCTTAAAGGGAAAAGTATCATTTGTTCTACAACACATTTTTGTGTCATGAGCCATTTATCTCCATTCATATCTAACCGATATAAATAAATGAGGTATCAAATTAAAGATTAAGGTCTCTGCCGTCGTAACATTACATTTTAAGAAAGGGATTTTTCGTAATTCGACCCTTAAAGGGCAAAAATGACAATGTTTCTAAAATGTGTTTTTTTGTGTCTTGAGTCATTTATTTTCTTGGATATATAACTGAAATCGATAAGTGAAGGGGGATTATAAAGATTAGTGTCTTAGATTTTGTGACATCATATACTAAGAGAGAATTTTTTTGGAATTGAACTCTTAAGGGGAAAAATTATCAGTGGTTCTTCAACGAATTTTTGTGTCACAAGCCATTTATTTCCCTTCATATCTAACCGATATAGATAAATGAGGTATCATATTAAAGAGTGAGATCTCCGCTATGGTCACATCAGGTTTTAAGAATGGAATTTCTGAATTTAACTCTTAAAGGGCATAAATATCAGTATTTCTATTAAAATACGTTTTTTGTGTCTGGAGCCATTTATCTCCCTTGATAATTAATCAAAATTGATAAACAAAGTATCATTAAGTATCATTTTAAAGACTGTGGTCTTCGTAAGGTCGTCATAACGTCTTCAGTTTCATCACGAGCCATTTATCTGCATTGATACCTAACTGAAATCGATAAATGAGGTATCATTTTAAATATTAAAGTATCCTTTTTGGTCACATCATATTATAAGAAAGAACTTTCTCCAATTTCTACCCTTAAGGGGAAAAAATATCAACATTTCTAAATGTTTTTACCTCGTTTGATGCCTAACCTAAATTGATAAATGAGGTATCATTTTAAAGACCAAGGTGTCCGCTTTGATCACAGCACAGTTCATAAAAGGAATTTTTTGGAATTCGACCCTTAAAGGGCAAAAGCATCAATATTATTTCTACAACGCATTTTTTTATTATTATTACGAGCCATCTATCTCCTTCGGTACCTAACTGAAAATGATAAATGACATATCATTTTAAAGATTAAGGTCTCCAATTAGGCATTAGGTGGTAGAGGAATGGGGACTGTGGAAAGTCGTTCGAGGAGGTGTGGGGTGTCTTTCATGAAAGAAGGGACGTCCTGTACAAAAGGCTGAAAGTGCTGATACACAAATGCTGAAATCCATTCAGTAGGAGACCCATAACCCACAACTATAGATCGCCCCGGATTGCCAGTTTTGCAGATCTTGGGAAGAAAGTACAAGGTGGGGGTATAGGGGTTCTGTAGGGTGAGGAGGGACAAAGAGTTGGGAGAAAGTTCTTGTAAGGGGCCTTGGAGGTCAAGGAGAGTACATACTTCTTGCCATATTGAAGTAGTAGGATCTGTAGGGTGTGGAAGGTATATGTGGTGGTGTCAGAAAGCTGTCTCAAAACTTCGGCCTCGTAGGTCCATGACTACTGTCGTTGAGCCTTTGTCAGCTGGGAGAGTTATGATGTTCCTATTCTTAGACAGATCTCTCATGGCATGGGTTTTGATAGTACTGAGGTTGTTGGAGTTGGAAATAAGTTGAGAAATGATTTTGAGGACAGGTTGGAAGTGAGGATTTCCTGGAACATAAAGAGGGGATGGTGTTGAGGAAGGAGAGATCTAACCACAGACTGCTGTGGTTTAGCAGGAGGTAGGGTGGAGGCTTTTTGAGTGGGGGAGATTGAAAATGTGGGAGAGACAAGGGGGTTTTGGAAATCAAGGGAGTGTGTTGAGTGTGATTGGGATGTTGGTGAGGTAGGGGTAGACCCATAGCCAGATAACTTTTTGGAAGTGCAGAAAGCTTGCACAGATGTTTCTGTGCTTGCTTTGATTCGATCTGTATACAATCAGTTAGAATATGCTCTAACTGATTAATTGCATGTGGGGCAGACAGGCAAAGAATTTTGTGTTGGGAGATAAGCTGGACAGAATGCCAGTCTACTTTGAACAAGAGCTGTTGAACGACAAGTTTGGTGAAGTTAAGTGATTGGGTAAAACGAAAGACGTGGAGTGGTGGGTGGATTTGTGGATGGCAGCCAGAGACAGGGAGTTTAATGGTTAATCCATTTGGAGGAATATTTAGAGAAAGGCAGTATTGAAGGAAGAGAGTGTTTGAATGCAGTTTGGTGAGGCAGCAGGCGTGAAACTTGTAGGAAGAGATGTATGAATCTATGGGTGGCGTGTTAGAGAAAATTGATTAATGTGAGTAATGCATACAATCCAAACAACTGTTGAGATGAAAGGCTAAGTGTGACAAAGGGAATATCTGAATATGATACAAAGGACACAGCACAGCGGAAGAATTCGGAAACGAAAATAAAAGAAATATTAATAATAATTTAGTGCTGTATGAAGAAACAGCGGAAATATCATCCAAAAATGATAATTCAGAAAAATCGTGAAATGGAATAATCAAGAAATGCCGATCGCAGGAAGAAAAAAGAATATAAATTACAACACATCGGAAAAATACAGAAACTGAGCAAAAATGTGACTGAAAATATTATAACATTCAGTGCTGTATGGAGAAACTGCAGGAATATCGTGCCAGAATGATTAATAATATACAGAAAAATTGTAAAGTGCAAAACGGAATAAACAAAGAAATGCTGATCATAAAAGCAAAATGTGCAACAAAATCCACAACTATAAATATGTTGAAAGAAAATAAATAGTAATTACATTGCAGAAGAGGCACAGAAAAACAATCAATATCATTGCACTGAAATTACAAAATGGAAAAGAAAAGTGAAGCAACAACTAGATCCTTGTAGCAATAATCCAGGTCGTGAGTGAGTTTAAAATACACGAATTTTAAATATAATGTGGTGGTTGAAATAAAAGCAGTGCCGGCATGGAAAATTACACAAGCTGTGTGTTGACTATGAAAAGGTAAAGCATTCAGAGCAAAATACTGTAGTAAAAATCGGCTGCAAATGAAGGGTGAAAACGGAACTTCACTCAGAATATCCTCTCCACAGACAAAACAGATGTAGAAAATTAAGCATGATATGATTTGCATAGATGGAAGTAGAATGAGTATGTACCATGTGGATGCAGTAAACAAATGAAAACAAACAATTTTATGAAAACAAATTATAGGAAACAAAATACTGGAAACCCTAATAACACGACTAGAAGGGAAAAGATGGAAAGACAAAGGCATAAGAACGGCGAGATAGGAACAAGCAAGACAACACAGAAGGGGGCTGTGGGGCCGATAATAACAATGAGCAGGATTTTGGCTGTGGAGTTAAAAATAGGGATGTACATGTCTACTTTTTATCAGGTCCACCACTTTCAACCACGATATCTACCACACCCACACAACTACTGACATGCAATCACCATAGTGCACAATGGAAGACTTCAGGCTATGACCGCACACAAACCGCTGTGGTCTGCGCTTGGTAGTTCTGACTGCAATATGAAATACAGGGACACACACGTCTTTGGTAGAAATAGGAAAATGCCCTATGTCCCTATGTTGACCACTTTCAACCACTAGGTTTCCCATACCTCCATAGCTACCGACATCTAACCACCATAGTGCACAATGGGAGACTCGAGGCCACTACCATACTCAATCACCGGTGGTCTGCGCTATATTGTTGAGGCAGCAAAGTGACATATACGGACACAAATGTCTTTGGTCGAAATACGAAAATATCCTTGAGTGGCCCATTTCAACCACTGTATCTTCCACACTCCCACAGCTGCCAAAATTTGGCCAATACTGTGCACAGTCGGTGACTCTATGCTACTACCACACACAGACACCAGTGATCTGTGCTAGATAGTTTTGGCTGAAAAGTGATACATAGCGACACACACGTCTTTGGTCAAAATATGAAAGTGTCCCAGGTCGACCACTTTCAACCACCATATCTCCGACACCCCCATAGCTTGACATCTAACCACCATAGTGCACGATGGGAGACTCAATGCTACTATCACACACAAACACCAATGGTCTGTGGTACGTAGTTGTGGCAGGAAAGATAATTATAGGGACACACAAGTCTTCGGTTGAAATATGAAAATGCCCTGCATCGAGCACTTCTAACCACCATATCTCCCACACACCCGCAGCTATTAGCATTCGGCCAACATTGTGGACGATAGGAAACTCCATAATACTATCACACACAAACACCAGTAATATGTGCTAGGTAGTGGTGGCTGAAAATTAAAAATAGGGAAACACATCTATATATATAAAATTAATAAATGTGAAATACTTCAGTGGAAAACTTTTATCTATTACTTTATGGAGAATTTTTGAGTCAGATAGTAAACATGTTGAAATAAAGTTTCCTACACCTACATTATTATATATATATATTTGAAACTGAAATTTTGTTTTCTATTTTATTCATACATACCATTTAAAAGACTGAACATAAATATTGTTAAATAAGAAAGAAGTTTCTCTCGACGTTGAGAATTTATAAAATGCTCTTGGGTAACTAGCTGAGGTAACAAAGTGTTATCACATGATATTTCAGCAATCACATTCACTGTAGCCATATTCCCATGAAGTGCCAGATGTGGCAAAAAGGCTGAGGTCCTTATAGCCTGCCAGGTGATCGAGAGTGCGCAATGTTTTTGAGCGCATTTGTGATTGGCTAACTTGGGCACTGCCTGGGCGCGAGGGTGAGTGTAGCGCCAATTGTAACCTGGTATGCGCTCAGGTGATTTGGTCACATCATGTGTGCATACCTTGGCATTGCTGCCGATGCACAGCATTAATGACTGGTGTGTCCAAGCTTCAATCAGTTCATACCCATAGTCCCAATTGATGAGGTTTGACATGAGATAAATTTCTACCACTCTGGTGAGTATACTGTCCCAGAAGCTTCTAGTATGCACCAGTACTCTGGTGTTTTCAAAATTGAAGCCGTGGCTCTGTTCAGGGCTGTGTTCCACCACCGCAGACTTCTCCTTCTGCCTCAGGCATGTCAAACATGTTACAGACATTTCTGGTTAATGCACCATATTGTTTGGACAATGTACCTTTTTCCGCATTCTCAAGGAATACAATATACCCCATGAATCTGCAGAGCAATGCCATCCATGGAGGAGCACAAAATGTTCTTCAGTTTTGGTGGTGGAAAACGGTCTTGATCCTTTTTGCTAGAACGCGTCCTATCCTCGACGTTATAGCACCAGAGTATGGCAAGAAGGCTAGATGATCTAATGGTTCATTATTGGTGTTATTAAGCCTGCATCTTGGTTCTCGGATTGACAGTCTTATCTGGTCTACAGTATACCAGTTGCTCCTGAAGGTCTGGTACAGATGATTCAATTCCCCCAGTAAGCAGTCGGCATCACATATTGCTTGCGCCCTGTTTACAAGCATGGTGAGGACTATCTTGTGTTGTGCTGGATGGTGATTGCTACATGCGTGTTCAGGTACAAGCCATATTCTGTAGGTAGAAGAAGAAGACTGGTGCCTTCCTTAGACATTCATAAAGAAAAGAAACCTAGAACCTTAGGACACTCTGCGTACAGAAAACCTATGCACACCGACCCTATACCTGAACACTTGTAGCGGAAGATAGCCTGTAACAGGACGTTAATTTTGAAAACACCAGACTGCTGGCACATACCAGAAGTTTCTGGGACAGCATTCTCACTGAAGCTGTTGGAACTAATTTCACATCAGACCTCATCAACTGGGACTTTGGGTACCAACCGAGTAGAGGTGGGCAAAGTGACTCATTAAAAAGAGCGGCGCTCATTTGATCACTTAGTTTGAACAGTTCACTAGTTCTCTACCTTACTTTAAATAAAAAGAATGGTTATTCCCTTTTTGAGAGTACTATCTGTTCATTTTATTTACATTTAGACTGATTTCGTTCATTAATCTCACAGGTGACTAGTTTCATTTTCTATTTATACTGAAATATCCAGAGTCAATACTGTTTGGATTGTTGGAAATTTTTGAGAGAATAGTTTGATAGTAATAAAGT
Source organism: Vandiemenella viatica (assembly GCA_031002005.1). Taxonomy (NCBI): domain Eukaryota; kingdom Metazoa; phylum Arthropoda; class Insecta; order Orthoptera; family Morabidae; genus Vandiemenella; species Vandiemenella viatica. The sequence continues at coordinate 155,049,502 of CM061920.1, forward strand.
ATGATTAATTGTACATGCATTCATTTATTTATAGGAACAAACATAAAGTATTACCACTTTCACAAATCTTTTTGCCTTAACTTGAATGCACGTTACTGTTCAAATAATATTTAAGGCTTTTCTATGCTCAGCAGCCTACTTCCTTTTTCTGTGCAAATTTGCCCAGCTTTGGAAGACTGGTTCACTTGTGAATGACACATCTTTAATGCAAAATAATGGAAAAATATAAAAAAGAATATCACAGCACGATTATGTTTAAATGTGTAGAGTGGTCATTTAAATACATCTGAGTCATAATGTAGATTAAAAATGTAACAGAACATATAGCACAATACAAAAGAGATAGAGAAGCGGAGCGGTACGTCAGTCAGATTCGAATGAACTAGCTCTCCACTGGCACTGCTCCGCTGAGTGCTGGAAAGGAGAGTGACTCATCCGTCGCAGAAAGAAAAGAGGAAAGAATGAATGAACGAACTAGTTCTTCATGATTAATTGACTTTCGGGTTATGCCGCATTGTTTATTGAAATAACTGAGCTTTCAGCTGGTATCCTACAGCCTTCATCGGAGATACTGTTTATGTTGACGTAGTTCTTTTTTTATCTTTAGAGCGGCGAGTGGAGCGGGTAAACAGTGATCAGTCTGGTGGTGTAGAACAGAGATCGAACATGGGTGGGGGGACAGCAGTCGGGTTGTGCATGGTTGACAGTGAAAAAGCTGAAATTGACTTATTGTTGGCGCTCATTTGATTGAAGTTAGTACAAACGAAACTGCGTGCCTTTTGACACTCTGGCTAAACAATTGACTCAGGGGCTCCAAGAAGAACTTCCGTTCACTTTTAGTGATCAACAGCTCACTCGCTCTTTGAGAAGAAATTTCCAATAGAACTGGTTCACTCGCGAACAACACATCTCTACAACTGAGTGAAGCTTGGACATCTGTCATCGATGCTATGCTTCACAGCACTGCCAAGGAACACAAATATGATGCTTCCAAATTAACTGAGTGCACACTAGGCCACTACAAGTGCTACCCCTTCCCCTCATCCCTCCCCCCTCCCCCCCACCTCAGTGTCCATGCAGTGCCCATGTTAGCCAATCACAAATGTGTTCAACAACGTTGCAAGCACTCGATCAACTGGCAAGCTATAAAAACCTCAGACTATCCGCTGCATCCAGCACTTCACCAGAAGATGGCAACAGTGAATGTGATTTCTGAAATATCATGTGATAACACTTCATTAACTTGGCTAGTTACTTGAGAGCATTTTTTAAATAATGAATTTTGTTTAGAAATTGCCCCTTTTATTCTGTTTTTAAAATGATACATTTTCTGTTTTTAAGGGTTGAGATGAAACTTCCCTAATTTTGGTATGTCTCATTTATCTACACAGATTATCTTCCATTCTTTTTACTCATCTACTATATAATTTCTTAAGGTCACCCACTCACCTCGATAGCTATTGGCTGAAGAACGGTGTCAGGTGTCAGCCTTCGCTCACAAAACAGTGACCAGGAATACCATTAGAAGGAATTTGTGGTTATATGTATAATCTAATAACCAAGCAACTGCTACCAAATTAATTGGCATAATATATTCATTAAGTTTGCTTTTCATAGCGTTTCATAGTTAAACAATTTTTAATAAATTTTGCGTCTGAAAAAAAATAACGTGGATGTGCTTTTCAGTAACATGTTACTAATTAAAGAATTACTCATCGCCTCTGCTGTAACCAGGCATGCCAACTGTCATTTCGGCTTAGAATAAATTTCAGTTTAATTACAACTTTCACTAATGTTGTTGCTTGAACAAAATTTATGCATTACAGTTTATTTGCTTTTTCGGCATTTTACTGACTACTTTTGTTATTGGTCTTTATTCTTGTTCGCTGTATGTGAGTTATTAGGTTATTTTAAGTGGACATCAGACCAAATTTGTCACCGGATTGACTATTCTGGCAAATTATTTCTGCGGACTTGCTCAACTGTTTCATAATATGGAATTTGTAGTGTTTATCCAGTCTCAATAATAAACAACGTAATGTTTTCGAAGCAAACAGGATTTTTTATTTTTTTTTTATTTTGCAGAGTGAACTTTAAGGGTTAAATACAAGTTCGTATTTAAGCAAGTTCGAGTGTATGATCTTTGAAACAGTTACATGATGCACGATCATTCCCGTCTGTGTTTAATACCTACCTCTATTAATGCTTCTGAGTTCTTCAAGCTCAAAAGATTTTATTCATCCTAAGGGTGAAATATTGGTCAAGCTTATATTGGGCCAGATCAGATCAACCTGTCATAATCTTTCATCGTAAAAACTGGAACTATTCTAGACCCATGATGATACGCAAAAAAACAGTTACGGGCCTACACTAGTTACTAGAATAATGGCAATAATGATATATGAATTTGTATCTTAATTTTGCACTGTTGTTCACTCTTTATTAGATACAGCAACTTAAGACACTTAAGGTCTCATGACAGAATTTTTCTATCAGAAGTTTCCTTTGCAAATAGTTCTAAAAGTTTAAAGTTTTATTCTTAAAAACATAGTTAGGACATTGTGTAAAGAAAACAATGCTGTAATAAAAAAAAACTAGTTCAAACAATAAAATTCCTGCATGGTTTAAGTAAGCATACCATAATTTCGACTTCTACCAGGATTTGATGTTAATTCTGTTTGTCACACACAGTACTGTTGTAGCAGTTGCCAAATGATGTGTTGCTGACTGTAGCAACTTATGTGTTTAAAATGCAAGACTTAAAATGAGGTGCATATTAATTCATGTAATCCCATAACGTTCATTAAAATCCATTACTCTTTCAGTTCCTTATCATGCACCTGGTTTGCAAGACAAAAATGTGTATTGTAACAGCAGTCCTACATTCAGTTACAAGAATTTCATCTGAGTAATCTACAAATGAGAGTGAACACTAGTTGATGCCACGAATAAAGTTGACTTTATTTTATGTCACAGAAGTTGTAGCACAATGAAATGGATGTAAGAAATATTTCTGCACACAGTCAAAGATAGTTCTTAATGAAATATGTAAATGTGACAGGCCAGATCACTCTCCATGTATGTTCAACTCCAAACACCTCTGCTGCCTAATGTGGGTTCAAATCCTCTTGTTGCCATCCAGGTTTGGGTTTTTCATTGTTTCTCCAGATCACTCCAGACAAATGTCAGAATGGTTCCTCAAATAGGCTGAATTCCTTCCTGTTCTTGCCCCCATACTTTTCCCACTTCTAATGACATCAATTTTGATGAGGTGTAAAACCATAAGCAATTAATAATAATAATTAAAAAAACCTCTGATGCTTCAAGATTCTTACCGTTTCCTGCTTTGTGAGATATCATTACATAAAACATATTACACCGAAACTGATACAGTCTTCAGGATATCGTATGTTACACAATTGTTAACTGGCAAGTAAATGTATCGTAAATTTATTCAGCAGATCTGTAGTTTTATTCTTGTTAAAAGAATAAATAAGTGCTCATTGCCCTTAAAGTCATCTTGTCCAAGTAAAGGCCATTAGAGATCACTTTTGTGTTTGAAGTTTGTGGTTACACTAGCTGCACAAACACTACCTCAGATAAGAAGTTAATAATTTATAGAGCTTTCTTTGTTCAGAAGATTACCTTATAGCCAGAAATATATTAATTCCAGAAATACTTAAAATCCCTTCCTTCCCCCCCCCCCTTTTTTCAAAACTGTAGTTTCATCATTGTGACTGGGAACTTGTTCAGATAGACTTAGTATTTGCAGCCTTTTTTACATATTGTAACTTAGTGCTAGATTTGTAATTTTGTTCACATCCCTTTTATTGAAAAATCAGTAACATTCATATTGTTTCAATTTGTGTCACGTGTTCACGTTTAACATTTCTTTCGGCAAGAATAATTTTTAAAATCTGTACATACCGTACATTTAATGTATTTATTCTTAAGTACTATACAAAAAATGAGAAAGAGTGGCAACACTTTCAATGTCAATTATATAATCACTGTTTTTGGTTAAGTAAATTGGAGTGGAAGAAGTGTCAAGTTTAAGGGGTCATGTGATTACATCACCTACAGGCTACAGAATTGTTTTGAAAACTGTATAAATGATTGCATAGCTCAAATGATGTAATAAACTAGACAGGGAAAATAAAAAAGTAAGGAGTGTTATAGAACAGTATATTGGTGTATGCATTTTCTGTGATATTTTCATTTAATTTTTTAGCATTAGAAATGGGGCTTGGTGTTGAGTTGCAACTGTAATATTGATTGCTATTGTTGCTTGGATTTACATTGATGACTATCATTTTAATGGAGGTGTTCTGTGAGTACTGAGTATTTACTGTTAAATAAGCATAATGAAAATTTAAAGATAATATCTATTTACCAACAAATTTTGTAGTGGAGCAGATTTAAGCTGTGATATTCCAAATGTATTTTTCTGTTTTATTTTATGATGTTGTTTGTACTATTTTGTGTCGTATTAAATTACTCATGTTTTTTGGTGTCTTGCAGTGATATGAGGAACTGTTCTGAAGCCTCCTTTGTGATAACTCTTGCTAAACAGATTGTCAACTTTACAGCAAAGAGAATGCGAATCGGCATAATTACTCCTTATAAACAACAATGTAAAGAATTATCAGCCCATTTGCTGAAATGGTATGTTAACTATTGAATAAATATATTACACATTCATAGTCGGGATAAATGTTTGGTGATTTTAAATTAAATATAGTACAAGTTGCTACCTTAATGAAATGTATCACATGATTTTATGATAAATGCTGTTTTAATTAAATATTGCATATTTGTGTGTAATCTGAAGGGAAACTGATTGAAGTGTATTGTGGATGATGACCTCCCAATTGAAAGTTAAATTTTATGTCCCATGATAGAATGTTAATGCCATTTCAGACAGGGACAATTGGGAATTTGTAATTTAAATTATGAGTTAACTTAAATAAACTTTTTATTTAAAAAAGTTATTATAAGCATGACCATATAGACTTATGGATTTGCATATCAAATGTAAATATATAGACTGTACACCAAAGTGCCAGAAGTCATTGGCTACCTTCTAATACTGTGTGGGGCCCCCATTCGCCCAGCAGCATGCAGCAGCCTAATATGGCATTGGCTCAACAAGTCATCAGAAGTCTCCTGAAGAAATATTCAGCCATGCTTCTTTTGCAGCTGTTCATAACTGCAAAAGTGTTGCCGGTGCAGGATGTTGTGCATGATCTGACCTTTTGATAACATCCCAGATATATTCAGTTGGATTCATGTCCAATGATCTAGATGGCCAAATCATTTGCTTAAATTGTCAAGAATATTCCTCAATATTAACAATTTTGGCAATTAACACACCTAGTAACATGCCACATTGTTGTTTAGAAATATAAAGGCCATGAATGGCTGCAGATGGTCTCCAGGTACCTGAACATAACTATTTCCAGTCACTGGTCAGTTCTGTTTGACCAGAGGTCACATTCTTTCCATGTTACCACAGACCATACATATATGGAGCCTTCACCGCCTTGCACTGTGCCTTTCTTACAACTTGACTCCATGGCCTCATGGGGTCTGTGCCACACTCAAACCATCAGCTGTTATCAAAGGAATCATGACTCATTTGACTATGCAATCTTTTTCCAGTCATCTAGGGTCCAAGGATATATTTGCGAGCCCAGAAGAGACACTGCAAGTGATGGCATTTTGTTAGCAAACCCACTGGTATCGGTCTTCTGCTGTCATTTCCCATCAGCCTAAAATTCTGCTGCACTGCCTCTACACATGGATCTATCATATGTTCCACATTGAGCATTGTTGCTATTTGATACGTTGTTATGCCTCAATGCACATTTCGCTGGTCTCAGTCATTGAGTAGATGTGGACAGTGATTGTGTTGTCCATGGTGGTACGTAATTGCAGAAATTACACATTCTTAGTGCACTCTTGACCCTGTGGATCAATGGAATTTTGAGTTCATGAACAATTTCTGAAACTGAATGTAGCACTAACTACCATTCTACATTCAGAATCTATGTTGTGTGGCGATAATCACATTAGAGACATATATAAATATTTTCTCGGGTGACTAGCCGAGTTATATGAGTGTTATAGTTACACGATATTTCGGCGCTCTCAATCGTCGGCGCCGACGATTGAGAGCGCCGAAATATCATGTAACTATAACACTCAGATAACTCGGCTAGTCACCCGAGAAAATTATTTATATTCTCAACGCCGAGAAAAACTAAGTAATTATGTACATTAGAGACACTTTCACAGGACTCACAAGAGTGCAAATGAAAGCCCTGACACCCTGTGACACATTTATACATTTTTTCATGGTGCTACTGCCATCTGAATATTTGTATCTTTCCATCCCATGACTTTTGGCACTTCAGTGTATATTTCCACATACATAATTTTTGCTCTCTCCTTCATTCACTCTCTTTCCCATACATGTAGAAATGCTGTGAATTTTTATTTTTCATTATTAATCGCTACTGTTGTCATAGTTTGATGGAATTTAGTTCACATATGATCACATCAAAAAAATATTACTCATTCATTTGTTACAGCCCTTCTGATGTAATTGATGTGGTAGATATTAACACTATAGACAGCTCTCAGGGACAAGAACGTGACATTGTCATAATTTCTTGTACACGAACAGAAGGTGTTGGTTTTATGACAAATACAGAACGCCTGAATGTTGCAATAACAAGGGCCCGTTACAATTTGATAATATGTGGGAATTTCATGTCTTTGAAGGTAAGATTTCTTGAATACCATATTGAAAAAATGTTTTGTAACTAACTTTTCCATTTACTACAGACATCCCTTATTTCAAATTTGTTAATATTTTCAGCATTAGGAGAGACTAATACAGTCTGGCCAAGTATTATTTAGTATGGAGTTTCAATGAAGTTTCTGTGAATCTCTGTTTATAATATACAACAAATTTAATTTGAACTGCAAGGTGGATAGGACAGTGTTAATTAATGTAAGGAGTTCTGGAAGGAATACTCATGTACCAATATCTAGCATAAGCAATCGGGGAAGTATCATCGTCGATAAATGTAACATTGCACAGATGATGGCAAAATTCATTGCCACTATCATTGGAACATCCAGTTGTGAAACTAAAGTTGTTTGGCAAAGGGCATTTTGAAGGAAGTTTGTTTGAGTCTTTTCTACGAGGAAGCTGTAATATGTCTTTTCTTGCAATGATGAAACTGTGCCTGTCTGCTACAGAATAAGGTGTAAACATAAATTCGTATGCACTCTAAGGAGAACAGTGTTTTAAAATTGAAGGAGATGATAAACTGTTATTTCATCTCATGTGTAGAATTCTAAATAATAAAAGGAAAGAGAAATTGATTCATCACTCAACAAATTTCAAGACTGCAATGAGTGAAAAACATAAATGAAACATAAATTTCAGTTTTACACCTTATTCATGTGTTAGGAAACCTGCTATATGGTTTGGAGACATGAAGACAATATTTCGGTTCTTAGTCATTCCTGTGATAAACTTTAGCATTTCGACATCTCCCAAACCACATGGCTTATTCACTATCACATGAATAAGGTGTAAAACCGAAATATTTTATATGTTTTTGCTCACCACTTCGGTTTTTTACTCATTGCAGCCCTCAACTTTGTTGAGTGATGAGCCATTTGCTCTATTACGTTACCTAAAAGCCATTTTTTTTTCCTTTAGTATCAATGTATGTAAAATTCTGTAATCTTCATAGTCACTTTCTTCAGAAAATCTATTTTTTACTCTTTTTTTGTAGTCATTTCTTATCTGATAAAGGGGGTATATGGTATAATGTAATTGACTTTACTATCTTTGTTGATAAGCCATTGTTTGCAATCACATGTGGTTGAACATTTTATTTTAGAGAATGGTTTCAGATTAACTGTCAAGTCCATCATTATTACTTTTTCTAAGTTATTTTCTGTTATCAATACTACCCACTTGCTCCTCAAAGACCACCAGTTGAACAAATAGACTAAATTAAGATAGAGATTTGTTCAGGTTAGATTTTTTGTTGCATGGTTTGCTGTTGCTATTTACAGAATATCACCTGTCATGAGAAATCCAGTACAGTACTTTTTATTTGTGGATGATCTTACAGTTTTATAGGCCTTGTCAAACATTACTGATGGAGGAATAAATAAAGAGTAGCAGTTCACTCTCTACAGGTGTATTACAAGAATTTTGATTAATCTGGAGAAATATTCTAAATTTTGATCAATCCTATCTTCAAATACCTCTTGAGTGAATGCAGCTATACAACTAGTGTTGGAGTAATTGTTTGACTTTTTCCTTGGTATTTTGTTTCTGATACTGATTTGTGAAATTTTGTACTTATTTAGCTACAAAAATATGTTTCTCAAAAGTCTGTTTTAACTGTTGCACTGTTTGCTGAGGCCATTAACAGTATTGCCTCTATAGTGAAGATACCATACAATATTCCTTACAAATTGGCAGCATTGTTATATTTTGCTCTTCCTTGAAAATTTGAGGTGCTGAGAGTCATTTGCAACTTGCTTACAGTCACATTGACTGTTTTCAGTTCTCCATGGACTTACATGAAGAAAATTTAATGATACTAGTCATTTTCTGGGGACTTCTCTGATCAGGGATTAAGCTGGATGAGGTATTTGATAGTTTTAGAGCCAGAAACTTTTAAGACTCTGAATATTTTTGTGTGTTTATATGAGAGGCCTTGGGTGTATATCATTTGTACCTATCTCAGTTATGATGACTTGAGCATATTATGTTAGTTCCATACACACCTTATTTATTGGAAAACATGAACTGCTTTTTGTCATCTCTAGGCATCTTGTGATGTTGTGGGAATTGGCCCATATTGTATCTTCGTCATAAAGTCCACCTTATGATGTAACAACTGATTTGTCCCCACAGATGCTAAACTGTTCAGCTTTCATGCAAGCCCATTTTGATAGAGAATATTTGTATGTTACTTGTAACCTTGAACCAGAAATTGAGTAAGTCTGAACGTTGAGTTTTAAAAGTTTAAGAAATGTTACAGTTCCTCCTTGGTTCAGCTAGGTATGTGATGCTCACAATATTTTTATTAATTTACTATCTGTTATTTTAAACTAATTTTTTCACATACACAGGTGGATTGAAAGTAACATCATGTTAGAATTTCAGTATTGTTTCCTTGAATGTTGTTTATTATATGCTTATTAATAAGTGCAGGATTTTCATCACCATTTTTTTCTACTAGCTGTTGAGATCATTACTCATTGTTGCACATTTGTATTGTATTTATCATTTAGTGGTGTGTGTATTTTTAAACATTGAGTATTTAGTGTTTGTAATTAGCAAATGAGTGTAGTTGTCAATTATTGTGACCAGTAGTTCATTTATGCATTATATTTATCTTTTAATTGTAAGATTATATTTTATTTAATCATTGGCTATTTTGTGGGTAGCATGACAGTTGTGGTAAGTTGCCTCGCCTATTTGTTCATTCACATTTGGTTATCTGTATTTTCATTAGTATGTACATCTGAGTCTTTGATTTGAAATCATTTATTTGCATGAAGTACTTACTTTAAAAAAAGAGTGAAACTACCAGGAGGGGAGGAGGAAACAATATGAAAGTTTCTTCGGTTGAGAGGGTATGTGATGTTGTTTCAGAGATTTGTAAAATTGAGTCTCATATACAAAAAAATCTTTGTATTATGAGTCCATCTATCAGTATGACACTGTACCCCTCTGACTTGGATGCATGCACTAACTTGTATGGGAAGGCTGTTATAAATCCATTGTATCCTCTGCCGAAGTAAGCTTGCCCACAACTGTTGTATCTGGTCCTTAATATCATGGATTCTGGCACTGGGATGGAGGCTCATGTGTGCGCTGGTACCACACACATTTTGTTGGGGGCATATGGGATCTTGCTCCCCACAGGAGTACCTCAACATCTCACAGACAGTTCATAGAGACACATGCTATGTATTGATGAGCATTGTTCTGTTGAAAAATAGCACCACAGTAATGTTGCATGAGAGGTAACACATGAGGATGCAGGATGTCCATGACATACCACTGTGCCATTATTATTCCTTCAATCACTGCCAGCTGTGACCTGAAGTTATACCCGATGACTATCCACACCATGATGTCAGGAGTAACACTGCCATGCCTCTCCAAAACATTGGACCTCTTGTTGTATTTTTAAGTCTTCTTCTTATTGGTTTGTCTGTTTGTGTAGCTATTGGACTTTGTGTTTCTTTATAGCTTAAATCCAGTCGCCAAGGATACATGTCCCATTTAAACTCAATTCAGAACTTAAATCTTCAAACCTATTCTATTTGAAAAACAACAAACTTTTATATGATTTCTTGCAATTTATTAAATTAGCATTCAATAGCAAAGGATCCGAAGATACAAGGTCCTTTGCTCGCAGTAACAGTTTACCAACTCTCACACACACACACACACACATACACACACACACCTATTACCTCGCTCATTGTCTGGTTGTTACTCCCATTGTTAACGTGACTACGAATTTCTCCCAGAGAAACCTTCATAATTTGTTATGCTACAACCCTCCCCAAGTTTACCATATATGTGGTAAAAATATTTTGGCAATCTTTATATTGAGGGTTTATATAGGGACCTTATTCTTCTTCACCTTAATAACATACATGGTTACAGTATGTAATTATGTCCTGTCACGGGAGGTAGTGCAGTGTTTTGCTTGTCCACCTTCGTCACACTGACAACTTTCCATGTCAATGAAAAGTCTGCAACAGCAATCAACATTTTCGTATCATCTATCTTATCAACTGAATCAATGGGCAAGGTTATGAAATGAAAATATAGTGCAATCAGTGCTCCAATTACCAGAAGCATTTCACTAATATTAAAAAATGCGAAATATATTGGCGTAAATAGCAACAAAAACAAAAAATACCATTGCTAAATTCATAGTGTCATGTACAGTAATTACATTCTTGACTTTAACATAATTGTTAAAAATATACATTAATATTAGATAAATGTCTGACTTGTTGCCAGATTTTTTTCCCTCAAATGCAAAACTTTTAATCAGCTATACACGAGTTTCTGAATGAAGTATTTATTCACAGGAAAGAAGATACCTGTAACTTAAAAATATATGATATTAAACAACTTAATATGATTTGTGTTATGTTGTGTCAAAAAGAGTCTTCAACAATAAATATTGGAAATAATATTTTACACTATTTCTGCAAATCTTTAATCAACTTTACTATTTATTTTTTCACTCAATATGACACAGTTCACATAACCTTTCCTTCCATCCTCATCAATAGTTTCTACTGAAGATGAGTCTTCAATATGTAATACCATTCATGGTAGAGTTGTAATATTTTAAACAAATTATAATTTTCATTAATATACCTACTGTCTTTGGTATCTTTCACATCAAAGAACTAGTAGTCTGCTTCTTTGAGCTAACACAAGTATTTCTGTTATTTTCATTTTGTTTCACCTTTAATTCATCTTTTTTTATATACTTTCAATTCCAAAATACTCATTTCCATCGCTTGACAAAATTTTACTTGCTTCATTGTCTTGTTTTCTATGATTCATGTTTTCTGCACCACTAATCTCTTCTGTTTTGTCACAAACCTAATCACTTCAAATTTCCTTTTTATTATTACTCAATTTCCTTTTGTCAGAATAATTCCTTACTTCTTTCATTTCTGAATATTCCATTTGCAGATTAGCCAACATTTCCTCCATGTCTCTTTTATCCTCATCACTTCTGTTTTCCTTCCTTTCTTGTCGCCAGTAATACCCTCCTCTTCTTTTGTCCTTTTAATATCACTTCCAAAACTATTGGTCTCCACAGCCTATTTTGCTGCTCTTCTACTTTTTAACTTAAATTTCTTCTTCTTCAGGTGATTGTTTCTTGAGGAAGTCTTTATTTTCTTTTTTCTTCAGGCAATAGGTTTGTGGGTGGACTATTCTGTTCTGCTTCACATACCGAAAGTCTAATAGTAGCTCTTGCCTCATACAAAATCTTTTTACTTCACATAGTTCCCTTTTTTTCATTAAACAGCATCTCTTGTGACCAGAATTGGTTTATAAAATTAGTTTTCAAGTCATCATATGTTTTATGCTTTCGAATTTGCTGTTTTCCCCAAACTTGGGTTCTGTTCTGGAGTTGCTCATAGATGTAAATAATTTTGTCTTTATCAACATTACCTCCAAATGTCCTATAGGTTTCAAAACTCTTTAGGAGCTTCGTATCTTGTGATTGTAATATTTGCTTGATTGCATCAACCTCAATTCCATTTTCAGTAAGTTTTCCTGCTGTTACCTCCAAGTGTGGCTCCAGATATGTGGTGGTTGGTTTTTTTCTTTCCGTATGCTTACGTTTCACTAGACTGCGGATTTAATGTATTAAGGTCTCCTATAATATTCTCCATTTGATCTCCCATTAAAGTGTAGCTCTGTTTTATTTTACGGAGTTCATTCTCTCTTGTTTCTGCTATTTTACATACAGACATTTCAACATTAGTCAAGTCCAGTTTACTGTTATTAATACTATGGTCACTTTCAACTATAGGATTTCCGTACACCTTATTTTCAAGATTTACCACACTGCATGTATTTACATCTTTAATCTCTGAATCATTTACTAAAGCAGATACTTTTTGGGTACTATCATTTTCACATAAATTGATACCAAACCTTTTTTCACAGTACTTAACAAATTCTGCACTAAATTTTATATTTAAAGCAGGCTGTTCTTCAAAGAACTTATTAATCATATTCATACACTTATCATACCAAGAAAGCTGATCCTCATCACGCTTGCCCAATCTTTCATACTTGGTTGCAGTTCTACTGTCAGAAGTGATGGATGGCCCCACTTCTCTGGAATTATTAGATTCTTGCATGATAATTCACAAGTGTTTCAAAGAAATTGCAGAAATATTTGAAATCCAGAGTAGAAATGGAAATTTAAAAAAAAAAAAAAAAAAAAAAAAAAAACAGTGAAATTGTTCTAAGAACTAAAATGCTAATATGTACTTCGTTACATACAGGAGGGATATTACCAAGGGTGGTGGTAGCGTTCTGGCCTCGCATTCATGAGGATGGCGGTTCGAATCCCCGTCCGGGCATCCAGATTTGGGTTTTCCATGGTTTCCAAAATCACTCCAGGCAAATGCCGGGATGCCTCCTTCAAAAGGCCATGGCCAAATTCCTTCCCATTCTTTGCCCCCCATCCTTTCCCGTCTCTAAAAGACCTCTCTTTTAGAGAGACGTTAAGCAGATAAAAAAAAAGGGAGGGATATTAAACTCAGATTCAGAGTCAACATAGAATCAATTCATATAAATTCATTCATTAAATTAGCTTTAGCATAAATTCAGAAGTCTATCAGTGCTGCTAAACATAGATTGAAAATATAAAGGATAAACTAGGTCCAGAAAATAATTAAATTTTCAAGAATTATGAGTAATGAGTTCTCCTAAAACCAAAGTTTAGTACTGGATGATGTACAGTAACACTTTAGCACACCATAGAAAAGTCACTTATTGTATGTATTGTTGACGCAGTTTCCTGACTAAGCCGGACACCGCAACAGTCAAAGGTAAAATGTCTGTGAGCAGCTGTTTGCACACCTGCGATGTATGATGAGAAGTTACAGATTCTCTGCTGGAGGCGCTGCTGTAAATTTGCTGTCACGTTTCTGTCGAATGTTCTTTCTTCCCAACGAGCTTTGGTTAGTCGCTAGTTGCTGTGATGAGTTGTATACCATTTGTTACTGCTATGTCAGCTGCACAATCACCATGATGTATTTTTTATATGGTCTGCTTTGGTTCGGAGCTGGGATGCATATTTCGTTTTAAAATATGTTCTGAACTTTAATCATCAAACTTATTAACTTAATTTCTTCTATTCGAATAACAACACACTTTTATATGACTTCTTGCAATTTATTAAAGTAGCATTCAATAGCTAAGGATCCGAAGATACAAGGTCCTTTGCTCGCAGTAACAGTTTATCATCTACTCATACATACTTATTACCTCGCTCGCTCTCTAGTTGTTACTCCCATCGTTACCATGACTATGAATTTCTCCCAGAGTAACCTTCAGTCTTTTATAATTTTTCCATGAAACTCATTATGCTACACTCACTGACCATGGTAATGCTAGCTAGTGCAGAACCATGATTCTAATTTTTTTTTAATGTAATTTAATTTAATTGCAATGGAGCACAGGCTCCGGTGGCAATATCCCTACACACCCATCTTCCCCCTATCCTGCACCCACCTACATTTGCCCTCTACAAATTTTATCTTTAAATTCCTTCAAAGTTTTCGGTAATTATTCATCATTTCTCTTGGTAACTCATTCCAATCCCTGACACCCTTACCGAAAAAAGAGAATCTTCCCACACCCTTGTGCCTGAAATTGAGTGCCAGCTTGTGGTCATGGTCATCTTTTCCCTTCCATGCAATACTTTTCATACCTATTGCAATATCTTTCCATGCCTCATCACCAGTATATGCCCTGTACACTCCCATGACCCTCCTCATCCTCCTCCTGTCTTGCAATGAATCCCATTCCAGCTCCTTTATCATATCCGTCACTGATTGCGTTCTGCGATAATTTCCAGAAACAAATCTAGCAGCCCTTCTTTGCACCCTCTCCAGCTCCTGTATTTGATACGTAAAATGAGGGTTCCATACTACACTACCATATTCGAGCAATGGTCTGACCAAAGTTTTGTAACCCAATTCCTTGACTTCTCTCGTACATCCCCTCATCACTCTCTCCAACAAGTGCAGAACTTTGAAACCTTTTGCTACCACCTGTCCTATATGTCCTGCCCAGTTAAGTTTGTTATCAAAAGTAATTCCAAGATATTTGCATTTCAAGTCTTCATCATTGAACACGTTGTGATGCCATTCATTGTGTTTAGTGATTCTGTATTACCTTGGATGACCATTGTTGATGAGTATGGTGATTACCTGGGAAGAGATCTGATTCTTCCAATGTTCTGGAGAGGCACAATAATGTTACTCTTGGGGTCATTGTGCAGGGAGCTTATCAGATATAACTCCAGGTCATGGTTGGTAGTAAATGAAGGAACTATGATGACACAATAATACATCATGGACATCCTCCATCCTCAAATGTTATGAGTTATGAGTTAAGATGGCCGCCGCGTCGTGTCGCCAGTCGGGTCGCTCTCGCTTTTGATCGCGATACTTGTGGAAAAACGAAACTTTAAGTGTTTGGTACAAAACACATAGTTTAAGAAAGTGTTCTAAGACCTGTGCGCGAAGGGACGTAAAGCCTTTTCGAAACGTTGAGTGTTTATCGAGTGATAATCGATTGATTTTTACGTGGCTGAAGTGTGAACAATTCCTCGCCGCGAGCGCTGTTGTCGAGCTGAGTCGGCGCCTCGCGGACTGCCAGCAGTGCTGTGCCGATTCAGCCGCTTCGCGCGGCGTACACGCCTCGCCGGACACCTGATGCCGACGATCAGCTGCGGTGAGTCACTACAGTAAACAACTTTTCTGCTGCCGCCAACATGGGGTCTCCAGAAGAAAACTCTGACAGGGTTTTAAACCAGTGTAGTGAAAAAATCGGAAATGAGTATGTGGAATTAGTCAAGCATCTAAACGATATTTGCGGCCAAAAACTCACTGAAGTTAGAGTTAGAGAGATAAAAGATAAGCTAGCCTGCTGGGCAATAAACATCGCCTTCTTAGAGGGCCAGTTGTCTCAGCTAGGAAAAGAAAATGAGCAACTCAAACAAAATAGAGGAGAAATAGCCCCCAGCTATGCTGCAATGGCGAAATCTGGAGGATCGACCGGTGTGAATCCCAAAATCACTCAGTCCACAAAAAGTGCGGTTTTCATTACTTCCAAAGGGGGGGAGAACCCGAAATAAGTGGCTGAACAGGTTACAAAAATCATAAAACCTGGGAGGGATAAAATTAGAATCAACAGAACTCGCACAACTAACAATGCCATTATAGTGGAAACAGAATCTCCTGAAGATTCACAAAAAATCCTAAATAACAAGGAATTGGCTGATAAGATGCGATGTGAACTCCCTAAAAAACGAAGGCCACTCATGATTTTTTACGACATACCAATAACAATTCATGTAGACAACCTTGCTGATGCTGTGTACCAGCAAAACCTTGAGGTTAAAATAGAGAAAGGACAATTTATGGAAGGTTTTCAACCAAAATTTAAAACTGGACCTAGAGAAAGAGCAACAGTTCATCATGTTGTGGAGGTGAGTCCTTCTGTTAGGAAACTTCTGTTGCAGCAAAAGAAAGTCTTCATAGAATTTTCTGCTATTACAGTGAAAGACTACGTTGTCGTTCCAAAATGCAATAAATGTTTGGATTTAGGACACGTCAGTAAGCACTGCAAGAAGAACAATAGTTCTTGTTCACACTGTGGAGAAGAAAACCACCAAAGGGATCAGTGCAAGAAAAGTTCTCAACCTTCAATATGCATACCGTGTAACAGACGGGGCAAAAGCTGCAACAAGAAGGGCAAAGAGTGTCTTACCTACCAATTACTCCTACAACGAGCTGTAAACAGGACTGATTATGGATAGTTTACCACAAGGAATAGATATGGGAAACGACATATACTCTCAACTGGCAAATGTAATTAGGAAAATAGTTGAGGATGTAATTGGGAAGCAGACCACAAAAACGAAGGAAATCCCCCTTCAAGACAAAAAAGAAATGCAAAAAGGGCTGCCTGCTTCAGAGAGAAACTATAAATGGAGAAGAATCGTAAGAAACAAGATGTTGGAACGCAGACGGACGACCACTCATTACAGATCAACGAAATCTCTTCGAGCTCCACCAGTCATCCCCGGAATCCTTATGTCAAAAGGATTGGTCTGGGTTGGAATACTGACAGACCAAATGGGGTTGAACATTACTCACGACCTGTAGCGAGTACAAAATTGGTGGAACAACCGCTGAATTTTGGAAACATAGCAGACAGACGCAGTTCTATAAACCCTAAAACAATATACAGTGATTTTGAAACTAATTTAAAACTCGGTCGACTGGAGGAGGCTCCGAATCTCAATGTGGCGCTGAGGCATCTAACTCGAATAGCGCATCCGACTGGTAAATATGTAACCTTCCCTCAGCTAGAAGCGATTGATCGTATACATCTAAAATCCATCAACATTCCTACAGAAACTTCTCAGCTTCTCTCTCTTGTGCATAAAGTCTTCGAAAGAAGGAATGAAACTTTTGATCCCGATCAAATATATAAACAGTACGTATTAACTCATGGGCGTATAGTTTTCGATTCACAACTCCCGTGGCCACAGTGCAACGTCCACACCAGACATCCATAAAACACAAAATGTCTTGTATGCTATGAATTGCACAACTTAACGCCAGGAGAAGCAAGTTGGTTCTGCATGAGGTGAGGAAGCTATCAGAGGAACATAAATGGGATGTCATATGCCTTCAGGAGACACATTCATACTTCGGGAAGATTCCTTACATGCCGGCATCGTCACAGATAATCTCAACAGGTAGAAACCCTATGACAGCAATAGTAGTGCTATCCAGACAAGTTACTGTAACTAAGATAGTGCAGTTCTGTGATGAACATACGACATGTGTGGAGCTCATTGCTGACTGGGGTAGTGTAATTCTCGTCAACATGTATTTTCAATATAGCGATCCCATTGAACCATACATTGGGAAAATAAGAGAAGTGTGCACTGCCCTAGAAAACAGACCAATAGTGATAATGGCTGACGCCAATGCTAGATCCGAACTCTGGCACAGCGGGAGACAAATACGAGAGGCGAGCTTTTAGTGGAAGCTATTAGTGAACTGAATCTAGAAGTAAGAAATCTACCACATAAACCCTACACATATAGCAACCGAGCAGGAGCTAGGTCAAACGTCGATGTAACATTGACCAATCTGCGATGTGGGAACTTATTGAGGAATTGGAACGTTTTAGAATTTTTAACTACCAGCGATCACAATGTCATTACTTTTGAGTTGGTCAGAGGGAGGAAATGATTTTGACACATCGGAGGCGCAGATTTCCAAGGTACATTACAACATCCGACGGGCAGACTGGAACAGGCTGAGGGAAAGTTTTGCACAACAGGAAATCTATTACATGATAATGATGTAGATCGAGCCGCAAGAGACCTTACCGGGCACTCCAAATATCAATGAGGAGATCTATTCCTCTAAAGAGAATCATTGGCACAGTGACAGACCTTGGACAGATAGACTTCAAAGACTACGACAAAGGATGCACAAAGCAAGAAAAGATTACCAACGTTGCCTCATCTCCAATTTAGAGGACAGCTCCTGGAAAGATAGACAAATTAAGAGTGAATTCCAAGAACTGTTAATACTAACTAAACAAAAAAGTTGGGAAACATTTGTGAAAACAAACTTGCGTACAACCCCTGGGGTATCCATACAAAATTGCAGCAGGAAAGGTAAAACCCCCAACTACACTGTCTACTGTGCAGAAACAAGATGGAACCATGACTACGAGCTGGAAATCTACTGCAGAAGTGTTACTCCAAGAACTCCTTCCAGATGATAAAATGGAAGATGACGAGATGGAGCACAGAGCGCTCCGTCTGGAAATTGACCAACATAGGCAAAGTACCACCGACACTCCAGATATTAGCATCTTCGAGGTAGTACAAGCAATAAATGCCTTGTCCAGGAATAAAGCTCCGGGTCCGGATGGTATTCCAGCTGAAGTAGTACAAGAACTGGTAGTGCCAGTAGCCCCCACTCTGTGTAAGCTCTATAATGCATGCCTGCATCAGGGAAGAGTACCAAACATCTGGAAGCAGAGTGAGATATTAATCATCAAGAAGGGAGATGATAAAGATCCAAAATTGCCTAAATCATATCGACCCATCTGCTTGCTAAACGTGCTGGGAAAAATACAAGAAAAGGTGCTGTGCAAGAGGTTACAAGAACATTGGGAGAAGGAAGGGATGAACCCAAACCAATATGGATTCAGAGCGGGGAGATCTACAGAGGATGCAATCAACCAGACAATGAATCTGATACAGAACTCAAATCAGAATTACGTGATAGGGATTCTTGTCGATATACGGGGCATTTGATAATCTATGGTGGCCTGCACTTTTTGCAAGGCTTAAGGAACTTAATTGTCCAAAGAACTTGTATAACTCCTTTAAAGATTACTGTAAGAACAGATATGTTAAACTAGGTGTCCTGGAGTATCCATTAATAAAAAGCTAACAAAGGGTTGCCCACAGGGATCCATTTTTGGTCCAATATTTTGGAACATTGGGCTTGAACCGGGAATGGCAAGGCTGCAAAGAATGCCGGAACTCCTGGGACTTGTTGCTTTGCAGATGACCTGTTCTTAATTATAGAGGGTAAAACCAGAGCCGAAATTGAGGCTAAAAGCGCAAAGGTTCTGCGTGAACTCAGTCGATGGTGCAGACAAGTCAAACTAAGATTAGCACCTCAAAAAACCTGTTATATGTTATTGAAAGGTAGATTACAGAGCAATCCAACCATTAAAATAGACGGAGTTACAATAAGAAGAAGTCCCTTCAGTCGATACCTTGGTGTGAAATTAGACGAAAGCTTAAATTTTATGGCCCATATGGAGGAAGCATGTGGGAGAGCCACCTCAGTCATGAATAAACTAATCAGTATGGGCAAAGGCGTTTCCAACTTCCACCGCTTATTATTCGAATATACCACAACACAATATTAACATCAATTGTAGGGTATGCAGCCAGCGTCTGGGCGAAACACCTCAGAAAAGCAAAACCCAGCAACTTTTGAGGAGGACACAGCGAAGTATTCTAATCAGGCTGAGTGGTGCTTAAAAACAACAGCAACTGATGCCCTTACCGTAGCACTGGGGGTGTGGCCACTGGACTTGGAAGTTCGCAAGCGGGGAGCATTATACTGGCTCAGGAAAGGGAATGCGGAACAGGTAGAGAGAATCACGGGAGCACCAGCAACAACAGCTGCAGAAGTAAACAAATTGTTATTGGAAGAATGGCAGCAAAGGTGGAATGTTAGCACAACAGGAAGAAGGACATATGATATGTTTCCAAGTGTCTGTGAAAGACTCAAAATGTCGCATCTTCCCATCGCCTGGGCTGGTACATTACATAACGGTCATGGCCCTTACAACAGTGAATTGCAAAGAAGAGGAATAGTGGACAATGGTAGCTGTGATTGCGGAAACGAGGGCACTCCGGAACATGTTGTATGGGAGTGTATTTCAACAGCAGAACAAAGAACCCCGTATCAGCAAATATTACAGGGCAGGCGCATTTTTGACATATTGCGTGACCAGGAATTGTGGTACTTCTTGATGCAGCTTGCAATCTGGCCTCACAAGCAGCCAAAGAAAGGTTCTTGGCACTTAGAAACCGTTTCAACCGACAGCGACCAGCGACCTGAGCAGTGATAATTCCCGAAGAAAGAAACTCCCGATGGGTCGAAGGAGGACACCTCCACTTCCAGAAGTCATCTCCTGAGGGAGGTAAGTTACTCCGAAGTGGCTGTGCCGGGAGTAAATGTGTAAAAGTGTAGTAAATATACAAAGTGAGAAACAGTGAGACAACAGTGCAGTAAGTGATTTGTGTATGTGAATGTTTCCTTGTTTAATTATATATAATAGTATCTGTGTGTGAACGTATGTTATTCAAATTACAAATTTACAGTATATATCAAAAATAAGAACACTAACACATATCAAATATATGCTTACACATTGTTAATTTAATTATGTAACTAATTTCTGTGAAATTTGAAAGTTTATGCGTTACAAACTAGTTTTACATCCTGAATAATATTTAGCTATTATTTGCAAACTATAATTATCTTATGTACTTCTTGTAATATATTGGAAATATGGGCCCAGAATAGAAACTAGGTGCTGGGCTATTATGTACCAGGATATAAAAATAAAAAATCCTCAAATGTTACCTCTCATGCAACAGTATTGACACATAGGACACATGTCTCTAAGATCTTGTAAAACTCATGATCAATATATATTGCTCTAATGATCTTCATATCAACAGTATATAGTAGATACTTGGCTTTAAATTTTTTCACAAACATTGTTATAAATATGCTAAATAGGGGACGGTTGATGGCAACCTGTGGTACACCAGAGGTAACATGTACTTCTTGGGCAAATAAACCTTTGACATGTACTTGCAGACACCTGTCAGATAAATACAAACAAAGCCAGTTCAAGCCTGTGGATTGGACCCCATAATGACTTACTTTACTAACTAGAATATCTTGATCTTGAACATGGCAGCGTCAACAGCAACGGTATTTCTTCAATTGTACAATGAAAACACAGCCAAACCTGTTGCAAATATTCAATGAATTTATTGACCGGTTTCGACCCGCCTTAAGGGAGTCTTCAGAAACTAGTTAAAATATATTACATAAATCTAAAAACACTTTTCAATAAAATAGTACACTTTTGTACTAAAGTCACACATTAAAATTTATTATCTGGCTAACCATCTGGCAGCCAGATAATAAATTTTAATGTGTGACTTTAGTACAAAAGTGTACTATTTTATTGAAAAGTGTTTTTAGATTTATGTAATATATTTTAACTAGTTTCTGAAGAAGACTCCCTTAAGGCGGGTCGAAACCGGTCAATAAATTCATTGAATATTTGCAACAGGTTTGGCTGTGTTTTCATTGTACAATAGAATATCATGGTTAACTATGTCAAAAGCCTTGTTGAAGTTGGTGTATAAGTGGTGCACATCTTGACCTTTATTTGATGTACTTGATATGAAGTTAATGTAGAAGTAGAGATCAGTTGATGTGGATCTTTCACTAAAGAATCCATGTTGTTTTAAGGTTATGGTACTTTTAAATGCAAAAGTATGCTACGGCAGGATAATCTTCTCCAGAAGCTGGCAAGTGATGCCTGAATGTATATTGGCCTGTAATTACTGATATCAGATTTATCATTCAATTTATGTGTGCGATTGATGTATGATAGTTTCCACATTGAGCGAAAATTCCCTGTTTCTAGAGATTTATTGAAGATTTGAGAGATAAGCTCACAAAGTACAATAGCACAGTTTCTCAATAGAATGTTGGGTATCAGGTCAAGCCCAGCACCTTTGTTAATATTTGGTAGTGTTAGTTGACAAAATACATCATCAAGACAGATTTGAAATTTAGAGATACTTACTGCTGTTGTCATAAATAGTAGGTGCATTGTGTATGCTCTTGAAGAATGATGCAAACATATAACTAACCTCACAGTGCTGCTCTTCCAAGCCATGGTCAAATGAATATCAAATCAACATCATTGTGTTGTTTATTTTTAATAAAACTCCAGAATTTGTTGGTATCAGATTTCAGATCTTTTTCAAATTTGTCATATCGATAAGTGTGCTTGTGCATTCTTTGTAAATGTGACTTGTTTTTGTAATCACTCAAATAACATCACAAACCATCTCAACAATTTCACTTTGTTTCCTCCTCCCCTTCTTGGTGCTTAACTTTTTTGTCATACAGAATATATGCTGATGCTGGAGTGTAATCACTAATTCCTACGTGTACTTGTGAATTTTCCCCATTTTGTAATGTGATTTCTCCCTCAGATTTAAAAATTTTTGGCTCTAGAGCTAGGTTGCACAGTGTTTAGTAAGCGGAGTAGATTTGCTGGTTCACCAGGTTATCTTCCTGAGGTTTCATTGATGAAAAGATATTGGAATAGTGTAGGAACTGTGGTTGCTGTGTACAGAGGCTGGTTGATGTGGCTGATCTGAACACTCAGCTTACTGCTTTGTAAATAACAGTCAAGCAGATGGAAGCTGTCATAAGTGATTGCAGCAGATTTGATGGGGGGAGACCCTTAATGTAGTGAGGGCAATCATAGATTCATCCTTGTCAACACTCCAACCTGCTTCCCAGGAAGAGGGAGAAGATTTCATGTGATGGGCAGATATTGGTGACTGGAAGGTGATATCCTGTTCTCTCAGACACAAGCAGGGACAGTCACACAAGCTTAGATGCCAGTACCCTATCCTAATGGTTTTACTTTCTGGAGGAGACTGACTTGGTTTCAGAGGAGTCAGCCAGTTAATTTGTGGTCCCACAGCCTGCAAGGTCAGCTCTACTGCAGATTCTGATAGTTTGGAGCTCCAATGTTAGATATGTTATGGAACCACATAGGGAATGGCAAATTGTTAGGGGGAACAATCTACTTTCCACTCTGTCTTTTTTGGGCAGAAGTGATCCATGATATGGAACAGGCTATCCTAGATGCAGTTAAGTGCACTGTGTAATCAACTGAAGATTTTGGTGTATGTCAGCACCAGTGATGCTTGTTTGCAGGGATCTGAGGTTACCTCTGATCCTTCTTGCAGCTGGCTGAGAAAATGAAATCTGTGAATAGTGACCACTAGATCTGTGAGGAGCTAACAATCTTCAAGAAAACAGATTGCAGACCTTTAGTTCAGAGCCTAATCAAGATAATTAGGAACTATGGCACTTCTGTAGTTATCTTTTTTAAAGGTTTCTTGTTCTTCATTATAACTTTGAGTCATGTAGGCAGAGCTGTATTTAGGATTCATAGGCCCCTAGCCTAAACCTTTGGTGATTATATGTTAATGAAATAATAAAGCAAATGTTAGTATTGATTACTTAGTATTCAGTTAATACACCATTTAATATAAAAATATTTGATGAATTGATTTTAAAAATACACAAGAATACTTTCTGAAGAATCAGAAGTTTGAAACATGATCTTTGAATTGTTTCTGATACTGAAGTGAATAAGGGTAGCAAGGTATGCTTGTGCATTCAGTTCTTCGCCTGATGATTGATAGCTAAGGCGCTGCCTATTGTAGCTGTTTTGTTGCAACCAAACACCCTCAGCAAAGACCCACAGAATTACAAACTCAGAAATTATAACAACAATAAGAATGTTTAGGCCTCCAAGTTAAGATAAAAAAAAAAACGATGATTAAGAGTACCAAAACACAATATTTATTAATCACACCTGCATGACAACTGTAAGACAGCAACTCAATTGCTTTTAGACAGAACTCCACTAATCAGTGCCCTCCCCATGATGCCAAGTGATCGAGATTCCTAAATGCTGAAATAAAGCTTTAAAAAGTAATTTAAAAATGGCTTAGCAACAAATTAAAAATGAATTTAAAAATGCAATTAATATTTAATTCTATATACACTTATTTCAGCTATAGATGCATTTTTTTAAATATAAATACTTACTTTCAAAGAAAATATTAAAACTCGAATCTCTTTTCTGCTGTTACTTACAGTTTACATGGTTTAAACAATGAATTTATATAGTCTAAACTTCCAGAAATGAAGGCTGGGAAATTTTGTTTGGTATTGCAGTTCTATGACAGTGTCTTCAATCCACATTAATATGCATTCTTCAACCTTATGTTATAAGTGTTATAGTCCTCATCATTGTGCTAGCAAAACTGTTACATTTTTGGTATAGATTTACTGAAATCTTATTTTACAGCATATCTGTACTTCATAGGATTGAACTGTGCTTATATGAATATTGCTTTCAGTTTTCACAAACATTTCAAGACTTTTGGTGCTAAAATCATTTCAGAAATAGCTTACTTTTTCTTTGCACATGTTTGATTTAAATAAAAAAAAAAATTGTGTGTGTGCATGTGTGGTGCAGGCCTCTTCATGGTGTAACCCCGTAAGCAGCACTGTTGGTAGCCTATGCTTAAATGCGACTCTGCATGTAGGATTTCCAAGAGTAGGTCAGGGGTTCACTGTAAATTAAAGTCAGCTACATGGATGACAGAAGCCTACTGTATACAAAGCATCATTTAAGAAAATCACAACAGTTTAAAGTTTGCCTAGTTAATTGCAGTAGAGTTTGTAACAAACAGCCAAAGCTAGAAAGTGGAATAAATATTGCATAAGTGAATTTCATAATTGGCACAAAAATCTGATTGAAACCAAATATATTTTCTGTAGTAACTTTTAGTAATAGCTTGAACCTTTCCCCTCCCCCTAAAATAATAGGTTTGAATCTCTTGTAGGTGGTGTACTTATAGCTGTGAATAAAAACCTACTGTGTAACAAAACAGTTGTTGATTTGGATTTAAAAATTACATGGAAGCAAACTAAATGTTTCAAACACCAAGTTTGTGATAGGCTCCTTCCACTGTTAACAAAATTCTGAAATAACTGTCACACAGAAACAATTTAAATGATGTTAACAGTCAGTTTCTGGATCAAATGGTAATACTTGAAGATTCCGATTTGTCTTACATCAATTGGGTTAAATATATTCACTGATGTGGTGGCAGAGAAAAACTTTTTGTGAAATCATTCTTAGTTTGCTTTCTGTTTATCATTTAAAACAGCTGGTTACTGAGTACACATTGTATGTTAATGGCGTGTAAATTTTGTATCTTATCATTAAAAATAGGCAAGGCCTATTCAAATATGTTTCAGTGTGCATAGGAATAAGTGACCAAAAAACAGTAATTGCAACCAAAAAATAATGGGGAATGAAGAAAGAAAAAAAACAAAAGAAGAAATGGTTGCTTTCAGATATCAAAAAGCTTATAAATAATTTATTACAATGTATCTGAAGGATAAGTAGCATTCCTTAAAGTAACACAAGACACTGCTGTAGAAATGTGCATTACTTTACACATATAATCATAGATGGTATCTTATCTTAGCAGACATTCACATGGAAGCAAACAAACCATTGTGCCAATACACAAAGTGATGGAAGTACTCAGTAAGCAAAAGAATATTGTCACACATCAAGAGGATGAGGCCATGAAGATGGAAAGACTGTTGTAGTGTAGTGGTTACGTTAAGAGACTGTGGGACTAAAGGTCGTGGGTTCGATTCCAACAAGTCCCGTAAAATTTTAATTTCTTAACTTTGCATAAACTGTTCTGTAATGTTCTTGTTGTAACTAGTGTTAATGTTCTAGACTGTTCTTCATTACTATATAAGCGATACTCCCTTCTAGCCGGAGTCAGTTCGCTCCGTGCTCCTGTACTGAATGGACTATTTAATAAATCTTCGTTACATTAAAGTAAGTGTGTTCATCATCGACCCCACTACGCCCAAGGACCCTGATTGTGGTTTACTATGTGACATTATTCTGGTGGAGACGCTGCGTAGATCCTCGTGACTGCTAGAATCTACGAAAACACCATGGCCCCATTCAGACCACGAGAGAGCCGCCTCTTACGGGCCGAGAAGCCAGAGTATGAGCCATATTCGACTGAGTGAAAGCTGCCAAAGGAGGAAGAAGAAGTAAGGACGATGATTACGCCGACAACCTGCCAGCACATTCGTCATGCAGCAGTATTTTTAGGCAGCGATGGCCAAGATCTGGGCAACTGGCTGAAAGGCTAGAAACGTGTCACTAAATTCAACAACTGGGACAATACAGTGTGCCTGGCAAATGCATTTTTCTACCTCGAAGGAACTGCCAAACAATGGTATGAAAACAACGAAGAGAAACTGACTAGCTGGCCAGCATTCCAGAAAGAACTGCATTGGTGCTTTGGAGATACACAATGGCAGGGACACGATGCCGAAGAAAAACTAAAGTGTAAAGCGCAGCGGGGAAATGACACAGTCATACATACAAAGTGTTTTGGGGCTGTATAAAATAGTCGACCCCAAAATGAAGGAAGAAGATAAAGTAACACACCTTACAAAAGGCGTCACTGAGGACATATACCAAGCGTTGCTTTTGAAAGATATTTCCACAACAGACAACTTTATTAAGTGTTGCCAATACATTGAGACAATGCACCAGAAAAAGATTGGATGGAAGACGTTTGAAAGAGTACCAAACGTCGTATCAATGGCCACAGTGGAAGAGGACACAGGTATTAGAGACAGTATTCGAAAAGTAGTGAGAGAGGATGTTGAAAGGGCGATGAGAGTGTATATCGGGCCAAAAACTGAGACTCTTGAGGAAATAATAAGGGAGGAAGTGGAACAAACACTGGCGCCCATCTCTTACCATGCAGCCCTGATAAAAACTGTTAAATGAAGAGAATTTACGCCACTACAACGCAATGCAAGGATCCTGCAAACGTTCCCAGGAAAACTGACGTCTGGAGAATGCGGGACAACCAGCCGGTATGTTTTCACTGTGGGCGACCAGGACATGTGGTGCGCTACTGCCGAGAGAGACAGCAGATATGTAACGATGCCCTTGAAAGGGGATTCAAATCACGTTTCAGCTGCCGAAGACCCCAGTTGACAATGAAGATCAAGACATAACTTCTGGACTACGTAGATCACCATTGCCGCAGGCTGGTCGCTTGAGTGGTCGCTCGCCGACACGCTGATCGAGGTCTCCGTCACCCTTCTGACACTCCAGCCAGTCACCTAGCCACCGCAACCTGGAAAACTAAAAGGTGCAACCTTCCTTGGAGGTGAGGCCACTCTAGGGAAAAATCCTCCGCCGCCCATCATTACGAAAATGTTGGCTAATTACATTGAAATCCTCATGGATGGCCGACCAGCTCATGCTCTTGTGGACTCTGGGGCATCATTTTTGGTTATTTCGGAGAAGTACCGGCGATAGTTGCAGAAGACTATGTTCGTCGACAACAAAAATGTTTTTCTCAGGGTGGCTAATGGGAACCATGTACAGCCTACAGGTAGGTGCACTATTCGTGTCTCTATAAATAGCCACGAGCAGCCCTTTGAGTTCGTTGTGTTACAAGAATGCAGTCATGACGTAATTCTTGGTTGGGACTGAATGCCTCGCAAGCATTTATTGACTGTGGTCGCTCGAAGATTTTGCTAGACGACGTGAGAGTTGAGGAGTGGGGGATCAATCCTGCCCGAGCTTGGAAATTTTGTGTGCTGGAAGACGTCGTAATTCCTGCCACCAGTGCTTCAAAGGTAATTGTCATGTGTCATACACGACGTCCTTGTATGGACCTGCTAGTGGAATGTAATAGGAATTTACCTCTGGATAAAGATTTGTTCATCCTGGTATCCTCTGTCTCATTTGAGAACAGATTTGGTGAACTGTAGGTAGTCAACTGCTGCAAGGTGCCACATATTCTCCCAAGGCGCCAGTGTATAGCATACACTGAGACGTTAATTGAAGGGCATCTGAATGTCGTGGAAACCTTTTGCGAAGAACCCATAAGTGTGATTGTAATGGAAACAACGAGACAAAACATTCAGTCCCGACTCTCGCCAGATCTGACCAAGAAACGACAGGCGAAGCTACTTGCAGTTCTTCAGGAATTCTATGAATGTTTCAGTCCACAGAAAAAAGGCTAGTCGACCCCATTGAAGGTACAACATCGAATTGATACTGGCGACCATCGACCAATCAGCCAAAGAGCGTAGCGTGTTTCAGCAGTGGAGCGCCGAATAATTCAGCAAGAAGTAGAAAAGATGCTGAAAGACTATATCATTCAGCCGTCTCTGAGCCCATGGTCATCGTCGGTAGTGCTCATAAGAAAGAAGGACTGCCACTGTTGGTTCTGCATCAATTACCGACAACTCAATAAGGTGAATAAAAAAGATGTTTACCCTCTTCTGCATTGGACTGTCTGAAGGGCGCTAAGTTTTTCTCGACTATGGACCTATACTCAGGATACTGGCAGATAGAGGTAGACGAAAGTGGTCGAGAGAAAACTGCATTTATTACCCCCGATAACCTGTATGAATTCAATGTAATACCATCTGGTTTGTGTAATGCGCCAGCAACATTCGAACATGTGATGGATAATCTTTCACATCATGTGAAGTGGATGATGTGTGTCTGTTATTTAGACGATATTATAGTGTTCTCCGAAACCCTTCGATGAACACATGAAAAGACTGAGAGCTGTTCTTATGTGCCTCAAACAAAGTGGCCTACAACTTAACCGAAGAAAGTGTCTTTTCGGAGCTAAAGAAATAAAAATACTTGCGCATCTTGTGTCAAGCGAGGGTGTGCGGCCAGATCCAGACAAGGTGAGATCTATAACGGAATTTCCTGTTCCTAAGAATACCAGTGATGTAAGGAGCTTTCTTGGCCTATGTTCTTACTATCAACGTTTTATAAAAGACTTTTGTATGAAAGCCAGGCCACTCCAAGAATTGCTAAAAAAAATGGTGCTAAATTTCTCTTGGGTAGATCTCAAAAAGATTCTTTCAATATTTTGCAAAAGGCTCTGACAACTGACCCTGTGCTTGGCCTGTATGATGAGTAAGCGCCTACTGAGCTGCATACAGATGCTAGTGGTTATGGAATTGGCACTTTCTTCGCACAGATTCTGGATGGGAAAGAGAAGGTAATAGCTTATGCCTCCAGGACACTCAACAAAGCCGAAAGAAACTACTCAACAATGGAATGTGAATGTTCTGCTGTCATATGGGCTGTCTGCAAACTCCGACCATATATCTTTGGACGACCATTTACAGTTGTAACAGACCACCATTCACATTGCTGGTTAACAGACCTTAAGGACCCATCAGGACAACTTGCAAGGTGGGCATTACGTCTTCAGGAATACGACATTAGTATAGTCTACAAAAGTGGAAGGAAGCACCAGGATGCCAACTGTCTCTCGAGGAATCCAGTGGAGGAACAACAAGAGAATGAAGAGTGTAATGACTGTCTTGTTACTCTTCACGATCTCTCTGAGGAACAAAAGAAAGACGTCAAATTGTTGCAAATTAAACTTGCCTTAGATCGCTCAGACGATGTGAATGGAGAATTTAAGATTACACATGAGAGGTGCTTTACAGGAAAAACTTTGACCCCTTTGGAAAGAGATGGCTTCCAGTGATTCCCAAGCACATGCACTTCAAAATTCATCAACATTTCCATGACGCGCCTACAGTGGGCCATTTAGGGTTTATTAAGACTTCTGACAGAATTCGCAGAGATTTTTCTGGCCATTATTATTTAGAAACATTCGTCATTATGTTTCGCACTGTCGAGAATGCTATAGAAGAAAGACAGTTCCTCAGAAAGCACCTGGATGACTTATACCAATTCCACCTGCAGGAACACCTTTCCAGCATGTTGGGATTGACTTACTCGGACGGTTCCCCACATCTGTTAGTGGTAATTAGTGGATTATTGTTTGTACTTATTATCTGTCCTGGCACGCCATTACAAAACCTTTGAAAACCGCTGAAGCCTCTGAGGTTGCAAAATTCATCGTAGAGGAGATTTTATTCAAACATGGGGCCCCAAGTTCAGTGATCACGGATAAAGGAAAAGTCTTCCAGTTGAGACTTGTGACCGAGATCAACCGTCAATGTAACATTACAGATCAAGTGACTGCTTACCACCTTCAAACTAATGGACTTACAGAACGTTTCAACAAAACAGTGGCTGACATGCTCTCCATGTACGTGAGTGTCGAGCAAACCAACTGGGATGAGGTGCTGCCTTTTGTGACCTTTGCCTACAATACTCCCAAACAAGACACAACCGGATTTATGCCATTCTTCCTGGTACACGGATATGAAGCAACAACGACCATGGACGCTGTGTTCCCATTCCAACCTGATGACGTGGACGACGATTACATCGCCAAATTAGTAACAAGAACTGAGGAATGTCGGCAGTTAGCTCAGCTCCGCACACTGCAGGCAAAATAGAATGACGGCCGAAGGTATGTTGCGAGTCACCGTTCTGTTTCATACCAACCTGGCAACCTTGTCTGGATATTTACTCCTGTCCGTAAGGTTGGCTTGTCCGAGAAGCTCCTCAGACGTTACTTTGGACCATACAGGATCGTACGAAGGTTGTCTGATGTCACTTATGAAGTCTAGGATTTCGATTCACACTTGAAACAATGAAAGGTGAGAGTCACAGTTCACATGCTGCGACTGAAGCCTTACATGGATCCATCGAACCAGAGTAAACTAGAAGACCGAGCATTCTTCAATAAACCAAAGGTCCCCAAAAGCTGTGGGTCTCATCCAGGCTCGAAGATGTCAATGACTAGGGCCGTCACCGCCCATCAGGAACCAAGGTGCACGGGACCTACGACTCGCTCCATCACCAGGGCAACGTAACATCGGGACGTTGTTCCCTTAAGGAGGGGGCAATGTCGCACATCTAGAGGATCAGGCCATGAAGAAGGAAAGACTGTTGTAGTGTAGTGGTTACGTTAAGAGATTATAGGACTAAAGGTCGTGGGTTTGAATCCAACAAGACCCGTAAAATTTTAATTTTTTAACTTTGCGTAAACTGTTCCGGAATGTTCTTTTTGTAACTAGTGTTAATGTTCTAGACTGTTCTTCATTACTATATAAGAGATACTCCCTTCTAGCCTGAGTCAGTTCACTCTGTGCTCCTGTACTATATGAACTGTTTAATAAAGCTTCGTTGCATTAAAATAAGTGTGTTCATCAACGACTCCGCTATGCCCGACGACCCTGATCGTGGTTTACTACATGACAATATACATGCAAATTCCAATCTAACAGTGGGCATTATGGATTGATAGAGCTTAAGTGAGTTAAGGGAATTAATTAAAAATACTGTGTATGGGACTATTAATGATTTCTACTACAGTTAGCTTTCTTATGGACTATGGAAAATTGTAAAAAAAAAAAAAAAAGTGAGAGACTGTGCCAATGGTATTCCGGTACTAATACACAATTTTGATGGGATTAATGGAAGTCATGATACGTTGGATGTACTCAACACCAAATTTAATTATTCATTCACTAAAGAAAGGGCAGGTATTATACTTGTTTTACCTATATCATATGGAGCTGCAGTAGCTCTTCACAAATAAACTGCAGGTATTTTAAAACAACTGGAGATGGGAGAAAGTAACAAGTCGTGATAGTATGCCAGTAAGAATATGTGTGACTGAAATTGAAACCTTCATGATGGATCTAATACAGCAAATCTTTAAAAATGCCGACTGACTATAAAATCATGTAACACCAAAATTCAAGAGAGGAGATAGGAATGACCCATTCTCTTTAAATCACAAGGACCTTAGCAATGGATTACTGCTGCATGTTATGTGCACCAACATTATGAAATTTAGATGAAACTAATTTAATTCTATTGAATAAATACCTATTCCAGAAGAATCCAATGTGTGAAACACAGCTAGTCCTATTACTTACAAGGAAATGATAGTTATTGATTAAGAATTGCAAGTAGCTGCAGCTTTTTTGTATTTCCAACAAGCTTTCAACACTGTACCACTCAGCTGCCCATCAATCAAGATTTAAGCATACAAAGTGTAACAACATAGTACTTTACTTGGCTTTGATCAAAATTAATGTTAATAAATTTTTAAGCATCGTTCAATAATGACATGGATTCTCCTGTAGTAAGATTACTTTTAATGTGCTTGGACTCTTTTGACTTTAGAATAAGCCATATACAGGGTGCGAAGAATGGAATTATTTTAAAGCAAGTCTTGTTGGCAGTGCAGAAAAAATATATGGAAGAACAAGCAGGAGAGTTAAAGAGAAAAGGGCGTCATGGTGGAATGATAGAGTAAAAGAGGCAATAGCCAAAAGAAACAAAGCCAAATAATCTCTAGATAGGGCCAAGTTTTATAGAAGAAACAACAGTGACCAAGTAGATAATAGCAGATTTGGAGGGATTCCAAAAGAATATAGAAGCAGCGTATTGGAGGTTAAGAGAATGGTACGGGAAGAAAAGGAGAAACGTTGGGAAGATTTTACATCTAAACTGGAAGAAGATATTAAAGGGAATATGAAAATGTTATATGGAATTTTAAAAAGCAAAAGATCATATAAGGAAACATTTACAGCAATAGAGACAGATCGCAATATGAGAAGTTTCAGGGAAGCCATGAAACAAAATTTTGACAAGCTTCTAAATGGACGTTGTGGGGTAGACAATGAAGAAACAAGTCAAATGATGATAGATGAAGACACTCCAATCACCTGGTCAAGGTCGAGTGAGCTCTCCATAAGATGAAAAGTGGCAAATCAGCAGGAGCCGACGAGGTTATAGCCGACACAATTAAAGCTGCTGGTGCACCAGGGATACAATGGCTGTATAGAGCAATATGGAATAATAATCAAATACTAGAAGAGTGGCCAAAAGGGTGATAATTCCTATCATTAAGAATGGGAACAGAATGAAAAGTGAAAACTACAGAGGTATTACCCTGCTGTCCCATAACTTCAAAATTATGGAAAAGACAATTGAAGCCAGAGTATGAACAATACTAGAGCCTATATTAGGAGAGGAACAACATGGGTTTAGGGCTGGAAGAAGCACAACAGATCTAATATTTGCCGTAAAAATGTTGGTAGAAAAACATTGGGAAAGAGGAAAAACCTAATCATTGTGTTTATGGACCTTGAGAAGGCATATGATAATGTTCCTAGATCAAACAGGTGTTGGTGTTTGCGGATGATGTTGGCTATATGGGATGAAACTAAAGAAGGAATACAAAACAAACTGAAAATGTGGAATAATAAGTTTGAAGAATATGGAATGAAATTCAATCCAACAAAAACTGTAGTACTGAAAATAAGCCGAAAGAATACTGACTGTCATATAAATTACAAGACCACCACGTGGAAGTTGTTGACCAGATTAGCTACCTGAGGAGCATAATTGGTAGTAACCGTAGAGGTGAGTTACTTCTACAGTACCATTTGGGGTTTACTATGGGACACGAAGGTTCCAAGAAGAACAAAAATTGTCTTGTACAAATTATATCTCATTCCTTTTCTCACATATGCTTTGGAAACACACACACTAACATCAAAGGACCTTAGCAAGATTCAAGCCTGTGAAATGAAGTTCCTTAGAACGGCTCTCTAGAAAACAAGGCTTGATCATATAAAGAATGATGAGATTAGATCAAACCTTGAGTTAAAGGAAACCGTGGAAGAGAGACTTAGATTATCTAGACTTAAACGGTTTGGGAATATTAAGAGAATGAATAGTACCAGACTACCAAAAACTTATTTGGAAAAAAGTATAACAGACAAAAGACCAGTGGGAAGACCAAGTAAAAGATGGATAGAGCAACTGAAGGAAGACTTAGAGAGAAGAGGTTGGAAATGGGAATCTATTACGAGCAGGGAAACTTTTCTAGATAGGAGACAGTGGAAGACGATCGTCTATAATGATCAAGACAGAAACACAGGAAGATTCGTAAATCACACCTGGGAAA
The DNA here is from genome assembly GCA_031002005.1 of Vandiemenella viatica. NCBI lineage: Eukaryota > Metazoa > Arthropoda > Insecta > Orthoptera > Morabidae > Vandiemenella > Vandiemenella viatica. The sequence continues at coordinate 155,083,749 of CM061920.1, forward strand.
CTGGAGATGGTCCCAAACAATAATGATGATGATAGGGTGCGGCAATATGATCTTACGGTTTTCGCTGCCATATTGTCGACCGAGTAGATGGTGGGGTTGGTAGGGATAGGCGCTTTCCAGGGCCCACATGTGGACATTTTTGTATTCATCGAACAGTGGTGGTGTGAGCACTGTACATTTGTTGTCAAGGCATTTTTTAAAAGTGGCCATTCCTGCATTGCTTTGAAAGAGGAAGAGTCCCAACTCATAACACAATTATGCTATGAATTAGTACCTTCAGAGCTACCAGTTCAGTGTTAAAAAAGAAGTTGACAGGCCATCCAATGTCTTACTGGATGCCAGAGAATATCGATCGACTAAGAGAAGCTGTGGCAGTCAGTCTCCGGTGGCTGGCCTATAAACAAACTACTGCTTTGCACAAGTGTGACCGCCGAATATTGCATTTCGATCTGCACTTCCACCCATACTAAATGGCTATTGTCCAGCAGTTAAAGCCTAATTACTTTGAAAAAAGTAAAACATTTGCTGAAGAAATGATTGCTATGTTAACTGATGAATTTTTTTTTAATGATGAGCGATGAGGCACATTTCCATCTGGATGGTTATATAAATAAACAACTTTTGTTACTGGTCGGCTACAAATCCAGGACAACTGTATGAACGTCCTCTGTGTAGTCCTAAGGTTACCATGTGGTGTGTTGTAATGAAAAGTTGTGCCATTGGGCCATACTTCTTTGAAGAGGGTGGTCGAACCACTACAGTCAATTTGCAACATTATCTGTTGATGTTGAAAAACTTACTGATCCCAGAGAGATTGTTTAGTGCGCAGGGGGATGTGGTTCCAGCAGGATGGGGCAACTGCCCATACAGCCAATGAGGTTATGGGCGTTTTGAGAATCAAGTTTTGTGGCCAAGTGGTCTCGCATTTTCCTTTTTTTCTTGTGAGGGTTCCTTAAAGCAAGAGTTTACACAAACAAACCCGGCACCCGGGATGAACTGAAAGAAACCATACGCCAAGAAATTGCCAACCTACCTCATGCAATGTTAGAGCTGGTGTTCGACAGCTTCATTTCAAGCCTGGAAGAATGCTTTGACAAAGACGGACATCATTTAAAGGATGTTATCTTCATATCTTAAATGGATGAAATTGGTTGTTCTGATGTTATTTTCATTAATTTAAAAGAACATCCTTCTGTAATAAGCAATAAATTATTTTGTTTCACTTTTATTTTTATGTTCTTTTTACTTTAAAACCATCATATCTTTTTGCCGCATCCTGTACAGCACATGATCCAGACAATCTGATCTTTTAAGGTCCATGCCAACAAAACTCTTGGTGTGCAGATTGGCAACAGTAATTGCATATAAACCCACCATTTGCTGCCGAGTAAATGAACTTCTTTAAGAGAAGCAGTTCTTTATGAGCTTACAAAGCGACCACTTTACATGCCGTCAGGTGTAGCCGGAGATTTTTTGAATGCTATTGTAATTTATGCAATAGGCATTTTGATTTTCAAATATCAATTTTAGTGGAGGTTTTTGTTAGTTTATAATAAATCCTGTACCAGAATAACAACTGATATTCCTATGAATAGCGTAAAATATGAATCACATTTGTGACATCACTCTCTGTAAATACATGTAATTCCCTATAAAAGTTCATGAGTGGTAAAGAATCATGAAAACAAAATGTAATAATATGTCTATCACTGTTTCTACCGTAAGTTGTAGTCACATCTATGATTGAAAATACGTTCTTAATCTTTGGTATGCCACATCTTCACTAAAAGTGCACTTTATATGTTGGTAAGTAATTTCTTTCAAAAGTCTACATTATTTAAACACATTTTAGCATGAACAGGTAATCCAATGATTAGAAACATGGTTAGATTGTAAGTCAATTGTAATATTTCCACTGTCAGTAGAATTCAATTGCAATTTAGTTTTCAGACACGAAGTTTGATTATTCGTGAAACATATCACAAGCAGTGATTTCCTACTCGTAATACCCTGTATCTTGTATAAAAACAAATCATTCATGTTTCAACCAATCCCTCAGAACAAAGTTTCTGAAATACACCTCATGAAACATCTGATAGCCCCATATTTGCAATTCTGTTTTCTTCTTCTATCAACACCATCAACCAAATGTTTCATCGTGGTTACGACTTTCTATAGCCCTTCCCCAAAATGAGCATCCTTTTTTCCAACTTTCTTTCAATCTCCTGCATGTGCTTCAGCAGACCTCCCAATGCCAAGACCATCTTGGTCCACAAATAGTTATCACCTGATTCTCCTAAGCCACCACAATTATACTTCTGTTGCAGTAGATCTCACTGTAAAACTAGTATCTAGTATCCAGTCACGTCTACCTATTCCATCCTATCATCGGAAAAATATTTTCCATTTGTGCACATGCCTTATAAACAACACATTTCATGTAGCAATTAACATTCCTCCATTTCGTTGTCCCAGACAAAATGTCCATCATGATAAGATTGCCAAAAAAAAAAAAAAAGTTTACACCAATAGCCTAGATCATCGAAAGGCTGTAATGCTAGTTCCCACAACTCCAACAATTTCAGTAACTGAAAAATTGAAACATTTCATGACATTGGATGTTAATTAAGTACTCTAGGTCAGTGGTTCCCAAATAGTTTTTCCCGAGTACCACTTCAAGAAAGAGCTGAACCTCACGTACCACCTTATAGCTACATTTGCCTCTGCGTTCATTCCAGTCTAGTGCTTCACACAGCCACAGCATTACAGAAATGTAATTCACACACACACCGTTTGACTGTCTTAAAATACAGGGTGTCCCAGAATTATCTTTAACATTGAATAAATTACGTTTGGAACGAGATATCACAATGCAGTTTTTTGCACGTTACAGAGTATCTCTCAAAGTTTTTGTCTGTTTAATTTCAGATGAGGTTTGGTGACAAGTAGGTAGTTACATCACATTTATGAAAAATGTACACCCCACAGGAAAAAGCTCAGAGTGTTTCCTAGTTTATAGAGACATGATTGGATACACGAGTGCAACGCAATTTCCAGACAACATACAGGAACCACCAACAAGACCATCAATTCATCAGTGGCATCGGCATTCATGGAAACTGGTTGTATCCTCCATCAGAAAGGCGCTGGTCGACCATGCACAAGTGACGAGAATGTTGAACGGATTTGTGAGGCCAGAGAGTTGCAGCTACCACGCTCAACTATACACCGACTGTTACACTGACGGTTACACTTGTATGCATACAAAATGCAGCTGTTGCAAGCCATCAAGCCAGGAGATAAACAGAGACGTGCTGCGTTTGCTGCAAACATGTTGGAGAAAATGGACACTGAGGATGGTTTCCTTAGTCGTGTTCTCTTCTCAGATGAGGCCACCTTTCACATGTCTGGGTTACTTAAAGGCACAATGTTCGAATTTGGAGTTCTGAACCTCCGCATTCATTTAGAGAGATAGAGCGCGACAGTCCAAAGGGTAATGTGTGGTGCGGTGTTGTGCATAACCAAATCATATGGCCCTATCTTCTTTGCTGAGAAGACAATCACATGGCGCAATTTACTTGGATATGCTAACAGAATTTGTTGTTCCCCAACTGGAAGTCCTTCAACCAACAGTCATCTTCCAGCAGGATGGTGCACCTCCGCATTGGGCTCATGATGTCCGTGATTTTCTAGATAAACAATTTGCTGGTCGGTGAATAGGAAGAGGGGGTCCAATTGACTGACCGCCTCGTTCACCTGACCAAACCCTTTGGATTTCTTTCTTTGGGGATATGTAAAAGACATCGTGTATCAAACCCCAGTTAAAAATTTGGCTGATCTCAGGCAGAGAATTTCTGCAACAATTACGACAATTGATCAAGGGATGCTCCAAAGAACTTAGCAAGAAATTGAATATCGCTTTGATATTATACGAGCAACTAATGGTGCACACGTTGAAGGGTTATAGAGACAGAAACAAAACTTTGAGAGATACTCTTCAAAATGTAAAAAACTGCGTTGTGATATCTCGTTCCAAACATAATTTATTCAATCTCAAAGTTGTAAAGATAATTCTGGGACACCCTGTATATTTTGGCGGTATTAATGTTTGCATAATTGTTTTTTTTTTTTTCAATTGTCTTATTGAATACCTCAGTCAAGAGAGAACCTCGCGTACCCCCGGGAGCAACCTCACGTACCCCTGGAGGTACGCGTACCACTAATTGGGAACCACTGCTCTGGGTATTTCAGCTGCGTAAAAATGTCACTTTCTTGGGTCGTTTTGAGGGAAACAATATACACCCTCCTTTTCAACCAACAGCTATCACATTGGCGTAGTAATTGTTTGTTAATACAGTGCCATGGCAATGGTAAAAAAAATTATTGCAACATTCGAGAAATTATAGCATTTACTTCATTTGCAGTGCACTTCTAAGTAGCAGGTTAGAATTATTACATTGAAATTTTCTTCAATCTTTATCCATAATAATGCTGGTGACTCTTTTGTGCATACTTTTTGAAAACTCTATTTGTTGATTGATATTATACATCTGTTATGTTACTGAATACATGTTAATTAAAAACTACTGTTTTCCAAGATATAGTAAACTGAATCTAGAGACCAAAAATGCATTACAGTAGACAATATTGTTTTCGGTTGAAGTGTTTTGGATATGAGAATAATCACCATTTACCAAAGTAGAAGATTGCTGCAGTGTAGACACACAGAAAAACATGTAGACACATGGAGCAATGAAATTTTTTGGCTCATATCTCTTCTTGAACAATAGGATGAGGTATCTGCCTGATGTGTGTCCATGCCTAGTGATGATCTGATACAAGTAAATACAAGTAAGTACTCGATACTTTGTTTGGATACCGAGTAGTTTTCATATTCGAATTAATTAATTCGATACTTACTCGGTATCGGAAGAAAAGTACTTGTATCGAATCGAAAGTATCGAAACGCACTCGGTGTTAAATTCTAAATGCATCATTCCTGCTGCGCCACTCAGTCGCGCATGCGAAATTAATCATCCGCTGAAGTATTGTTGGTAGCATTGAAAATCAAACAAAATCAATCTTAGAATAGTCAATCTAATCTCAAAGAGTTTGTTTTAGGTCCCTATTTAATTGTAACAAAGTTGTAGTTGGCGCGAATTTTGCTATACCTGGCCAATGATCGCTCCCACGCAGCCCACACAAAAACTAAAACATATGGTTTATAAGCAACTAAGTAGCCCATGTTAATCGGAAGAAGAAGCTGCTTCAGCTAGCGTTTCACAGGAATATCACTTCTGGAACCATCACAAAGAAAAAGAAAACGGACGGTAGTGATAAAGTCTCTCTCCACTTGTCAAACACTGTAATGTCTCTAAATAGCAATCCATTTACAGAATGGGATGGAATGAAACTTATATTTCCTTGTCTGTATAAATAAATCTGAATGTTGTAGCAACGTCAGTATCAAGTGAATGTTTGTTCTCTATTGCAGTTAAAACAATGACAAACAAAAGAAACAAGCTGTCCCCAAAAAATCTGGAAAAATTGCTTTTTTAGGAAACTTTCCAAAAGTGGACTTTTATTGTTTAAAAGTGTAAAAAACTATACTAAATAAATATTTAAAGACCTTCAAAGTTTGCTTACAATTTGAGCTTTATTATAATTTTAATAAATAAATAAAAATGTTTACTGAGTGTTATTTGATTTTATTACACTAGGCAAATAAAATAAATAATTTAGCAACATGTCAAGTATATTTTTATATTTCTACATTAATTAAAAAAAGTATCGATATGAGTAAGTATCAATACTTTTGCAGTACTCATATGAGTAAGTATCATAAGACAATTTGAGTACTACTCATTTAAGTAGGTTTGATGGTATTAGAACATCACTATCCATGCCACAGCCAGGGCCAGATTAAAGAAAGCGCGAGGCCCTTGATTGTTTTGCCGTCTGGGGGGAAATTGTAGAACTAAAAAAAAAAAAGGTCTCCAGCTAGCCTAGGTGCGGGGCCCCCCTAGGAGGCGTGAGGCCCTTAGCATTTGCTACCTCCTGCTATGTGGTTAATCCGTTACTGGCCACAGCAAGTGGTGGTTATTCTCCTACCCAAATGTATAATGTATCTGCTTTATAGCATCTTAGCTTCCTGACAGTCTGGTGTTATGAACAGTGTTAAGTTGGGACACATTTTGAGTTCTTTTGATTCACTTGTGTAACAACTCATTTTGTCCTTTTTGCTCCAGAATGATTCAATGTGGAGGTCCTTAATCGCCAATGCAATGGAAAGAGGATGTTTCAAAAGAGTGCAGAGTAGCATGACAGAAAATGAAGTACTGCAACTAATTTTGAAGAAACAAGCATAGATAAATCACAAAAAAGTGTGCAGTGTTTACATATGTGTTTTTTTTTTTTCTATTTTCGATAATTTTTACTAAAAGATTCAGAATATTTTTCATTTTTTGTGTAAAGTAGTTATTTAAATAATTCAGAGAACTTCCTCATTATAATCTTGATTTGATGGGATCCCCCTACCTCTACCTTGTTCACGCAAACCTTGCAGTAAGACATTTTTTTTATGTTTCTTAGCTCTTCTTGAGAATAGGTTGAAAGGAGTCCTGCATATACTTTCCCTATACATATTTATTTCAAAGACTGACTGTTTCATATGTATGATATCCCTCCTATTTTATAACATATGAATAACATCTCCTGCTGTATAATTGTAAATGGTGGTAACCAGTGTCTGACAATTATGTTTTACACTTTTTTTTTGCCCTTATGTAAATAATTTATATATTGTTAAATTTTCTGGAAGCATTTCAGTGATGTCCTTCAGAATGTTATACAGCCCTTATTTTTATTGCTTTTAAACATTAGCATCAAGAATTTATGTGCTCCCCGCTGATTGGTGTCAATGAACCTGTTTTAATTCCTAGCCTAAAATATGGAGTTTTCAAAGATGATGTATAACATTTTGAAACATATTATCAAACCACAAATATTTTTTTAAAAATATAATTTTTTAAAATATAAAAATTGTTTTGCAATATTTTGGTGAAACCATGTTGGAGTAATTTTTGCTCTGATTTCCATTATTGCAAGTTAAATTAAGGCCTTTCTCTGATACTATATTAGTATATATAATACAATCTTTGGAAATGTATTGAACAGCTGCAGTTATAACTGGCAACAACATTGTCAAGTTCATTATACAATTATTGTAAATATTTTTTAAGTTTTATAAAAAGTAAAAAATAAATGTATTCATTTTACATGATTTTCTTTGCTTGGTAATTTTTTAATTTCCTGTGCACATAATTTGTTGCTGATAATAATTTTTCAGCCATGATTTAGTAACATCATTGCTTAGTCTCGCATTCGGGAGGACAGCAGTTTGAATCCTCATCCGGGCATCCAGATTTGGATTTTCTATGGTTTTCCCAAATCACTCCAGGTGAATGCCGGGGTGACTGAATTCCTTTCTGTTCTTTGTTCCCAATTCCATCCCGCCTCTAATTAAATCAAATTAAATTGCAATGGAGCGCACGGTCCAGTGGAAATTTCCCTAAACACCCATCTTCCCCCTTTTCTGCATCCACCTACATTTACCCTTTACAAATTTTACCTTTTGGCAAATTATTCATCATTTCTGATGGTAACTTATTGCAATTCCTGACACCCTTACCTAAAAAAGAGAAATCGAGTGCCAGCTTGTTGTCATGGTCGTCTTTTCTTTTCCATGCATTACTTTCAATTCTTACAGCAATATCTTTGTATGCCTCATCACTAAGCCCTGGATTTTTAGGTTCTAAAAAACCAAATTTAGGTTTATTCAACTCACGTTTTAGGCTTTTATAGGTTTTTAAAATTCTGATTTAGGAACTTACACGTTTTTAAGGGAAATAAAATGTAAAACACACAATATATACTGCCATAGTGTTAAAAATATTGTTGACTTTACAATACAATGTCAAGTACTCCTTAAAAACTTCTAACATGTCATTGCTCGATCACATTAAAATATGAAAAATAAACCACTATTATGTTCAAAATACTTCGTCTTTATTGTGTATGGTAAACAACTCATTTAAAACTTCTAATATGACACTGAACAATGAAATATTTTGACAGATTTTCAGGAGTAAATCCTCCTCTCTTTTCCGTTCAAATTCTCTTGAATGCGGAAAAACTACGCTCTTCGTCATATATGGTCAGAGGTGTGAACTTTTTATCAGCGATTTCCTTAGGATTCCAAGGCAATATTCTTGTTTCTTTAGACCACAGTGGACACGGCATATGTATTCCATCCTCTTGAAATCTGGACTGCGGGCTAAAACAGATTCCTGCTTCTGAGCTATAGACACCCCAACTGGTCCAGGAGCCACTTCTTGGATGATTTGAAGTGCTTCCGTCAACGGTAGAGTTCCTCCTTCCAAATTCTTGATTGAAAATTCTGGGTTTGTAAAAAATTTGCCTTATACATGTCAACTCCTGTAGAGTTGGTACAGAGTGCAACACTTTCTTTGTATTTACTATAGCAATAGCTTCGCTTTCATCAAATGACGATGACCTCCATGATGCTCTCATAGTTTTCTGCATAATATACTGCGGCTGAGAGCCAGGTCCCCCATCGTGTCACTACTTGCTTGGAGGAGGGGTATCGATAGAAGCTTTTTCCCTGAAAGGTAACGACTCGACTTGGCGCTATTCAGAAATATTTTCTTCACTGAAGGATTAGCTCTTTAACTACAGGGTGCTGTTCCCGGAATTTTTTCAGCTACCTGGTGCTAGCCCATGAGCTAGACAGGTGACATGGACCATTCGAAGATGGAATGCCTTCAAACACTCCCCTGCTTTATCGTATAAGCTGCACTGTCTGTCACCAACGACAATTTATCCTCGTGTTCTGGACCTGGCCACAACAGTTTTGATGCATCCCTTACAGCAATTACCACAGTAGACTGGTTAGTCATTGGAGGTTCTCTGCACATAATGACTTGGGGTATACTACGTCCCTCACATGCGAGCTTGCCCACAACAACGCTATATCTGCCGCAGGCATCTGTCGTCTCATCTACACTTAACCAGATGAAGTGGTCGGCAATGTCCACTAGTTCTTCAATGGTTTTCACTTGCAGCTGAGGCAAGTAATTCTTTCTTAAAGTGAATTCATCTCATATTTTTCTGTTGCAAAATTCTTCCAAAATGGTTTTCAGGACTGCATTCTGGACTGTTGAAACTGGTATATTAGCGGCAGTGAGACTTCACACAGACGCAGGTGAAACGAATCTTCTGCACCCAGCTTTGAACTTGTAATGAAACTCTGCTTCTGTTCGGAAGCGTTTCTCCTGGTAACATTTGCCAAATGAGTTGCTGAATTCTGATACTGTAGTACGTGGGATCATTTTTCTGCAGTCACTTATATAGAAATCAAAAATAAAAATAGTCCACCTGAATATAACACCCCGGATAATAGCCAGTTAATATTATGAAATTTCATCCAGCAGTCTAGACTCTGTCACTTTACGTTACTTTAGAAATGAAAACAAATAAAATCTAATTTATTTTTAAAATTATAAAAGATATAGTATATAAAACAAATTAAACTTACTGGTTTCACACATGCTTGACAATATATAATTTTCTCTCATCTTAGAAAAGTTCTTATTCGTTCCTAACCACTCTCGCAGGTGACTACTTCTTGAGGATTTCTTTTTAGGCATTATTGCTTTTAATTAAGGAACTAAACTTATGTAGGCCTACACAATATTTTAATTTCCGTGTTACCACTGAACGATGACGGTATACAACTGTTAATTCTCAGAAAGGGTTTGCGTTCCTGAGATTGTTAATGTTTAACGTGCTATGTTTAAAACTTGCTTTGTCGATTTGTTTCTACTGAATGTAAACCTTTGTAATAATGTGAAGTTGCCACACCGTATTGTTACAGCTTTTCTCAATGTTACTGTCAACAATTAGGTTAAAACACATAATTTAATATAGTTATTCCAATTTTAAAATAAATTACACGTAAACATAGTTCGTTTACCTCCAAGTTCGCTTTACCCCTCGGACTATGTTAGGGATCATTCCCATACTGCTCACATTTGCAGTGTCTTGGATCTTAGGATTCACGTAATAATAGATACAGCTGGTGATGGTGACTGGCCGGATCGCCATGTAACATTAACTTGGATCGATGTAGAAGAAGAAAACGAAATTTTTGAGAAGGAATGGGGAAAAGGAAGCAGCTGCCCGCAACCTGTCCATAAGGCACTGTTCTGGCTTTTGCCTGGAGGGGAAAAGGAAAACCACGGAATACCTTGTCAGAACAGCTGACGGTTGGGTTCGAACCAATGGCATCTTCCACGGGCCGTAGCCCTGAGCTAATCAGGTTGGACATTTGTTTAAGTAACAAAATTACAGTCGAACTGGATCAGTACATCGAATTAGGTCATTTTAGGTTCTAAAAACCGAATTAGGTCATTTTAGGTCATAACATAAAAATTAGGTTATTTTAGGTCCTATTAAATTTATGAATATTATTAGTTTATACAGTAGACGTAAGAGAAAGCTAAAATTTCGAGGATATTAGGTTGGGAACAAAATAGGTTCGAACCTAAGAATCCGGGGCTTACTCATCACCAATATGCGCCTTGTATGGTACTCTTCCATGACCCTCTTCACCCTCCTTCTGTCTTCCAATGAGTCCCATTCCAGCTCTTTTATCATATCTGTTACTGATTGCGCTCTGCGATAATTTCCAGAACAAATCTAGCAGCCCTTCTTTGCACCTTCTCTGACTCCTGTATTTGATACTCAAAATGTGGGTCCCATACTACACTACCATATTCAAGCAATGGTCTGATCAAAGTTTTGTAACCCAATTCCTTTGCTTCTCTGGTACATCCCCTCATCACCCTCTCCTACAAATGCAGAATTTAGAAACCTTTTCCTAGTACCTGTCCGATGTGATCTGCCCAGTTAAGATTGTTATGAAATGTAATGCCAAGATATTTTCATTTCTAGTCTTCAATAAGCAATTCTTATAATCATAATAAACCTTTAGTTTTTTATTTGTGTATCTAATAAGCTGACTGTTCTTTGCGTTTATCTGCATCCCATGTTTACCAACCCAACTAGATATCCTGTCCAGATCACCCTGCAACTGTTTACAATCCTCAACCGTTTTGATCCACTTATATACCTTGACGTCGATGAGGTCTAGAGCCATAATTAAAAAAAAGAAACTGTATATTATTCAATAAAATTTTCTCGCGTAACTAGCCGAGTTAGTACAAAGTTTCGGCGGTCACAATCTCTGCCGCCATTGTCAAGCTAGGTTATAGAGCCGCTTATATACCATGCGATGTCCACATTACGTCATCCTTTTTCCAGTCGGCCAATGGCTACTGGCGGGAAACTTTGGCCACTAGTGAGAAGTTTTTCTATTGGTGGGAGCCATAAGCTGCTGGCAGGTACCATTGATTGCTGGCGCACAAGAGAAGTGCATACTTTCCAGAAATACTGCTGCAGTCTGATTTTCTGGATTGCTGGGCTCCAGGCCTTAACTGAAATCCAGTGTCCTGTTAATGAGGTCATCCGAGATATGTTTTTCGTTAGCTTCAGAGAAAATACTATCCAAATAACCTCTGGTACACATGAGAATTCTTGTTGCCTTGAAATTAAAGCCATGTCTTATGTTGTGCATATGTTTGATGCACCTTTGGTTAATACATCGTGTTGTCTGCCTGTTGTAAGCCGTTGCACAATTACATGGAATGCAGTATACACCAGATGTTCATAACAATATATCATTCTTGGGTGACTACAGTGTAGTCTTAATTTTGGCCATTGGTCAGAAATTTGTTGTAATGCCACATTTACATAAAATTCTGCCAATCTGAGAAGTGGTAATTCCCACATAAGGAAGGAAGGCGAAGCGGCCTGGGTCTTCCTGCTCGTGTATATTCCTCCATCGTGCTCATCTGCAAACCGAGTTTATTAATGTCTCATTGTAACCATTCTTGCCAAGTGTTTCCTGTAAATGACCTTCAAACTATACTTATCACATAGACCTCGCACCCTGGGTACCAAGGTTTTCAGTACTGATATCCATTGGGCCAGGTGGTGGTGGCTGTGTGCTTTGAGATAGAGGTCCGTATGTGTCGGTTTTCTGTGCACAGAATGACTTACAGTGCCATCTGCCTTCTTTTCAATCAAAATATCTAAAAATGTAAGGCAACCATTCATCTCCACCTCCATTGTAAATTTAATGTTTTCGTCCTTCCAGCAGATAAAGAAAATTTGACCGTCACCTCAACTCAAACGAATACAAGCAGAAGCTATCGCAGATGTTAGATGACAAGATCTATAGGAGACTAAGGATCTGACCTCTGCTTTGATGAGGAAAACTATTAAGCTGTTGAAAGAGTCAGAAATAGATGCCAAAATAATCAAGCGCCTCTGGCCACAAGTTCCGGTTCCACCTAGGTTGTATGGGCTGCCAAAGATACATAAAGATGATTCACCTCATGGCTGATTATGACTGCTATAGGCTTGTCAACTTACCAACTAGCAGAATATCTGACAAAAAGACTGTCGCCACTCGTAGGAAAATGTTACCACCATGTGAGGAATTCTGCTGAGTTCATCAACACGTTGGGAGGACTTCAAGTAGGGATAGATGGCATCATGGTCAGCTTTGATGTCATATCACTTTTTAAAGAGGGTGCCACAAGTAGACACATTGCATCGCTGGCGAAACACTTTGCTTCCAAGAAAGTGGAGCTGATCCGTCATGTGCTCAAGTCTACCTACTTTCAGTTCAATGAGGAGTATTATGAACAAGTCGATGGGGTTACTATGGGCTCACTGTTGTCTCCAGCTTTCCTTGCAAATGGGGAAAGGCTTACAATGGGCAAACAACATGATGTATTAACCAAAGGTGTGTTGAAAATACTTGCAGTGTCCGCCTGGGCCAGATTGACAAGTCAGAGGTTGCTGAACACTGTATCAACACAGGACATGGCTTTAATTTCAAGGCAACAAGAATTCTCGCGCATACGAGAGGTTATTGGGATAGTATTTTCTCTGAAGCTATCAAAATCTATATCTCGGATGACTTCCTTAACAGAGATACTGGATTTCAGGGTAAGTAAGGCCTGGAGCCCAGCAATCTAGAAAATGAGACTGCAGCAGGATTTCTGGAACATATAGACCCTCTTCTTGCTTGCCAGCAATCAATGGTACCTGTCAGCAGTTAATGGCTTCTGCCGATAGAAAAGCTTCCCACTGTAATAGTCATCTTATCTTTTTAAACTTTAATTTAATCAAATATTGCAAGGTACCTCCAGAAATGAAAGATATTTCACATAAATTTAATTTATTTTACATAAAGAACACCTGTTAATCAAATCATGAACCGTAGTTACTAACATTTTTGAGCCAATTACCAAATGAACTAATAAAATACAATATAATTTGATATTCGATAAAACTCTTGAACTAAATATTTCCTGGCTATAGGTAGAGCGTGAAATTGTTCTTAAACTCAGGGCACTTATAGGTCATACTAATGTTGATCAGCCCATTTGCCGATTACTCAAATTGTAGTGTACATGCACTGTGGACAACTGACCTCAGCAATAATTGTGGGGCGTCTCGTTGTTTCACTATGTGAAAAAAGTTTTGCTTACAATAATCAGTTGTCGTAGCACAGTGATATCCATTATGTGGCAGGAGTCCCGCTGGTGTATTGGCAGTGATCAAACACTAGTCACTCTCACATGTGACGTTCACTTAGACCTTTTCACCACACACTTGTGCACACAGCACTCTTCTGCTCTCTCTCCTGCGACTCCTCCCGTCAGACAGCACGTGTCACACCCCCACCCTGCATGCATTCCAGCAGGGGTGTCCAGGCTGTTATTTCAAGGTCTGAATCGAACCAAGACTATATGCATCATTACAGTTAGCTCCCCTACAAACCAATTCGAAAGCAACGGAGATCGTCTTTCAAATCCTTCACATATCACGCCATCTCTCACCATGACTCAGATTGTTCAGTAGCCTGTTACCGTAAGACTTCACATCAAGATAGCCAGGAACCAAAATAGCCAGGTCATGCTAGTTCAGCCAGTCATACCCAAAATAAAATACATGAACATGTATAAAAGATGGCAAACAAAACATAAAAAATGTAATTCGGACCATTACACCACTAGTGGCCAACATTTCCCACCAGTAGCCATTGGCTGACTGGGAAAAGGATGATGTAGCGTGGACATCGTGTGGTATATAAGCGGCTCTATAACCTATTGTCAGCAGTCACTTGACAACGGCGACAGAGCTTGTGACGCCGAAACGTCATGTTGGGCCCTAATAGGACAGTACTAAGCATATGACTGATGGCCTTGATCAGCGCAATTGTTAACCATGTCAGATCCATCCTTGTGTTGGTGATGGCCAGCATGAGCTGCTGAAGGATCTGTGTACTGTAAAACTGCTGCAAAAACAAAGTCTCCATTGCCCTCAAACTACCATTCTTGGTATTTTGTTGTCTTATCAATGAATGTGCTGGCAAGCTTTTAATTGGCTAGTGTATTGTTCGTAATTGGATTTTCGAGGTTCCTAGCCTAGTTCTTTTGACATGTTAATCTGTAGCTCCTCAGTGGTTTGCTCCAGAGTGTCCAACTTTGATTACAAGTGCGTGAAATTATCCCCTGTTAGGGTCCCAAAAATAGACTTTAAAATAGTTCCTCCCACGTTGATTAGCGCCTATTTGGCTTGGTTGTTCCTCTGGGGAAAGCCATCAGATCTTGGAACTCTTACCCCAAAGCCTGGTACAACAACTTCAGGCTTCTTTCAAGAGTTATTGTAATCTCACCGTCATAAGAAGCAGTGTCCCGGAAAGACCATTCTAAATCATCGAATATGAATTGTAACTGTGCACTGTGATTGTGTAATTCCATAAAATTGTACTCGGCAATAATCGACCAATGATACTATGTCCACTTCTTTATCAAAGATTGTCCCATAGGTTAAAGGAGTGATTTTAAGTGCCCATGACTGCCCTGTGTGATAAATACCCCTAGTAAAATTAGTTCTCGGGGCTTAAGCCTCATGTTGTCGCTTAACAAGTTTCACTACACAATAAAACAGGTCTGCTATCAACCAATACTACTCTATTAGAAATCATCAACATCTATACCACTTCCCATAATAACAAAGTTGTCCCCACTGGTCTTCACTATGCTAGTTCTACTGAAAATAAAATACAAGTCTGGGGTCTCAATGAATATTGATGCGCTGCGATGGCCGCATCTGGCTGCTTTAAGCAGCACTGTCGATTACACTGGGGTGGCACGCGCCACACCTGCGGGCCGCTGGCAACCAATTCACAATGCCACAAAATGTTCCTAGCTCTACAGAAGATTTTACTAAAGACATCTGATGGAGATGAGCTTAACCTGCCACACTATGGCACATTGCGACCAATATTCAGAAAGAAAACAACAATTAATATGATGGGGACTTAAAATATGGTAAAGGGAGAGGGGAGGGATCCATATTGGATCTCCACTACGGAAACCGTGGCTCGCGTCCCGGTGGGTGCAACTTGTTGTGGAAATTCTGGAACAAAGCATCAATCGCTAGAAAGGCAGATCAGCTTTACTCCTTAGGGTCCTGTATGACTACTCACACTTCTTAAATAGGGGACCAGACATATTTTCAGATAGTGTTTTAAACTGACCGTTGTAGATATATTTAGCCAAGAAAAATAATACTTTACTTAAATAAAGCTTTTTAAGTACATAAAACCATGTGAAAATCTTAAACTATTTAAATTCCCGCGCAAACAGTATATCACGTGAACTCGACGCTCGTGACGTCAAACGTGTGTAAAGCAACTTGACCTGTTATTTGATATTCCAACAGTATTCAGTGATTTTATGTGCTTCGTGAAGTTATAGTTGTAATGGAACTAAAGACATATCGTTGGTGTTTAGTACCTAAATGTACCAATACTTCTATATCTTCTCCAGACAAATTACTTATTGATGTACAACGAAAAGCAGAAATACAAATCAAGTGGTTGCCACTAGCAAGATGACAGTACGACGGAATTTCAGTGCATTAGATTTCGAATGAATTTTGTGTTCCGGGCACACCTTACACTTACATATACCTGATACACGACGAAGTTGTGCCTATCCTATGGCATCGTCACCGTAGGATTGTCTCGGCGATCTAAAAATACGTGAAACCAAAACTTTAAGTCTCAGGTAAGTACTAATACTTAAAAATATCACGAAATTCATAACAAAGATTAGCCCTTTTGCACTCTGTAGAGGTTATGTTTTCTTTTATTTCAAATTTCAATTTATTAGGCAAATAGTTGTAATTCAGGATGTTCACCGGGAAACGCTACCCACTGCTAGCACTACAACGAAGAAACGGCCCCCGGCGAGCGAGTGGCCAGTTGCCCACATAATTCTGTCGTCAACCCAGTGGCGTAGCTAGGTCCAAAAAAAAAAGTCGCCAGTTTGCCGTGAAGGCTCGTGGGTCCTCTAAACTGCGCTTGAGGGCCCCTAGAGGTGCGCTTAGGGGCCCCTTGAGGTATGATTGGGGGGCCCCCTGAGCGTGAGGGCCCCGGTGCACTGCACCGCCTAGCCCCATAGTAGCTACGCCCCTGCGTCAACCGCGGAACTACTTGGAAATAATTGCTTATCATATACATGTATAAGTATGTGAAAGCATTTAAATATTATGTAATTCATTAATTTACCTTAGAAAAGATGCTGGAAGTGGTCGCCCCATTTGCGTAATGCACATTCGACTTCCTTTAAATGTTTCGAGGCACACGCTGGATTTCACCTCTCTTCATCAATCAAATAATAATTTGATAGATTTTGTTTTCAAGTTCTTCCAACGTGTGAGGATTTGCTTCATACACCTTTCCCTTAAGCTTTCCACAAAGACAGTAGTCACGAAGGCTTAAACCGAGGTGATCTGGGGCCCCAAACAACGGCTAATTTCACGTTTATCTTACTTTTTTAATTAAACTTTGAATCGTTGTTTTAGCTGGCAGTGAGTGCCAGGATATTTGCGACGTGTTTTACTGCGGCACCTTATAAAGGACTTTTTCTTCATATACGTATCGTACAAGAATATTCTTTGTTCCAAACTATAATGTACCATAATACAACTCACGCTCACAAAAGATACTGATAAGTAAGAGACCGAAGTCACAAAATAATTAAACCGCAAAGAAACGTTCGCACACAATATTGGTTAGAAAGTGACTGAAATCACAAACCAGCCAAACCGAAAGAAATCGGTCTAAACAATGGAAAAGTTTGAGTTATACTGCGTCATTTGACTGTTGGTCGAGGGCTGTTGTTTAATCTCGCCGGTCATTCACGCTGCAGTTTGGCGGGAGCAGGAGCTGGCCTTTTGGTTTCGCAGTGACATGCCGTCGACGAGACTAGGTGGATAGCGTTTCGTGGCGAAGACCCTGTACTTACACAGATGTTTTCACACTTCGAAACTCAGCAGCACTACAATTCAAATTAGTGGCAAAGAAATTCTAAACCATTATTATAATCACTCTCGGAAGATTTTGACTGTCGACTTCAGTAACTTCTGGATTCAGGATGACAGTGGTTTAAAGACTCTGCAACAACGTCTACTTCGAAGATCGTTACCACGTCCCTTATAACTCAGTATTATAACAGTTCTGTGACGAAGAACTCAAGCAAAAGTAGAAACAGTTAAATAAAAACACAAGTTAACGCGGCACCGAATCGTTTGTTTTCTAACATATGACGTCAGACGCTGTGATTGGTGTTTCGTTAGACGTGAAGAATAGGCTAGAAATCAGATTTTATTTATTGATTTAAAAATATAAATCATTATTATTTCACCCAAAAAACGTTGGACGATGTTTCTGGACTTATAAATATTATTTCTTACTAAATTTCAGATTTTTTTGTAATACATGTCTGGTCCCCTATTACACTGTTGCGAGCTTACACTTTTGTTAGCCGTTTTTCGATTTTCTCCCCTATGTGAGTGAGTTTTCCCTTGACTAGTTGGATGAGTCTGCTACGGGTTACTTCTAAGGTCATACTGTCCCTCTTCCTGCTGTCTGGCCACCCCTTCCCCCTGACCATGTGGTACTACGGGTTTACCAGGGTCCAGGTTGTGTTAGGTTTACCACTACTTCACCTTCAGGTAATCTGAGCTTTACAGTAACCTGGGAGGGAAATGAGAAAGTATTTCAATCAGTCCTGCCCACAAAATCCTAAATTTAGAGCAACTTTCCCTCTTTCTATGGGGGTGATTCAACATCACAAATGATCCAATTGCTAGATTTTGAGGCATCACTTTCTTGTCATATCGTCTCTTCTGTCTCTCAAAGGCCTTGGCATTATTTTCCCTCACACTATTGCAGATTCGTCGGAGCTTGTGCGCCAAGACGCAGACTTCCGGGTTGCTAATCTCTTTACCCAGTGGGAGTTCATTTCCCTACCATATACTATCTCGAAAGGCGTCTGGTTCGTGGAACAGTGCACCCTATAGTTGTACGCAGAGACCACATAGGGCAGGATGGCCGACGAATTACTATGCGACTGGTTCATATAGCAGCTGAGTGATCTATTGGTTGTTCTATGCACTTTCTTACATCTCCCATTGAATTCTGGCCGCATCGCTATAGTTCATGGATATTCAGTACTTAGGAGTTTACACACCTGCAAGAATAACGCTGACATAAAATTACTTCCCTTGTCTGAATTCAGAGCCCGTGGACTTAATATTTAAGCACCCAACCGACAACGAAGGCATTACCCACTGTCTCCGCCAGATGGTTGGGCAAAGGCGCCATGACCAGGTACCTGGAGAAAACATCAATGATCGTTAATAAGTAGCAACTAGACGGCCTGTGCGAAAATTTCGCCAGTAAAATGTGATGAATAGTAAGGTCGAATGCTTGTAATATAAAGAAAATTGGAACCGCACTTTTGTAGCAAATATTTATTTGTTTAGTGTAATAGGTGCGCATCAAAACATATTACGAAACACTTAGGAAAATTTAAAACACACTGTAAATACGAGAAATTGTTACTGATCTTAACAGAATACAACCAAGCTGAACAAAATGCGCACAGTATAACAACATCTCTGTGATATGTGTTGCTGTGCGAATAAAATGTTTACATCGGAATTGTATAGCAAAATAAAAATCTTTCTGTAACAGAAACAAATATCCGAAAAGCTTCTTATTGTATAAAAAACAGTTTATTGAAATCTCTGTGATAACTGCTGCTGTAGGGTGTTGGCTCTGAACTGTCTTCGTACATGCGAACACTTTAAGCTTCAAAATCCGAAAAATTCTTTCTTAATTTATGAGTTTACCTAATTGGACACCGTAATCTTTAAAAACGATATGTAATTTATCGATTTCGGTTAGGTTTCGAAGGAGATAAATGGCTCGTAATAAAAGTAATAATAATAATAAACGTTGTGGAAATAATATTAATACTATTTCTCTTTAAGGGTCGAATTCCAAAAAATTCCTTTTATAAAATATACTGTGGCTAAAGCGGACACCTTGGTCTTTAAAATGAGACCTCATTTAACAATTTCGGTTATTCATCAAGCGAGGTAAAAAAAAAAGTTTTAGAAATGATAGTATTTTTGTCCCTTAAATGTTGAATTTGGAGAAACTCCTTTCCTAAAATATGATGTGACCAAAGCGGATACCTTAATATTTTAAACGATACCTCATTTATCGATTTCGGTTAGGTATCGAGGGAGATAAATAGCTCGTGACAGAAAAAAATGTTTGTAGAAATATGAATACTTTTGTCCTTTAAGGGTAATATTTTGAAAAGTTCCTTTATTAAAACTCTTGAAAGTGGTCTACAAATTTTCCAATCGGCTGCCCTGGCAACCGTCTCAAATTCGTTAACTTCTCGCGATATGTTCTCATGCCTCCTTTTGATTCAAAGCGCTTAAGCAATTCATATTTAAGCCCTTCAAAAGTTAAAGCTTCCCTACACTTCTCGCCATAAACCAGATAAGGGAGGCATCACCCTCAAATCGACTGCGTAAGACACATAACTTCTCTTCAGATGACAAATCTATTAACGATAACATATTCTGTAATTAAATGAAAAATTCATGGATATTTTCACCCGACCTCCCACTAAAAGTTACACCCTGCCTGAAAATTGCAGCTTACTTGCCGTGCTCTTCGCAACATTGGTTTCAGTTGTTAAATTAGACAGTTTTTGATCAAGTTCAGAAACCAGTTCTTTCACATTATTATCTCCGTCTTTTGTAATGGTAGTTCAGGTCCTCCACTTTGAAGTAAAGTTCACTAACCATTCCTCTTAAATTACTTGCTCCATTTCTTACAACGCTGGTTTTAGAAGTTAAATTAGCCACTCTTTGATCAAGATCAGATACTGCATCTTGCAACGTAACAATTGGAGCGGTTTGCTTATCAGCCATAATGCAACCAAATTGAGCTCACTCACCAGAAATACCATCCATCCAGTCTGCCGCCTGCTCCGCTGCTTCCAGCTGCCATTTCGCGCCACTCCCAACGCCGTCGCTGGCACGATATCCTCTCGCTACGTACTCTCCACCACGAGTGACGCCCAGCTTGCTGTAGCTGACAGCCGCTGCTGCCAAGCCCTCGCTGTTTCCAAACTACCCGTCAGCTCCCGCTTCACTGCCTTGCCCGACCGCCCGTCGTGTCGTTTCGCGTTGAAAGTTCGCTCGTTCTTCGGTGCCCAAAATCCCAATTCTGACACCAGTTTTCATAACTGCCCCTCTGGTGTACTCAGGGCTGACCCGCGAACAGGTGTATAGCCGAAGTCATGTGGGAAGTGTCCTGAGCTCACTTACTTGCGGCGATCTTACCAGGCCCAGCCACTGACCTCGCACAGTCTAGCGGCCGTACAGTTTGGCGGCGGTTGCGTCCTCTTCTTTTGTTACTTGTGCGTCAGGTGATCTTGGTTTTAGCCAACCTGAAGCTGAAACTATTACATTTTGGGGGAGATCCCTCGCGTATTGATACACAGACATGAGAATAACTGGTTTATTCTTACAGGTTACACTGCATGCACGATAATGGACCAAGAAGCGCCGTCCACTCCGCTGTGTGGTGAGATGCTTAAGTCTGCTGGTGGAAGGGACTTGCTTGAGGGGATAGATGGGGGAGGGCGATAATGTCCCGGCGGTCACGCTCGATCGAATGACCACTAAGTATGAATTGATTGTCTGAAGTTAACCTCAGTCGCAACGTCGCCCACCTGGTTCAGCACTCCGTCGGTCATAGACCCGGTCAGCCCAGCACATAGCAAAATCCTCAAGGCCATTGCCTGAACTCAATACCAACTTTGGTACATTCCAGGCACGCGTGGCGGCCAGGCGGTAATTTGGCAAGGTTACTGCATCAAACTGTAACAGCTAAAGATTGTTTAAAAAATTACCTTTACACTCACAATTCAGATAAGTAGATATTTGCGATAGCAGTCCTGTTCCCTCACTTCAGCCAAAATGTTGATTCTTGTCCGTTGACCCTTGCAGCTTCCAGAAATATTGCCAAAACTATCTTAGGTTGAGCTCTGCAGTTATGAAATGTGTCAAGGATTGCTTTCAATGTGTCTTCTGACCTATGGCCAAGAAGGAATCATGAAAACCGTTCAAATGGCTTTTTTTTTTTTTTGTTTGACAAATCTAATAATTAATGAAAGTTGATCAATATGAGTGATATCAACAGTAGATGCAACGATAAAAGAAAAATATTTTGAGATGATAATGCTTTTTACTGCTTCAATATTGTGGTGTAGTGTTGGACCCAACTTTTGGGTATCAAATACAGGAGTTGGTGAGAGTTCAAAAAAAAAGTGCTAGATGTATCTCTGGAAATCACTGCAGAACACAACCAGTAACTGCTATGATAAAGGGGCTGAAATGGGATTCATTGGAAGATGGTGAAGAGAGTTGTGGAAACGCATAAGGAGTATATTGGTGATGAGACGAGGAATGAATTTGGTGAACGAATTAAGCGAGTTGCATGGAAGGGAGATGATGACCATAACCACAGGCTAGCACTTTTCGTTCGTAGGTAAGGGGATCAAGAATTGGAACAAATAACCATGGGAATGATGAATACTTTCCCAAAAACGTTGAAAGAATTTAAAATTAGCATTCATAAAGAGCAAATGTATGCAGGTAGAAGAAAATAGGACATGTTACCTGTTCCTCGCTGACTCATTTTTTAATGTGCATTTTGTCAAAAAAGATTTGAATTCGGCAATTGCTTCTAATATCATCATAACGTTTCCGTAGTAAATTAATCCAAATTTTTCTGCCCTGCCCTGCCCCGGAGAGATATTCCCCTGGTAGCCACAGCTATATGTAAGGGACAACTCTAATTTTTTTCCAAATAAATGACTGGAGCCACCGAAAAAATAATTAGTCCTAGAGGCTTCAAGCATATTAAGTAATCTTGAGGCACGTTTTATCAATTTAACAGATGTCTTAATGAAATCTTTTAGTAAACACCGCAAACAAACTTTTTAAGGCTCCATCACTCAATATATATATTTAATATTTGAATCAAATAATCTCATAGCTTATTACTTAATATCCATAATGCAAGGTGAATTTGAAC
The DNA here is from genome assembly GCA_031002005.1 of Vandiemenella viatica. Taxonomy (NCBI): domain Eukaryota; kingdom Metazoa; phylum Arthropoda; class Insecta; order Orthoptera; family Morabidae; genus Vandiemenella; species Vandiemenella viatica. The sequence goes on from CM061920.1 coordinate 155,106,448, forward strand.
TAATAATGGCAGACTGTCAGTATTTATTACAAAACTGTCAATGATACTCTGTTCTGTCACTGTCGATGTTATATTACTGGTTGATGGAGAATGCTATGCTCACACAGGGAACCAGGAAATAAACTGCACTAACTGTAATAAAATTGTTAGTAGCTTCTTTAGAATTAGATATCATTAGTGGTTTTAGTAGTACATTGTGTCAACAACAAAAAAGTACATATGTACAAACATTGCCATCAAAAATATCAGTCCGAGGTTATTTTAGCAATAATTGATAACGTATAATAAATAGCAAGTAGTTGATAATAACTGTCAAAAAATTGGTTATCCCAACCATGTTAAATATAAAAGTATGAAAATAGTAATAATCTTCATCCTATATTCACACTCTTGTATTCCTATGCATTATAAAAAAGTTGTAATGATTTTTTTGAAAAAAAAAGTACCTAAAATGAATCTAAAACTGTTGTAACAATATGAATTTATGATATTTAATTTAACATTTATAGTAGTTATTCCAAATGTTTATAAATAAGTATTATTAGTAAGAAAAAATATGATTCAAATCAAATTAATTTAACAATATTTTTACTAAAAATTCCGGAAAATAGGGAATAATATTGAAAATATATTGGTGAATGAATTTTCCCATATCTCGTGATATATTTTTATACATTTTGATGTTAGCTGGAAGTTTTGTTTTTTTAAAAAAAAAGAGAACACAATTTTGATATTAATATTTGAACAATAAAAATACAGTGTTTGTAAGTGTTCTAAATTCTTGAGGAACCCTTAAAAATTTAAATTTTGAACTAACACTTTCAGAATATAATTTATTGTACATAAAATGTGAAACAAAAATTGATTTTTGACCATTTTTTTAATTTAAAAAATTCGAAGGGATCCGATAAAATTTTTCAATCAATCTAAAACTTTGGCAGGTCTCCTCAAATTTAAAAAACTAACGTTTTATATAGATCCTCGTCAATAAAGTGCTGGTCTAAATGGATCTTCTCCTACTACTCATATAATTAAAATATTTTCATCACTTTATATTTTTTTCTAGAAAGTATTTTATATTTTAAACACTATATATATATATATATATAACACTATAACATACGAATATAAATCTCAAGAATACATTAAATTAAGTTGCTAGTTTATTAACCTTTAGAAATCAGTCTCTAGTTAGATAGGTTTTTGTGTACAGTGTTTTGTTTTATGATTATTGTTTGTGTAATCTGATATCAAGCGAGCTGCGTTATAAAAGAATGAATTGTATATAGTGTACCTCAAAATAAATGTTTTTTCTCATCTTTGTAAACAGGGAACGAACTCCTCGTAAAGGAATCATCATAAATGAAAAATGTATCTATTTAATGGGTGTTCTATAATCTCATTTTATTTTTTGAGCTTATGTTCAGCTTCTTTTCGAAAAACATGCCAACTAAGACATTTTCCCTTGGCGATAACTCTCATAACAAATAATTAACATTAATCCAGTCAAAACAATACATCTATTGGTGGAAGCGTACTTGAGATCAGCTCGTTAAAGTGTCCTATCTCCAAACTGTGGGAGTAAATGGAACTGAATTTCAGCAGCATTTTTGTTGATGAGAAACCTAATATCAGCAAGTTGTGAAACTGTGGGGTATAGACTACTTCTTTTTACTGAGAAGAAGAAGCATGTGGTGCACCAACTGTTATAATGAAATACTTGCTTGGAGGGGAGCCAAATGTTACTCGTGAACTGTGAACATCCATGGTACCTCTGATTACTCTTTGCATTGGTTCTTCTGACAGCCGCCAAACTATTGTACTATAATTATGGGTACAAAATTAAATTGAAATAATCCTCTGCACAAAAATTAAAAGTTTATATTATTTAAGGTTCTCTTATATTGCCAGGTCCAGGTGACGGAATAAGGTATCGAAACCATCAGACCTGTCAATTAGGATGTCAGGTTAGGCACTACACAAGCAGTCACTCCCGGCAAACTTCCCTCTCATATCCCCCAAAATATGGATAAAATTCTGTCATTTCTGAAACAAAGTTCAACCTCTAGTATTCATAATTTTCTAAGTCTGGTACTTCTCGTCTACTTAAAATGTTTAAGTTCAACTGTTATACACGAAGCTCCTCTCTGTAGGCATGTCCTATCATCTTACAAGGGCGTAGCTGCCCCCCCCCCCTAGTCGGACGCGGGTATGCGCTCGATTGGAGTTCTGCCAAACCGAAGAGTAAACAAAGTTAAGCAACTTTAAAAAATTAATTCAGTTCGCGCGAGTAAACCTGCATGCTACTGCTATCTGCGGGAAACAGACGTTAGCGAGGGCGAGGCGGCACAACGCGCCACGCACGGTGCTGCACTATGTGCGGTTGCCGCGCGAGCCATGTCCGAGCGCGCCAAACCGGTTATTTGCCGCGCGAACCATTTCTGTTGACGAGCGCGGCTGCCGCGCGTGGCAACGCAACACAGGTAGGATTGCGCCTCAAACTATCCAGGCACTGTCTTTTCGTGAAGCAACCGTGGACATTTCACGTGCACGAGTAGCTGAAACTTTCATTGTAATGCCTAGCACTGTATACTAGAAACCTAAACGAAAAGTGATTAGGCGGATATGGAAATTGTATTTTAATAGAATACAGCATGGTGAGAAATTCATGGAAGACACGAGATATGAAGCCATCAAGGGTACAATAAACAAATTTTATGAGAATGACGACGGTAAAGTTCCCAAAATCATTAATTGAGCCAGTGAACACACAATTTTGGCAGGCGATTTCAATTACTGAAAGACGCTGTGACTTCAAGATTTCTAGCAATTGTAGACTCGTGTACTAACCTGCAATACCTTATTCGAGTGTCAAAATAATAATTTTCTTGAACAGTTCCAGATGTTTTTGACGCTTTATGTGAAACTTTGAAAGATTGGGCATGGATAAGGTAAGAGCGCCCATTTTATATTATTATTTTTTTTTATTGCTATTCAATTTTCCGTTGCCATTTTTAACATTAACTTACTCCTTTCTTAGATAAAATGTATTGAGTTAATCATATCATTTGTCGATTCTATAGATTCGTTGATTGGAGTTTAAAGTGAAGGTTGTCTGATTATACGCTGCACATTTGCTGCTTTAGACAACCCGTTCCAGATAACCCTGTCCCGTTCCCGACAGTGTTTTGCATTTAGACGACCCGTCGGCCGGCCCGATTTGATACTACCGTACTAGCGGCCTACCACCACGTGTATATCCGTCTTGCTCTGCACGTTCCATTCAATAGTAATACTAGTAATAAAATTAGATAGTTACAAATTTTATTAAATTTCTAATATTTAAATTAAATATGTATGGCCCCATATTTATCAAAAAACCACAAATTCTTGGTGTAACCCTGATGGCTTGCCATTATGTGAAAAGCCTAGGAAAAAGAAAAAAGACGCGTGCCAAGCAATTATATTTACAAAAGCATGTATTCAGTCACTTCAGGCTCTTAGACGTGTTGGATAGTGAAGATTTCAGGAATTTCTGACGGATGAAAGCTGAAATGACTCATTTCTGGCGTCTTTGTCATGACAAAGGGCATAGGAGGTTAGGGTTGCCAATCATACTGTATTATAAAGTATCATACTTTATTTTTGGCTGTTATAATTTTTCCTACGAATAAAGTATGCGAAATACAACACATTTAACTGAA